>CM059814.1:36302185-36902185 GCA_030435695.1 Brachymystax lenok tsinlingensis
ATTCCATTCACACTTTCACCTCGCACATTGAGCCTCTGAGGAGAATCAGACAAACGTTATTTGTCACATGCTTCACAAACACTAACAGGGAAATGCTTACTTAAATGGCCCTTTCCAACTATGCAGAGAGAAAAAATAGTAGCAGTAGCAGCAGAGTATGTGATGAGTCAAACTGAAAAAATATATGAAACGCAACAAAGTGTTAATCCCATGTTTCGTGAGCTGAAATAAAAGATCGCAGAAATGTTCCATATGCACAAAAGCACAAATATGTGCACAAATCTGTTTACATTCCTGTTAGTGAACATTTCTCCTTCGCCAAGATAATCCATCCACCTGACAGTGGCATATGAAGAACCTGATTAAACAGCATTATCATTACACAGGTGCACCATGTACTGGGGACAATAAAAGGCCACTCTAAAATGTTCAGTTTTGTCAAACAACATAATGCTACAATGCATGCAATTGGCATGCTGACTGCAGGAATGTCCGCCAGAGCTGTTGCCATAGAATTTAATGTTCATTTCTCTACCATAAGCCGCCTTCAACATCATTTTAGAGAATTTGGCAGTAGATTCAACCGGTCTGACAACCCCAGACCAAGTGTAACCACACCAGCTAAGGACCTCCACATCTGGATTCTTCACCGGCTTCTTCACCGGCCTTCACCTGCAGGATCGTCTGAGACCAGCCACCCAGACAGCTAATGAAACAGAGTATTTCTGTCTGTGAATAAGCCCTTGTGTGTAAAACTAATTCTGATTTACTGTGCCCTTGCCCAGTCATGTGAAAAGGATTAGGGTGTATTTATTTGAATTTATTTGTTTTTGAATTTATTTCACTTGACTGATTTCCTTATGAACTGTAACTCAGTAAAATAGTTGAAATTGTTGCATGTTGCATTTATTTTTTTTGTTCAGTACAGTAAGTACAAAATGGGGTCAATACAGAGTGTCCAATGGCTAACTATTTAGCAGTCTTATGGCTTGGGGGGGTAGAAGCTGTTCAGGGTCCTGTTGGTTTTAGACTTAGTGCATTGGTGCTGTATGCCGTGAGGTAGCAGAGAGAGAAGTCTATGACTTGGGTGGCTGGAGTTTTGGACAATTTAGGGCCTTCCTCTGACATCGCCTGTAGGCAGAAAAGCTGTCTGTTACAATTACTTCCAACCTTGATCTTACAGAGGCACTATGGGACCCAGTATACAAGGGTAGTTCAGGGTCTCCCTTGTTCCCATGACGCAACCAAAGTTAAGGTCACAGACTATGAAAGAGCCAACGCCGTCCGAGAAAGATTTATCAGACCCAGACGGAAAATATAAAGTCAGAACATTTTCTGGAAGTTTAGCATTGAGTGATGCTCTCTCTCTCACACACACACACACACACACAAAAACACAAACACAAACACACAGCCTAGATCAAAACCATCGTTTCAGATATACAGTTGTGTGTGAAATGTTGTTAGGGAAAATAATTGCCAGCAGCTGCCAAAAGTGTGAATGGATCTAACCACATCAACTACTTCACAATAATGCTGAAAGAAGAGGTAAAACTATAGTACAGAGGTGACTGTATGATAATGTTACATTCCAAAATATCACCTGTTTTCACAAAGGAAAGAGATCTAATATGAATATTACCATACACATTCATAAAGGTTTTCTATGTCATTGTCTATATTATTATAAGCCATGGTTCCGGCAGTTACTTGTTGCGCGGAGTGGAACAGGGGAACCCAAGAGCAGACTCAGACGAGGAAACTGGGATGAAGTAACCAAGGTATTTATTGAAATACAGGGGGAAGATGGAGTGCAGGCCAGGGGAAGCTCGGGTGGGTTGCAGGGAACCAGGTGCAGAGGCTGGAGCGAGAGGGGTTGGGACAGGGTAAGCAGGTCCGGAGGGGAATCCAAGGGAGTAAGAGAGTGGGGAATCCAAGACAGAGTAGCAGGATGACGAGACATGGAACTGGAGACAGAGACCAGAGTCAGAGCGGGCGGAACTGTTGCGGAGAGAAAAACTGCATCAGGCAAGGAAAACAGGCACAGAAAACAGGCACAACAGGATAACAGGATCTGACAGTAACAAACGGCTAGAAGCGTAGACTGACTGAGCAGAGATTACGATTTGGCAGCGTGGAAGTGGCATGGCTGAGTATTTGTAGAGGTCTTGATTATGGAACAGGTTGCAGCTGCTCTGACTCCAGCACATCTGTCTCCGCCCACACAATCACAAACAGAGAGAGAGAGAGAGAAAGAGAGAGAGAGCGAGAGAGAGAGGGAGAGGGTATTGGGGGAGTGGCGGCAGGTCAAGGAGACACAGGATGAGCAGTAGAGGGCGTGGCAGTAGCAGATGTAACATTACTGTTCATATAGCAGGATTAACCAGTGTGAATGTCTGGGCTCAGTGTGCCATACCGTAGGCTTGATATGACATCAGGACTGGCACCACACACCCAGTAATTTGAGGCAAAGCTGAAAATATTGTCTTTATTGTGCAGCTGTAATTGTAAAACTGACATGGGTGGCCATATTTTGTCTGCATTTAAAATGGCACCCTATTCCTTATAAAGTCCTTTTGCACTAAATAGGGAATATGGTGCCATTTTGGGATGCAAACTACATTAACCCTGACTGAGTATAGTCTATTTTCCGTTGACTAGAAATCTTTCACCCTGAGTTTGTATTGAATAAATGAACATGTGTTTTGGTCAATGGGGCGGTACTCTTCTGTTTCAGGGAAAGAAGAATAAGCAAGAAGAAGGCAAGGCTCCCCTAATGAAATCAGACAGTCAACTCAGCTCACGACGGAGCAAAAAATATAATGTCTGTCTTTCTGCTTTGGCTAATTATTCCAGGAATGTATTAAAGATTACAGTGGGATATGAAGGAGCAAATCCTTTAAATGGCTCTCTCATTGTTCCCTCACAATCCCCCTCATTTCAGATATGGCAGTAGGCAGCCGCCCTTGTGAAATTACCCCGTACCATTATTCCAAAGCCTTGTTATCCACAAGACACACAAGTCTAGTTAGTGGCGCTTTGATAGAGGGGCTCAATACCTCTCTAACACAGAGTGTTATCTGCAAAAGGGGGAATTACCAGTGGTGAGTGGAATAAAGCAGCTCATTTCTTTCTCTCTAGGAAGGCTACATACAGTTACCATTAGCCTGGCTAGTACCATGATTGTCTTATCTTGCTCCATTTCTTTATAGGGCTATGGTATATAAAATAAAAACAAAAAAAAACACTCCATTTAATATTAGCAATTTATTTGAAGAAGAGTGGTATCTATAAACTTCAGTATTTTTTATTTGTATTGGTGTTCATCATTTTTAGGCCTATACAGTCCTCATATAGGCTATAGGCCTATTATTCTATATTCTTAAGCAGGCTGATGTGAAGACCAGCAATCCAGTAATGTTTTATGTCATGAATTGATCATATGCAGTATAAAAATAAAACCCTTTTTGATTTTGATAACTTTTACTGTATCAGAGCCATTTTTCTGCATTGCGAGTTTGATTGAATGAAGACTCAACACTCTATTCATAATTATAAACTGGGTGGTTCCAGCCCTGGATGCTGATTGGCCGAAAGCTGTGGTACCAAGTGTATGACAAAACACTTAGTTTTACTGTTCTAATTACATGGTAACCAGTATATAATAGCAATAAGGCACCTTTGAGGTTTGTAGCGACTTCTGTCCAGTGAAGTCCACAAAGCATATTGCATGTACAGTAACAGACAGTTACATGACCTACAGCATGGTCAAGCAAGTTAATGTTTCTGACATTTTTGGACTACTAAACAACTATTGATTTAGAACCACAGAGAGTTACTGCAAGTGGCAAATGAAACAGGAGCTACCCCCACTATTTCAACTTCATCAAATCACCTCTGCTTAGTCTAATACAGTGACAACTGAAAGATACCAAAAACTATTTAGTCCAATCAACGTAAGCTAAATATGATGTGGCTGTCCATGGTTCTGATTTCTTTGTGTGTGTGTGTGTGTGTGTGTGTGTGTGTGTGTGTGTGTGTGTGTGTGTGTGTGTGTGTGTGTGTGTGTGTGTGTGTGTGTGTGTGTGTGTGTGTGTGTGTGTGTGTGTGTGTGTGTGTGTGTGTGTGTGTGTGTGTGTGTGTGTGCGATCCATCTCTCTTTCATGTTGAAAAAACGGTCTATCACTCTGTACACACTTTTATTTTTTGTTGTCCTAAGCTACCTGGCTAAAATGCTTGCTCGTTAGCCTAACTTCCATTCATGGGAAACGTTAGCTAGTTATCATTAGCCTTCTACATCTAGCTACATATTGAACTTCCTCTCAGGCCAGGGGCACAACAATGTATGAATTAATGGTTGGATCAGAATTGCTGTTACAATCATTGGCCAGTACGGTGAATTAAGTAAAAAGTCCAAATACCTATCTCCATCCATGGTTAATTTAGGAAAGGGACAGTTTTAGCTAGCTGGCTAGCTAGCCACCAGAGGACAAAAACACGAGATGCAACAATTCAAGTTTTTCTGTCAATTACTTATGCTCTCAATGGGATTTGATAGGAGTGACATCAAATCCAAGCTGGCTTCCTTTGACACTGTTTTTTAGCTCAACGCTGATTTTTTATACTTTTTTTTTATCAACGGAGGCCAAATGCTCACTGGCTTCCCTCGCTACGGGCTGCAACAATGTCATACTTGTTTGGACCAGACAGCATCTGATAGATGGCATACACGTAGAGATACAGAGGGGCGCTCACTCGGATGCTTTCTCCTGTGACATACTGTAGATTGAGCCACTTGCTAATTGAAGGAAAATTATGAAACACAGAAAGATGAAAGATACATTATTTGATGTACAAAAAAATATATATATATATTGGTACATTTTTGGGGGAAGCCTGGTTTTCCTTTGCATCAATGAATACATGCCACTGGTCGTACATAAGAACAGCTCTTAGCCGTGATATATTGGCCATATACAGTGCATTTGGAAAGTATTCAGACCCCTTAACTTCTTCCACATTTTGTTACGTTACAGACTTATTCTAAAATGTATTAAATCATTTTTCCCCCCCCATCAATCTACACACAATACCCCATAATGACAAAGCAAAAACTGTTTTTTTTTACATTTCTGCAAATGTATTAAAAATAAAAAACTGAAATATACTATTTACATAAGTATTCAGACCCTTTACTCAGTACTTTGTTGAAGCACCTTTGGCAGCGATTACAGCTTTGAGTCTTCTTGGGTATGACGCTACAAGCTTGGCACACCTGTATTTGGGGAGTTTCTCCCATTTGCAAAAAAAATCTAAAAACCTGTTTTTGCTTTGTCATTATGGGGTATTGTGTGTAGATTGATGAGGAAGAATTTTTTTTTAATCCATTTTAGAATAAGGCTGTAATGTAACAAAATGTGGAAAAAGTTAAGGAGTCTGAATACATTCCGAATGCACTGTACCACACCCCCTCAGGCCTTATTGCTTAAGTATACACTAGTTTGCAAATATAGAAGTCTTATAGGCATTAGAGAATTCCCCAAGATGCCTCCATACCACCTGCTTTAACCTTGTCGTGTGAGCTCTCCGTCGGAGGCTGTCTCCAAGACATATTTTCTCTCTCCCAGACCCTCCAACGTCGGTGCCACCCCGTTGTGTCGAGAATGCAGTCTGAGTCAATATTTTCAGCTTCCCCCTAAATATCAGGGCCAGATATCGTTTTCATGCGTTTGATGAGATTCATTTCAATATGACTGCAATGGGAGTTAAATCTTTGTGTTAAGGAATAACAATCTCCAAAGGACTTTGGATCGCCGTGTGTTCAGCTTGTTTAAATTGTCATGTCAATCAATACCTCGCATTTGTTTTATTTTCACAAGACATTATTCAAATCATGACACAGAGTTTGTTTAGCCTACTTCTTGGTCAATATGAAGTTCCAGACACACAGGATTGAGTGCGCCCTATGCGCGCTCCCCGGCCCAGGTCTCAACAGAACGAGACACTTCAAGATGCCAGTCTATAATACATTTGAACTTCAACACATTCAACGTGAGATCTTCAGAATACTAATATCCTTTAATGTAGAGAATGAGTAAAATTATTGGCAGTTGTAATGTCAATGCTAATAATGCGGGTGTGTTCAGATGTGTCCTACTCTAATCCACTTTGTGACACAGATCTACGTACAGAGTCTAGTCTGTAGACTGCGACGGCCGTTTAATCTGCAACTCGATTGCCGATGTAACCCCTGGTAAAGAGGCGTGTGACTGGCTGGCTGGGTATCGAGACGCCGGAGACTCCAAACCAGTCCGGTGTTCTCAGCAACGCTACAGTAGCGGTACACAGCAGTCAGAAACAAGAGTGGTGCGTGACGCGCAGTACAGGTAGAGCAATAAGGAATCGGCCTACATTCAATTCAATGCATAAAATCAATCAAGGATCTATACATGAGGTATCTTCTCCAATGCTGTGATCTTTTTGTGTGGCTGTCTTTTACCGGCGCAGGGCTGTTCATTGTTAGCGCAAATCCCGTTTCCATCACTTGTGACGGCGGAAAGGTGGCTGTCTATGCACTGAGTTGAGTCTCCGAGATATCGGCAGCGGCTGCGTGCCTTTGAGCGGAGCGGTGAAGGAGTTGCACTACAGGGCTGCCCCGGACCTGTCCCAGCGTAAGGCTGCTACATACAAGCTATTGATTGACTGGTAAAATACTTGGAAATTCACTTCCTCTCTCATCGGCGATGGAGACCTGTCCTTTCCTGTGGTGATTTTAATGTTTACGGATTTGGGAAAGAAGTCCGCAGCACTTGATAGAAAGAGAGGGGTTACTGTCAGCCTGCCGATTACTGCTTCGCTTCGATATTGGATACATATGGGGTTGTGAGTGAGTCTACGAGACACAGGTGATTGCCGTTTGCTTGCTTTACGTGGCTGGGTTTAAATCAGGAGAGGCAGAACAATGCTGCTATATGGAGAGCACTGAGTGAAGAATGCTCTTAGCTTTCATTCACATGGTTTTGAAAATACACTCAATTGACGCATTATCTCTGTGAACAGCATAGGACGCGGGGAATGCAAGTTGTGTGGTGTCTAAGCATATTGCTTTAAATGTTGAATTACTCTGTAATTTAGATTTCCACATGTAAGGAATGTTAGACGCCTTTCGATTCGTGTCAGAGAAGTTGCATACCATTTTATCCGAGATGTGACTTGGTGAGCATAGCAGCTTGTCGAAAGCATTTCATATTGAATACAATTCCTTATTTTGTGCAATGCCATAAGAACGGACAGTTTGAAAAGCAAACTTGCTTGATGCTTTGCACTTCTATTGGTTTTTCCCTAAATTTCAATGTGACGTTTTAATGAATGCTCTTTCATGATTCATGCTTTAAATGTAGGTCGTCATTGTACATAATAATTTGTTCTTAACTGACTTGCCTAGTTAAATAAAGGTTAAATAAGATTTTTTTTAAATAAGTAAAAAATGCTTTTACAAGTAGTATATCTAAGTAGCCCATTAATGGGTAAAAATAGATCAATGGTCAAATATATTAATTTTTCAAATCAATATCTCTTCTTTACAATGATCATTCGAAATTGAATACAAAATAGAATTGAGGCTATTCTCTCCTAGGGAGCTCAATTTATTCCGAATTAGCATAGCAGCTTTGAGAGAAGTCGTTTGGCACACAAACATTAAAGTTTCGGGGGAAGACAGTGGTCTATGTTATTGTTCTCCAGTTGTGGTGTTTGTTAGCAAAGTTGATTAGGGAGTTTAGTGGCATCTTACACCGTGTGACAGTCCATCTCCTAGGGGAGAGATAGTGAAAGAGAGAGAGCGCCCGCGCCTATTCGCTGTCACTTTCAGGTCTGGCTGGTGATCTGCGAGTGAGAGCGAGTCTAGTGAGTCTCGGAGCAAGAGCCGAGACCTCCTCCGCTAATAAAGGGAGAGGGGGCTTCCAAAGGTTGGGCTTTGCACATTTATAATCAAACCAATCAGAGACCCCTCTGAGATTTCGGCTAGAGCAGCCAGGCTGAGGCAGGCAGCACACTATTTCAAAAGAAGAAAAGCGTTCTCAAATTAGGGGGTGTATCCATCGCTTTAAGCCCCTTTTATGGCAATGCCTTTCGCCAGATGTTAGTATTACTAGTTCGTGTCCTGTCAGATTTGAGAATGAGCAGGGCGCGAAGGGGCACAACACGAGTTTGATTTAATAATCTGCCCATGTTTTAAACGAATATCATCACCACTGCTGCTGCTTACTCTCAATATTTATTTCCATTTAGCACCGACGGTTTACCTCTTGCCTTGTCATCGTTTCCAAGGAGTTGAAACGGGAGTTGTTGGTGCTGGTGCCCGGGATTTTTACTTCTTCCTTTGCTAGCTCCGAATACTTGTGTGGAGGAAATGTGCCAGCGTGTGAGAGAGGAACTCAAATGGAAGAGGAGAGAGGAAACCGGACCTGAATGACAGGATGCAGCAGACAACCTGAGACATATCCAGACACATTTCAACTGCCTCAGTCAAGACACTTCTACTTTATTTGTTTTCCTCCAGCCCCAAGCTTGAAAATAAGGAAGACTAACACGGCCTGAAAAACCTTGGGAGGAGTTTTATTTAGGTTCGTTTTTTGTTTTTTGTTTTTCCTATTAATATTTTTCTAACAAAACAAGGATGCATTGTGGATTAGTGCTGTTCCTCTTAATGGGAATCTTCTTCGTTGCTAAAGCTTTCAAAAATGGTAAGTGACAACTATTTATGCTGGGATACTTATCCTATTGTTGTTAAAGGCCCAGTGCAATAACACACATGATTTAGCTGTGTTTTATATATCCACACAATGAGGTTGGAATAATACTCTGAAATTGGGAAATTATGATAATACCATTTTAGTGTAGCCTAACAGCTGTTTGAAAAGACTGAAATGTCAGCCTGTTTTGGTGGGATGGAGTTTTGGCATGCCTGGTGACATCACCAGGCGGTAAATTAGTTATTAGACAAATAAAAGAGAGTTCCAAACCTCCCTGCCAATAACATCCAGTTTTCAGTTTTCCCCTACTCATTCAGACCACTCCCAGACAGACCTAGCAACATTTGGCTTGAGAAATTGCTCTTTGCTAAGGAGCTATTTTTTTTATTTTTAATTGAAAACAATCACTCTAAGGTACTTAGTTATTTGATATTGAGATAAAAACTGCTGCATTTGACCTTTAAGTCTCTAAACCTCCATGCATTCACCTGTCAAATCTTCCCCACGGGTCAGTGTTGTCATTGCCACCGGCATATTATTTGAGTGTGCAGGTTCTTCTATTTTTGTAGAATATTATGAAAAGAGTCTATCAAAGTTTGGGTACAGTAGTAGGCTGTTTCTTGCTGTAGCATATAGGCGACACAGCCTAATTGTTTCGTTTCTATGAGTAAACTTATTTACGAGAAAAACTAAAGAAAGACAGAACTAGCTATATTTCCCATTCTCTTGAACATCGCATTGTCGCCTATCCTAATCAAAACTAATTTCAAGTAGTCTACTTTACATGGCGTATTGTAGTTATAATCCAAACGCATAACTGCGCACACATATATGAAGATAAATTGCGGCTAATTTGGGCTACTTGAAGTGGCTTGCCTCTAGACACAAGAAAGACGCGTTATTCTGGCGCTAGGAGAAGTGGTCTGTATGAAAAGAAAAATACGTCTTATACGCGATAATCATTTGTTAGTAAAGTTTAGTCCGCAAACGAAAATAGATGGCATATATACTTCGTGATAGGCCTGTGTATTCATACCCACAATCCACAAATACATGTAACCTACATATGCTCGCCACAGATAATCTGGGAAATACTCGGGTTTATAATACTTTTGAATTGTTTGGCGTTATTGCCATGTAATATATTGTCTACAAGTCACATGGCACCATATCGGCCATTCCTATCGAAACTCAGCCAAACCCCACACAGCCACAGTGTAGTATCCGTTCCCTGTCCACTCTCAGTCCGCAACATTAATCAATTACTTCCTGCCAGGGCTAATGGCCCTTAGTCATTACGAGTTGTTCTAGCTAATTACTGTTGGTGACATTTCACAGACTTAAACATTTTCAAGCGTAAAAGTAAGAACATCTATAATTTTCACTTGGGCTAGTGACTATCTTATTCATCCTAACCGTTATGCCCCAACATAAAACACCAATAGTGATCGATAATAACACTAAATAAGAATAATAACACTAATTACACTTTTGGTAATGTTTGTGAACAACTGTATAGTTTTTCGTCAAGCCTGTAAAAAGTGTATTATCTTATCTGAGCAAATTAATACATTTAAAATAGAGTTCGAGAGCTTGGGACTATAAGGTTCTATCAGAAACAATATGATTCTGAGATAATTAGCTTGAATTAAATTAGATTTGTATTCTTGTATTCTTGTATTCTTTTTAACTTAACTTGGGGAACATAGAGTACTATATAGGTAGAGAACTTTGAAATGAACAAGGCTATGTCAATAACAAAATTTGTACAAAAATCCAGATAGAACCACATAGTCCCAAACGCTCGATATCTCAGATTTGGGGGAAATAGGCTCCCTAATTGTTAGCATTTTGATGGTCAGAAAGGATTTACGTTACCCGTGCGTCTTTACGCATGTAGCCTATCTAAAGTAGCCAAAAGCATATTCGATTGGTTTCGATTGGTCTAGTTTAGACATCTTTAGACAATGTAGGACAATATTTGTATGGCGTGGGTGGGCCTATAAATGATGATCCTGAATTTACTTTTATAATGATTGTTTTGACATTCACATCAACTCAAATCCAGTTTGATTTTGAACAGATCCCTTCATCTCCATCTCGACAATAATATTGCCTATAGTTTAGAACACCTAGGCTACAATTGCTTATAACACATACTCTTGCCAACATTATTGACTCATTTAATCTCTGTAGGCTATCTGCGTTGATTTGGGCTGTTGTGCTAACTGTATTTTTCTCCACGTTCTTTCTTGCAGACAAGTGTGGGGACAACATCAGAATATCGAATGCGAATTACCTCACTTCACCTGGCTATCCGGCATCATATTTGCCATCTCAGAAATGCGTTTGGGTGATTACAGCGCCTGGACCTCACCAGAGAATTCTAATCAACTTTAACCCGCATTTTGATCTCGAGGATAGAGAGTGCAAGTAAGTTGGCTGCCCTCTACTCGTGCATAATGTACATGAAAGCCCGCCATCTAGTGGTCGTGGAATTATTGAGCGCGCAGTACTGGGCAGCATGAGTGTTAAAAAAATCATTGGTTTGGAGTTTCTTTGCTGGTCATTGTTTAAGAATACTTGTATTACTATGTTGTAATATTTTCCTGTTATCATGGGTTCACATCATTGAGGAAGTAAGCCCATTTAGTGGATGTCTAAACTTCCATACATTATAGATTTCTCTTCCCCTTCTCACTGAAACGTAGTCAACTTTTTGTCATTACCCTTCTTGCTGGGTTAGTTACAAATCCCAGTTTAACTTTTAAGCTGTAAATTATTAAACCAGACTAGGGCTAAACAGTTACCTGGCAGCTGCCTATGAAACCAGAGCTCCACATTAATGTGATGAACCTGCTGCCTCCCTGTGTCAGTGGTGCCCTGAGGTGAAGCAAGACATGCAATGCCTTAGCCTAGCCTGGCTTAGCATTAGCCTGGTCTGCCCCTGTCTTTGACTGCGCCCCTACCCTGCTCCCTGTGTGTGTGTGTGTGTGCGTGTGTGTTCCTTCTGAGCCTTTGTTTATGCTGGAGGGGCAGCTAGAGAACACGCAGAGTGAATACGGCTGGATACTGTTACTGTATCCCCACTACGCACTACGCCCAAGCTCCGCTCTTTCTCTCGCTGCTACGCCCTTTGTGTTTTTCGCTGACTACAGTGTAGGCCCAAAGATTGTGCTGTCTTATCCACTCTATCCACTGTGCACAGACGTCAGTTCAACAACTATAGTTTGATTTACATTTGATTGAGTTGTCAACAAATTTGAATTCAAAGTGAAATCAACAAAAAACGTTGGGTGAAAAAAGAAACTGTAGGTGTATACCGCTTTATTTGCGTCTTTAAATGGTCAGTCTGCGATTTACTGCCTGGTTGACCGCTCCTGTCTTCCAGAGAAGGATCCTGATGGTCCTGACTTCTTCTGGCTCAGGTGTCACTACCCAGCGTCTTTTAAAGTGTCCCCAGACCCAAGGTTGCGCAGAGGGACTGCTGTGTGTGCATGTGTGTGTGTGGGTGTGTGCAAGTGTGTGTATGTTTGTTAATGAAATTAACAAGAAACGACTTTCCGGTGTTTAAAAGCACACTCTAAAAGTCAAGGAATGTAACAAATCAAATCTCTTCCCTTTTTAAGTTAAAATAAATGTAATCAGTGAACTTCAAGTTTGATACATTTTCGTATCGTTTTTCAAATTACTTCTGCCATTTGTTTCAATCCAAGGTCGATTAAAGTTTTCTGTTTTCCAAGTTGGGACTGAACTGCCATGCCGTCAATTGCTTGTCTGTCTGTACATTTGTTAGTTGTAGATAAAGAGCATGTTATTTTTCTTGTCCCTACCGTTGCCAAATGTGCTTGTTATGTTTGGAGCAGAGCCAGGGTGTAATGTGTATATTACTTTGTTGCTGCCCATAGAGTGGTCACGGGTTATAAACCTCAGCGCTAGAGAGAAACACACTAACATCTAATCTGCAGAGACGTCTGTAAAACGTAATCAAGTCACTAGTGACTCATGTGGTTCATACATTTATATGCATACTAAATGGAACCCTATTCCCTACATAATGCCCTACTTTTGACCAGAGCACATAAGGTTTTCCATAGGGTTATATTGAAAAGTAGTGTACTACATAGGGAATAGGGTGCCATTGGGGATACAGATACATACAGTGGAGAAACAGGGTCAGATTTATCTCAAGGCTCTTCTATTTTAACCACCTCTCCTCTGCTCTACTTGGTCTGTTACTGTTCATATTTAATGTTTTAATGGAGCGGTTTTCATAAGACTTTAGTTACACTAGTTACACTTCACCATTTCACCTTGTTATGTGTTCACTTTAGACTGGCTGAGGAAGATGGTCAGTGACATTGTCTGGATGCCAAATAGAACCCTATTCCCTACATAGTGCATTACTTTTGGGTGACGTTTAAGATGCAGTCATTCAATTACTCTCATTCAAAAAGTTTCAACTTAAGTAGCCTAATGGTGCTTTGTAATGTGAATACCGCTATTGTGTTAATAGCTAGAGGGACATGTCATATCGAAATCAATTAAGGCTTGAGAGGGAGAGGCATGTGCATCATGGCCATGGTGTCTTTGTTGGTAGATAGCGGTTCGGTTGGTTGATGTGATCTGTACAACAGCAGTAATCAGACTACCATGGGCTGTCTAGTCGCAGCTCGACTCACACAAACACCCCTTACATACTGGAAACTGATAATGGCCAGCCCCAGAATGGCAACATTGCTTTCCTTATCTGATGGACCAGCGGGTAGGGGGGTAGCAGGCAGCTACAATGCATGCCTCAGTCCACTCCCCTGCAATCTAATTAGTGGTCCAAATGGAACACACATGCTATACATGTGCTCATACATGACCGTTATCAACAAACCAAGCAAGAAGCAAGATGAAAGTGCTTGTAAAAACCGTCAGTGGCTGAGCCTACCTCTGTTGTAACACATGTGACTGCTGGCACTCCCTCCCTAACGGGTTTGTTTGGAAGGTTAGCGTTATATCCCAAATAGCGCCCAATTCCCTATGTACACTACCGGTCAAACGTTTTAGAACACCTACTCATTCAAGGGTTTTCTATATTTATACTATTTTCTAAATAGTAGTGAAGACATCAAAACTATGAAATAACAGATATGGAATCATGTCGTAACCAAAAACGTGTTAAACAAAATATTTTTTATATTTGAGATTCTTCAAATAGCCATCCTTTGCCTTGATGACAGCTTTGGACACTCTTGGTATTCTTTCATCCAGCTTCATGAGGCCGTCATTGTAAATAAGATTTTGTTCTGACTCGTCTAGTTAAATAAAGGTTAAATAAAAAATTCAAAATTAATGAGGTAGTCACATGGAATGCATTTCAATTAATAGGTGTGTCTTCTTAAAAGTTCAATTGTGGAATTTAATTCCTTCTTAACCTCTCCTGGCACCGGGGCAGTATTCGGAAGTTTGGAGAGTCTGGCATGCCCAAAGTAAAATGCCTGCCACTCAGGCCCAGAAACTAGGATATGCACATAATTAGTACTATTGGATAGGAAACTCTCTGAAGTTTCTAAAACTGTTAAAATAATGTCTGTGAGTATAACAGAACTTATATGGTAGGCGAAAACCCGGAGGAATTTCTGTCCCAATTTTTTGTTGTTGTTGTGACATGCCCTCACTTTCAATGTCTGCCTATGGGATTCTCTGTAAAATAGGACCCAGGTTGCAGTACCTATGGCTTCCACTAGATGTCAACAGTCCTTAGACAAAGTTTCATGCATTTATCATGGAAGATCACAGAATAGAAGAAGAATATGTAAGAGGAGTGAGGAAGTCAGCGCCCCAATGATCCTTAAGAGGTTTTTAATGTGTTTAAGCCAATCAGTTGTGTTATGACAAGGTAGGGGCTCTAATAAGCAAAAAGACATGAATGTCAGTCAATTCGGAACATTTCAAGAACTTTGAAAGTTTCTTCAAGTGCAGTCGCAAAAACCATCAAGCGCCATGATGAAACTGGCTCTCATGAAGAACGCCACAGGAATGGAAGACCCAGAGTTCATTAGTTAGCAGCCTCAGAAAATGCAGCCCAAAAAATGCTTCACAGAGGTCAAGTTTATATATATACAGTGGGGCAAAAAAGTATTTAGTCAGCCACCAATTGTACAAGTTCTCTCACTTAAAAAGATGAGAGAGGCCTGTAATTTTCATCATAGGTACACTTCAACTATGACAGACAAAATGAGGAAAAAAAATCCAGAAAATCACATTGTAGGATTTTTAATGAATTTATTTGCAAATTATGGTGGAAAATAAGTATTTGGTCACATACAAACAAGCAAGATTTCTGGCTCTCACAGACCTGTAACTTCTTCTTTAAGAGGCTCCTCTGTCCTCCACTCGTTACCTGTATTAATGGCACCTGTTTGAACTTGTTATCAGTATAAAAGACACCTGTCCACAACCTCAAACAGTCACACTCCAAACTCCACTGTGGCCAAGACCAAAGAGCTGTCAAAGGACACCAGAAACAAAATTGTAGACCTGCACCAGGTTGGGAAGACTGCATCTGCAATAGGTAAGCAGCTTGGTTTGAAGAAATCAACTGTGGGAGCAATTATTAGGAAATGGAAGACATACAAGACCACTGATAATCTTCCTCGATCTGGGGCTCCACGCAAGATCTCACCCCGTGGGGGTCAAAATGATCACAAGAACGGTGAGCAAAAATCCCAGAACCACACGGGGACCTAGTGAATGACCTGCAGAGAGCTGGGACCAAAGTAACAAAGCCTACCATCAGTAACACACTACGCCGCCAGGGACTCAAATCCTGCAGTGCCAGACGTGTCCCCCTGCTTAAGCCAGTACATGTTCAGGCCCATCTGAAGTTTGCTAGAGAGCATTTGGATGATCCAGATGAGGATTGGGAGAATGTCATATGGTCAGATGAAACCAAAATAGAACGTTGTGTTTGGAGGACAAAGAATGCTGAGTTGCATCCAAAGAACACCATACCTACTGTGAAGCATGGGGGTGGAAACATCATGCTTTGGGGCTGTTTTTCTGCAAAGGGACCAGGACGACTGATCCGTGTAAAGGAAAGAAGGAATGGGGCCATGTATCGTGAGATTTTGAGTGAAAACCTCCTTCCATCAGCAAGGGCATTGAAGATGAAACGTGGCTGGGTCTTTCAGCATGACAATGATCCCAAACACACCGCCGAACGAAGGAGTGGCTTCGTAAGAAGCATTTCAAGGTCCTGGAGTGGCCTAGCCAGTCTCCAGATCTCAACCCCATAGAAAATCTTTGGAGGGAGTTGAAAGTCCGTGTTGCCCAGCGACAGCCCCAAAACATCACTGCTCTAGAGGAGATCTGATATTTTTTTTTTCACCTTTATTTAACCAGGTAGGCAAGTTGAGAACAAGTTCTCATTTACAACTGCGACCTGGCCAAGATAAAGCAAAGCAGTTCGACACATACAACAACACAGAGTTACACATGGAGTAAGCAAACATACAGTCAATAATACAGTAGAAAAAACAAATCTATATACAATGTGTGCAAATGAGGAAAGATAAGGAAGGTAAGGCAATAAATAGGCCACGGTGGCAAGGTAATTACAATATAGCAATTAAACACTGGAATGGTAGATGTGCAGTAGATGAATGTGCAATGTAGAAATACTGGGGTGCAAAGGAGCAAGATAAATAAATACATACGGTAGGGATGGGCTATGTACAGGTGCAGAGATCTGTGAGCTGCTCTGACAGCTGGTGCTTAAAGCTAGTGAGGGAAGTGTCTCCAGTTTCAGTGATTTTTGTAGTTCTTTCCAGTCATTGGCAGCAGAGAACTGGAAGGAAAGGCGGCCAAAGGAGGAATTGGCTTTGGGGGTGACCAGTGAGATGTACCTGCTGGAGCGCGTACTACGGGTGGGTGCTGCAATGGTGACCAGCGACCTGAGATAAGGCAGGGCTTTACCTAGCAGGGACTTGTAGATGACCTGGAGCCAGTGTGTTTGGCGATGAGTATGAAGCGAGGGCCAGCCAACGAGAGCTTACAGGTCGCAGTAACAGACACAAGTAACAGACACATCTCAACATCAACTGTTCAGAGAAGACTGTGTGAATCAGGCCTTCATGGTCGAATTGCTGCAAATAAACCATTACTAAAGGACACCAATAAGAAGAAGAGACTTGCTTGGGCCAAGAAACACGATGGACATGGACATTAGACCAGTGTAAATTTGTCCTTTAGTCTGGAGTCCAAATTTGAGATTTTCGGTTCCAACCGTGGTGTCTTTGTGAGACATGATGTGGGGGAATGGATGATCTCTGCATGTGTATTTCCCACCGTAAAGCATGGAGGAGGAGGTGTTATGGTGTGGGGGTGCTTTGCTGGTGACACTGTCTGTGATTTATTTAGAATTCAAGGCATACTTAACCAGCATGTCTACCGCAGCGTTCTGCAGCGATACGCCATCCCATCTGGTTTGGGCTTGGTGGGACTATTGTTTGTTTTTCAACAGGACAATGACCAAACACACCTCCAGGCTGTGTATGGGCTATTTGACCCAGAAGGAGAATGATGGAGTGCTGCGTCAGACCTGGCCTCCACAATCCCCAGACCTCAACCAAATTGAGATGGTTTGGGATGAGTTGGACCTCAGAGAGAAGGAAAAGCACCCAACAAGTGCTCAGCATATGTGGGAACTCCTTAAAGACTGTTGGAAAAGCATTCCAGGTGAAGCTGGTTGAGAGAATGTCAAGAGTGTGCAAAGCTGTCATCAAGGCAAAGGGTAGCTATTTGAACAATCTCAAATATAAATATATTTTGATTTGTTTAACTATTTTCTATTTTAACTACATTATTCCATATGTTTTATTTCTTCGTTTTGATGTCTTCACTATTATTCTACAATGTAGAAAATAGTCAAAATACTTTTGACCGGTAGTGTATAGTGCACTACTTTTGACCAGAGCCTATAGGGAATGAGGTGTGATTTGGAACTAGATCTACAGCTCTTATCCTGGCTGAGCGGAGAGTTGGAGGGGACAAAAATGGTTATTCGGCTGTCCCCATAGAAGAACCCTTTAAAGAACCCCCTTTTGGTTCCAAGTAGAATCATTTTAGTTCCAGATTGAACCCTTTTGGGTTCCAGGTAGAACCCTTTCAACAGAGGGTTCTCCAATGGGGACAGCCAGAGGGCCCTTTTGGAACCCTTTTTATAAGTGTAGATAAGGACTAAGTGGGCATTGAGATGTAAATGTTGGTCATGTTTTTACCTTTCCACACACCGTTAAATAGACTCTTGTGGCACTAATGTGTATGCTCACAGAAACCTAATGTGGTTTGAGGTAAAAGCCTGGTCTGTCAAGACAAATATTTGAAGACAATTCGCTCTGGTCTTCAGTGGAATGAACAGCTTTCTTGGCGAGAAAGTAAAATTGTGTAAATGTATATTCCATGAGCTTGCCTTCTGGATAATTAAGTTCACTACAATCTGATAACGCTGTTAGACAGACATGTAGTTGTGGCAGTTATGCCTTCTCATGGAGAAATGGATGTTTGGCTGGATATGAAGTCATAAACAAGTGACAGACATTAACTACATGATAAAAAGTATGTGGACAGCTACTCGTCGAACATCTCATTCCAAAATCGTGATTCATCACTCCAGAGAATGCGTTTCCACTGCTCCAGAGTCCAATGACGGCGAGCTTTAGACCCCTCCAGCCGATGTTTGGCATTGCGCATGGTGATCTTAGGCTTGTGAAGCTCCCGATGAACAGTTATTGTGCTGACGTTGCTTCCAGAGACAGTTTGGAACTCGGTAGTGAGTGTTGCAACTGAGGACAGACAATTTTTTTCGCACTTCAGCACTAGGCGGTCCCATTCTGTGAGCTAGTGTGGCCTCCCACTTTGCGGCTGAGCCATTGTTGCTCCTAAAAATGTTCTACTTCACAATAACAGCACTTACAGCTGACCGGGGCAGCTCTAGCAGAACAGAAATTCGAGGAACTGACTTGTTGGAAAGACAGCATCCTATGACTGTGCCACATTGAAAGTCACTGAGTTCTTCAGTAAAGCCATTCGACTGCCAATATTTGGCTATGGAGATTGCATGGCTTTGTGACAACCTGTCAGCAACGGGTGTGGCTGAAATAGCCAAATCCACTAATTTGAAGGGGTGTCCACATACTTTTGTATATATAGTGTATTTCACATATAGGAAGTGGAATGATAATTTGGCCTAATTTGAACAGTCTTTTTCTGTTTTCTTGAAGATTGAGGTCATATTCTGTCAAATTCAAACACCCCATTCAATGGGAGACTTAGAAAACCTTTGCTAAAAAACCTTGTTGACTGTGTTGTTGTTGCTTTCTGTGAAAGCTACGTTGGCTGTAATCAACATGCCACCGATATTATATGCTTTTGACAGCACAATGAATAATTGATCTACTTGGATCCACTGACCAAACAAAAAGACACATTGTGAAATCCCTTTGTAGCTCTGGTGCAGTAGAGTAGAGCTCCCTTTTGAGGGGAAGAGGAGTTAATTGATTAAGTTGAAAAGGAGAGGATGCTTTCTATATGAGAATTTCTCTCTTTCCTCTTTTCAATTTTTTTGAGAGAAAGATGGGTTAAAATGGAGAGATGAGAATAGGATACTTATTATATGAGAGTGAGTCTCCCTATTCCCTTGTCCCTCTTTTCACTTTCTGCCTGGCCTGTGTTTGCTGGAGCTCAGAGAACAGTGAATTCCTATGCGACAGCCTGTGCAGTCCTGAGATAGCAAGGAGGTATCCCAGCTAGCACATAACGTTCTGAGAACCATATGTTTCTTAGAGCTTGGTGAGAGCGTGGTTGTCCTATTGTTCTTTCATACCTCCTTCCCACAACCTTATGAGAACGGTGCAGGATAGTTGCTTGGCTTTGGAACATTATTAACACATTTAAGGAATTTGACAAAAATACATTATTATCTTGATATTTCATTAGTTTACCAGAATGTTTCCTAAAATGTCTATCAATTTCATTTACATTTTGGTAATGTTCTAGGAATGTTCTCCAACTGGTTTGACATTGGGAATGTTCTCAAATAGTTCAGGGAATGTTAAGAAACAATGTTCTTCTAAGGGAATTTCAGTACTTCAGCATAACGTGAACTAAACTCTCTCTTTCCTCTATCTTGTTAAGTGTGTTCAGGTGTGTTGGCCACGCCAAATAATTGGCCACACCTGATCTTATTGAGTGCTTTTTTCCTTTGAATTGGGATCTGTTTGAATAGACTAAAATGATCACATTTCCATGTGTCCTTTCTGTGCTTGGAGTACAATACAGTTAACGTTATTATGCTAGCAGTGTTTTTAAAATAATTTTTGGAACATGTTCTTAGAGCGTTATTTAATTACTTTCAAATAAGCTATAATTTTTATTATCAGAACGTTAATAAAACCTCCCAGAAAAACTTTCAGGGAACCATAGTAAAACGTTCTCAGAACCTCCCTCCAACCTAAAAACAATTTGGTTCCCAGAACAGTCAACATTTTCACTTCTGTTCTCAGAACGTTAAAAAAAAGTTCAGTTTTATCAGTCAGAAAATGTATAGCTTCGTTCCGAGAACCAATGAGAAACCAAAAACTTCCAAGGAACCAAATATACTAGCTGGGGAGGGTGGGGGAAAATATATGGGGAATGCCTTCTGAAGAAGGTCTGCCCTTTGTGGTGAGAGAGGAGTGGAGAGAGGGAGAGTGAGAAAGTCAGTCAATGAGTGAGTGAAAGCTTTAGCTTGCCTCACACACAGTGGCTCTGAAGTGAGCTCCCCACTCGCTGAGCTCCCCACTCGCTCTCCTCTCTTCCCCGCTCCTGACTGTGACTGCCCATAATTCTAGGCTTGAAAAAGCAGCCTTTCCCTCTCTCTAATTATGACCCCACTCCCCTCTCCTGTCTAGTAGCCCCCTCGGAGAGCGACATACCCTGCTGGGAAGACAAACACTCTCTTCTGTGGCCTGAGACAATGCACATCCTGCCTGCCCCGCTGCCCTCCACTCTCCGCCCTCCCTGCCAGGCATTCATCCAGGTCAGGCCTGCTGGACTACAGGTCTGCGTCCAAATGGGACCCTATTCCCTATATAGTGCACTACTTTTGACCAGGCACAATAGGGTGCCATTTGGGACGCAGCATACGCAGACCTACACTGCAGACCTGAGTTACAGCAGGAAAAGCAGGGGAAAGGGGAAAGTAGTACTCAGCCCCCTATTGGTTCTGGAGAGTTCTCTTTTCATACAGGTTCTTTTGTTAAGCAGGAATCCTGAGACCCTGACTGACTCATAGCTTCATAACACTACACTTGTGTTTAACAATGAAGTCCACCTGTTCCACTGAGTTATTCAGAGTAGAGGAGGGGTACTGTGGGGAAGAAGAGGGTGTGTGCATGGGACTCTCTGCTGTGACTGCTTTCCCTGGTACTGCCACACAACGTCTATACAGCCTGGCTGGATCGGAGGCTACCTGATGGGGTTTGGGATCAGTGGGAGTTCTCTCTCCTCTCTGGAGAGGCTCCATTTCTTTGGGGAAGTGCTCTATAACTCTCCCAAAAAATCCCCTGAATAAAGTGCGCTTCACTTCCCTTATCACACCCTGGATGTGTCCCAAATGGCACCCTATTCCGTATACAGTGCACTACTTTTGAATAGACTCCTATGTGCCCTGGTCAAAAGTAGTGCACTATAAAAGGAATAAAGTGCCATTTGGGATAAAGGCCCCTCTCACGCTCCACCACCGCACAAGCAAATAAGGAAGAATTGTGAGTGGGCTGCGTGATCGTCCATCAGCCGTTGTCATGGACAAAAATCAACAAGGCTTTTTTATCCTCCATCGGCAAGGTCATGCCTTTTAAAATGGGCTTGCAGGCTGTGACCTCTCAGGGCCAGGGGAAGAGGCTTGGGCTGACATGAATTGTTTGAGACACTTGTAGTTGTTTATGGGTATCTTTTATGTAAGAATGTACCAGTGAGGTATTTATGCTTTTCAAGATCAAAGCAGAGTTGAAATAATAGAGGCAGATCCGCACAATGAGACAAAATGCAGAGAGCAGCAGCACTGTTTATTTTAGGACAATGGCGGCTGAAATTATGTACCTGGTAATTTAGCGTAACATCAGTCTCCAGTGTTGTACAGTAGGAAGTACATTGTGTCTTAAACTACATTGTGACAGCACCACTGATAGAAATTTGAAGTGAAGTTGTTAGCAGTTACTATGAATTATCCCAAATCATAACTTGCCATGATAGAAAACATGTTGTCCGAAATCCCTTTTCTTCTGCTATTCACAGAATACAGAAGTACATCTGACACATCCGGTGATCCATTATAACTAGTGTAATTAGCATTTCCGAGAGGATGAAAGCCCTGTCTAAACTATCTCTCTGGGGTCATGTTTAAAAGAGAGGTTCACCTCTGTCATGAGTTAGAGGACAAAAGGCTGAAAAAGAGAGTGGGGTAGAAATCTTCTCTCTCTCTCTCTCTCTCTCTCTCTCTCTCTCTCTCTCTCTCTCATCAATCTTCCATGTTACTCAAAGCGTTAATGGTTGTAAAGTCCTAGTGTGTATGTGTGTGTGTGTATGTGGGCGCATACGTGCGTGCAAGTCTGTGTGTGTCTATCCCTGGCTGGGGCTAAAGTAGAGGAGAAGGGTTTACCGTTGTGCCGGTGGTGAAGTTTTCACCTTGGCCAGTGTTGGAAGGACAGCTTGATTGAAAAGCTTTCTCACTGTGACATCTGCCATCTTCCCTGCTGCTCTGTCACCACTTTGATTCATGCGCACCCAGCTCACGCACACCACGATTGGGAGGCAAACCACTCCTCTACCCCGCAGGAGAGGACTCCACTTCAGAGGAGGAGAAGAAGGGGGAGATGAAACAGTGGGATGAAGTGGAATGGAAGGATAAGAGGAGTAAGGGGCCACAGTCGTAAAAAAAATAACTGAATTGGAGACCTATAACTCTGCTACACAACGATATAAAGATATCATGTTTTAGGTTAAATATTTCATTTTTTATGTGGGGAGTAATCCTCCCATGTTCACTGAGGATGGAGTATTGAGTATTTTGAGTTTTTTGGGCAGCAACCTTTTTCGTTTTTTTCCCTCCAGAGCCATACATGCATCCCTAGATGGACATTTTTGGTGGATGAAGTCGCAGCCCACACAGCTGAGGGATTTCTTGTAGTATGCTTTTGCATTTATCCGAAACCGACTCCCAGGAAAAGAGCTTTATGGTCAAGTCCATGGTTGCATCCCAAATGGCACCCTATTCCCTAGTGCACTGTGGGCCCTGGTCAAAAGATAGGGCCCTGGTCGAAAGTAGTGCACTTTGTAGCAAGTAGGGTGCAATTAGGGATGCAGCCCATGATTAGAGGACAGCATGGTAACATGGACACAGATCTATGGACTGTAAGAAATTCATAAAATGTTTTCCTTCCAGCGTAAGATGATAAAGCATTAAACTCTCAGGCCGTAATTCAATTAAGTGTTCTGTTTCCAAAGACATACGAGCACTCAGTCTCAACTAATATAGATAATATGATTAGCAACAGGTTTTCCCCTCCTCTCTCTTTCTCTCTGTTTCCAAAACAATGAAAGGGGAAATAAACAAGTGGTAATTATGGGATGTTGGTGGGAGTAGGGGGGATTAGTAGAAAACAGCACCTCACAATGTCTTTCTTCTCCTCCCTCCCTCCATCCTCCCAGTCCCTAGAGGAATGAGTGGAGTCCATGGAATCCTGTTTTAATTGATGAGGACAGTTGGAGGTTGTGGAGGCCTGTTGATGAGGCCAGATGGAGCTGTAGAGTCTGTGAAGTCTTTAATACACCATGTCCAGGCATGTCAGCCGTGTTTAGTTTAGTGGCGTAGATCTGAATGGCCCTCAAGGTTTGATTGATGTGCCCCTGGTCTTCAGCTCCTTCCATGCCTGGTTGCCCTAAAGCCTCAGTGCTTTATGAGCTGCAGGGGGGCGAGGAATGGAGGACTCAAGGTATAATTATAAACAGCCGAGTTTGGCCTACGTCGGACCAATATAAATGCACCAGAGAATGGGGGCTGTACTCCCAACATCAACCAGGAGAGGCTCTGAAGCCAAGCGGGTTTGTTTTGCAGTAGGTAGGACAGTAGGTCATCCTATTTCAGCCCAGCACATTCCAACCGTCCGTGATCCATCGTTCTCCGTCTGTCTGTGTGTATGTTTGTGCACACCGTGGGGTGTGCCACCCGTCCATGGATCCTCAAGAGGCCAGAGGGAGACACAAACTGCTTCCATAATGGCACCCTTTACACTATATAGTGCACTACTTTTAACCAGGGCCCCTAGTCAAAAGTAGTGCACTATATAGGGAATAGCGTGCAGTTATGCATGCAACTATGGTCAGAATGCAGAGGCAGCTAATTATTAGGTGGATGGGGTCCATGTTGGCTGACAGACCAGGGTTTGCATGGAAGGGCCAGTAAATGGAGATGTCAGTTAATTCACCCTCCAAATACTTGTCAGGATTTGCTAGGCTGGCCCATCAGAACGGCACTTTGATCAACCTGGGCAGTGGGTAAAGAATGGGCAATGCCAACCCTTCCATACCCCCTATCCTCAGCTCTGCCCAGCCTACAGCCCTCGGCCCACGCATGTTGTTTTTGTTATGGAAGAGATGCACTGCCTGGCATCTCACCCTCACAGCCTTTGCAGCATGGCCTATTTGGCTTCCAAACAAACTTGTCATGAAACAAATAAAGTATACTATAGCTAGTGTGGAAATGTGGATTGGAGGAGGGAGCTATGAGAGGTGAATGATCACTAGGGAGGATCAGTGTACCAGATAGAGGATGTGAGTGTCCTTGGCTATCTGGCAATCAGTCAAATAACTGGTCACGCCAAAATGCATTTGGCACACACATTCTAAATCACTGCTGTTTGTTATCGTCATCCTCTTCCGCTTCCTGTCAAGAGTAGAAATAGCTGCCTGCCGGTCTTAAATGTGTGTGTGTGTGTGTGTCCTTGTGTCTCTGTATGTGTGTGTGTAAGAGTAGAAAGGGCGCCCTGCCCAAAATCATTTGTCCTTCTGTCCTCCCTGCTCCTTACTCCAGCCAGCCACTGTCTTATCCCAGGCTCTGTAGCCTCTCCCAGCTGGCTGTATATCTCTGACCTGGTTGAGGGGCAGCAGGGCCTGGCCTCCCCTAAACCCTTGCTGTTTCTCTGTTGCAGTCTTCTGGGAGGAGAGGAGAGGGTGGATGGGGAGGAAGAGCGAGACGGATGGACCTTTTAATTAAATAAGCAGATATTGCTATTGCCCCCCAGCTCTTTAGTCAGTGCGGAGGCAGATAAAATAATCAGGGGACAGCTGAGAGAGAGGAGAGAGGCCTAGCTTGGTCTATCCTGTCTGCTCTGCCCGGCAGGAATCCTTCACGACACTGCTCACCCAGGCCGCCATCATTGTTCATGTTGTCACCCATTAGCCTACTACTACTACCTCTCTCTCTTGCTCTCTCTGTCTCTTGTGCTACCTCTCCTCTATGTCTCTCTCTCTCCTTAATCTCTCTCCCTTTCTCTCTCCCACTCCCTTTCTCTTTTCCTATCCTCTTCTTTCTCTCTCCTCATTGTGGAGAGGAAAGAGTCTTGAAACGGCACCCAGCCTTGAAACAGTTTGAAAGGCTTTACCTCTGTTTGACCCTGTTTCTCCCAATTTCCTCCCCCCACCCTTAGAATCCACTGTGCAGAATACACACAGCTCATTACCCACGAGGGAGGGAGGGAGGGAGAACGCATCTCACAGTAGTCAATAAATGGGCCATATAGGTTGTGCGTTTATTATTTTTTTTATATATGTTTTGCTCGCAGTACTGGCTGTCACGTAAAGCAGAAATCATACAGCATCTTCTCTGGTCACGAGCCCATTGTTTACAGCTAAGTACCTTTTTGTCCTCTTCCTCCTCGCCTTTTATTTTTTTCCCCTTATTTTTATATGTTCTTCATCATAGTATGCATCATATCAGCTTCATATCAGCACATTGACTCTGTACCAGTACCCCCTGTCTATAGCCTCACTAATGGTATTTTACTGCTGCTCTTTAATTATTTGTTACTTTTATTTCTTATCTTTTTGTTGTTGTTGTATTTTTCTTAACTGCATTGTTGGTTAAGTTGTATTCAGTTGTATTCAGCGCATTTGACAAATAACATTTGAATTGATTTGATTTCATCTTAATCATATGGATGAGTAGGATTATATAGAGACTGCTCTCTTCCCCTCCTCTCCTCTCCTCTCTCCTCTGTAGTCACAGGGCTCTCAGATGTCATGGTGCGACAAATGAGTACCTGCTACTCTGCTACTGTCTGTGTCTACCTTATTGTCTTCCACTCTTCTGTCTCTCTTTTCCAATTTGCGCTTTTCTCTCTCTTTTTTTTAATAAGGTTGCTAGTTACTCTGTTGTGTTAAATTGTGAAATTGAACCAAGGTGTGTTTTGTACAGTAAAGGTCATGTTGCAAGACATGAGGCTAGACTTAAGTATGTGGGGATTGTTGAGTAATTTAGTCAGTTACTAACAATTTAGGTTATTCAATGTCACCCGACCCTGAGGTAATGTTATCATGCATTTCCTAGAAAACCAGCTGCTGGGGTATTCAGTGACAGCTCCATGAGTACCTGAATATTTATAACAACGTTCTTCTACAAATATGCACAGAAACACTACCGTATTGTAGCCTAGCTAAGTGATTTAATTTCAGGCACTGGCTTGAAAAGGAACAAGTGCTAAATGCATATTTCCATTCTGCCCTGGGCGATTCGCTAATTAATTGTAGTTATTCTTTCCTGCTTTATTCATGATAACAAGATGTACTATGGAAAATGAATGGGATATGGGCAAAATACAAGCACTTCACCGCTTTCTCATGAAGCTGTACTACAAACACTGCTTCCATTAAATGTTTAACCCCATGAATAGAATAAACAATGAAAGGTGATGATTAAGGGTGGAAAGGAATTAAGGTGTTTGTTTGCCCTTTGAGCCTGTCCTTTACAAAGCATGTGCTCTATACATTTAGCGATTAGATCAAGTTTAAGGGTGTTTATCCAGAGTGGATTGATTTATGGCTTATGGACCAACTGGTCATAATGTCTCTTATATATTCTTAGAGTGTGTGTGTCGTCATGACATTAACTATTTATTTGACAGTGAATGTACCACTGTGTATCAGAATGTCATTCAGCACTTGAGGCAACAAACTTGAGTCACAGCTATCTCACATGCAATTCTCCAACAGTTTCAACTAGGCTATTCTAGCTTATCATTTACAACCATTTTACAGCAAACCATTATATTATACAACGTTTCAAGTTTCTGTAATCATGTTTTTGTGACGTAATGATCTTGCTAAAACAGCAAACAGCACAAACCCACACATGTGCAACAAGAACATAGCGTTTAGAGTGCCTTGCTAACAGTAGGAGTTTTTGTGGTTCTCTCTCTCTCTCTCTCTCTCTCTCTCTCTCTCTCTCTCATGAACCAACTTAAAGTAAAGCAAGACCCCCCTTCAGGCTTACTAACTTCTCTCCAATATGTCTGCTCTCTCTCTCTCATATTTCCTAAGTAAAGGATTATTGTGTTGTGTGAGATGCAATAATTAGGTCTAAATACCCCAATTCATTTATCTGATTGTTGGGTAGAGCGCATATGCAGGATCTTTCAACAGCGTCATTAGGGGGAACCTAATGGATGGAGGCACACTAGATCCATCAATGTTAATGATAATTACTTTTATAAAAGCAAACACTGCCGAGGCAGCAGCAAAAATCAAAACCAACAAGTTGCATCTAAAAATATGAGAATGGCTGGGTTTTGCAATGAGCTGAGCTGATCTGACCTAGGCTGGGCTGGTTTCCATTTCAGTTTAGTGAACTGCGGGTCTTTACTACTCTACCCGTTCCGTGCCGCTCGGCATAATAACTCTATTAGGGCATGTTTTTATTTCAGGACGGAGTCGGACGTTTAACTACTTAGGGAGAAACGGTGTGCTAGAGGGCCGCTCCCGACACTACCCGGTGAAATGTAAGGCGCCAAATTCAAAATCCAAAAGTTGAATTATTAAACATTCATCAATATACAAGTGTTGCATAGTCATTCTTGGCAATATCACAGTGTTGTCAGATTTCAAAAAGGCATTACGGCGAAAGCACAACATTTGATTGTTTGAGGATAGCCCCTCTAATATTTATGCATTAGCATAAATCCATAACCCAACACGGGTCTCACAAAACGCATAAAATCGCAATTATAAAATCGCTTACCTCATATATTTTATGCATTAGCATGAATTCATATCCAGCGTGGGTCACACAAAACCCATATGAGCTAAAATAAATCACTTACCTTTCGAAGAACTTCTGCTGAGGGATTCCCAAGTGTCCAACAAAGACATCCAATGGTTCTTTTGTTAGAAAAAGTAATTTATTATATCCATAAATCTCTGTTTGGTTGGCGCGTTATGTTCAGAAAATCCACCGTCGAGTCACCCGTTGTACAGTGAAGAGAACGCGTTCAAATTATACCTATCAACTTTGCCCAAACAAATCAAACATAATTTATAATGCATCCTTAGGTATCCTTTTATGAATAATAACGATAATATTTTACACGGATGATAACCTAAACGTTATAAAAGGAAAATAAAGTGGAGCGCGCTCACTGTCACGAACGTCGGAAGGATCAGACCAAAATGCAGCGCGATTGCTATTCCACATGTTTAATAATAATAATAATAATAAGTGGAACGTACAAAGATGCAATAAACCAAAATAAAGAAACACAACGATCGAAATATAACTGTGTAGACAAAACACATACACAGTTTAACTGACATACATACATTCAATAACCCACAACCAAAGTGGTGAAAAGAACAAACATATATATGGTTCCCAATTAGAGGTAACGACAATCAGCTGCCTCTAATTGGGAACCATCAAATCCAAACATAGAAATACAATACATAGAAACAAAAACCCCTCCTGACCTAAACACAAATGATAGCCACCCGGCTAATCCCAGGCCAGGACGTGACAGTACCCCCCCCCCCCAAAGGCGCGGACTCCGACCGCGACAAAAAGTCAATCGGGAGGGTTTACAGGGGGGGGTCTTCACTTTTGGCTGGGGCATGGAGCCGGAACAGGAGTCATCGGACTCAGGCGATGCACAGTGGATCTGATGTGTGAAGCAGGCACAAGTCGGGCTGGGCTCTGACGGCTCACAAGGAACCTGATGCGTGGAGCAGGAACAGGACGTGCTGGGCTCTGAAGTCGCACAGGGAGCCTGGTGCGTGGAGCAGGGACAGGCCGTGCCGGGCTCTGGGGGCGCACAGGAAGCCTGGTGCGTGGAGCAGGAACAGGACGTGCTGAGCTCTGAAGGCGCACAGGGAGCCTGGTGCGTGGAGCAGAAACAGGACGTTTCTTACAAAAGAAAGATGGTCCAGGATGCCCCGGACTGGAGGAGCACACTGCACGCACCTCTCTCTTGCACTTCTCCCAAAGCTCCCACCGGACTTCTGACACTCCCCTCAAAGCTAGTGCGGAGAGCTGGCACTGTACAGACCGGGTTGTGGAGGAGCACTGGAACCTGGGTGCGTAGATCCGGCGTAGCTCTCTCCGGATTTACAACACGTACCTCTGGGCGAGTGTGAGGAGCTGGCTCAGGAAGTATCGGATTGGAGAAACACACTGCAGGTCTGGTGCGTAATGCCGGCGTAGGTCCCCCCGGACTGACAACACGCACCTCTGGGCAAGTGCGGGGAGCTGGCGCAAGATGTATCAAGCATGACAGACGCTCCTCTTGACGCCTGATCTGCAGCTCCCTCCTGGCCTTTACCTCCCTCTCAATATCCTCCTTGGACTCCTGATCATACCTCCATCGGCCTCTGGCTCTCTCCTCCGCTCACCCGATTGCCCCATGTGCCCCCAAAAAAAAAAATAATCTTGAGGCTGTCTCTGGGCTGCATGGGTCCGCGGTCGCTGGTGTCTTTGCTGTGGCCCTGGACCCCGATGTCCAGGCTGCTCCTTTTCTCTCCCTGGTGAGTGCCACCAAGGAAGGTCCTTGGTTGCTTGGTCCTTGGTTGGTGGGTTATTCTGTCACGAACGTCGGAAGGATCAGACCAAAATGCAGCGCGATTACTATTCCACATGTTTAATAATAATAATAAGTGGAACGTACAAACATACAACATATATATGGTTCCCAATTAGAGGTAAGGTAATGACAATCAGCTGCCTCTAATTGGGAACCATCAAATCCAAACATAGAAATACAATACATAGAAACAAAAACCCCTCCTGACCTAAACACAAATGATAGCCAGCCGGCTAATCCCAGGCCAGGACGTGACACTCACGTTCTCGTACCCGGAAAATGTTGTTGACATTTCTGCTTCCTTCAGTAATTCTTCTTCTGTATGGTTCTGTTCAGTGCTAAAGCCTCCAAACACTGTCCAGAGACTGTTGACATCTAGTGGAAGCCATAGGTACTGCGATCTAGGAGCTAAAATCCATGTATTTCAATAGGAAGCCTATTGAAAAGAGGAAATGTCACACAAAAAAAACCTTCAGAGTGTTTCCTATCCAATAGTACTAATTATGTGCATATCCTATTTTCTAGGCCTGAATGGCAGGCATTTTACTTTGGGCACGCCAGACTCGCCAAAACCGTCACTTCTGCTGCCGCTCCCTAAGAAGTTAAATGTAGAGTCTGTTGCTGCCCACACCGTTCCCTCCTTGTCTCTCAGACTCAGCGACTGACAGTTCATTACAAACCTGGATGGCACTGAGGAGGGGGGAGAAGGGAGGAGAGGGGAGTGAGGAGGGTGAAACTATTATTATAGTTTGGGTTAATGAATATCACATGCTGGAGAAAGGCGGTAAGCGCAGTCCATCTGAATCGGTGAGGTATGTCCCCGGCTCGAAAAATATAAACTTTGTCTCAGCCGGCGGCCTCATTGTACAAATGGTAATAATGTTCTGCTCCAGTCCTAAGTGACAGTATGTTAGCCCTGATGTCTAGCTAGCACTTGAGCAGGATTTCAGACCTCCGAGACAAAGTTCTTGACAGCCGACAACAGGATTTTCCTTTAAACCCCATTTAGGCCTCCCTGGGGCTGCGTCTAAAATAGCACCCTATTTACTATGTAGTGCCCTGCTTTTGACCAGGGCCCACAGGGCTCTGGTCAAAAGTAGTTCACTACATATAGGGAATAGGGTGCCATTTGGGACGCAGCCTAGGCCTCACTGAGCTGAGCTGTCCCAGCTCTCTTTTGTTGTTTGGGCTTTACCAGTTTAGTTAGTTTAACCCTGAGAGTTGTTTTGAAATGTTTGGAGGTGACATGTTTTTGGTGTGATCGTTAGCCCTTCCTACAGGTCTAGAAAGAGAAACACTAGAGAACAGAAATGGTCTCTGTCCCAAATGGCACCCTTTTCCTTATAGTGCACTACTATTGACCAGGGCACATGTAGTGCACTATATAGGGAATATGCTGCCATTTGGAATGCTCTCTTTGACCGTTTGTTTTGACACAAAGGAGGGACACAAAGGAGGGAATATAAAACAACATTGCTTTCATTGCTTTCCACTAGGTCATGGGCTTATGTTTATAAATTGACCTGATTAAGAAACTGTAACGTCTTGTATCAAGTTTTAACGGCACTTCATAACATTATTTTTTTACCTGGATCATACTCCATATATCACATATATCGTTCTATGTTTTTAGATAGAGCTATAGAGAGACAATCATTTCTATAAGAAAAAGCTCAGGGCATTTAAAAACCTGTTATATTGTTAGACTATGGTTCATCGCCTCCTCTTGGGCTGTGTGAGGTGGGCTAATGTTCCTATTTGTCACTGCAGGATTGCTTTCTCTCTCTCTCCCCGCAGTACGAAGGCAGGGAAATACATTTGGAGGTGCTGAAGCGAAATTCCGGGAGAATTAGATTCATCCCTTTTTGCTTTTAATTTGCCCTCTGGATTGGCAGACCATTTTCACCATTAGCGCTGCGGGAGGGAGTGTGTGTGCTCCATTGGCACGGCGCTGGCCTACCCGGGCTGGAGTGGAGCAGACAGATTAATGACTGTTATTGTCGGGGCATGGCTCAGCTGGATCCTATTGTCTATGAGGGAGAAAAACAACAACGACACAAAACATAGCAAATGATGATACTTTCTGTGTGGGGGGGGATCCAAATGTAACTTGGTGGAGCCTGAGGAGAGAAATTATGAGTGGAGGGCAGCAGGAGGATTGTCCAGGCTGTGTTTTGATGAGAACGATATCCCCCTCTATACTCTCTAATGGTGTCTGTCTGTCTGTCCTGGGCCTTTGGGTCCTCATCTCATAGGGCTCCCAAACAAAGACACACACAGGGGTCAACATGCAGTACGTAAACTGCAGGTGCATAGACACGGATTAGTCCATAGGGCATTTAATACAGCTGGCAAGCGAAAGTTTTTCTGAGGCGTTGTGTTGGACAGTCTAGCAAATGATCCCATAATGTCTTCCAGATGACAACAGCCTGGTCTGGCCAACTGTACCGCTGGACTCAGATCAGATCATAACAGGACTAGACATTAGAGAAAAGTCCTAGGGGACACACACACATGCATGCACGCGCAGACACACACACACACACACAGTGAGCCACTCATCCTTTAGTGACTCAGCCAATAAAGAAGTGGTCAGATGACGCAGATGATAAGCTACAGGACTGTTTAGCTAGCACAGACTGGAATTTGTTCCGGGATTCTTCCGATGGCATTGAGGAGTACACAACATCAGTAACTGGCTTCATCAATAAGTGCATCGATGACGTCGTCCCCACAGTGACTGTACGTACATACCCCAAACAGAAGCCATGGATTACAGGCAACATCCGCACTGAGCTAAAGGGTAGAGCTGCCGCTTTCAAGGAGCGGGACTCTAACCTGGACGCTTATAAGAAATCCTGCTATGCCCTCCAATGAACCATCAAACAGGCAAAGCGTCAATACAGGACTAAGATTGAATTGTACTACACTGGTTCCGACGCTCGTCGGATGTGGCAGGGCTTGCAAACTATTACAGACTACAAAGGGAACCACAGCTGCAAGCTGCCCAGTGACACGAGCCTACCAGACGAGCTAAATTACTTCTATTCTCACTTCGAGGAAAGCAACACTGAAGCATGCATGAGAGCATCAGCTGTTCCGGACGACTGTGTGATCACGCTCTCTGTAACCGATTTGAGTAAGACCTTTATACAGGTAAACATTCACAAGGCCGCAGGGCCAGACAGATTACCAGGACGTGTATTGCGAGCATGCGCTGACCAACTGGCAAGTGTCTTCACTGACATTTTCAACATGTCCCTAACTGAGTCTGTAAAACCAACACGTTTCAAGCAGACAACCATAGTACTTGTGCCCAAGAACACTAAGGTAACCTGCCTAAATGACTACCAACCCATAGCACTCACATCTGTAGCCATGAAGTGCTTTGAAAGGCTGGTCATGGCTTACATCAACACCATTATCCCAGAAACCCTAGACCCACTCCAATTTGCATACCGCCCCAACAGATCCACAGATGATGCAATCTCTATTGCACTCCACACTGCCCTTTCCCACCTGGACAAAAGGAACACCTATGTGAGAATACTATTCATTGACTACATCTCAGCGTTCAACACCATATTCCCTAAAAACTCTTCACTAAGCTAAGGACCCTGGGACTAAACAACTCCCTCTGCAACTGGATCCTGGACTTCCTGACAGGTAGCCCCCAGGTGGTAAGGGCAGGCAACAACACATCTGCCATGCTGATCCTCAACATGGGTGCCCCTCAGGGACGCGTGCTCAGTCCTCTCCTGTACTCACTGTTCACTCATGACTGCACGGCCTGGCACGACTCCAACACATCATTAAGTTTGCCGATGACACAACAGTGGTTGGCCTGATCACCGACAACAATGAGACAGCCTATAGGACAGGACAACAACTTCTGCATCAATGTGATCAAGACAAAGGAGATGATTGTGGACTACAGGAAAAGGAGGACCCAGCACTCCCCCATTCTCATCGACGGGGCTATAGTGGAGCAGGTTGAGAGCTTCAAGTTTCTTGGTGTCCATATCACCAACAAACTATAATGGTCCAAACATACCAGGCCAGTCTTGAAGAGGCCTATTCCCCCTCAAAAAACTGAAAAGATTTGGTATGGATCCTCAGATCCTCAAAAAGTTCTACAGCTACAACATTGAGAGAATCCTGACTGGTTGCTTCACTGCCTGGTATGGAAACTGCTCGGCCTCAAGGCACTACAGAGGGTAGTGTGTACATCACTGGGGCCAAGCTTCCTGCCATCCAGGACCTTTATACCAGGATGTGTCAGAGGAAGGCCCTAAAAACTGTTGAAGACTCCAGCCACCCTAGTCATAGACTGTTCTCTCTGCTACCGCACTGCAAATGGTACCGGAGCGACAAGTCTAGGTCCAAAAGGCTTCTTAACAGCTTCATCCCCCAAGCCATAAGACTCCTTAACAGCTAATAAAATGGCTACCCAGACTATTTGCATTCCCCCTCTTTTACGCTGCTGCTACTCTCTGTTTATTATCAATGCATTGTCACTCTAACTCTACCTGCATGTACATATTACCTCAATTACCTCAACTAACCTGTGCACCCGCACATTATTTCTGTACAGGTACCCCCTGTATGCAGCCTCGCTACTGTGATTTTAAATCAAATCAAATTTTATTTGTCACATACACATGGTTAGCAGATGTTAATGCGAGTGTAGCGAAATGCTTGTGCTTCTAGTTCTGACCATGCAGTAGTATCTAACAAGTAATCTAACAATTTCACAACAACTACCTTATACACATTACTGCTGCTCTTTAATTATTTGTAATAAAACATTTTACTTATCTATTTTTTACTTAACACCTATTTTTCTTAAAACTGCATTGTTTGTTAAGGGCTTGTAAGTAAGCATTTCACTGTAAGGTTTACACCTGTTGTATTCGGCGCATGTGACAAATCCATATCTGTACACACACACACATCCGTATAGTCCTGCAGCTTTCCTCCCTCCTTCGACGTTGATGCATTTCCGCATCAATTTTTTAAACACCTGGCAAGTGAGGGAGGAGGAGAGAGGTGGGCTACAGAGACTGAAGCAGAGGCACTGAGGTGAAACATGTAAAAGTTAGGAGAACAGAACAGTGCTGCAAAGATTGATGCCCTCTCTGTGGTGTGAGCTGTTAAACAGACAGGGCCAATGCAGCCTGCAGAAAGCCCAATATTACCTCACAGAAGATCTGTTACAGTAGGGGATACTGAGAAAAACTGTTGTGCAATACACCACAAAAACATATGACTTACAGTAGATATGATCTCTTTCTGATATTATCTTCTGTTTTAACACATGAAAAACTGCATATAATACTTCTCGGAAGCTACATTATGCCAATTTAAGCTGTGTTATGCCACACAATGTTACCCCTTAGACAATAACCTGCTGTGTCTAAATGATAGTTATATAATGGCCCATAGGGCTCTGGTCAAAAGTAGTGCACTATGTCGGGAATATGGTGCCATTTGGGATGCATACATTGACATAAGAAAGGCAAGAAATCCAATTTGTCTTAAACTGGATAATGGGATCCTTCATGGTCATTGTGTTGTAAAGCACAGGAAAAACACTGTAAACCAATGGATTCCTGCGCAAATGTACCATGATAAACTCCTTATGTTGACGCATAGCACGGGCACACAGTACCTTGTTTTTTACATGTCTCAAGCACACTGATAAAGTAGACTTGTGAAATAGGGTCTTATTTGTCCAAGCCAACCAGTACATGGGCTGTTGCCACAGCTGGTCCTAAAAGCTGAAAAGAAGGGCCAGCTCTTAAAAAACAAACAGGGGGAAAAGAAGCCAAACAGGCTCATGCAAACACAGAGTACAATTTTGTATAATAATTTAAATAGAAAAATGCTACGTTTTGAATCCGGTGCCATTTTGTGTGTTAATTCATAAACCATGTGCCAAGAAATCGGTACATCGAAAATCTCTTCCCAACTATTTTGCAATTTATATGGAACAGCTGTCAATTTTTTTATCCTTGAAACTGGAATATATTTTTATTTATAACCAATTTTAGTCTTTAATGCAGAGCCGACAGACAGGTTCCTTACTTCTTCCCCCTTCCACTTGCCTCTTCCATTTGTGCAGTATTGCTGCAATTAGTTGTTTATAATTTTGGGTAGAGTAGACATTTCCATGTCTGTGTTAGCTGCATGTGTGACATAACTCCACCAGTCCTATGTATGATATAATTTACAAAATTAAGTTGTTTTATCAATTAGTACATTTGAGTTTAACTACAGTATTTGTTGTATTATTTGTTCTGTCTTTTCAGGTGGATTAAACTGAAATTACAACCAACTTTCAAATCAAATCAAATTGTATTGGTCAAACAGACAAAAAATTGCGAGTGTAGCAAAATGCTTGTGCTTCTAGTTCCAACAGTGCAGCAATATCTAACATGTAATCTAACAATTCCAAAACAACTACCTAATACACACAAATCTAAGTAAATGAATATGAATATATACATATAAATATAAGGATGAGCAATGACAGAGCGGCAAAGCAAGATACAATAGAATGTATAAAAAACAGTAAATACTGTACATATGAGATGAGTAATGCAAGATATGTAAACATTATGACAGTGGCATTATTAAAGTGACTAGTGATCCATTTATTAAAGTGACCAATGATTTCAAGCCTGTATGTAAGCAGCAACCTCTCTGTGTTAGGGATGGCTTGAGATAGAAGTTGTTTTTCAGTCTCAGTCCCAGCTTTGATGCAACTGTACTGACCTTGCCTTCTGGATGGTAGTGGGGTGAACAGGCAGTGGCTCGGGTGGTTGTTGTCCTTGATTATCTTTTTGGCCTTCCTGTGACATCGGGTGCTGTAGGTGTCCTGGTGGGCAGGTAGTTTGCCCCCAATGATGCGTTATGCACCACCCTCCAGAGTCTTTCGGTTGTGGGTGGTGCAGTTGCCGTACCAGGTGGTGATACAGCTTGACAGGAAGCTCTCGATTGTGCATCTGTAAAAGCTTGGGAGGGTTTTAGGTGACAAGCCACATTTCTTCAGCCTCCTCCTTCTTCACCACACTGTCTGTGTCGGTGGACCATTTCAGTTTTTCCATGATGTGTACTTTCCACCTTCTCCACTGCTGTCCCGTCAATGTGGATATGTGTTGTTTCCTGAAGTCCACGATCATCTCCTTTGTTTTGTTGATGTTGAGTGAGAGGTTGTTTTCCTGACACCACACTCCGAGTGCCCTCACCTCCTCCCTGTAGGCTCGTCGTTGTTGGTAATCAAGCCAACTGCTGTTGTGTTGTCTGCAAACTTGATGATTGAGTTGGAGGCGTGCATGGCCACGCAGTCATGGGTGAACAGGGAGTACAGGACGGGGCTGAGCACGCACCCTTGTGGGGCCCCAGTGTTGAGGATCAGTGAAGTGGAGATGATATTTCCTACCTTCACCACCTGGGGGCGGCCCGTCAGGAAGTCCAGGACGCAGGCGGGGTTGAGACCCAGGGCCTCAAGCTTAATGATGAGCTCGGAGGGTACTATGGTGTTGAATGCTGAGCTATAGTCAATGAATAGCATTCTTGCATAGGTATTGCTCTTGTCCGGATGGGATATGGCAGTGTGCAGTGTGATTGCATCGTCTGTGGACCTATTGGGGCGGTAAGCAAATTTAAGTGGGTCTAGGGTGACAGGTAAGATGGAGGTGATATGATCCTTGACTAGCCTTTCAAAGCACTTCATGATGACAGAAGTGAATGCTATGGGGCGAAAGTCATTTAGTTCAGTTACCTTTGCTTTGTTGGGTACAAGAACAAGGATGGCCATCTTGAAGCATGTGGTGACAGCAGACTGGGATAGGGAGAGATTGAAGATGTCCGTAAACACACTAGCCAGCTGGTCTCTGAGGACTAGGGTTAACACATTTAAATGTTTTACTCACGTCGGCCACGGAGAAGGAGAGCCCACAGTCCTTGGTAGCGGGCCACGTCGGTGGCACTGTATTATCCTCAAAGCGGGAAAAGGTGTTTTGTTTGTCTGGAAGCAAGACGTCGGTGTCAATGACGTTGCTGGTTTTCTTTTTGTAGTCCGTGATTGTCTGTAGACCCTGCCACATATGTCTCGTATCTGAGCTGTGGAACTGCGACTCTATACTTTGTCTCTATACTGACATTTCACTTGTTTGATTGCCTTGTGGAGGGAATAACTACACTGCTTATTTTCGGCCATATTCCCAGTCACTTTTCCATGGTTAAATGCGATGGTTCACTCTTTCAGTTTTGCATGAATGTCGCCATCTATCCACGGTTTCTGAATAACTTGTTAGGGAGTGGCAGCTGAGGGGTCGGTTTTGGAGAGCCTGGCGTGCCCAAAGTAAAATGCCTCCCATTCAGGCCCAGAAAATAGGATATGCACATATTTGGTACCATTGGATAGGAAACACTCTGACTTTTCCAAAACTGTTACCCATTTGTCTGTGAGTAAAACAGAACGCATATAGCAGTCGAAATCCCAAGGAATTTCTGTCCTGGAAAAAGTGATTTTGACACATTGCTCATTTGGGAACCCCTCCCTCATGAAAATGACCATATAAGGGCATATGAATGCAGTACCCATCGCTTCCTTTAGATGTCAACAGTCTCGAGACAGTGTACATTTTCAATGTACACTGTCTAATCGATTCATGGCTGGCTAATCGATTCATGGCTATGGGAAAAATATGTGAGGTGCTACCCTCAAACAATCAAATGTGCTGCTTTCGCCGTAAAGCCTTTTTGAAATCTGACAACGCTGTGATATTGCCAAGAAACAGAGCTTTTGATGAGTATGGAACACTTGTATATTGGTGGATGTTTAATAATTCAACTTTGGGATTTTGAATTTGGCGCCTGGTAGTGTCGGGAGCAGCCCGCTAGCGCCCCAGCAATCCCTGAGAAGTTAACTTCTTAGGGAGCGGCAGCAGAGGTGACGGTTTTGGAGAGTCTGGCGTGCCCAAAGTAAAATGCCTGCCACTCAGGCATGCACATAATTAGTACTATTGGATTGGAAACACTCTGAAGTTTCTAAAAGTGTTAACATGTCTGTGAGTATAACAGAACTGATATAGCAGGTGAAAACCCGAGGAAAATCCATCCGGATATGCAGTTTTTGGTGACCTTTGCTCTGTTTGACACTCTCCCTATTGACTTCAAGGCAATCCAGCTCCTGGATTGCAGTACCTATGGCTTCCACTAGATGTCAACAGTCTATTTACAAAGACTGGGTATGATTGGAGTAAGCAAAACGGATAGGAAAAGGAAATGGTAAGGGGACCTGAAATGTCAACAAGTTATCTCGGTGCGCGAGTCTGGGTGCGCCCCACTTTATTTTACTTATATAACGTTTAGGTGACCATCCGAGTGAAATATTATCGCTAATATTCATAAAAGGATGGCTAAGGATACATTATAACTGGTATTTGATTTGTTTAGGAAAAGTTTATACGTATATTTGAACGTGTTCTCTTCACGTTTCAATGGGCGATTCGACGTTGGATTTTCTGATCATAACGCGCCAACCAAAAGGAGATTTATGGATATAATAAATGACTTTTTCTAACAAAACAACCATCTTCGTTGGACTCTTGGGAAGCCCTCAATAGAAGTTCTTCAAAAGGTAAGGGATTTGTTTTCGCTGTGAAATGGGTTTTGTGTGAACCGTGCTGGTTTATGAATTTATGCTAATTATTAAATATTGTAGGTGCTATCCTCAAATTTCTGTCCTGGAAAAAGTGGTTTTGACACTGCCTCATTTAGAACCCCTCCCTTTGGAAAATGCCCATATAAGGGCATATGAATGCAGTACCTATTGCTTCCTCTGGATGTCAACAGTCTTGAGACAGTGTTTTGATTCTTTTTAGCTGAGGATAGAAGAAGAAGATTTAGGAAGTGGCCACACAGATGTCAACAAGAGGAAAACGCACGTTCCCGGCTGGCGCGCTCTGTGTTTTTTTCCTTTCTTATCGCCCAGTTTATATTCCGGTTAAAATATTATACTATATATACATAAAAGTGTTCCTAAGGATACATTTACAATTATGTTTGATTGTTCTTGGACAAGTTTATAGGTATAAGTTGAACGAGTTCTCTTCACGCTTCACGTTAGAGTAGCAGTGATCCAGTGTTTTACTTTTTTTTTTCTGGTCGGATTTCCTTCGGGTTTCGCCTGCCAAATCAGTTCTGTTATAGCCACAGACATCATTTTTACGGTTTTGGAAAATTCAGCGTCTTTTCTATCCAAAGCCACTAAATTATATGCAAATCCTAGCTTCTGGGCCTGAGTGACAGCCCGTTTACTTTGGGCACGTCAGACAGGCAGAAACTAGGAATTCTGCCCCCTAGCTGTAAGAGGTTAACAATCTATAGTCGGTTAGGACATCTACTTTGTGCATGACAGAAGTAATTTTTCCAACAATTGTTTACAGACAGATTATTTCACTTAAGGACAACAAAGTCAATGTTTTGGAGTGGCCATCACAAAGCCCTGACCTCAATCCTATAGAACATTTGTGGGCAGAACTGAAAAGTGTGTGCGAGCAAGGAGGCCTACAAACCTGACTCAGTTACACCAGCTCTGTCAGGAGGAATGGGCCAAAATTCACCTAAGTTATTGTGGGAAGCTTGTGGAAGGCTACCCAAAACGTTTGACCCAAGTTAAACAATTTAAAGGCAATGCTACCAAATACTAATTGAGTGTATGTAAACTTCTGACCCACTGGGAATGTGATGAAATAAATAAAAGCTGAAATAAATCATTCGCTCTACTATTATTCTAACATTTCACATTATTAAAATAAAGTGGTGATCCTAACTGACCTAAGACAGTGATTTTTTGTAGGATTAAATGTCAGGAATTGTGAAAAACTGAGTTTAAATGTATTTGGCTCAGGTGTATGTAAACTTCCAACTTCAACTGTATAAAACAACTCATGCTAGTGCGACCGTTAGAGATTTTCGGAACTCAAGTATGAAAGGGTTAAAAGTGCCTTTAGAGGCCATGCAATTTAGTACTCAGCTCTTAAACAAAAGCAATTTAGGTCAAAAGAGTCCATATTAACAAAGGAAATAGAAGGTCTAACAGAACAGATAGATATCAATAAAAACTGTACCATATAGGCTCAGAATAAGTTAGAGGAAAAACAAAAAGAAATTGAACTTATTCATGAAAGATCAAATGTAATATATTATCAAAATATAGCAAACTTGATGGAAAATGGGGAAAAATACTCCAAATTATATTTTTTTCTTCAATATAGAAATTCTGCCAAAAATAATTTACTGAAACCTGTTGCAAATGACGGAGTCACCCATGATTCACCAAAAGAAAGAGGAAGCAAATTACTTTAAGCATATGTTTTTATTTCAGTCGCCTCCATCTCCTCTAACTGGAGCTAATAGTATGGATTTTTTTTCTATTAATAATGCTGCTTGAACCCCTAATAATGAACAGGAACAAATACAATATGGTTTCACCAGTTTCGCTGCTTGATCCCCTAACAATGTATGGATGATTCATTTCTCCTGCACTGCAGACACACACACGTACATGCAAAGGCATACCCCGCATACTTACATACAGATACACAGGCACACGTAAACACAAACACACACGCAAACACATACACAGGAACACATTGCTTTTCAGCCTAGATCCCCGTGGGCTGTGTTCGTTCAGGCCACCCTGATTGGCCAACGGATCAGATTCAGATTGCCCTCCTCGCTCCATCTTATGTTACACACACGATGTGTGAGTGCATTGGCTCCCATTGTTACCCGTGCGCATTCTGAAGGTGATTTCCTCCCTTGGTCTTAAAGTTTAGTGCTGACTCAATTAGCCAGTTCCTCATGCCAATAGACCTGGATCTGAAATTCCATTTGAGTAGGATGTGGAGCGTGTGTGTATGTGAGTGTGTGCGTGTGCATGAGCTGCAATCCCATAGCTGCCGCCTGATTGCTTTAACACTTGCATCTGGTGGTCTCCCTGTACCTGCCCCCAAGGAGTATAATACGATCACTGACATAAGATATACTCAAATACACACACACAACAACAGACACCACAGAAACACATATAAACCCGACACACACTTCTCTCTTTAGGCATCGGCTCTTTTACAGGGAGAAGACAGCTATTCAGCTGCACTGACAGTTTCGACATAGTTCCAACACACACTCACAGCTCCACTAGAACAGTTTTATGTAAACCTACAGCTGGGAGTCATTGTTATAGAATCTCTGCAGTGTCTGCATTGTATAGCTAACAACATGGAGCCGTGCCACGTGGAGGAAATATAAGTAGGCTAACCAACCTGCCCACCTGATCTTGGATTTATCCTGTGGACCTCATTACCACTAGAGCATGTTTTTTCTGCATTATGGAGGATCACCTATCAAAACATGAACTTGGTTGTTATTTCCAACTTATTGTGTGTGTGCATAAAATACCTAATACAAGAACAGGTCCCTGACAGGTACTCGCTCCCCCTCTCCCCCTCTCTGTCCAGGTATGACTATGTGGAGGTACGTGACGGTGTGGATGAGAGTGGGCAGCTGGTGGGGAAGTACTGTGGGAAGATCGCCCCGTCACCCGTGGTGTCTTCTGGGTACCAGCTCTACATCAAGTTTGTGTCCGACTATGAGACCCATGGAGCAGGCTTCTCCATCCGCTACGAGGTCTTCAAAACAGGTGAGAGGAGAAAGAGTGAATGGCAGACACACACAAAATCACAAAATATCATCACACGCACACACACATCTCGTGAAGTAGCAACAATGTATTTATGGTACTTCTAGACATACAGTTGAGGTTGGAAGTTTACATACACTTAGGTTGGAGTCATTAAAACTCGTTTTTCAACTACTCCACAAATGTCTTATTAACAAACTATAGTTTTGGCAGGTCGGTTAGGAAATCTACTTTGTGCATGACACAAGTCATTTTTTTTACCTTTATTTTACTAGGCAAGTCAGTTAAGAACAAATTCTTATTTTCAATTACGGCCTAGGAACAGTGGGTTAACTTCTTAGCGATCAGCGCATGAAGTGACCGTTTTGGAGAGCCTGGCGTGCCCAAAGTAAAATGCCTCCCATTCAGGCCCAGAAAATAGGATATGCACATATTTAGTACCATTGGATAGGAAACACTCTGCATTTTCTAAAAGTGTTAACCATTTGTCTGTGAGTAAAACAAAACGCATATGGCAGGCGAAACCCCGAGGAATTTCTGTCCTGGAAAAAGTGGTTTTGACAGAGTGCCTCATTTGGAACCCCTCCCTTATGAAAATGCCCATATAAGGGCATATGAATGCAGTACCTTTCGCTTCCTCTGGATGTCAACAGTCTCGAGACAGTGTTCAGATTTTTTTGTTGATGCTATTAGAGCAGAGAAGAAGAGAAACCAGGAAGTGTCCCCTTGGATGTCAATAGGAGAGGACGCGCGCTCCCGACAAGGCACGCTCTGTGTTTTTTTCCATTCTTATAGCCCAGTTTATATTCCGGTTGAATTATTATAGTAAATATACGTAAAAGTGTTCCTAAGGATACATTTAAAATGATTTTTGATTGTTCTTGGACAAGTTTATAGGTATAAGTTGAACGAGTTCTCTTCACGTTTCAATGGAGGAGTGGAGGCTGTAGTTTCTGATTATAACGCGCGAACCAAACTGAGATTTATGGATATAGTATATTACTTTTTCTAACAAAAGAACCATGGATTGTCTTCGTTGGACACTTTGGAAGCCATCAGCAGAAGTTCTTCAACAGGTAATTGATTTGTTTTTGCTGTGAAATGTGTTTTGTGTGAACCGTGAAGGCTAATGAATTCATGGTAATGAGAAAATAGTGAAGGTGCTACCCTCAAACAATCAAATGTGGTGCTTTCGCCGTAAAGTCTTTTTGAAATCTGACAACGCTGTGATATTGCCAAGAAACAGAGCTTTTGATGAGTATGAAACACTTGTATATTGGTGCATGTTTAATAATTCAACTTTTGGATTTTGAATTAGCGCCCCACCACTGCCTAAGAAGTTAACTGCAAGTTCAGGGGCAGAACGGCAGATTTGTACCTTGTCAGCTCGGGAATTTGAACTTGCAAACTTACTAGTCCAACACTCTAACCACTAGGCTACCCTGCCGCCCCTTATTTCACTTATAATTCACTGTACCACATTTACAGTGGTCAGAAGTTTACATACACTATGTTGAATGTGCCTTTAAACAGCTTGGAAAATTCCAGAAAACGATGTCATGGCTTTAGAAGCTACTGATAGGCTAATTGACATCATTTGAGTCAATTGGAGGTGTACCTGTGGATGTATTTCAAGGCCTACCTTCAAACACAGTGACTCTTTGCTTGACATCATCGGAAAATCAAAAGAAATCAGCCAAGACCTCAGAAAAAAAAATTATAGACCTCCACAAGTCTGGTTCATCCTTGGGAGCAATTTCCAAATGCCTGAAGATACCACGTTCATCTGTACAAACAATAGTACGCAAGTATAAACACCATGGGACCACGCAGCCGTCATACTGCTCAGGAAGGAGACGCGTTCTGTCTCCTAGAGATGAACGTACTTTGGTGCGAAAAGTGCAAATCAATCCCAGAACAACAGCAAAGGACCTTGTGAAGATGCTGGAGGAAAAAGGCACAAAAGCATCTATATCCACAGTAAACGAGTCCTATATCGACATAACCTGAAATGCAACTCAGCAAGGAAGAAGCCACTTCTCCAAAACCGCCATAAAAAAGCCAGACTACGGTTTGCAACTGCACATGGGGACAAAGATCGTACATTTTGGAGAAATGTCATCTGGTCTGATGAAACAAAAATCGAACTGTTTTGCCATAATGACCATCATTATGTTTGGAGGAAAAAGGGGGAGGCTTGCAAGTCAAAGAACACCATCCCAAAAGTGAAGCTTGGGGGTGGCAGCATCATGTTGTGGGGGTGCTTTGCTGCAAGAGGAACTGGTGCACTTCACAAAATAGATGGCATCATGAGGGAGGAAAAGTATGTGGATATATTGAAGCAAATTCTCAAGACATCAGTCAGGAAGTTAACCTCTTAGGGATAAACGGCGGCGCGCTAGCGACACTACCCGGTGAAATGTAAGGCGCCAAATTCAAAATCCAAAAATTGAATTATTAAACATTCATCAATATACAAGTGTTGCATAGTCATCAAAAGCTCTGATTCTTGGCAATATCACAGCGTTGTCAGATTTCAAAAAGGCTTTACGGCGAAAGCACAACATTTGATTGTTGAGGATAGCACCTCTAATATTTATGCATTAGCATAAATTCATATCCAGCGTGGGTCACACAAAACCCATATAAGAGCTAAAATAAATCACTTACCTTTCGAAGAACTTCTGCTGAGGGCATCCCAAGTGTCCAAGGAAGACATCCAATGGTTCTTTCGTTAGAAAAAGTCATTTATTATATCCATAAATCTCCGTTTGGTTGGCACGTTATGTTCAGAAAATCCACCGGCGAGTCGCCCATTGAACCGTGAAGAGAACGCGCGTTCAAATTATACCTATCAACTTTGTCCAAACAAATCAAACATCATTTTGAATGTATCCTTATGTATCCTGTTATGTATATTTACTATAATATTTCAACCGGATTATAGCCTGAACGATAGGAAAGGAAAAAACCACAGAGCGCGCAAGACCGTGAACGCACATGTCATTCTATTGGGTCCACTTCTAAATTCTTCTTCTATTGGCTTCTAATTCAACCTAAGGTCATGAAACCCTGTCTAAAGACTGTTGACATCCAATGAAAGCCATAGGTACTGCAGTCTAAGTCCTACATAACATTGAATCCTATAGGCAGACAGGAGAAAAAGGTAATAAAAAAAAAACTGCAATTCCGGATGGATTTTCCTCTGGTTTTCGCCTGCTATATCAGTTCTGTTATACTCACAGACATTATTTATTTTAACACTTTTAGAAACTTCAGTGTTTCCTATCCAATAGTACAAATTATGTGCATATCCTAGTTTCTGGGCCTGAGTGGCAAGTATTTTACTTTGGGCATGCCAGACTCTCCAAAACCAACACCTTGGCTGCCGCTCCCTAAATAGTTAAAGCTTGGTCGCAAATGGGTCTTCCAAAAATGGACAATGACCCCAAGCATACTTCCAAAGTTGTGGCAAAATGGCTTAAGGACAACAAAGTCAATGTATTGGAGTGGCCATCACAAAGCCCTGACCTCAATCCTATAGAACATTTGTGGGCAGAACTGAAAAGTGTGTGCAAGCAAGGAGGCCTGCAAACCTGACTCAGTTACACCAGCTCTATCAGGAGGAATGGGCCAAAATTCACCCAAGTTATTGTGGGAAGCTTGTGGAAGGCTACCCAAAATGTTTGATCCAAGTTAAACAATTTAAAGGCAATGCTACCAAATACTAATTGAGTGTATGTCAACTTCTGACCCACTGGGAATGTGATGAAATAAATAAAAGCTGAAATAAATAATTCTCTCTACTATTATTCTGACATGTGGTGGTGATCCTAACTGACCTAAGACAGGGAATTGTTACCAAGATTAAATGTCAGGAATTGTGAAAAACTGAGTTTAAATGTATTTGTCTAAGGTGTTTGTAAACCTCCGACTTCAACTGTATGATGATATTTGTTCATCCAGACATAATAATGTCCCCTTTCTCTGTTTATGTGATGGTACATCATCATGGTTAAATGGAGAAAGTGAGTCACCAACGGTTTAAAGAACATGAATGAAAGAAGTTCTTTCTCCTCTTCCTGCTCCTGATAAGCTCAATTCATACTCATATATTCCTTAGTGCTGCTTATGCAGACGATCAGATGAACCGATAATGTTGTCCAACCCTGCGAAGTATCCTCAACAATAATCTCACAAAAAAAGACCACAGACGTGTCCCTGCTGAAACGAGAACTCACCAAGCAGCCTTATTTTCACAATTACACTCAGGGGATATTCTTATTTCTTATCTGACTACAATACAATAAGAGGGAAAGCTTCCTGTTGTTGCCTTGACTTCCTGACTGTGTTTTGTGTTTGTGACTGCCATGGGCCGGGGGTAGATTTCCATTGAGTGATTGGGAGAGGGGAAGGGAGTAGGACACAGACAGGTGCAACAGAGAGCAGACTCCAATCTGATTAATTAACCCTCAGCTAGTCTATGGGACTACCCAGATTGACCCACAGAGAAGACGGATGCCCTGACAGGTCCCTCTTTTTAATATCAGAAGTGTGTGTGTATGTGTGTGTGTCTGTCTGTGTGTGTGTGTGTGTCTGTCTGTGTGTGTGTGTGTGTGTGTGTGTGTGTGTCTGTAGAGGTAGGGTGTGTGTGTGTGTGTGTGTGTGTGTGTGTGTGTGTGTGTGTGTGTGTGTGTGTGTGTGTGTGTGTGTGTGTGTGTGTGTAGGGGTAGGGGTAGGGTGTATGTGTGTGTGTGTGTCCCTTTGATCTGATGTAAATGCGTGACACACACATCTTCCCACACTTCATTCCCTCTTGATGATGCGGTTAAATAATGCACCCCACATTCATCTCCTGATGAGGTTTTTCCCAGTCTCATCCATTAAAAGGACTGATTATAAATTAGCTGTGTTAGGGCCCCTGGGCTATGAGGGATGGGGGAAAGAAGTGCTGAATGCAGGGGGTTGAGATATGAAGAAATATGGATCCCCAGATGTGTTGTTAGTAAGAGGGGATGCACCAGGGGGAGCCAGCTGGAGACACAGCCCACTATGGTGCACCCTCTGTGGGATGTTTTGCTCCAGGACCATCCCCTGTAGAGCTGGCACCATGGGTGTGTCGTGGGGCCGGGCCGGTACTTCTGAAGCAGGCAGCAGAAGCTTGTTTAGCCTTGAAACCTGTGCTGTGTTTTGTCTACAGCAGAGCTGGTCGCCGCCAAGGCGGTGGCTTGTGTCCCAAATGGCACCCTATTGCCTGTTTAGTGACCAGGACCCATTGTGCTCTGGTTAAAAGTAGTGCACTATATAGGGAATAGGGTGCCATTTGGAATATAACCTAAGCCTCCCTTCTTTGGTTTAGAGCGCAGCTAGCTCGTTGATTAGGTAAGCTTATCAACACCGGGGTGGGTATTAGGCGGACAGAATCAGCAGATTTGTGTTGGCTAATACATGTAAACTTAATGATGGTACACAGATGTTGAGATAGCGCTGGAGAAGTAATGCAAGGAATGCAGTGCATCTTAATGAGTCTGGATGGAAGAATGCTGTGTGTACAGTACTACAGACTTCGGGTTCGAGGGCAGCTTCAGGGAATGGAGCTGGGTTCTTTCAGAGGTAAATGAGGGTTCAAGGTCAGATGGGTAACAGGGTACACACTCTATCTCTCTCTGTAATGAAACTGGAGAGCAGCCCTGGTTCTCATCAGCGGTGCCGTCGGTAGTGCAAAGGAATGTCTAATTGGGAGAAAACAGGTTGTTTGTGGTCGTCCATCGCCTTCCACAACTCACACAACACGCACACACAGACACACATTGCTTTTTCAATCCAGGGATCTTAATTAGACCAGACTATTTATTTTATGGGCAGTAAAATTGCCGGCCTTGCTCCACTGACCGAACAGTAGGAGGGAGGGAATGATAAAAACAGAGACAGAGGGGGGTGAGGAGAGGAATAAAAGAGAGCTGAGAAAGGGGATAAGGCCAGCTTATGTTTATGAATGCACTGAACTCCGCGGTAGATAGTCAGCTACAGGAAGAGAACACTAAGGTCACTAATCCAAATTGACCACTACCACCCCTTTAGCCCAAATGGTCCCTAATGTCCGCCTCTCCGGATTTCAGAATACAAACAGACCATCCTCTCTGACTAAAAGCCTCTATATTTATCCTCTAATCTTGTCTCATTTAAAGTCTTCCTCAACTGGGTCTCTTTCTCTCTGAAAAAAGTAATATGCTTCTGGTTAACAGCTCTGCAATTTGTTACTCTTAGAGCCACATCAAGCCTGGCGCTGGGGGCAGAGAGAGAGAGAGAGGGAGGAGAGAGATTCAGGGATCGTGCCACTGCCCCATTCTTCCTCTCCCGTCTTCCGCCCTCTTCCTGATGCTGCTCAGTGAGATGGATCTTGAAGGGTAGAGAGGAGAGAATTGGGGAGGAAGGGAGAGAGGAGGTGAAGAGGGAGGGCCCTCTGCCCTGCCCTACCTTTAAGTGAAAGCCCCATCATCAGCATTTCACCCACCAGAGCTGTTCATCATGTCGCGGCTATGCGGGCGCTTGTTACGAGGACACCTGTGTCAACACCAGGAGGGGGGAACTAGGTGAAGAAGGGGAAGGGGGTTTGAGGAGAGGATGGAGGGGAGGGAAGGGGGAGACAGATGCAGGGCACGTGAGCCATTGGGCTTTCATCTGATGAGCGCTCTGATGGGAACAGGTCACATCTGGCACAGCACTCACTGTCTAACGCCCAAGCGCACGCAAGCGCACACAGACACACAGCCAGCCCCCATGGAAACTTAAGACCCAAACTCTCTAAAGGCCACATGGGGGCACGGCCCCTCATTCATGCTCTCTCTCATACCTCACTGACAATACAGGGGGGAAATTATGTCATCAGCATGTTGGCATGCTAAGTGCCTTGTCAGTGTGTGTGTGTGTGTGTGTGTGTGTGTGTGTGTGTGTGTGTGTGTGTGTGTGTGTGTGTGTGTGTGTGTGTGTGTGTGTGCATGTGCGTGTGCGTGTGTGTGTGTGCGTGCGTGCGTGCGTGCGTGTGTTTGTTTCCAGAGAGTTACTGGTAAATTCTCCACTGCCCATTAACCCTTCTATCAGCCTAGCTACAGGGGAGGAAACATCCATCCAGGAGTAGCTAGTTACTAGACAAACTGGGCTAATTATCAACCAGACTGATACATGGAATATAAACTATAGGTATTTGCTCAGCAGTCTTAGAACAACACCTCAGGTCATTAAGTCCCCAGTCCCTAATAGCACTGGCCACAGAGGGGAAAAGGAGGGAGAGGGATGGAGAGAGAGAGAGAGAGAGAGAGAGTCACTCAATGATTATCAACACAGTCTTAAAGCAGCAGTCTGCTTTCACCATCTAAAGAAATGTTTTGAAATGTTAAATAGAAAAACCTAAAAAGTAATCGGGAAAAGTGTTGAAAGAGGCACCAAGTCGGCTGTTAAAACCATATTTATTTAAGATTTGAATACAAAGCCTAAATCCTTAGCACTTTGAGATTTTGAGATTAGATTATGTAAAATATATTTTTAACAAGCTGTTACTTTGTCCTGTTAAATAAACTCCTATAACTCTACACAAGAGAGGGAGTTACATTTGTTTACCCCACCACCCATGGGAGATAAGGCGCAACATACACAAGTGTGAAAGATGCCAGCTAGAAGCCATTATGGAGGCTTGTAAATGTCAAAGAGAGCACTAGGAGCCTGTTCATAAAGACTGGTCTGTGTCCCAAATGGCACCCTATTCCCTATGCAGTGCACTAATTTTGACCAGAGCCCTATGGGTCCTGGTCAAATGTAGTGCACTATATAGGGAGTAGGGGGCCAATTGGGGGGCACACCTGTGTTTTTAAGGCTGCAGCTTGTCTCAATCCCGTCATTAATTCTATAGTTTGTTTGAAGCTGCAATATATAACTTTTTGGGAGACCCGATCAAAAGTCTAACAAGCGGTAGATCTATTCTATGTGCTCTATTTCTATGCTGCCCGTTCTTAAATTCATTTTTTGCGTCTTTTACTTTCAGTTTTGTACACCAGCTTCAAACAGCTGAAAATGCAATATTTTTGGCTATGGAAAATATATTTCACAGCAGTTTAGATGGTACAATGATTCTCCACACAATGACTGCTTGTTTTGTCACATAAACTGAAATGTGTGTGTGTGCGTGCGTGCGCATGCGTGTGTATGTGTGTGGGGTCGCAGTGGGCTGTGGCGTGAGAGGAGCGGGTGGTGATGGGATGCGCTCTACTGAGCTTCGCTCTGAGAAGTTTATTTGATTCTCAGGGAGAAGCTCTGGCATGTTTACAGGTCCTTTGCAACTTTGCCATTTCAATTCTCTCCCTCTTGTCTGGTGAAAATACCTCTACGGCTCGGCTTTCGGTGGCGATGCGATTCACAAACGTAACAAAAACAACAGCAGTAGTAAAACTAGAAAGAGACAGAGGTTGTTGTGAGTTAGCGTGTGGTTAGTAATGGCACATTACTTGCCTCATGAAGCTGGTCACACACACAGTAAATAGTCAGATTGTAGAGCATAAATACCATGCGTGCCACACAAAGCATCGTGGGTAGAGAGGTAGCTAGCGACGAGGGCCTGGGGGTCTTCTGTGGACCAAAGCCGGAGATAATAGAAGATAACAAAATAGATCTATTGGCTGAATATCTCTTCAGGGGAGAGACTGGACCTTTTCCTTATTCTGTTCTGATCTCTTTTCTCTGTCCCCATTATCTTTTTAAAGACACCCACACAAAGGCACACAATGGCCGCCAGTTTGCCCTTGCCTGTCCCTTTTTTCTCTGTGGCTGAATGAAACTAGAAAAGGGAGGGAGCCGGGATGGAGGTTGGTGGTGATAACATGTAATTATGGTACACAGAGAGAACATAGGCGAGACAGACATGCTCTCTTGTTACCCACGAGGCTAGCACTTTATCTTTCCTACTCACTTTGACTAGATGTTGATCCTGCTCTGAGATAGCCCTGCAGTCCTAGCGAGCGGCCAGCGCTGTCCTCTCCTCGCCTAGGCATTGGGAACAAAGTTACACAGAGTGAAAGGATTTAAAAATTGTCCGAAATTATTTTATTTCGGCCCAATTCTGCACATGTCAAACACCATGTGCGATAATAGCGTCAGACAGCGGCGACCAAATGGAAAGCTCCTCTCAGACAGAGCTACAGTCAGAAAGCCGTATCAAGCTGTTCTTTCTTTGTCTTGTACACCCACTATGAACTCTGCAAACACACACGGGCGTCTTGTCAAACGTCTTCAGCTTGTCCCTGTCCCAGGCTGTAGTCCCCACCTGCTTCAAGGAGACCACCATTGTCACAGTGCCCAAGAAAAACAAGGTGACATGCCCAAATGACTATTGACCCGTTGCACTCTCACCGGGCATTATGATGTGCTTCGAGAGGCTGGTCATGGCCCACATCAAGGCCAGGCGCACTTGACCCACTCCAATTTGCCTACCACTCCAATTGTTCCAGGGAAGATGCCATTTCCATCGGTATTCAAACGGCCCTAACACATCTGGACAAGAGGAACACCTATGTGAGAATACTGTTCATTGACTACAGTTCAGCATTCAACACTATTGTTGCCTACAAGCTTGACACCAAGCTCAGAGCCCTGGGTCTAGACACCATCCTGGACTTCCTGACGGGCAGACCACAGGATGTGAGGATTGGAAACAACACCTCATCCACACTGACTCTTAACACAGGGGCCGACCAGAGGTGTGTCATCAGCCCTCTCCTGTACTCCCTATTCACCCATGACTGCGTGGCTTTGCACAACACCAAATCCATCATCAAGTTTGCTGACGACACCGCAGTTGTCGGCCTGATAACTAACAGCAACGAGTCAGCCTATAGGGAGGAGGTAAGTTAATTGGCATTGTGGTGCCAGGACAACAACCTCTCCCTCAACGTCAGAAAAACAAAGGAGTTGATTGTTGGCTTCAGCAGGTGGGGAAGACGGCCCACTACATCACTGGGACTGTGCTCCCACCCATCCAGAAAATCTAGTCAAAATAGTGCCTGAGGAAGGCCCGCAGCAGCATCAAGGACCCCACACACCCCAGCCACGAGCTGTTCACTCCCTTACTGTCGGGCCGACATATTGGACCATGTGGTCTGAAACCAACAGAGACTATTTATATCTTCAAATCAAATAAAATGTTCTTGGTCACATACACATGGTTAGCAGATGTTATTGCGAGTGTGGCGGAATGCTTGTGCTTCTAGTTCCGACAGTGCAGCAATATCTAACATGTAATCTAACAATTCCACAACAACTACCTTATACACACAAATCTAAGTAAAGGAATTAAATAAGAATAATAAACATATAAATATAAGAATGAGCAATGACAGAGCAGCACAGGCAAGATGCAATAGATGGTATAAAATACAACATACATATGAGATGAGTAATGCAAGATATGTAAACATTATTAAAGTGGCATTATTAAAGTGACTAGTGATCCATTTATTAAAGTGGCCAATGATTCAAGTCTGTATGTAGGGAGCAGCCTCTCTGTGTGTTAGTGATGGCTGTTTAACAGTCTGATGGCCTGGAGATAGAAGCTGTATTGCACCTGTACTGACCTCGCCTTCTGGACGTTAGTGGGGTGAACAGGCAGTGGCTTGGGTGGTTGTTGTCCTTGATGATATTTTTGGCCTTCCTGTGACATCGGGTGGTGTAGGTGTCCTGGAGGGCAGTTAGTTTGCCCCCGATGATGTGTTATGCAGACCTGTAAAAGAGGGTTTGTTGGTGACAAGTCAAATTTCTTCAGCCTCCTGAGACTGTCTGTGTGGGTGGACCATTTCAGTTTGTCCGTGATATGTACGCCGAGGAACTTAAACCTTTCCACCTTCTCCACTGCTGTCCTGTCGATGTGGATAAGCGGGTGCTCCCTCTGCTGTTTCTTGAAGTCCACGTTCATCTCTTTTGTTCTGTAGAAGTTGAGTGAGAGGTTGTTTTCCTGACACCACACTCTGAGTGCCCTTATCTCCTCCCTGTAGGCTGTCTCGTTGGGTGAACAGGGAGTACAGGAGGGGGCTGAGCATGCACCCTTGTGGGGCCCCTGTGTTGAGGATCAGCGAAGTGGAGATGTTATTTCCTACCTTCACCACCTGGGGGCGGCCAGGAAGTCCAGGACCAATTGCACAGGGTGGGTTTGAGACACAGGGCCTCAAGCTTAATGATGAGCTTGGAGGGTACTATGGTGTTCAATGCTGAGCTATGGTCAATGAACAGCATTCTTACATAGGCATTCCTCTTGTCCAGATGGGATAGTGCAGTGTGATGGCGATTGCATCGTCTGTGGCCATCAGACAAGCCATCAGACTGCTGAACACTTGAACTGGACCGACCACCTGCACTGACTCTCCGCACCTTAGAACACATGCATTCACTCAGCCACACACCCATACAGACATACACTCATCCACGCACGAACACACACACACACACACACACACACACACACACACACACACCTGTCTGCCCCTGAACCTCCCTCTTTTCCCAAACTCAGTCATCCCTGGGATCAGTCTGTGGAGGCCCACAGAGTTCTGGACGACCAAATCCCTGGCCGTGATATTTTAGAAAAGTCTTTCTGGTCTACGGTTTTTCAAACAGGAAAAAGGAGGAAAACTGCAGAATGAATGGCCAGACCCGCTGTTTTGGAATCCGTAGATTTCAGAGCAGCACTAAATGTCAACTTGCCTCACAGTCAAACTGAACTGGTGTTCCTGCCTTTCCTTTTTCTCTATCTCCCCCACTCCCTCCACCCCTCCAAAAAAGAAAGAAAATAAATAAGCCACTCTCATTTCCAATGTGTGTCAGACAAGCTGAAGTGGTCCTGAATTAGGGGCCCAGCGAGATGCCTGCAGATGACTAAATGACAGGGAAAAAACAGTTAGCCACATTCACTCAAGTGACATGGGCTGTTACACTGGTACACTAAGCTCTATGCCTTCTCAAGCTTGCCTTGGATGGCTGGTTGATGGCTCTCCCACAATTTCTGCCTCAATTGGCCTCCGCCCATGGAAAGGATGGTTTTCTGAATAACGTGGACATAACGTTAACCGCTGCTCATTTTCATCCACTAATGGTCATAGTTCATCAGAAATAACTAAGATACATTCAATGGGACAATTTACTCTGAATTGGATGTCTGACTCACTGTTTTATGTTCTCTGTCTCTTGAGCTGAAGTAAAGTACATCGTTATGCATTTTGGGGTATTTTTCTTACCACGGTTCACATAAATCAGACTCATCTGGCCATGATGCAGTGTAAAGTGATGAATGTGTGAAATCTGCTCACTTCCCTAATCAGCTGAAAGCCTCTTCTCCAGGGAGCCATGAGTAAATGTTTTGACTTGCTGGTATAAAACATAAAACTGGTGTGTGTGCATGCTTGTGTGTATGTGTGTGTATGCAGCCTCCCTCCCTGTAATTTTTTCTAAGCACTTCTCATATGTCGCACAGATGCGTAATGATGTGGCTGGGGGGGGGCGCATGATTATTCAGTCCCGTGCTGGTGATTGAGGCCTTTCACTGATGTTTACAATCACTCTGGCCAGATGTTACGGCAGCAGCAACAGATTCAACACACACACACAGAAGAATACAGAAGTGCGAAGTCAAGGACTGACAAAGAATAAGACAGTCAGAGAGAGAGCGAGAGTGAGAGTGAGAGTGAGAGAGAAAGACGTTGTGTATTGTGTATCAGCAGCCCATGGAATGAATGACAACAGATTCAAGGTGGTCTCCCTCTCAGGGCCATAAAGCACTGTCTTAAAGCGCCAGCTGGCTCACAGAGCTTCTCCATCACAGACCATCACAAAGCACAAAGGAACAGGCAAACAAACAAACCATAAAAAAGACACTCAAAAGTATCATCTTCTTTCGTCTCTTTCTCTCTCTCCTCTTTCTTCTCTCTTCTTTATTTCTTTCTTTCTCTTTCTCTTCCTCTCTCTATCTTCCTCTTTATTTCTCCCAACTCTTTCTTCCTCTCCCAACTGGGCACAGACGTCAATTCAACGTCTATTCAAATCAAATCAAATGTTATTAGTCGCAATGCGCCAAATACAACAGGTGTAGACCTTACAGTGAAATGCTTACTTACGAGCCCCTAACCGACAGTGCAGTTTAAAAAAATACGGATAAGAATAAGACATAAAAGTAACAAGTAATTAAAGAGAAGCAGTAAAAAATAACAGTATATACATGGGGGTGCCGGTACAGAATCAATGTGCAGGGGCACCGGTTAGTTGATGTAGTATGTACATGTAGGTAGAGTTAATTAAAGTGGCTATGCATAGATGACAACAGAGAGTGGCAGTGGTGTGGAGAGGGGAGGGGGCTATGCGAATAGTCTGGGTAGCCAATGACTAGATGTTCAGAAGTCTTTTAGCAGGGAGAACAGTCTATAACTAGGGTGGCTGGAGTCTGACAATTTGTAGGGCCTTCCTCTGACACCGCCTAATATAGAGGTCCTGGATGGCAGGAAGCTTGGCCCCAGTGATGTACTGGGCAGTTTGCACTACCCTCTGTAAAGCCTTGCAGTCGGAGGCCGAGCAGTTGCCATACCAGGCAGTGATGCAACCAGTCAGGATGCTCTCAGTGGTGCAGTTGTAGAACATTTTGAGGAACTGAGGACCCATGCCAAATCTTTTCAGTCTCCTGAGGAGGAATAGGTTTTGTCGAGCCCACTTCACGACTGTCATGGTGTGCTTGGACCATGTTAGTTTGTTGGTGATGTGGACACCAAGGAACTTGAAGCTCTCAACCTGCTCCACTGCAGCCCCGTCTATGAGAATGGGAGCGTGCTCAGTCCTTTTTTTCCTGTAGTCCACAATCATCTCCTTTGTCTTGATCACGTTGAGGGAGAGGTTGTTGTCCTGGCACAACACGGCCAGGTCTCTGACCTCCTCCCTATATGCTGTCTCGTTGTTGTCGGTAATCAGGCATACCACTGTTGTGTCATCGGCAAATGTAATGATGGTGTTGGAGTTGTGCCTGGCTGTGCAGTCATGAGTGAACGGGGAGTACAGGAGGGGACTGAGCACACACCCCTGAGGGGCCCCTGTGTTGAGGATCAGCGTGGCGGATGTGTTGTTACCTACCCTTACGACCTGGGGACAGCCTGTCAGGAAGTCCAGGATCAGGTTGCAGAGGAAGGTGTTTAGTCCCAGGGTCCTTAGCTTATTGATGAGCTTTGAGGGCACTATGGTGTTGAACGCTGAGCTGTAGTCAATGAATAGCATTCTCACATAGGTGTTCCTTTTGTCCAGGTGGGAAAGGGCAGTGTGGAGTGCAATAGAGACTGCATCATCTGTGGATCTGTTGGGGTGGTATGCAAACTGGAGTGGGTCTAGGGCTTCTGGGATGATGGTGTTGATGTGAGCCATGACCAGCCTTTCGAAGCACTTCATGGATACAGATGTGAGTGCTATGGGTCGGTAGTAATTTAGACAGGTTACCTTAGTGTTCTTGGGCACAGGCACTATGGTGGTCTGCTTAACTACTTACGGAGTGGTGGGGCGCTATATCACAGTGTTGGCAGATTTCAAAAAGGCTTTACGGCGAAAGCACAACATTTGATTGTTTGAGGGTAGCACCTCTAATATTTATGCATTAGCATAAATCCATAACCCAACACGGGTCTCACAAAACGCATAAAATCGCTAATATAAAATCGCTTACCTTTGATGAACTTCTGCTGAGGGCTTCCCAAGTGTCCAACGAAGACAATCCATGCTTCTTTTGTTAGAAAAACTCCTTTATTATATCCATACATCTCCGTTTGGTTGGCGCGTTATGATCATAAAATCCACCGTTGAGTCGCCCATTGAACCGTGAAGAGAACACGTTCAAATTATACCTATATACTTTCTACAAACAAATCAAACATCATTTTTAATGTATCCTTAGGTATCCTTTTGGGTATATTTTCGGTAATATTTCAACCGGACGATAACGTGAACGATAGGAAAGAAAAATTAAGTGGTGCGCGTTCACAATCTCGCACGCGTCAAACCTTGTTTACAAAAGTGGTCGCCTGACAATTTCCTGTTCCTATCTGTTCTGGTCACTCCTAGAATTCCCAGACTTTGTATATAGACTGTTGACATCTAGTGGAAGCCATCGGTACTGCAGTCTCAGTCCTACATAAAGTTGTATGCAATAGGCACAATGGAGAAGATGCTCATTTACAAAACTGCAAATCGGATGGATTTTCCTCGGGTTTTCGCCTGCTATATCAATTCTGTTATACTCACATACATTATTTTAACACTCTTAGAAACTTCAGAGTGTTTCCTATCCAATAGTACTAATTATGTGCATATCCTATTTTCTGGGCCTGAGTGGCATGCATTTTACTTTGGGCACGCCAGACTCTCCAAAACCGTCACCTATGCAGCCGCTCCCTAAGACGTTAACCTCTCTGCGCACGGATCCCGCTAGCGGGATTGTTTTCAGAGCAAACATAACGCGGCAAATTCAAAATAAAAATTCGTAATATTTAACATTCTTCGATATACAAGTGTTGCATAGCCATCAAAAGCTCTGCTTCTTGGCAATATCACTGCGTTGTCAGATTTCAAAAAAGGCTTTACGGCGAAAGCACCACATTTGATTGTTTGACGCTAGTACCTCACATATTTTCCACATTAGCATAAATTCATATCTAGCTCGGTTCTCAAAATGTCCATATCACAGCTAATATAAATCGCTTACCTTTCAAATAACTTCTTCTGAGGGCTTCCCAAGTGTCCAAACAAGAGAATCCATGGTTCTTTTGTTAGAAAAAGTAATTCATTATATCCATAAATCTCCATTTGGTTGTCACGTTATGTTCAGCTACTCCACCAAGCATTGTCAGTCTACTCCCCCGTTGTACAATGAAGAAAACGAGTTCAAGTTATACCTCTCATCTTTTCACAAACAAATCAAATATCATTAATAATGCATCCTTATGTATTCTTTTATGAATAATAGCGATCATATTTTACACGGATGGTAACTGAAACGTTATAAAAGGAAAAGAAAGCTGGGCGCGTTCACGTTCTCGTGAACGTCCACGGTTGTTTACATTTTTCCCTTCCTGTAGTCTTTCTTCTTCTATAAGGATCTCCTCAGGGCTATTTCCTCCAGACACTTTCCAGAGACTGTTGACATCCAGTGGAATCCATAGGTACTGCAACCTGTGTCCTATTCCCCATTGACTTCTATTACCAGGCCTTCAAAGTGAGTGGAGGGCAAAAGAAAAAGGAATTCCGGACAGAAACTTCTCAGGTTTTTGCCTGCTATATCTGTTCTGTTATACCCACAGACTATATCGTAATGGTTTTAGACACTTCAGAGTGTTTCCTATCCAATAGTACTAATTATGTGAATATCCTAGTGTCTGGCCCTGAGTGGCGGGCATTTAACTTTGGGCACGTCAGACAGGCGAAAATTCGGAAAATGGGACCCTAGCTGTAGCAGGTTAAAACATGTTGGTATTACAGACTTGGACAGGGAGAGGTTGAAAATGTCAGTGAAGACACTTGCTAGTTGGTCAGCGCATGCTCGCAATACACGTCCTGGTAATCCGTCTGGCCCTGTGTCCTTGTTGACCTGTCTAAAGGTCTTACTCACATCGGCTGCGGAGAGCGTGATCACACAGTCTTCCGGTACAGCTGGTGCTCTCGTGCCTGTTTCAGTGTTATTTGCCTCGAAGCGAGCATAGAAGTAGTTTAGCTCATCCGGTATGCTCGTTTCACTGGGCAGCTCTCGGCTGTGCTTCCCTTTGTAGTATGTAATGATTTGCATGCCCTGCCACATCCAACGAGCGTCAGAGCCAGTGTAGTATGACTCAATCTTAGTCCTGTATTGACGCTTTGCCTGTTTGATGGTTCGTCGGAGGGCATAGCGGGATTTCTTATAAGCTTCCAGGTTAGAGTCCCGCTCCTTGAAAGCGGCAGCTCTAGCCTTTAGATCAGTGCGGATGCTGACTGTAATCCATGGCTTCTGTTTGGGGTATGTACGTAAGGTCACTGTGGGGACGACGTCATCGATGCACTTATTGATGAAGCCAATGACAGATGTGGTGTACTCCTCAATGCCATTGGAGGAATCCCGGAACATATTCCAGTCTGTGCTAGCACTTTTTTATTGATCTAGTCACTGGTGCTTCCTGCTTTAATTTTTGCTTGTAAGCATGAATCAGGAGGATGGAATTATGGTCAGATTTGCCAAGTGGAGGGAGAGCTTTGTCACCCTCTTTTACGCTACTGCTACTCTCTGTTCATCATATATGCATAGTCACTTTAACCATATCTACATGTACAGTCGTGGCCAAAAGTTTTGAGAATGACACAAATATTAATTTCCACAAAGAATGCTGCTTCAGTGTCTTTAGATATTTTTGTCAGATGTTACTATGGAATACTGAAGTATAATTACCAGCATTTCATAAGTGTCAAAGGCTTTTATTGACAATTACATGAAGTTTATGCAAAGAGTCAATATTTGCAGTGTTGACCCTTCTTTTTCAATACCTCTGCAATCCGCCTTGGCATGCTGTCAATTATCTTCTGGGCCACATCCTGACTGATGGCAGCCCATTCTTGCATAATCAATGCTTGGAGTTTGTCCGAATTTATGTGTTTTTGTTTGTCCACCCGCCTCTTGAGGATTGACCACAAGTTCTCAATGAGATTAAGGTCTGGGGAGTTTCCTGGCCATGGACCCAAAATATCAATGTGTTGTTCCCCGAGCCACCTAGTTATCACTTTTGCCTTATGGCAAGGTGCTCCATCATGCTGGAAAAGGCATTGTTCGTCACCAAACTGTTCCTGGATGGTTGGGAGACGTTTCCCTCGGAGGATGTGTTGGTACCATTCTTGTTGGTACCATTCAGAATTGTGAGTGAGCCCACTCCCTTTGCTGAGAAGCAACCCCACACATGAATGGTCTCAGGATGCTTTACTGTTGGCATGACACAGGACTGATGGTAGCGCTCACCTTGTCTTCTCCGGACAAGCTTTAATCCGGATGCCCCAAACAATTGGAAAGGGGATTCATCAAGGTGAAAAGGACTTTACCCCAGTCCTCAGCAGTCCAATCCCTGTACCTTTTGCAGAATATCAGTCTGTCCCTGATGTTTTTCCTGGAGAGAAGTGGCTTCTTTGTTGCCCTTCTTGACACCAGGCCATCCTCCAAAAGTCTTCGCCTCACTGTGCATACAGATGCACTCACACCTGCTTGCTGCCATTCCTGAGCAAGCTCTGTACTGGTGGTGCCCCGATCCTGCAGCTGAATCAACTTCAGGAGACAATCCTGGCGCTTGCTGGACTTTCTTGGGCGCCCTGAAGCCTTCTTCACAACAATGGAACCGTTCTCCTTGTGCAATCTTACTGGCAGCAATATCCTTGCCTGTGAAGCCCTTTTTGTGCAAAGCAATGATGACGGCACGTGTTCCTTGCAGGTAACCATGGTTGACAGAGGAAGAACAATGATTCCAAGCACCACCCTCCTTTTGAAGCTTCCAGTCTGTTATTCGAACTCAATCAGCATGACAAAGTGATCTCCAACCTTGTCCTCGTCAACACTCACACCTGTGTTAACGAGAGAATCACTGACATCATATCAGCTGGTCCTTTTGTGGCAGGGCTGAAATGCAGTGGAACTGTTTTGGGGGATTCAGTTCATTTGCATGGCAAAGAGGGACTTTGCAATTAATTGCAATTCATCTGATCACTCTTCATGACATTCTGGAGTATATGCAAATTGCCATCATACAAACTGAGGCAGCAGACTTTGTGAAAATTGATATTTGTGTAATTCTCAAATCTTTTGTCCACAACTGTACATACTACCTCAATCAGGCCAACTAACCGGTACCTGTATGTAGCCTCGCGACTGTTATAGCCTCGCTACTGTATATAGCCTCGCTACTGTTATTTTTCACTGTCTTTTTACTTTTAATACCTTTTTTTGCACTGTTGGTTAGAGCCTGTAAGTAAGCATTTCACTGTAAGGTATACACAACTTCCCTGGTGTAATAAATAATCACAATAGAAATCTCTCTTTTCCTCTCCTCCTCTCAGGTCCGGAATGTTCCAGGAACTTCACATCTAATAATGGGGTAATGAAGTCACCTGGTTTTCCAGAGAAATATCCTAACAACCTGGACTGCACCTTCATGATCTTTGCCCCCAAGATGTCCGAGATCATCCTGGAGTTCGAGAGCTTCGAGCTTGAGCCTGACACCACTCCTCCCACCGGTGTCTTCTGTCGATACGATAGGCTGGAGATCTGGGACGGCTTCCCTGGAGGTGAGTCACTGTCATACATCTAGTCAGCTATAGCTAGTATCTTTGTTAGCATTCGCAGTATTATACAGTATGGTAATATTAACACATTTAAAATATATGAATAGGGCAATGAATGTGGACAGGACACGTGGCCTAGTTGTCATAAGTCAATGCCAAACATGTCCTAATTCTGATAGTCTACATACTCCCTTCCTCCCATTACAGTCATGTGTTGTGTTTGTGGAGTTATTTATGTTTGTCAGTTGGGAGGCCATGGTATGTAGACAGGGGTGTTACTCAACCTTACTGTTGATTGATCGGTCAGGAGTGGAATTTTCTGTCCAGAAACAACCTAACCCTTTTGTATGGGTTTGGGTTTTAGCTGTTGTTTCTTCTAGAGCAGGTATTCCCAAACTGGGGTATGCAATTTTTATTTTATTTATTTCACCTTTATTTAAACAGGTAGGCAAGTTGAGAACAAGTTCTCATTTACAACTGCAACCTGGCCAAGATAAAGCAAAGCAGTTCGACACATACAACAACACAGAGTGACACATGGAGTAAACAAACATGCAGTCAATAATACAGTAGAAAAACAAATCTATATTCAATGTGTGCAAATGAGGTAAGGCAGTAAATAGGCCATGGTGGCGAAGTAATTACAATATAGCAATTTAACACTGGAATGGTAGATGTGCAGTAGATGAATGTGCAAAGTAGAAATACTGGGGTGCAAAGGAGCAAGATAAATAAATGAATACGGTAGGGGATGAGGTAGTTGGTTGGGCTATTAACAGATGGGCTATGTGCAGGTGCAGTGATCTGTGAGCTGCTCTGACAGCTGGTGCTTAAAGCTAGTGAGGGAGATAAGTGTCTCCAGTTTCAGTGATTTTTGTAGTTCGTTCCAGTCATTGGCAGCAGAGAACTGGAAGGAAAGGCAGCCAAAGGAGGAATTGGCTTTGGGGGTGACCAGTGAGATATACCTGCTGGAGCGCGTGCTACGGGTGGCTGCTGCTATGGTTACCAGCAAGCTGAGATAAGGCGGGGCTTTACCTAGCAGGGACTTGTAGATGACCTGGAGCCAGTGGGTCTGGTGACGAGTATGTAGCGAGGGCCAGCCGACTAGAGCATACAGGTCTCAGTGGTGGGTGGTATAAGGGGCTTTGGTGACAAAGCGGATGGCACTGGGATAGACTACATCCAGTTTGCTGAGTAGAGTATTGGAAGCTGCTTTGTAGATGACATCGCTGAAGTCGAGGATCGGTAGGATAGTCAGTTTTACTAGGGCAAGTTTGGCGGCGTGAGTGAAGGAGGCTTTGTTTCGAAATAGAAAGCCGATTATAGATTTTATTTTGGATTGGAGATGTTTAATGTGAGTCTGGAAGGAGAGTTTACAGTCTAGCCAGACACCTAGGTATTTGTAGTTGTCCACATATTCTAGGTCAGAGCCGTCCAGGGTAGTGATGCTAGTCGGGCGGGCGGGTGCAGGCAGCGAACGGTTGAAAAGCATGCATTTGGTTTTACTAGCATTTAAGAGCAGTTGGAGGCCACGGAAGGAGTGTTGTATGGCATTGAAGCTCGTTTGGAGGTTAGTTAACACAGTGTCCAAAGAAGGGCCAGAAGTATACAGAATGTCGTCTGCATAGAGGTGGATCAGGGAATTACCCGCAGCAAGAGCGACATCATTGATATATACAGAGAAAAGAGTCGGCCCGAGAATTGAACCCTGTGGAACCCCCATAGAGACTGCCAGAGCTCCCGACAACAGACCCTCCGATTTACTACACTGAACTCTGTCTGCAAAGTAGTTGGTGAACCAGGCGAGGCAGTCATCTGAGAAACCAAGGCTATTGAGTCTGTCGATAAGAATACGGTGATTGACAGAGTCAAAAGCCTTGGCCAGGTCGATGAAGGCGGCTGCACAGTACTGTCTTTTATCGATGGCGGTTATGATATCGTTTAGTACCTTGATGGTGGCTGAGGTGCACCCGTGACCAGCTTGGAAACCGGATTGCGCAGCGGAGAAGGTACGGTGGGATTTCAAAGTGGTCAATGATCTGTTTATTAACTAGGCTTTCGAAGACTTTAGAGAGGCATGGCAGGATGGATTTAGGTCTATAGCAATTTGGGTCTAGAGTGTCACCCCTTTGAAGAGGGGGATGACCGCGGCAGCTTTCCAATCTTTAGGGATCTCGGACAATACGAAAGAGAGGTTGAGCAGACTAGTAATAGGAGTTGCAACAATGGAGGTGGATAGTTTTAGAAAGAGAGGGTCCAGATTGTCTATCCCAGCTGTTTTGTATAGGTCCAGGTTTTGCAGCTCTTTTTTGCAGAACATCTGCTATCTGGATTTGGGTGAAGGAGAAGCTGGGGAGGCTCGGACAAGTAGCTGCGCGGTGAGGGGAGCTGTTGGCCGGGGTTGGGGTAGCCAGGAAGAAAGCATGGCCAGCCAAAGAGAAATGCTTGATGAAATTTTTGGTTGCGTGTATTGGTTCCTGACTTCCCTGAACAGTTGCATATCGCGGGGACTATTCGATGCTATAGCAGTCCGCCAAAGGATGTTTTTGTGCTAGTCAAGGGCAGTCAGGTCTGGAGTGAACCAACGGCTGTATCTGTTCTTAGTTCAATTTTTTTTTAAAGGGGCATAATTATTTAAGTGGTGAGGAAGTTGCTTTTAAAGAACGACTAGGCATCCTCGACTGACGGGATGAGGTCAATATCCTGCCAGGATACCCGGGCCAGGTCGATTAGAAATGCCTGCTCGCAGAAGTGTTTTAGGGAGCGTTTGACAGTGATAAGGGATGGTCGTTTGACCGCAGGCCCACAGCGGATGCAGGCAATGAGGCAGTGGTCGCTGAGAACCTGATTGAAAACAGCAGTGTATTTGGAGGGCAAGTTGGGCAGGATAATATCTATGAGGTTGCCCATGTTTACAGATTTAGAATTGTACCTGGTGGGTTCCTTGATGATTTGTGTGAGATTGAGGGCATCTAGCTTAGATTGTAGGACTGCCGGGGTGTTAACTTGTTAGGGAGTGGCAGCTGAGGGGTCGGTTTTGGAGAGCCTGGCGTGCCCAAAGTAAAATGCCTCCCATTCAGGCCCAGAAAATAGGATATGCACATATTTGGTACCATTGGATAGGAAACACTCTGAATTTTCCAAAACTGTTAACCATTTGTCTGTGAGTAAAACAGAACGCATATAGCAGGTGAAACCCCGAGGAATTTCTGTCCTGGAAAAAGTGATTTTGACACATTGCTCATTTGGGAACCCCTCCCTCATGAAAATGACCATATAAGGGCATATGAATGCAGTACCCATCACTTCCTTTAGATGTCAACAGTCTGGAGACAGTGTAAGTTTTCATTTTGGATGAATTAGACCAGAGAATAAGAGCAAACCAGGAAGTCACTCATTTATGTAAACAGTACCCAGCCACGCCGAGAAGGCACGCTGTGTCTTTTTTACCGTCTTTATCGATCAGTTTATATTCCGGTTGATTTATAATAGTAAATATACGTAAAAGTGTTCCTAAGGATACATTTAAAACTATGTTTGATTGTTCTTGGACAAGTTTATAGGTATAAGATGAACGAGTTTGCGTCACGTTTCAATGGACTAGTGGAGGCTGTCGTTTCTGATTATAACGCGCGAACCAAATGGAGGATTTATGGATAAAATACATTACTTTTTCTAACAAAAGAACCATGGATTGTCTTCGTTGGACACTTAGGATGACCTCAGCAGAAGTTCTTCAACAGGTAATTGATTTGTTTTCGCTGTGAAATGTGTTATGTGTGTGCCATGATGGCTAATCGATTCATGGCTATGGGAAAATATGTGAGGTGCTACCCTCAAACAATCAAATGTGCTGCTTTCGCTGTAAAGCCTTTTTGAAATCTGACAACGCTGTGATATTGCCAAGAAACAGAGCTTTTGATGAGTATGGAACACTTGTATATTGGTGGATGTTTAATAATTCAACTTTGGGATTTTGAATTTGGCGCCTTACATTTCACCTGGTAGTGTCGGGAGCAGCCCGCTAGCGCCCCAGCAATCCCTGAGAAGTTAAGCATATCCCAGTTTATGTCACCTAAGAGAACGAACTCTGAAAATAGATGTGGGGCAATTAATTCACATACAGTGAGGGAAAAAAGAATTTGATCCCCTGCTGATTTTGTACGTTTGCCCGCTGACAAAGAAATTATCAGTCTATAAATTTAATGGTAGGTTTATTTGAACAGTGAGAGACAGAATAATAACAAAAACATCAAGAAAAACGCATGTGAAAAATGTTTTTAATGCATTTTAATGAGGGAAATAAGTATTTGACCCCCTCTCAATCAGAAAGATTTCTGGCTCCCAGGTGTCTTTTATACAGGTAACAAGCTGAGATTACGAGCACACTTAAAGGGAGTGCTCCTAATCTCAGCTTGTTACCTGTATAAAAGACACCTGTCCACAGAAGCAATCAATCAATCAGATTCCAAATTCTCCACCATGGCCAAGACCAAAGAGCTCTCCAAGGATGTCAGGGACAAGATTGTAGACCTACACAAGGCTGGAATGGGCTACAAGACCATCGGCAAGCAGCTTGGTGAGAAGGTGACAACACAAAAGAACTGTCAATCTCCCTTGGCCTGGGGCTCCATGCAAGATCTCACCTTGTGGAGTTGCAATGATCATGAGAATGGTGAGGAATCAGCCCAGAACTACAGGGCAGGATGTCAATGATCTCAAGGCAGCTGGGACCATAGTCACCAAGAAAACAATTGGTAACACACTACGCTGTGAAGGACTGAAATCCTGCAGCGCCCGCAAGGTCCCCCTGCTCAAGAAAGCACATATACATGCCCGTCTGAAGTTTGCCAATGAACATCTGAATGATTCAGAGGACAACTGGGTGAAAGTGTTGTGGTCAGATGAGACCAAAATGGAGCTCTTTGGCATCAACTCAACTCGCCGTGTTTTGAGGAGGAGGAATGCTGCCTATGACCCCAAGAACACCAAACATTATGCTTTGGGGGTGTTTTTCTGCTAAGGGGACAGGACAACTTCACCGCATCAAAGGGACGATGGACGGGGCCAAGCACCATCAAATCTTGGGTGAGAACCTCCTTCCCTCACCCAGGGCATTGAAAATGGGTCGTGAATGGGTATTCCAGCATGACAATGACGCAAAACACACGGCCAAGACAACAAAGGAGTGGCTCAAGAAGAAGCACATTAAGGTCCTGGAGTGGCCTAGCCAGTCTCCAGACCTTAATCCCAAAGAAAATCTGTGGAGGGAGCTGAAGGTTCGAGTTGCCAAACGTCAGCCTCGAAACTTAATGACTTGGAGAAGATCTGCAAAGAGGAGTGGGACAAAATCCCTCCTGAGATGTGTGCAACCCTGGTGGCCAACTACAAGAAACGTCTGACCTCTGTGATTGCCAACAAGGGTTTTACCACCAAGTACTAAGTCATGTTTTGCAGAGGGGTCAAATACTTATTTCCCTCATTACAATGCAATTCAATTTATAAAAATTTTCACATGCATTTTTCTGGATTTTTTTGTTGTTATTCTGTCTCTCACTGTTCAAATAAACCTACCATTAAAATTATAGACTGATCATTTCTTTGACAGTGGGCAAACGTACAAAATCTGCAGGGGATCAAATACTTTTTCTCCTCACTGTATGGTGAGCTACCGAGTGGCTAGGACAGGCAAGCGCCATACTATTGTGGAGGACTTCATTCTTCCTGCTGCCGCAGATATGGCTGGAACAATGCTGGGGGATGCCTTCATCAAACAACACTGTTTCACGACACGTCAGTGACATAGCAGGAGATGTTTTGAACCAATTACTGCTTCGCATACAAGCCAGTGAATTATATGCTTTACAGCAGACGTGGCGGTTCTGGCACAGCTCCTGGTATATGTCCATTACGTTTATGGGGGGGTCAATTAAGGAAGACATCCTCTTCTGCAGACCACTTGAAACCAGGACAACATGAGAGGATATTTTTTGGTATTGTGCTGATGGCGCAAAAGCCATGACAAGGAGACAGTGGAGTGGTAAGCAGTTGCTCCCGACGCCACTTGGGTACACTGCAGCATCCACCAAGAGGCACTTGCTGCCAAGGGAATGCCGGACACCTTGAAAGATTTTGGACACTACAGTGAAAATGGTTAACTTTGTTAAAGCAAGGCCCCTGAACTCTTGTGTATTTTCTTCATTATGCAATGATATGGGAAGCAACCATGTAACGCTTTTACAACATACAGAAGTGCGCTGGTTATCAAGAGGAAAATTATTGACACGTTTTTTTGAATTGAGAGACAAGCTTAAAGTTTTCTTTACAGACCATCATTTTCACTTGTCTGACCGCTTTTATGATGACGGGTTTCTCACAAGACTGCTTATCTGGGTGATGTTTTTTCTTGCCTTAATGATCTGAATCTTGGATTACAACTATATTCAATGTGCGGGACAAAATTGAGGATATGATTAAAAAGTTGGAGCTCTTTTCTGTCTGCATTAACAGGGACAGTGCACAGGTGTTTCCATCATTGTATGATTTGTTGGTGTACAAATGAACTCAAGCATATGGACAATGTTAGATGTGATATAGCGAAATACCTGAGTGAGCTGTGTGCGCAATTACGCAGGTACATTCCCGAAACGGATGACAAAAACAACTGGATTCGTTATCCCTTTCATGCCCTGCCTCCAGTCCACTTACCGATATGTGAACAAGAGAGCCTCATCAAAATTGCAACAAGCGGTTCTGTGAAAATTGAATTTAATCAGAAGTTATGGATCCAGTTGCTGCGTGTTCAGACGAATCCGTTAAAGTGGGTTTCGGAGCTCTACGTGATTTCTGTGATTTTTTGAAATCACACACATGCACAGTCAATGGGGAATGACAGTGAGGGGCTTACAGACAGACACTGCCTGCAATAGTTACTTTTGTTTGAACTATTAAAGAACCGTCAGACCTAGAGCTCTGAAACTTTAGAAACCCATTCTAGACCTTTAGTCGATCGTGCCAGGTGAGCTACGGGGCTCTAGAAGGTTTTCAGGCCGAGAAACAGCCTCGTACATTTGCAATATTTTAAATTCATTTTTACATCACGAAAATGACAACATTTCTAAAAGTCCCAGAGTCACAAGGCTAGGTGCATTAGAACCGCCTCGGCCCATAGAGACGGACCCTAACGTTTCTGTCCGATAGCTCATTCAAGGACCCCGTAGCAACGCCCGGAAAACGTGGATTTTCAGCACCACCAAGGTCGCTGCTCGGACTCCAAATGACCTATCGAAATAAACTCGAGATTCGGGGTCGCCTCAGCTAGGCCGACACATAATGTCAGAACTGGACCCGCAGCTAGAAAGTAACTCGGTGTTTTACATTTTTACTATGATTTAAACAGAAGAATTTTGAGCCTGCCCTGATATATGTGATTGTTGGCTTCTAAATGAGATGGAAAAAGTGGGTTTGGTGTCAGTTTTTATCAGTTTGGTGTCAGAATGATATCTAATTGACTCATGGACGCTGACTTGCTCGCTGACTTTTGTACATTTGCAATAAGATTGAATAGGGCTGAAACATCACCAAAATGACAGACTGAAATCAACACTAAAAAGGGCATCACCATAGTCTCTAGGCCGTGCTGAGTTCAACGAGACGCCCCACTTGACTGTAGCTCGCTCTGACCACATAGACCGTGCAAAAAAGTAGGCCCAAAATGAAGCCTGGCCCTGAATGTCATCTGATTTTGGGTGACAGCGGCAGACTCGTTTGGGTTAGAAGCACAATTCAACTTCAGGAATGTTCCTAAGGTCCTCTCGATCTGAGCAAGCCTAACCGTGACTGTGTGGCATTAACCTTTAACAGTAAAAACAGGGTATTTTCATCTAACAGTTTGCTATGACATCTCTCCCGATAGGAATACATTGCCTACTCGCCTAAATTCAACCTGGTGCCTATGTGGGTTATGAATGCCATATGAACCTGTCTTCAATAGCAATCCATCAGGCCACTATGAGGTCTACCTGTGTTGATTCTAAGCTTCCTGGAGCAACCGGAAGTGGTTCAATTCACCCTAAAGGTGTTTTGATATACCCAACCTGCAGTTTGTGAAAAACAGACATTCAACCCTGTGTAAATCAGTCAGTTCTTAACCTAAAGACTTAAAACTCAGGATTCTAATAAAGCATACCCCAATGAGGATATGTGTTCACTTACAGCTTCCTGTGCCAACCGGAAGTGCTTTAAAATGGGGTCATAGGGTCTGTTTCGTAAGGTTAAAAAGGTCACATCTTTACAAAACTTCATATGTGTGATTAGGCAACCCCAATGAACTGTAAATCAGTCATTTCTCCCATCAGATTTACAAGAAAACCCTCAAACACAGATATGGGATGGAGTGACACAGTGTGGGGCTTAAAGACACACAGAGCCTGCAATGGCATCACCATAGTCTTTAGGCCTTCCTGAGTTCAACGAGATGCCCCACTTGACCGTAGCTCACTCGGTCTGACCGCAGCAACCGTGCCAAAAAGTAGGCCCAAAATGAAGCCTGGCCCTAAATTTCAGCTGCTTTTGGGTGACAGCGGCAGATCCGTTTGGGTTAGAAGCCCGATTCGACTTCTGGAACGTTCCTTAGGACCTCCCGATCTGTGCAAGTCTAACCTTGACTGTGTGGCATTAACCCTTAACAGTGAAAACAGGGTATTTACATCAAACCGTTTGCTATGACATCTCTCCCCATAGGAATACATTGCCTGCTCCCCTAAATTCAACATGGTGCCTATGTGGGTTATGAATGCCTTATGAACCTGTTTGATGGCAATCCATCAGGCCACTATGAGGTCTACCTGTGTTGATTCTAAGCTTCCTGGAGCAACCTGAAGTGGTTAAATTCACCCTAAAGGTGTTTTACAATACCCAACCTGCTGTTGGTGAAAAACAGACTTTCAAACCTGTGTGAATCAGTCAGTTCTTAACTTAGACTTAAAACTCAGGATTATGTTAAAGCCTACCCCAATGAGGATATGTGTCTACCTACAGCTTCCTGTGACAACCGGAAGTGCCTTAAATTGGGGTCACAGTGTCTGTTTCGAAGGGTTAAAAAGGTCACATCTTTCCAAAACTTCACATGTGTGATTAGGCAATCCCAATGAACTGTAAATCAGTCATTTCTCCCATCAGAATCCCTTGAAAAACTCACACACGCACACAGTCCATGGGGAGTGACATAGTGTGGGGCTTACAGACACACACTGCCTGCAATAGTTACTTTCGTTTTAACTATTAAAGAACCGTCAGACCTAGAGCTCTGAAACTTTAGAACCCTTTTCTAGAGCTTATGTCGATAGTGCACGATGAGTTATGGGGCTCTAGAAGGTTCACAGGCCGAGAAACAGCCTTGTACATTTGCAATATTTTCAATTCATTTTAACATCACAAAAATGACAACATTTCTAAAAGTCCCAGAGACACAAGGTTAGGTGCATTAGAACCGCCTTGGCCCATAGAGACGGACCCTAACGTTTCTCTCCGACAGCTCATTCAAGGACCCGTAGCAACGCCCGGAAAACGTGGATTTTCAGCACCAATTAAGGTCGCTGCTCGGGCTCCGAATGACCTATCGAGCCGAAACTCGGGATTTGGGGTCGCCTCAGATAGGCCAACACATAATGTCGGAACTGGACCCCGCAACTAGAACGTAACTAGGTGTTTTACGTTTTCATTATAGTGACTTTATGGCAGACTATTGTCCATTTGCAATAAGTTTAAACCGTCGAGCCCGGCCGTCCCGAGTTCAACGGGCCAGTCATTTTGGGCATTCTTGCAGTATTTTAGAGCTTGTCAAATTCGTGATGTTAACAGCCCATTGAAACATATTGCAAATGTACTGTACATTTGCAATATGTTTCAATGGGCTGTTAACATCACGAATATGACACGCTGAAATCAACACCAACGAACGATGGAGAGGTACCACTATCAATCCTGGCCATCCTGAGATCAAACGGGCAGTCAATTGGGCTTTCCTGCAGTATTTTAGAGCTTGTCATATTCGTGATGTTAACAGCCCATTGAAACATATTGCAAATGTACTGTACATTTGCAATATGTTTCACTGTACATTTGCAATATGTTTCAATGGGCTTTTAACATCACGAATTTGACATGTTGAAATTAACACCAACGAGCTATGGACAGGTATCACTATCAATCCTGGCCATCCCGAGATCAACGGGCAGTCAATTGAGCATTCCTGCAGGATTTTAGAGCTTGTCATATTCGTGATGTTAACAGCCCATTGAAACATATTGCAAATGTACTGTACATTTGCAATATGTTTCAATGGGCTTTTAACATCACGAATATGACACGATGAAATCAACACCAATCAGCGATGGAGAGGTACCACTATCAAGCCTGGCCATCCCAAGATCAACGGGCAGTCAATTGACCATTCCTGCAGGATTTTAGAATTTGTCATATTCGTGATGTTAACCTCTTAAGCATTCTCAAGTACCAGTGAGTCGCTAGCGGGCTCATCCTGACACTACCAGCGAAAATCTAAAGCGCCAAATTCAAAATCCGATAGTTGAATTATTAAACATCCAGCAATATACAAGTGTTCCATTCTCATCAAAAGCTCTGTTTCTTGGCAATATCACAGCGTTGTCAGATTTCAAAAAGGCTTTACGGCGAAAGCAGCACATTTGATTGTTTGAGGGTAGCACCTCACATATTTTCCAATAGCCATGTATCGATTAGCCATCATGGCACACACATAACACATTTCACAGCGAAAACAAATCAATTACCTGTTGAAGAACTTCTGCTGAGGTCATCCTAAGTGTCCAACGAAGACAATCCATGGATCTTTTGTTAGAAAAAGTAACGTCTTTTATCCATAAATCCTCCATTTGGTTTGCGCGTTATAATCAGAAACGACAGCCTCCACTCCTCCTTTGAAACGCGGCGCCAACTCGTTCAAATTATACCTATAAACTTGTCCAAAAACAATCAAACATAGTTTTAAATGTATCCTTAGGAACACTTTTACGTATATTTACTATTATAAATCAGCCGGAATATAAACTGATCAATAACGACGATAAAACAGACGCTCTGTGACTTCTCGTGCGTGCACAATGTGAACAGTTTTCATAAAGAGTGGACCTCATGGTTTCCTCGTTTTCTCTGGGATTACTCACCCAAAATGGAGGAAAACACCATCCAGAGGCTGGTGACATCATAAGGAAGCGACCTGCACAGCATTCATATGCCTATATATGGTCATTTTCAATAGGGAGGGGTTCCAAAATGAGCAATGTGTCAAAATGACTTTTTCCCGGACAGAGATTCCTCAGGGTTTTGCCTGCTATATGCGTTCTGATTGACCCACAGACAAATGGTTAACAGTTTTGGAAAATTCAGAGTGTTTCCTATCCAATGGTACTAAATATATGCATATCCCATTTTCTGGGCCTAAATGGGAGGCATTTTACTTTGGGCATGCCAGGCTCTCCAAAACAGTCACCTCTGCTGCTGGTACTTGTGAGGTTAACAACCCATTGAAACATATTGCAAATGTACTGTACATTTGCAATATGTTTCACTGTACATTTGCAATATGTTTCAATGGGCTTTTAACATCACGAATTTGACATGTTGAAATCAACACCAACGAGCGATGGAGAGGTACCACTATCAATCCTGGCCATCCTGAGATCAACGGGCAGTCAATTGGGCATTTCTACAGTATTTTAGAGCTTGTCATATTCGTGATGTTAAAAGCCCATTGAAACATATTGCAAATGTACAGTGAAACATATTGCAAATGTACTGTACAAAGCAATGGAAGAGAGTGTGGACTCTGTCATTTTTTTGAACATTTTTTGAAAACCTCCATAAATGAGCAGGGGCATTCTCCCACTGACTTAGGGCCATAGTGGGTTGCTCCCATAAAGATCCTGGACCAGGAGCAGCCCCCTAAAGTCATTTAAAACCCTTTTGAAAATATGGACATGGTAACCCGGGGGGGAAAAAACACCAGTTGCACGGCCATTCAAAGCAATGGAGGATAGTGTTTACTCACCACTATCAATCCTGGCCATCCTGAGACCAACGGGCAGTCAATTGGGCATTTCTACAGTATTTTAGAGCTTGTCATATTCGTGATCTTAAAAGCCCATTGAAACATATTGAAAATGTACTGTACATTTGCAATATGTTTCAATGGGCTTTTAACATCACGAATATGACACGCTGAAATCAACACCAACGAGCGATGGACAGGTACCACTATCAATCCTGGCCATCCTGAGGTCAACGGGCAGTCAATTGGGCATTTCTACAGTATTTTAGAGCTTGTCATATTCGTGATGTTAACAGCCCATTGAAACATATTGCAAATGTACTGTACATTTGCAATATGTTTCACTGTACATTTGCGATATGTTTCAATGGGCTTTTAACATCACGAATATGACATGCTGAAATCAACACCAACGAGCGATGGAGAGGTACCACTATCAATCCTGGCCATCCTGAGATCAACGGGCAGTCAATTGGCCATTCCTGCAGGATTTTAGAGCTTGTCATATTCGTGATGTTAAAAGCCCATTGAAACAAATTGCAAATGTACAGTGAAACATATTGCAAATGTACTGTACAAAGCAATGGAAGAGAGTGTGGACTTTTTTTTGAAAACCTCCATAAATCAGCAGGGGCTTCTCCCACTGACTTAGGGCCACAGTGGGATGCTCCCATACGGATCCTGGACCAGGAGCAGCCCCCTAAAGTCATTTAAAACCCTTTTGAAAATATGGACCTGGTAAATGTACTGTACATTTGCAATATGTTTCAATGGGCTTTTAAACCTCTTACAGCTACCCCTCTCTTCTCAATTTCCGCCTGAAGACATACCCTAATCTAACTGCCTGTAGCTCAGGCCCAGAAGCAAGGATATGCATATTCTTGGTACCATTTGAAAGGAAACACTCTGAAGTTTGTGGAAATGTGAATTGAATGTAGGAGAATATAACACAATAGACAATAGATCTGGTAGAAGAAAATACAAAGAAAAAACATACATTTTTTGTTTTTTATTGTTGTTGCATCATCTTTGAAATGAACAAGAAAAGACAAACATTCAGATAGGATGCTGGGGATCATTTCAATGAAGAACATAAGAGGGCAACAGTACTTGTGCAAAGTTTCAGAATGATAACTTCCGGAATGAGCGAGCTACATGACATTTCGCATGAAGTCACCCAGGTGTCCCACACAAGTTACCCAAATGTACCCAAATGTACCCAAATGTACCCAAGTGGCCAAATTGGTGAAGTGCTACATTTTGAAGCCAATAACTATATACAAAATACCAAAATACTATTCTAACACACACAAAATAAAAATATATATATTTTTGAAAGTATTACACAATAAAGAATAATAGATCTGGTAGAAGATAATACAAACAAAAAACCACACGTTTTTTGTTGTTGCATTATCTTTGAAATGAACAAGAAAAGACAAACATTCAGATAGGATGCTGGGGATCATTTCAATGAAGAACATAAGAGGGCAACAGTACTTGTGCAAAGTTTCAGATTGATAACTTCCGGAATGAGCGAGCTACATGACATTTCGCATGAAGTCACCCAGGTGTCCCACACAAGTTACCCAAATGTACCCAAATGTACCCAAGTGGCCAAATTGGTGAAGTGCTACATTTTGAAGCCAATAACTATATACAAAATACCAAAATACTATTCTAACACACACAAAATAAAAATATATATATTTTTGAAAGTATTACACAATAAAGAATAATAGATCTGGTAGAAGATAATACAAACAAAAAAACACACATTTTTTGTTGTTGCATTATCTTTGAAATGAACAAGAAAAGACAAACATTCAGATAGGATGCTGGGGATCATTTCAATGAAGAACATAAGAGGGCTACAGTACTTGTGCAAAGTTTCAGAATGATAACTTCCGGAATGAGCGAGCTACATGACATTTCGCATGAAGTCACCCAGGTGTCCCACACAAGTTACCCAAATGTACCCAAGTGGCCAAATTGGTGAAGTGCTACATTTTGAAGCCAATAACTATATACAAAATACCAAAATGCTATTCGAACACACCCAAAATAAACAATAAATTACACAATAAAAAATAACAAGGGTAACTATTTACACACTTTCAATATTTGGAAGACCCTCAGTCCTCTACACAATATTGTGCTGCTGATGCCATGTCCCATAGCAGTCTCTTTCTGCTGTGAAGCAGAGGGTCACCGAACAAGTTGTGCAGGTGATGGGGGACTTCATTTTGCAAAGAACACAACGACGCCTCCATGCTGTGCCCTTTTTGCCCTGAGGCACATCCATGCCTGCAGAAATTAACTTGGGCAGGTGAACACCACTTGTGGCAGGAGCAGAAGGGACAGGGGTAGAGGGGACAGAAGGTGGTGCAGTGGACTTGCTGTAGGCAGCGAGCTCCCTGATGAGCAGCTCTCGGAAGGCTAGCTGTGAGATAGGGGGTTGTCCACAGCTCTTAGCCATTTCCTTCTGGAGGATGAATGCATTGACCACAGCAATGTCGATGAAATGATAAAATAATGTCTTGTACCATTTCATGGTCTTGTGAAGAACATTGTAGTAGCCTATCAGCGCGTCTGACAGGTCCACACCTCCCATGCTCTTGTTGTAGTCCTTCACAGCAGCTGGAATGGGGACATTTTTGTGGTCCATGCCCCATTCGCGTTCTTCACACGCCTGACAACGTGATCGCCACTGAAGGATTTGTGGATGGTCGTGCACATGACCACCTCTCTGGTGTCCATCCACTTGACAAAGAGCAGGCCATCTTCACGGATCCATCGCATGGTACCCGATCAGCCCGCTTAGGCATGTCATTTACCTTCGTTTTTGGAAAGCCCTGTCTGTTGGTACGAATGGTGCCACAAGCCCACACATCCAGCTTCCTCAGGTCTGTGAACAGGGTAGGGCTTGTGTAGAAGTTGTCCACAAACAGCTTGTAGCCCTTCCCCAGCAGTTGAAAATCCAATAACTCCATAACAGAATCATAGCTAAGTCCCTTACCAGTCGCAAAACTGCTTTTCCCCTCATAAACAAAAATTGCATGTGTAAGCACACACAGAATCAGCCAAAACAAACAGTTTGTAACCCCACTTTGTAGGTTTGTTTCGCATGTATTGTTTGAGGCCAATTCTGGCCTTTGAGGCTACCATCCTCTCATCTATGGACAGGTTCTGGGCAGGCTGAAAATAGGTCTTGCAGGCCTCAACCATGTTGGGGTAGAGAGGTTTGATTTTGCAGAGCCTATCAAACCTAGCTGTGCCTCTCTTCTTCTCATTGTCCTCATCAATTTCCGGGTCACTGATATGCAGCGCCTGTGAGATAGCCAGAAACCTTTTACAAGACATGACAGTGATAGGGGGCTGTATTTTGCTGTCATGTCCAGCTGAGGTCCTGGTTGCCTTTTTGGCCTAAATGTTGGTGGAGGTGGCTCGACATCATCTTCTAGCACAGTGTGCCAACGTCCCCCTCTGCCTCTTTGCCTGAAGGTTGCACACTTCCCCACCTCCGCTTCTTTATTGCTGTCTTCACACCTCTAGATGGTGTGGAGCTGGAGACAGCAGGGGTCCATTCAGAGTCAGAGGCACTGTGAAAGACAAAAGTTCAGTAAGAATACTTTTACGTATGATCCCTGTATCAACACGTAAAATAAACAGATATGCATTTTATAGAGTAGAGGTAACACAGTCACTATGGTGAAGTGCTGTTCCATTCCACTCCGGCCATTGTTGTGGGCCTACCCTCCCTTCAACAGCCTCCAATGGCAATTTCATACGGGGGTGGGGTGGAGCAGCAGACACACGCATCTCGGCATGGTGGCCATGCTCCCTTTAATCCACACAATATGTTTTATTGAGTGGAGGAAGCATGGTCGCTGTGTTGAGGTGTGTGTTTGCTGTTACATTCTACTCAATTGCGTTTTTATATATATATATATATATATATTATATATATATATATATATATATATATATATATATATATAGAAAATAAGTATGTATAATATATATAGAAAATAAGTATATGTATAATATATACACACACACACACGTTATGGGTCAATACAAATACCCCCACCCACAACGTGTACTTACACATTTCATTACTGATTATATTTTTTATATATTGCAAATAAATAAATAAAAATATCAAATAATATTTGATATTATTAATTTCAAACAACGGCATTAGCATGAGAAATTACTTACCTGTCCAAAACGATGTCCTCTCCGTGTAAAAAATATTCTTCCGTCTGTGAGTCATAGCTATGCTCGCTAACTGAATCTTCGTCAAGGAGAAACTCTGTCTCACTTTCCCTATCAATTTCATCTATAATTTGGTTTACATCTGTATACCTAGACTTAGATTTAGATTTTCCTGATTCAGTCGCCACATTATTTTATAAAAAAAACGCTGAAAATGCTCTTTACCGAAATAATGCTATGCGTAACGCACGTGGCTCCTTCCAGTCAGAATGGTGAATGACGAAAGACCCTCTTTACGCCGGAGCTGACTACATGTGCTAGTCTTCAAACACATAAACACTACAGGTTGCCATTTACCTCAGCTCATTGGCTATCTACCAAGCTAGATTTCATGAGGATCAGTGGTCATTGGGCCAAAATACAGTCAATCAACGAAACAGCAGTCATATCATTGGTGCGCAATGAGGTCATTACTTGTTGTCTTCAAATCGGTTTCTTTCGGTCAGTTTGTCCCGGGGGAAAAAGCCATCATGTGTGGTTGTGACAAACAACCAGAGGATTGCAAGGAACCCAAACATGACTGGATAAACGGACGTTTAGTGTGTGTGTTTACATCGAATGTTTCGTCGAAAGGTGAATGATACGGAATTCACAGAAACAAGCGGTTTACAAAATGTTTCGTGTTAGGCTATAAAAATGGATATTATCAAACAAAAGGCCATTCACTGTGTAGCTGTGAGCCCTGGGATTGCAAACAGAGCAAGATTTAATAGGTAAGTGATTTCTTTTATTGCAATTTGATTTTGGTGTGGGCCGCTGTCCTCAGATAATCGTATGGTTTGCTTTCGCCATAAAGCCTTTTTGAAATCTGACAATGCAGTTGGATTACCAAGATTCTAAGCTTTTGAACCATGTAAGACACTTGTATTTTCTTGATTGTTTAATATTACGATTTTTGTAGCCTCTGCAATTTCACCGGATGTTGTCGAAATATGATCCCGCTAGCGGGATCCGTGCGCAAAGAGGTTAACGGGAAGTGATATATGTAAATGGACATAACATCATGACTTTTGACTTCCTATGGTAACATATTGCAAATGGACAAAACATATTTCATTTGGACATTGACTTTTGACTTCCTATGGTAACATATTGCAAATGGACAAAACATAGGCCTTATGGACAAAAAAATTAATAAAAATTAATAAAACTATATTAATAAAATTAGACAAGGGTATGTTTATACACATCTTATATACGTGTTATTATAAAAAAATCGTTAGAATCGCTAAAAACGCCCAGAAAGCACTTTTTAGGGCGTAGGTATTTTGATATTTTTTTTTTGAAATGTCCAAATTTGACCCTTGGGTCTTGTCTTCATGTACATATGCAATATGATTTGCCCCGTTGGAACGCGCTCGCCACCTATGGTAATTTTGAGTTATTACATTTGGCATTTGCCATATGCCGTTTGCCATAAGAAATGATTGAACTGCCGTCCATTTGGGCACTCTTTTCCATTGTGTGTATGTTTGTTCCAATGGCAATATGTTGCCATTCATTTTTGTCCATTTCATGGGGGTCTTCCCTTACCTTTTGTAGAACTTCTGCAGAGGGCTTCCTAAGTGTCCAACGAAGACAATCCATGGGTATTTGGTTAGAAAAAGTAATTTATTATATCCTTCAATCTCCGTTTGGTTGGCACCTTGTGTTCAGAAAATCCAACATGACGAGAACGCGTTCAACTAAACCTATAAACTTTCCCTCAACAAAACAAAAACCAATTAAAATGCATCCTTAGCTTATCTTTTATGAATAAAAGTGATAATCTTTCACTTGGATGGTCACCTAAACATTATATAAGTCAAATAAAGTGGACCGCTCAGCCAAACGTGCGCCCAAAAACGTGCAACTGAAAAATAGCTCCCCTCATTAAAACCTCTCTCAATTGAACACATTGGTTCCGATTGCCGTTAAACTTTACCTATACACTGCTGACATCCAGTGGAAGCAATAGGTACTACATTCAGTGTCCTGGTATAAATACTTTTCAATAGGCAGTCTCTCTAAGTGAGGCATAAGCCACCAGAATGAAATTTCCGGATGGAATTTTCTCTGGTTTTTGCCTGCCAAATGAGTTCTGTTACACTCACAGACAAAATGTTAACACTTTTGGAAACCTCAGAGTGTTTCCTATCCAATAGTACTAATTATGTGCATATCCTATTTTCTGAGCCTGAGTGGCAAGCGTTTTACTTTAGGCACGCCAGACTCTCCAAAACCGACCCCTCAGCTGCTACTCCCTAACAATTAAGATTGAGACTCTCTCCAATACAACCCAACACTGCAGAGTTACGTGCATCCTTTCAAGCACACCCTTCTCATTAACCTGGGGTGAGTTATTCACAATTTTTTATTAACAAATAAGGTTTTATATGTAAGATGGCTAAATATAGATTATTATTATATTATTATTTGTGCCCTGGTCCTATAAGAGCTCTTTGTCACTTCCCACAAGCCAGGTTTTGACAAAAACTCACACTCATTCTTATGTTTAATAAATGTATTGTATAGTGTGTGTGTGGCAGGCTTACAATGATGGCAAAAAAATAAATTTAGAGTGCGCTGAACCTGGTGCTAGAGGGGGTACGCAGCTGGAGGTTGAATGTTTGAAGCGGTACGGGACTATAAAAAAGTTTTTAAACCACTGTTCTAGAGGTTAAACTGACTTGTAACAGTGCCAGACTTCGCTCAGGTATTTCATATAAAAGTGTTGCAGGGTTTTCCATATAGGTGGGAGGTTTGTCATTTCTCTAAAATGAACAGTGTTGATTAAACTGTGAAGACCTTGACGGCCCAATCTTTCACGTTATTATCACCTTTATTTTCATCACTCGTGAAATGCATTCACAAAACTGACATCTGTGACCAACAATGGAGACTTTTACCATGAGACTAACTCTCTTAGGAACACAAGTTTATTCTGTGTATGAAATTCTGAAACTTTTACTTTACAACATTCTCAGACTAAGCGTTTATATTCCTGTCTAAGAGCATATAATGTTTCCATTGAAAACAAAGAAAATAAATATCCACCAACAGCAGTGTCTCCTCTATTGTCTTTGGGTGGTCTAGAAATTGTGAAAATAACAAAATAACACTCTTCTCACATCCAGAGTAATTGAGAGTGTGAGAGAGCGGGCCTGGAACATGGGAGGGGAGTTAGAAGTGGAAGGCCATGGGGTAGATAGGGAAGACATAGAGGGGAGGCTGGGGTGTGTGTTGGGCCCTGTCTGATGAGGGCTGGGCACAGTACCTGTGGTGCCTTTTGGATCAATAGTGCATTAGCACGGAAGGCTGGTGGTACGCTCACCACACGGGGGCGATGAGGGGGTGAGACAGGGTGAGGACTCCCATGTAGCGCCTGGGGAGTCGCGCCTTCCTCCCTCTCTCCTTCTTCCTCCTTCGCTCCCTCCTCCCTTTCTCCCCCATCTCAGGCAGAGGGAGAATGGTAGTGAGAGTGTGGCTGTGGCAACCTCCCACTCCTCCTTCCTCCCCTTCCTCTCTCTTCCCCCCTCCCACCATCTACCCTCCTCTCGCCTCCCCCCCAGACACTGAGTTCACAGCAGAGCCGTTGAGTCATGCAGAAACTCTAGGAGATGGCTAACCCTACCCCTTCTTGTGTTATGATGCTGAATCTGAGCCATCAGCCCCACACCCTAGCTAACCCCTCTCTGACTTTCATCTGTGTTTCTGGTTGTAAGGCCAGGCTGTAAGTGGCATGTCAAAGTGAGGAGATGTGAGAGGTTTAGAGGGCAGCAGGGCAGCAGCCTGGCTGTCACTTGCCACTGATCACAGGCTTACTAATCATAGATAAGCACCAGGCCTCCAGACCTGCTTAACATCTAGAGAGAGAAACACACACACAGGCAGGCAGGCACACACACAATATGGCATCAGCTCCTGGGTTCACTTTTATTGCCCTCTTTTCTTTTGACATTCCCTTCTTTTTCCCCTTATCTCTGTTTGTTTGGTCTTAGTGGCCAGATCAATCCCACCTCCACAGTAAACCATCACATAAAAAAAGTCCCAGGAATTTATGACTGGTGTAAAACAGACAGAAACCTCCACTTTGTCTTGTCTTAAGCATGAGTCCCTTCTTCTTCATCATCTCTCTACGTGTTTTGTGGGCATGTGGGGGAGTTTTACCTTCATGAGGGTTGTCCATAAGGGGGTTGTGTTTACTCTGTATGAACAACAGAAAGGAAAACACTGCCCACTTTAATTTTATTATTTAACTAGGCAAATCAGTTAAGAACAAATTCTTATTTACAATGACGGCCTACCCCCCGGCAAAACCCTCCCCTAACCCAATTGTGCGCCGCCCAATGGGACTCCCGATCACGGACGGTTGTGACACAGCCTGGGAACGAACCAGGGTCTGCAGTGACGCCTCTACCAGGCCAAAAACACTGCAGCTCATGCTCCCAGTGTGCAGCGTTTTCCTTTCTGTTTTCCATGAGTTTTCCTACAACTCCAGCACCTGCGGAAAGTACCTGGATGTGCTTATGTTCTTCAGCTTTTGTACTGTGTATGAACACCCATGTGACAGATCTACAGCAAGCAAATACTGACTTAACTCTTAACTCTACACACACTCCCATCTTCAGTTGTTATGATGATCTCTCTCTCGCCCCCTCTCTCCAACCCCTCAATCTCTCTCTCTTTCTATCGCTCACTCTCCTTCCCTCTCTTCCCACCGCCCTCACTCTTCCTCTTCTCTATCTACTTCCCCATCTTTTTCTCTCCCTCCCCCCTCTGCAGTTGGTCCGTACATTGGGCGGTACTGTGGTCAGAACACCCCGGGTCGTATCATCTCCTACACGGGCATCTTGGCACTGACAATCAACACCGATAGTGCCATCGCCAAGGAGGGCTTCTCTGCCAACTTCACTGTGTTGGAGCGGACTGTGCCAGAGGGTGAGTGTTGTTTATCATTGATTGGCAAACTGGAACAGTGAAACAATCTAGAGGGAATTCATGCTATTGGGCCGAACCTGCAGTGTTGAATCTTAATTTGACGTGTATTGTCACAGCTAAATAACCCTGCAGCAAAAATATTTAAACGTTTAGTCCGTAGTGTTGCTTGATCAGTGTTTGGGCTATTAGCTCGCCAAAATTAGGCTACATGAAAAATGCAATACTGTTAATATAACCATGTGTTAGTGCAGGTTTTCAGTTAATTTATGTAAATCATGAAGCTCATGTGAGGGAAAATTCTCAGCAACAAAAGAGTGATCAAATTAATTAAGATCCTACTTCTGTAGCCAAACCCAAGCTGGATTTAGCTGGCCTGGTTATGCATCCACCACATTTGCTGGAACCATACTGAAAGAGACAATGTGAAAATAAAATTTCCGAGCAAGCAGAGTTTGGTTCGGGTCAATACAATAGGGTGAAATGGTACCATACATGCCTTCATACACACAAGGGGTGGTCCCTGTCCCACTGCTACAGACATTTACTTTAATGTGGCACTAAAGGGAGTTATTAAATCAACAGCTCCCGGTCTTTTCATTAAGTGGATGTGTTACAAGGCATGTGCCATCTCCCCCAGTTTATGAGGCCTGAATTTTAATACAGCAGTGGTAGAGACACTGTGGGGCGGACAGACAGCCTCTCCAGACAGGCAGTGTCCCAGCCACTAACAAAGCATCATCATCGTCCTAGGGCCTGGCCCCCATGACCACAATTTGAGAAATGCTCCGAATAAACATTTAATTTGCAAAACACAACCACCTTGAAGCCAGTAAATCTTTCCACAGGCTCACCCAGTCAACCCCTCACCTCCCTCCTCCCGATGCACCCCCATGCACCCTGTCGGGTTATTATGGCAATACCTGGTGTTAAATAAAACACTAATCATTCCAGATGGTTCTAGGTCCCCCGTGGGGAGTAGTGACAGGCCCCTAGATAGACTCACACAGAGCCTGAGCACAGTCACATACAGCGATGACTGCCCGTGTCACTAGTCTCTATAGTCACTAGTCCCTACAGCTCAGTACCACGGCAACAGAAACATAACATAATCTCTCACTGAAAACTAAGCCCCAGTATTACATGTATTTTACAGGGACAAATACTTTGAAAAGACTAAACTCATTAAGTTACTACATAATTTGACGTCTGTCCTTCTTAACTATTTATGCATTCGGCTGCTAACAACTTGGCTGAATGAATCCTCAGAGAATAGATAGATCCAGTCAATCACAGTTTCTATCCACTGTAGTTCAGACTTGTACTCTTAGTTATTTATTAATATGCCATTTGATGTATAATCCATGGCTTTTCCTTTTTACCCCTACATATTATAATACTTGTAAACTCCTCTCACGTCCTCTCACTGTCAACTGCGTTTATTTTCAGCAAACTTGCAAATGTGTAAATATTTGTATGAACAGAACAAGAACAAGTTCCACAGACGTGACAAACAGAAATGGAAAAATGTGTCCCTGAACAAAGGGGGGGTTAAAATCAAAAGTAACAGTCAGTATCTGGTGTGGCTACCAGCTGCATTAAGTACTACAGTGCATCTCCTCCTCATGGACTGCACCAGATTTACCAGTTCTTGCTGTAAGATGTTACCCACTCCTCCACCAAGGCACCTGCAAGTACCCAGACATTTCTGGGGGGAATGGCCCTAGACCTCACCCTCCAATCCAACAGGTCCCAGACATGCTCAATGGGATTGAGATCCGGGCTCTTCGCTGGCCATGGCAGAACCCTGACATTCTTGTCTTGCAGGAAATCACACACAGAACACGCAGTATGGCTGGTGGCATTGTCATGCTGGAGGGTCATGTCAGGATGAGCCTGCAGGAAGGGTACCTAATGAGGGAGGAGGATGTCCTCCCTGTAATGCACAGCGTTGAGATTGCCTGCAATGACAACCATCTCAGTCCGATGATACTGTGACACACCGCCCCAGACCATGATGGACCCTCCACCTCCAAATCGATACCGCTCCAGAGTACAGGCTTCGGTGTAACGCTCATTCCTTCAACGATAAATGCAAATCTGACCATCACCCCTGGTGAGACAAAACCTCGACTCGTCAGTGAAGAGCACTTTTTGCCAGTCCTGTCTGCGTTGTTGCCGGTGATGTCTGGTGAGGACCTGCCTTACAACAGGCCTACAAGCCCTCAGTCCAGCCTCTCTCAGCCTATTGCGGAGAGTCTGAGCACTGATGGAGGGATTGTGCGTTCAGGTGTAACTTGGGCAGTTGTTATTGCCATCCTGTACCGGTCCCGCAGGTGTAAGTTCGGATGTACCGATCCTGTGTAGGTGTTGTTACACGTGGTCTGCCACTGCGAGGACGATCAGCTGTCCGTACTGTCTCCCTGTAGCGCTGTCTTAGGCGTCTTACATTACGGACATTGCAATTTATTGCCCTGGCTACATCTGCAGTCCTCATGCCTCCTTGCAGCATGCCTAAGGCACATCCACGTAGATGAGCATGAACTCAAGGCATCTTTCTTTTGGTGTTTTTCAGAGTCAGTAGAAAGGCCTCTTTAACAGTGACCTTAATTGCCTACTGTCTGTAATCTGTTAGTATCTTAACGACCGTTCCACAGGTGCATGTTCATTAATTGTTTATGGTTCATTGAAAAACTGGGAAACAATGTTTAAACCCTTTACAATGAAGATCTGTGAAGTTATTTGGATTTTAACAAATTATCTTTGAAAGACAGGGTCCTGAAAAAGGGAAGTTTTATTTTTGCTGAGTTTACACTTCAGTTGCGAGGGGGTGATGTAGGAGTGATAAAGTGTTGCTTTGATGGTGATCAAGCAGGCTTGCCTTCTCTCTTCTCTCCCTGTACAACGATACAGGGCGAGACCCACATGCAGACACGGGAGTCTCTGATATTTATTATAAACAAGGGGCAGGCAAGAGATCATAAACCAGGTCAGAGTCCAGGAGGTACAGAGTGGCAGGCAGGCTTGAGGTCAGGGCAGGCTGAATGGTCAGGCAGGTGGGCTCAGTGTCAGGGCAGGCAAAGGTCAGAACCAGGAGGACTAGAAAAACAGAGGTTAGGAAAAAGCAGGAGCATGGAAAAACAAGCTGGCGGACTTGACAAAACAAGATGAACTGGCAACAGACAAACAGAGAACACAGGTGTCACAACTTCCACCAAAGCCGCTCCCTCATCTTGTTCTAACCATCACCGCTCCCCTTTTCATGTGTCTGTTGGTTTTGTCTTGATTGTACACACCTGTTGTTCATTTTCTCCCAATCATGCCCCTGTTATATTCCTTCCTTTCCCCTCTTCCCCTTGTGCGTGATTGGTATTTGTTATATGTTTTTTCTCAGTCTGTGTTACTGAGGGCTGGAATTGTTCTCGTTGTTCTGGGTTGTTTTTGTTCGCACATTATTTTGATCGTGTTGGTAGACAGGAGGTCTCCCCAGCGCCTCGACCACCCCAACCAGGGTTGTCTCCACCTAGCCCTCCAGAATCCGGACCCAGTGGGATTTGTCTCTCCCTTCCCAGGGAGTGTGATGGGACAGCAGCATGGTGCCAGGGGGTTTTAACTACAACTGGACCTCTACCTGGCCACCGTGCATCCAGCTCCCTCAGGAATGGAGAGTGTCCGCCCTTGTCTCCTGTCTCTCTGGGAGAGTGCTGGAGTGGGCTAACGCCGTGTGGGGAGAGGAAGAAACGACGTTGGAACACTTTGAAAAGTTCACCCGTCGCTTCCGAGCTGTGTTCGACCATCCTCCTGAGGGGAGAGCAGCGGGGGAGCGGCTCTTCCATTTGAGACAGGGGACAAGGAGTGCACAGGAGTTCGCCCTCGAGTTTCGGACGTTGGCCGCCGGAGCGGGCTGGAATGATAGGGCACTCATCGACCATTATAGGTGCAGCCTACGCGAGGACGTCCGGCGGGAACTGGCCTGCAGGGTCGCCACCGTGACTTTCGACCAACTGGCGGACCTGTCCATTCGGTTGGATAACCTATTGGTCACTCGCGGACGTCCAGAGAGGGTCCTGTCAACCCCACCTTCCGGCATCCCCTCTCAGGAGCCCATAGAGCTGGGAGTGGCAGTGTGTAGGGAGGCTGGAGGAGGAGCCTTCACCTGCACCATCTGTGGCCGCAGAGGGCACACTGCCGGTCGGTGCAGGGTTGGTTCTTCTGGGAGTAGAGGCAGCGGCAGAGCACTCTGGCGTCACCCCTGGTGAGTATGCACCACACTCATCCAGAGTCCTCTGTTGACCAACTATTTGTGTCTGTTTGTTTCCCTGAATTTTCCCCGCATTTCCAGCATAAGGCCCTAGTCAATTCAGGCGCAGCTGGGAATTTCATTGACAGAACGCTCGCACTTAGGTTAGAGATTCCCATTAACCCTGTGGTCAGACCTTTCCCTGTTCATGCTCTAGATAGTCGACCATTAGGGTCCGCAGTAATCAGGGAGGCCACCATCTCTCTTCATGGTGACGCAGGGGAAGCATGAGGAGAGAATCTCTTCCTCATTGACTCTCCTGCGTTTCCTGTGGTATTAGGCCTTCCCTGGTTAGCCTTGCATGACCCCACCATTTCCTGGCAACAGAGGGCTCTCACGGGGTGGTCACGAGAGTGCTCGGGGAGGTGTGTAGGGGTTTCCGTTGGTGCAACCACGGTGGAAAGTCCAGACCAGGTCTCCACCGTGAACATCCCCCCAGAATATGCCAATTTGGCTCTCGCCTTCTGTAAGAATAAGGCGACTCAGTTACCACCCCATCGACAGGGGGATTGTGCGATAAATCTCCTGGTGACTCCTGGGAAGCGCAGCGTCTACGTGTATCTCCTGTCGCAAGTGGAGATGGAGGCTATGGAGACAAATGTCTCCGAATCCCAGGGTCAGGGGTACATTCAGTCCTCCACTTCCCCCGCCTTCTCAAGCTTATTTTTTGTGAAGAAGAAGGATGGGGGTCTGCTCCCGTGCATTGATTATCAAGGTCTCAATAAAATCATAGTGAGGTACAGTTACCCGCTGCCTCTTATCGCCACGGCAATTGAGTCAATGCACGGGGTGCGCTTCTTCACGAAACTGGATCTCAGGAGCGCATACAATCTGGTGCGTATCCTGGAGGAAGACGAGTGGAAGACAGTGTTTAGCACCACCTCAGGCCATTATGAGTACCTCGTCATGCCGTACGGGCTGATGAATGCTCCTGCAGTGTTCCAATCCTTTGTAGACAAGATTTTCTGGGACCTGCACGGGCAGGGAGTACTGGTGTATATCGATGACATTCTGATATACTCCACTACACGCGCCGAGCATGTGTCTTTGGTGCGCAAGGTTCTTGGAAGACTGTTGGAGCATGACCTGTATGCCAAGGCTGAGAAATGCTTGTTCTTCCAGCAGGCTGTCTCTTTCCTAGGGTATCGCATTTCCACGTCCGGGGTGGAGATGTAGAGTGACCGCATTGCAGCTGTGCGTAATTGGCCGACTCCCACCACGGTAAAGGAGGTGCAGCAATTTTTAGGGTTTGCCAATTATTACCGGAGATTTATCTGGGGTTTTGGTCAGGTGGCTGCTCCCAATACTTCACTGCTGAAGGGGGGTCTGTTGCGTCTGCAGTGGTCATTTGAGGCGGACAGGGCTTTTGGGCACCTAAGGGCTTTGATCACTTCGGCTCCCGTGCTGGCTCACCCGGATCATTCTTTGGCGTTCATAGTAGAGGTGGACGCGTCCGAGGCTGGGATAGGAGCCGTGCTGTCCCAGCGCTCGGGCACCCCACCGAAGCTCCGCCCCTGTGCTTTCTTCTCAAAGAAGCTCAGTCAGGCGGAGCGGAACTATGATGTGGGGGACCCGGGAGTTGTTGGCTGTGGTCAGGGCCTTGAAGGCTTGGAGACACTGGCTTGAGGGGGCTAAACACCCTTTCCTCATCTGGACTGACCACCGCAACCTGGAGTACATCCGGGCAGCGAGGAGACTGAATCCTCATCAAGCAAGGTGGGCCATGTTCTTTACTCGTTTTGTGTTTACCATGTCTTACAGACCAGGTTCCCAGAACCAGGAGGCAGACGCGCTGTCCCGGCTTTATGACACAGAGGAGCGGCCCATGGATCAGACTCCCATACTCCCGGCTTCCTGCCTGGTAGCGCCGGTTGTGTGGGAGCTGGACACGGACATTCAGCAGGCGTTACGTACAGAGCTCGCTCCCCCCCAGTGTCCCGTTGGGCGTTTGTACGTTCTGACTGCTGTCCGTGACCAGTTGATCTATTGGGCCAACACATCACCCTCCTCTGGTCATCCGGGGATTGGTCGGACAGTGCGCTGCCTGACTGGGAAGTACTGGTGGCCCACCTTGGGAAAGGACGTGAGGGTTTATGTTTACTCCTGCTCGGTGTGAGCCCAGTGTAAGGCTCCTAGACACCTACCCAGAGGTAAGCTAAATCCCATACCCGTTCCACAACGGCCTTGGTCACATCTATCAGTGGATTTCCTAACTGATCTCCCTCTTTCTCAGGGGAACACCATGATCCTGGTCGTTGTGGATCGTTTCTCTAAGTCCTGTCGTCTCCTCCCTCTGCCGGTCTTCCTACGGCCCTACAAACTGCGGAGGCCCTGTTTACCCACGTCTTCCGGCACTACGGGGTGCCCGAGGATATAGTGTCTGATCGAGGTCCCCAGTTCACGTCTAGAGTCTGGAAGGCGTTCATGAAACGTTTGGGGGTCTCGATCAGCCTCACCTTGGGTTTTCACCCTGAGCGTAATGGGCAGGTGGAGAGAGTGAACCAGGATGTGGGCAGGTTTCTGTGGTCCTATTGCCAGGACCGGCCCGGGGGAGTGGGCGGCGTTCGTACCCTGGGCAGAAATGGAACAGAACCCGCTTCGCCACTCCTCCACTAACCTCTCCTCCTTCCAGGTTGTGTTGGGGTACCAGCCGGTTCTGGCACCATGGCATCGGAGTCAGACTGAGGCTCCTGCGGTGGACGAGTGGTTCAAGCGCGCGGAGGAGACCTGGGAGGCCGCCTATGGTCACCTACAGCAGGCCGTGCTGCGCCAGAAGGCCAGCGCGGACCATCACCGCAGTGAGGCCCCGGTGTTCACACTGGGAGACCAGGTCTGGCTCTCGACCCGAAACCTGCCCCTCCGCCTGCCCTGCCGGAAGCTGGGTCCGCGGTTTGTGGGGCCATTCAAAGTCCCGAGGAGAGTGAACGAGGTGTGTTACAGGTTACAGCTCCCCCCTGATTACCATATTAACCCCTCGTTCCATTTGTCTCTCCTCAGGCCGGTGGTGTTTGGTCCGCTCCAGGACTCTGAGGTGTGGGAGGTTCCTCCGCCCCCTCTGGACATCGAGGGGGTCCCGGCGTACTCCGTCCGCTCCATCCTGGATTCGAGACGTCGGGCGAGGGGCCTTCAGTATCTCGTGGAGTGGGAGGGGTACGGTCCGGAGGAGAGGTGCTGGGTCCCGGTGGCGGATATATTGGACCCTGAACTGCTGCGGGTGTTTCATTGTCGCCGGCCGAATCGCCCTGCGCCTCGCCCTCCAGGTCGTCCCCTAGGCTGGTGTCGGCGCGCCGCTGGAGCCGCTGGCGTCAAGGGGGTACTTCCGCCAAAGTCGGTCCCTCTTCTTGTTCGTTGTTCGGGCGGTGTTCGTCGGTCGACGTCACCGGTTTTCTAACCATCACCGCTCCCCTTTTCGTGTGTCTGTTGGTTTTGTCTTGATTGTACACACCTGTTGTTCATTTTCTCCCAATCATGCCCCTGTTATATTCCTTCCTTTCCCCTCTTCCCCTTGTGCGTGATTGGTATTTGTTATATGTTTTTTCTCAGTCTGTGTTACTGAGGGCTGGAATTGTTCTCGTTGTTCTGGGTTGTTTTTGTTTGCACATTATTTTGATCGTGTTGGTAGTTTGCCACACCAGTGTTTGTTTGCATTTGGTATGGTAGTTTCATTAAATTACCTTTACACGCATCTCAACCTCCTGCGCCTGACTCTTTTCACTAATGGAACCACAGCTGTAAAAACAGGTATAAATACACAGGGGATAATTGGAAAGATGTGTGACACCTGGGGGGGGGACGGAGACAAGCACAAAGACAGGTGAAACAGATCAGGGTGTGACAGCCCTGCTAGGGTGTCCCACTTGGTACCCTATTCTCTTTATAGTACTTTTGAGAAGGGTCCATAGGCCACTGGTCAAAAGTAATGCCCTATAAAGGAATAGGGTGCCATTTAGAGCATATCCCTATCTTCCTGATCACCCTCCGCCACACTTCATAGAGTGTGCTGCTTGAAACGCAGGCTAATAGCTGATAGCAACACACATGAGTACATCTACGCGTCAGGCTGTGAACTAGAGACTCTTGTTTACAATCAGAGGGAATATACATAAAATAATATGGGTCTGGTTGATGTTTATGGAGAGACTCAGATTCCTCCTTCCAGAGTTTTTGAAAAAGAAGAGGTATTTAAGAAAGGAGAGGATGAGAGTGTGAAACTTCTCTCTCTCTCTCTCTCTCCTGCAGTGTGTACAGTATAGGGTGTGCTGTCTATGAGCTAACACAGATGGTCTCTCCATCTGCTTGAAGCCTTTCAGACCTGAGTCTCTGGGACTCTGCACAGCGCTGGTATACGCAATGTGCCTGCCTGAATGTGTGAGTGTGTACTTGTGCGCTGCATTCATGTCTGTTTGTGTGTGTGTGTGTGTGTGTGTGTGCCGTGTGTGTGTGTGTGACATGGTGGGTGACTAGAGACAGCAGGGTCAACCGGTGCCAGGGTCTGACCCATGGGGTCATAGGGTCAGCATCCAGACACCCCTTCTACACATAGGGCTCTGGGGAATGACGTAGTATGGAGAGAAGAGGAGCTCACCTCTTGACCTGGCCGGTAGTCGTATACTTACACACATTCACACACACACACACACACTCACTCAGGCTGACCCTGGCCGACTGCACCATGTCAACACAAACAAGGAGATGCCCTCTATCTGGGGTGGTACAGGGCATTCTGGGAGAATTTACGACCCAGAACACTGACACTAAATCTGCCTTAAAATCCCGCAGGACAACAATATTAGGATATTTGCACCATGTGCGAAACACAAACTGCCTACAGGGAGCTTTGAAGGAGGAATGAACCAGCACCAGCTCCAATGAAAAACTACTGGCTCCCCTTTAATGCACAATAGTGAACTTAGCCCTACACTGAATGTTTTATGAATAAAGCTTTATGTCTTGATGTAGCAACACAGTTCCACTGTGCTTGCCGTCCATTAAAGTCTATGTGTGTGGTGGGCGAGAGAGAGGGAGAGGAAGTGGGGATCCGCTGAGGCGGCGCTGATCTTGCTCTTTATTCCGGCCACCAGAGTGCCAGCCTGGACCCAGCCAGTGAGTGTCCCTATCCTCAAGGACCAGCTATGTTTTGGGAGTTGATGTGTACTCTGGCCTGGATGGTGCTTTCAGCTAAAAATGTAGACTAAAGTGTCTCAACAATCTCTCTCTCTCTCTTTCTCTCTCTCAGATTTTGACTGTACAGACCCGTTAGGTATGGAATCGGGGGAGATAGCGTCAGAGCAGATCGTAGCTTCTTCTCAGTACAACCCCGGCTGGTCCCCGGAGCGAGCCAGACTCAACTATTATGAGAACGCATGGACACCAGGAGAGGACAACAACAAGGAGTGGATACAGGTATGGTCTGCACCATAATCTCAAAGCAATATATAATATATGCCATTTCGCAGATGCTTTTATCCCAAGAGACGTACTGTACATCAGTGAGTGCATACATATTGGTATGGATGGCCCCAGCAGGATTCAAACCCACAATCTTAAAGTTGCTAGCTCCATGCTCTACCAATGAGCCACATGGGACTACCATGGATCCCCAACATGTCACAGACTGTCACAGAGATGGCTAATGAGAAGAATGTGTGTGTTTATGGCAGAAAAAAGGCCATATACCTTATGAGCAATACTGTAACTTCTTGAAAACTTCTCCAAAGTCTTCGACCCAAAGCTATTTGGAGACAGGCTTTTTGACTGTGCTATTGAAGCTGAATCACCAAAATGGCACCTTATTCCCTACTTTTGAACATTTCCTGCATAAAGCTCTGGTCAAAAGTTGTGCATTACATAGGGAATAGGTTAATAAGTAGTGCCGTGGGCCCTGGTCAAACTTAGTGTACTACATAGAGAGTAGGGTCTAAAGTAGTGGACTACATAGGGAATAGGGTGCCATTTCAGACTCAGACACAGTCTGATTCAGTGGTGACTACAGTAGAGGTGACTCCTTCCTACTTTCTAGTTCCTGGTCCAATTCCAGGAGTCTGCTGACTGTGTCCTCTGTGGACACCCCTGTGGCATGCTGGGTAAATCCTTTAAGGTGATCCAGAATTCTGACTACTTTCTGCTTCCTGTCTGATGGAACTCCAGGCTAGCTGTGGATTCCAGACACTCCACAAAGCTCTCTCTCTCTCTCTGTGTGTTTCTCCTCCTCTTCTACCTGATAATCGCTGGCATCCTGTCATCCGCTGCGGTGACTGCCCCAGGGGACATATCCACCACGTCCACCCACACACACATAACTTTGTTATCATAGGGTATTGCTATACTGTAGACTAGAGTATGCATTTTAGGATATCTGGCATTATCATTCACAGAAAGGGAACTTTATATGAAAAGACTGGAGCTCTGAGTTTCTCTGATCAGAGAAGGCATGACTATGTCACATACACTGGAGCCTGTTATTGTGTTGACATGACAACCCCACTTGCCCCACCCATACACTAATACCTATACACAGTTCTGAGCATGTTTGATTTAGTAACCTAAAAGCCTCCAGGCCTTGTAAATGCTCAGACAGATTTTTCCATATTTGAGTTTTTTTATTAGGACTTACAATCCATCCCCACGTCGCTTAAAAGTTAAAAGTTTGGCCAGACCATATGTATATAATCCTCGTGGGCCTTATAATAGATTCGACCTGCAGCCAAATATTTACATGAGGAGGTCCATAAGCAAGGTTTTCCTTTTTGCTATGAAAATATTGTCCAAGGGCTCCTTGCAGTCTAATTGAATCAGAGGCAGGGGAGTGTGTGTGTTATGCGTACATGTGTGTGTGTGTATGTGGAGAGGGGCCTTGGCTCTGTGGGTGAGTGGGAGGAGGGTCCAGGGCTTGGCTGGGCCTGGCGGGGGCCCATTGTACTGGAGAAGAACCCATGTGTGTCTGTGTCCCAAATAGCAGCCTATTCCCTATAAAGTAGTCTAAAGTAGTGCATTATATAGGGAATAGGTTGCCATTTGGGACACAGGCACACAATGCCCTCCCGTCCCAGACTACTTCCTGAAGCAGTTCCTGTATAGGAGATGGGACAGACAGTTGTGTAGCACTGAAATTCCACACTTAAGCCCTAACATGCAGTAGTAGGTCAATGGGACAGAGAGGTTACTGATCGACAGAACACACGTTCATACTGTACACAGGCACGTATACATTGTCATAGGTCCTATCATGTCTGGAATAACCTGTGAGTTTGACCATAGAGTTAAGGCATGCTTCCCATAAGAAACAGTTCGGAACAGCGTTCACGTATTATGACAACATTTTGTGATATTTTTGTTTGTTTTGCTCTTAGGCAAGGGTTTTTTCGAGCTGTTCATGCACACACAAAAAATATTGAGGCAAGCCGAAGTTCGAGAGCCAAAGTCTATGCACCTTCATCGGTCATTGGTCAACAGTAGGGATTCTTCAATTAAGTGTTTGTTGTCATTCAATGAGAGACGACTCGTTTTCATGCCATTTTTTTCACTTGCAAGATACTGCACCAAACATCTTAGTTAGATCTCCTTGGCAAAAACATCAAAATGAATGACAGATCTTGAGTTATCTGACCATTTTGAGGAATGGACAAATGGTGCTATTTATGCTATTTCTCATTTTTCAAGCAACCTTCTTTTAAAGCCAGCCCTTTTAAACCAAGTAACAGTTGTCACTCCCAATAATCAAGTAGACTTCATAGACTTTCTCTCCTAACTCTGCTAGTCATTTCAGATTGTAATTAAACTCTAAATGGTCACTCTCCCGCTGTGCTGATGCCAGAGCAGTAGAACAATGATTTTGGAACAGTTCTCAATATATATGCTCAATATAGTATCGATTAGTCTGAAGTTTTCTTATTTATTTATGTCATTTTATTTAGCAGTAAAATACAAACTGGATAAAAAGGGGATATGCTCTGTTGGGCGCTCCAATTCCCTCCTCAGCCAATCAAATGACAAATAAGTTGAAGCCTGGCACATCTGTTTCTAGGGTAACAAAGAGTGAATTCCGTGGTTGGTATAGTGTGTAATTTATAATTTCATGAAATCTTTGCTGCTTCACTTATGCCCTCCCTGCGCTCATGAAGAGAGAGAAGTTCAATTTTAACAAGTGTTATTAAAATACTGGAATTCTTCATTTCATTAAGCCTGTCGGAGGGAGGGAGCAGCAGGAGCAACAACAATCTCTCCCCAACGTTAATGGCAGGCACCCTCACAGCAGCACGGCACAAATCATCATCTCACACGCCTGTTAGATGTATATAATCAATTCATTATTTATTTCATTAATTATCTGAATGCAATTTGCAGCAGACGTTATATTAGCTATTCATGATGGGGGTGGGGTTTGACAGGTTGATATCTCGGGCATATTTCTGCCTATTGTTTATTCAGATAAAATATATCTACGATATCTAACGTTGGTTTGTCATCCATTTAAATGTTGCCTCTCTCAATCTATTGAGATAAAGAGCAAGGCAATATCCTGGAGATTCTCATTCGAGTAATAGAGCTTGTAGTCCTAAAAAACTGAAATGAGTTACCTTTGGTTCGTTCAGCCATTCCTATGGGGGACATTAATGGGGAAAGAATAGGGTTCAGGGATAAATGCCAAAAATAAGGTCTGAGGTTAACACAGGCTTAGGATATCTTATACCTTTTGTTCTATAAGATCTATCAGTTAACATGACCTTCATGAATTATGAAGCCTTTATGTGCTTGTTTTGATTACAGAAATGCTTAACAATTCACAAAAAGGAACGTTAGCTGATGGAGATTATCTCATAGAACAAAATGTATAAGATCTCCTAAGCCTGTATTTACCAGCGTCTGGTAACTTGTCATTTTGTCTTTGATTGACATGCTTCAGCTATATTTCAGGATTGCATTTTTTAAGTATTTTCGGCATTTATCCAAAAACAATCCCCCCCAAAAATGTGTTTCCCCATAGGCTTTGGCAAACAGCCATGGCGGAGTTACTGCCGACAAAAAGACACCATTACTATTGCTCTCTATAAGGCTAGAGTGTGTGTGTGTGTGTGTGTGTGTGTGTGTGTGTGTGTGTGTGTGTGTGTGTGTGTGTGTGTGTGTGTGTGTGTGTGTGTGTGTGTGTGTGTGTGTGTGTGTGTGTCTGTGTGTGTCTGTGTGTGTGTGTGCAGATAGAAAGACAGACGGGCATCCTTTGAGCGTTCTTACGTTGACAAGGAAATAAGAGAATAATCCTCAGATTCCTTATTCCCTATTCCCCATTCCCTTGCCATGTCAGACACATCAATAGGAGATATAGTGACTATCTACCTCTGTGAATCATCCATCTCTTTGAAGTCTCAGTCCCAGAAGGGGAATAGCAGCAGCAAGTTGCTGTGATGATGATTGAACACTGTGTGGAACAACTCCTGATCGCCCTTTAGCCAAATAGTATATTTATGGATTAGGCCTAGTTCCAATAGGAAGACCTGAATGGTGTGTGACGTAGTAGGAGGAAATACCTGCATCTGTACAACACATTTGGCCTTCTGACTGAGGGAGGATAGCTATATTTTTGGAGGAGGACAGTCTCCGGCCTGAAAACAAAGGGTCCTCTGGGACCCTCAGAGAGGAGAGAAGATTCCCCTGGGACACTGTCGACACACACACAAACACACACACCCGTACAGTGGTCGACAGATGTCTAAATTTGCTTTCAGTTATCCGTGGTCAGTGGGATAAAGGGCTAAAATGTCCATCACTCTCTCTGCAAATGGCACGCTGTTCCCTACAGAGTGCACCAGAGCCCATAGGGGTCTGGCCGACAGTAGTGCACTTTTTAGGGAATAGAGTGCCATTTGGAACGCGGCCTCTCTCTCCATTGTCTTTGACAATGAGAGCCCTTCAAGCTGCTACTGTCTATCCTCAGTACCAGGGGGCCTGTTCTGTTGTCATGCCAAGAGATTAATAATTAGAATATTGTTTGTAAGTAACATCAGCTTCTCTCTGTTGATTAAGTCTGGTTAGAGAGGGTGGAGGGAGGGAGCCTGGGATTTGGCTACCTTGTGAGATATACTGTATAGTATCTAGGCCTAGACTACAGGGCTGATACAGGATCGATCAATTTTGTCTGATACATATGGAAAGTACGGAGGGTACGGGATAACAAAAGATGAACAGCAGTGGGGCTAATGACTCTAGAGATGGGGGGAAAGTTTACGGGACTCCACCCAGAGAGGGAAGTCCCGGGTGGAGAGCCACACCCTGTGCCCAAGCCGATAGCGTGGAGCAGGGGTCCGGTGGCGTTCCGCTTGTCGCCTATACCTGGAAGTGGTCTTTAACAGAGCGGCCCGGGCTCTCTTCCAGGTACGATGGATGAACATCTGGGAAGAGGGGTTGCTGACTTCCTCCTCTTGCTCGGGGAAGAGTGGAGGCTGATATCCCAAGGAACACTCGAAGGGCGAGAGACCCGTAGCAGAGCGAGGAGGGGTGTTGCGGGCGTACTCAACCATACCAGTTGCTGACTCCAGGTTGTAGGATTGGTGGAGACTAGGCAGCGAAAAGTCGTCTCTAAGTCCTGGTTGGCTCGCACCGACTGGCTGTTTGACTTGGAATGGAATCCGGACGACAGGCTGGTCGATGACCCAATGAGCGTGCAGAACGCCTTCTAGAACTGGGACGAGAACTGCGGACCCCGGTCGGAGACCATGTCCACCGGGAGTCCATGGATCCTGAAGACGTGCTGCACCATAAGCTGGGCCGTCTCCTTGGCCGAGGGTAGTTTGGGGAGAGGAATGAAGTGGGCGGCTATGGTAAACCGGTTGACCACTGTCAGGTTGGCAGTGTTGCCCTCAGATGGGGGAGACCCGTGACGAAATCCAGGGATATATGGGACCAGGGACAGTGAGGGACAGGCAGTGGTAGGAGAAGACCAGCCGGAGCTTGCCGAGGAGTTTTGTTCTGTGCGCAAACCGTGCAGGCGGTGACAAACGCGACAACATCCGGAACCCTAGTAGGCCATCAAAAGTGTTGTCACACAAAGGTCAGGGTCCGACAAGAACCCGAGTGACAGGCAAGCCTGGAGGAATGGGCCCACTCCAGGACCGCAGAGCAGACAGAGTCAGGCACAAATATCCGGTTATCTGGGCCCCCCCCCCAGGGTTCGTTTGGACCGCTGCGCCTCCCGGACCTGTTTCTCTATACCCCAGCTGAGTGCTTGCCTGGAGTTGAGGCGCTTGGCGGTGCGGAGATACTCCAGGTTTTTGTGCTTAATCCACACAATGAACAGATGTTCCGCCCCTTCTAGCCAGTGCCTCCTTTCCTCCAACGCCATCTTCACCACGAGAAGCTCCCGATTCCTGTATGTGGCGTTGAGGTGGTGGGAGAAGAAGGCGCAGGGATGCAGCTTAACTTCTTGGGGATGGGCGCATGAGGTGACCGTTTTGGAGAGCCTGGCATGCCCAAAGTAAAATGCCTCCCATTCAGGCCCAGAAAATAGGATATGCACATTTGTGGTACCATTGGATAGGAAACACTCTGAATTTTCCAAAACTGTTAACCATTTGTCTGTGAGTAAAACACAACGGATATGGCAGGCGAAACCCCGAGGAATTTCTGTCCTGGAAAAAGGGGTTTTCACAGTGCCTCATTTGGAATCCCTCCCTCATGAAAATGCCCTTATAAGGGCATATGAATGCAGTACCCATCGCTTTCTCTGGATGTCAACAGTCTCGAGACAGTATTCATTTTCATTTTGGATGAATTAGACCAGAGAAGAAGAGGAAACCAGGAAGTGTCTCATTTATGTCAACACAAGGGAATGTGTGTTTTTTACCGTCTTTATCGATCAGTTTATATTCCGGTTGATTTATAATAGTAAATATACGTAAAAGTGTTCCTAAGGATACAGTTAAAACTATGTTTGATTGTTCTTGGACAAGTTTATAGGTATAAGATGAACGAGTTTGCGTCACGTTTCAATGGAGTAGTGGAAGCTGTCGTTTCTGATTATAACGCGCAAACCAAATGGAGATTTATGGATAAAATACATTACTTTTTCTAACAAAAGAACCATGGATTGTCTTCGTTGGACACTTAGGAAGACCTCAGCAGAAGTTCTTCAACAGGTAATTGATTTGTTTTCGCTGTGAAATGTGTTATGTGTGTGCCGTGATGGATTATGAAATGATGGTAATGGGAAAAATATGTGAGGTGCTACCCTCAAACAATCAAATGTGCTGCTTTCGCCGTAAAGCCTTTTTGAAATCTGACAATGCTGTGATATTGCCAAGAAACAAAGCTTTGATGAGTATGGAACACTTGTATATTGGTGGATGTTTGATAATTCAACTTTTGGATTTTGAATTTGGCGCCTTGCATTTCACCTGGTAGTGTCGGGATTGGGGCGCTAGCGCCCCAGCAATCCCCAAGAATTAAGGTCCAGGGCAGGATGTTGGGACTCCGACATCTGAAGCATCGGCCTCCACCACAGACTGACGGGAAGAGTCAGAATGAACCAGGATATGAGCAGTGGTGAAGCGGTGTTTAAGGTCCCGGAACGCCCGGTCAGCGGCCGGGGGACCACATGATGGAACCTTGGTAGACGTGAGTGCAGACAGGGGGAGGCCAGGGTGCTGTAACCCCGGATAAAGCGGCAATAAAATTGAACCACAGGAAACGTTGCACCCTGGACGTAAGCTGAGGCCAATCCACCACCACTGACCTTCTCAGAATCCATCTGGACACTCCCAGCAGAGATGATGTAGCCCAGAAATGGAATAGTGGAGCGATAGAACTCGCACTTTTACGCCTTAACAGACAACTGGTTCTCCAGAAGGCACTGGGGAACCTGTTGGACGTGGAGCACGTGTTCTTGGGGGGAGCGGGAGAAGACGAGGATGTCATCAATGTAGATGAAGACAAACCGGTTCAACATGTCGTGGAGAACATCATCCTGGAACACGGCAGGGGCGTTGGTGAGGCCAAAGGCATGACCAGATATTCGTATTGGTCGCTGGCCGTGTTGAAGGCGGTCTTCCACTCGTCCCCCTTTCGTATCCGCACCAGGTGGTAGGTGTTTCGTAGATCCAGCTTGGAGAAAACAGTGGCCACCTGGAGTGGCTCAAAGGCCGAGGAAATGGAAGCGGATAACGGTTCTTCACAGTAATGTCATTGAGTTCCCGGTAGTCAATGCACGGGCGCAGGGTCTTGTCCTTTTTCTCCACGAAGAAGAACCGGGAGTGGAATAGGGACAGATAAATCCTGTAGCTAGGGAGTCCCCAATGTAGGTCTCCATAGCCTTGGTCTCTGGTCCCGACAGAGAGTACAGACGTCCCCGGGGCAGCGGGGTACTAGGGAGAAGGTCAATCCCGCAGTCATAGGGGCGGTGCGGCGGAAGGGAAGTGGCCCGGGACATACTGAACACCTCCCGGAGGTCCTGGTACTCTGCGGGAATGGTGGAAAGGTCCGGAGCAACTTCCGAAACCCCAGGAAGATGTCCCGGGGCAGGTTGCGCAAACTTCAGACAATGGGCTCGGCAGAACGGACTCCAGTCCATGATGGCACCCGTAGACCAGTTGATGAGGGGATTGTGTCGCTGGAGCCAGGAGAATTCCAAAACCGCGGGAATCTGGGGGGACTTGATGAGCAGGAATTGAATGGTCTCGCTGTGATTCCCTGACACACGTAGGTTGATGGGAGTGGTGTTATGAGTGACCCGACATATAGAGCACCCGTCCAGCGCTCTAACATCCATGGGGATGAAGAGGGGCTGAGTGGGGATGTTCAGCTCAGAAGCCAGTGTGGCGTCCAAAAAGCCTTCATCGGCCCCAGAGTCAATGAGGACCCGGAGAGATTTGGACTGTTTTCCCCACAGAAGAATGACATGAAAATGGGTGCGAGTAAGGGAAGCCGAAAAGTTCTTCATATGGCCCACCAGAGTACTCGCTCCTACCGGTGAGCCTGGTCTTTTACCGGGCAAGAGGACACAAAATGACCAAAAGTCCCGCAATACAGACAGCTCCTTGTGTTGGTCCTGCGTTGCCGTTCCGCTGGCGACAGCCCAGCCCTGCCTAGTTGCATAGGCTCAGGAAACAGTGCCTCCTCCGTCTTCAGTGACTCTCGAGGAAGGTCGGGAAAACTCGGGTGCTCTCGGAAACGGGACCGTCAGGGACTTCCGGGATGACTCGGAGGCGAGGTGGAATCCCTGGACATGCGAGCAAAATTAAATTTCCTCTCCATCCATCGTTCCCGCAATTGCCCGTCCAGGGGAGGTAAACGGGGCTCCCGGGAAGGTGGAGTGGCCGGTGGTTTTTGCCCTAGCTCTACACAGCTGATTCAAATAACCAACTCATCATCAAGCTTTGATTCAACAGGTAGTAAACCTTTAAACAAACACTTGAAACTACCTGCCCTGAAGCAAGGCTACTGTCTCAGACTGAAATCTGTAATCATGCCACGTCTGACACACACGCGCACACACACAAGTACACACACACGCACACACATACTCATACCTGCGACACCCATTAGACCCACCCACCTCACACATCGTCCCTCTTTTTCAGGATAAAATAGATGATCAACTGCTTAGTAAAGACGTGCATAATTTAACGGCAGAACGAGCTAAAAACACGCTCGTAATTCTGTCAGGTAAACCCTGTGATGAATGGAAGGTCTTCGGAGCTTATAGGTTTCACAGCATTACAGTGTTGTCGTGGTTATAACATTTTCATGAAAGAGGAATTCATTATACTTTAGGCTAATGGCATTTTTTCAAAGCCCAAACCAATATATTAATATAACACCATCTAGCCAGAGTCTCTACATGGAATTAGAGGAAGAGGCAATACTGATGAATCACTATCTATCACACTGTTCAGAAGTACTGTAGTCTGGTCCCAGGTCTTTGTGCTGTTTTACCAACTCCAAACAGTGACAATGACCATAGGAGTTGGAAAGACAGCACAAACAGGTATAGGACCAGGCTAGTTTAGAAATACTGTACCTGAACACGCAAGGTATCCGTTTGTTTGTTTTGGATTTCCAAAGAGGATCACACAACCTCCCCATGCAGCCAGAGATCTACTGTAGCTGGGAGTTTGTGTTTCTGTCTGTCTGGTCTACAACTACCAGCTGGTGTTTGACTTTGAAATACAGTAAGATAATTTCCCCTCTTTGTGTGGTGATCAGCTTTTTCTGTGGTTGTTGTTGTTTTTAGAGAGAGAGAAGAGAAAATGTATTATTGTGTTCCCTGGAGTTTCTTGATTATTCATACAGCCCACACACAGATGGGGAATATATTTTCCCATGCACAGTCAGGGAGGCAAGGCAAAATAGAGCCCAAACTCGGTAAAAAACAAAACTATCTATAAACCATCCTTAAGAACTGATTGTACTAACTTCCACCAGCTCAATTATGAGGTAGTCAAACAGTAAGAAAACGGCTTTGGAATTGTTCTCTGAAATGAACTCTGTATTCCCCTCCGCTTCTACCAACAACAACCCCTCAGCTCTGCTATTCAGTTTGCAGCCACATAACAATGAGTTAACTGTAACCTCAGACAGTGAACCTGTTCCAGGGTCTGAGTCCCAAATGGCACCCTAGTCACTATATATATAGAGCAATGGATGAGGATTATGCATGCAACTTCTGGCACGCATTTACTGTGAACACTGAGGCTGTACCCACTTTAAGTTACAGTTTTAACAATGGCAAAATCAGGCTGCTGTGGCTATTTGGTCATAATGTAGGACCACGAGAGTGGCCTACTATCAAAAACAATGGAGAAAAATGCATCCCATAACATTTTAACATGGAAATAGCTGTTCTGTCAGTAGCAGCAAATGTGTCGTGTTCAATGTAGGCTTTACATTCTATGAGACTCTTTCAGACAAAGAGGTGACTGAAAATGTTGTGTTGTTTGATGCAAGAAACCACTTTACAAAATAAAATGAATTATTATTTGCATGACATTATTAGAGAGAAACAGACAAATTATGCTACCCTCTGCCTATTGGCTTCTTAGCTTATTCAAGACCATCTCAAAATACAACCCTGCCCCTTTAAACCATAAGAAAAAGCTCTTTACCTGATTCGCTTATGAAAGACGGTTAGAAATGCACACATTTTGTGCTCTTGTAAAAGGAAACCACTCCCCTATAACTCACTAACTAGCAAAGAATATGAACAAATGTGCACAGGTGGCTACATGCAGCTCTCGCTTTGATATCAAAACAAGCGCATATACTCGCAACCGCTCATGCTATAAACACAGTCCAGTTCAAAGTGAATGGCACAGATCCACATATGGCAATGGCTATTTGCATATAGACCTACTGAGGCTCTGATTGGTTATGGCACACCAGTCTGTGTAGGATACAGGCCTGAGTCGTGCCTGTCAATGCAAGAATCCTACTCCAATGTGCTCTGCCTACAAGAAAATCTATCGCACAGTTAGTTTTGCATACTAAGTCTTGCATAGTTTGCTTTGTTTCGGTATGTTACATTGAAAGTGGCTAATATGGCATTGATTCGAGCACAATTTCCACAGTAGAGCAAAACCTTGATTGTGTTAACTAAAGGGGAAAACTCTAGAAAGTTGAGTGAAGTTCAATCTTGTGCTTCTCTGCGCTGGCTGATATTTCTTCTGCACGGTAGTCTAAGGGGAGCTGCACACCGACGCACGGAATAGTAAGATGACACTGACAGATATGGCAGCTCTGCTTCTAGCTCCTAAGCAGCTTAGAGGGAACATTGCTCATGACCACAGTCAAATTCCATGTGACCGTTGAGTTATTGAATCTCCTCTTATGCACTCTGGGTGTGTGTTGATAGTACCCAACTTGCTAATGACCGTCAGGTCGCTAATAGCCTGGTACTCAACACTCTATCGTCCATCTAACCACTCTGACATCATTGCAAATGCAATCGAAAATCACATCAAACACTTATCATCAAAACAGTATTGTTTGTTTAAAACTCACCTCAATGTGATCAATCAATTTGAAGAAAGAAGCTCAACAACAGGTTGAAAGTGAGTAGAAAACATGGTCATTGTGGATGTTGTTTCAAAGCCAAACACAATGGAATGGACATCGCTTCCTAAGGCAGGGGTTTCCAAACTTTTTCTCTCGGTCCCCCCCTCGTGCGCTACGCACATGCCACGTCTATTTCTATGGGAACAAGCACTGTTAATGACACAAACTGTTCAAACCCCTCTTGTTGGTGGAGAGAATTTTGCATGTTTAAAGGTAATTTTCTTGCAAATCAATACAATTTGCCATGTATAATGTGTATGCATTTGATATTTGAGTGACTAAAACATTATAGCAATATCTATGGGCTACAAAAACTAAATAAAAAAAGGTTAGCTGACATGGGCTAGTGATAAATAGTATTGCAATGACTAACATGAAAAGAGGAACTGATGATTCCCTTCCCAAGTTCGAAATTGCACCTTCGAATTTGCATTCTACTATTACAACTTTCAAGAGTAAGTTAAAAGCCGGACTGAAAATGTTACCCTCGCACCACGGTTCTGGAACCATTGTCCTAAGGTGATGATTAATTCAAAACACCCATATGCATAGGCCTATAAATGAGCACAAGCCCGAAAATAAAATAAACGGTACATAGCCTTATAGCCTACCGAATATTACGCACTGCAGAAAAACATTAAAAATACAATGATTTAAGATGTTTTTGGTACATAATTGGTCTAGCTTATACTACAAAATTAAACAAATTCAAGTAGTTGCCTATGAGTGTGGCCTGTATTAATATACATACTGGATGGACTGGTTACCTTGTCCAATATTCCAAACGTTCTATCCATGAGTCTGGGAGAGAATGTATAGGCCTAGGCAATGCGATTGGTTGATTGATTGTGCAGGCCTGCTTACAGAGTTAGCCTACAATTATAGTGAATTTATATAGCCAAGTAATAGTATACATTTTCTTAATAGGCTGACACATTATCTTTAGCTACAGAATATCTCACCACCATGCATTTCCATCTCCTCCTCTCTCTTCTTTATTATTTTCTAGACAGCGCGCAGAGGGGCTTAACAGTTTAATGAAATACATTTAGTTGTGAAAACATGTAACTATCGATGTTCCCGAACAGATTTCACTTGATTTCCCAAATTAAGCACTGGGTAGCTGCAGGAACAGGGTTGGAGAGCCCATGGCATACAGAGTTTGGGAGGAATATCATCTGTCGCACAACACGAGGCTGCATGTTCCTCAAACAGTGGTTGATAAATGGAGTGAAATGTGTTCTTATAAGCCCAGACATTTCTATTTGCAATCCTATGTGAAAGCAAAGTTTTGATGGTTGCCACTAAAAACAGGAGGATCCCAGCCTTCTACTGCTACTATATTTATTTCTCAGTTGCTAATATTAAGCATTAAGCCACTATAAACTGGGAAAATGGCCTCCATTCGGATACAGGTGACATGTATTTTTTCCCCTGCCCCTGTTCCTGCCCATTTGATAATGAGCCATTGTAAATCGAAACAAATTTGAGATGTTAGTAAAGACCATATTACATTGAGAATCATTTGATGGCTGAAAATATTATCGCTTAGTGAGAGAACAGCGTGTGCAATGAGAAACAAGATTCTCTGGTCTGATGAAACCAAGATTGAACTCTTTGGCCTGAAGCATGGTGGTGGCAGCATCATGCTGTTGGGATGTTTTTCAGCAGCAGGGACTGGGAGACTAGTCAGGATCGAGGGAAAGATGAACGGAGCAAAGTACAGAGAGATCCTTAATGAAAACCTGCTCTAGAGCGCTCAGAACCTCAGACTGGGGCGAAGGTTCACCTTCCAACAGGACAGCGACCCTAAGCACACAGCCAAGACAACGCAGGAGTGGCTTCGGGACAAGTCTCTGAATGTCCTTGAGTGGCCCAGCCAGAGCCTGGACTTGAACGTGATTGAACATCTCTGGAGGGACCTGAAAATAGCTGTGCAACGACGCTCCCCATCCACCATGACAGAGCTTGAGAGGATCTGCAGAGAAGAATGGGAGAAATACAGTTTTTTTACTTGTTTTTGCTTTGTCCTATTGGGGTATTTTGTGTAGATTGATGAGGGAGAAATATGATTAGAATAAGGCTAAAATGTGCAAAAAGTCAAGGGGTCTGAATACTTTTTCGAATGCACTGTATGTTTTGATTTCTAAGACATTCTAAGGTTTGTAACATTCACAACAAAAGTTGTCAAATAACTCTAAATCTAGCATATATAACCTATTTCAAATGATTGCTTTTACGCTCAACATAGCCACTTCATATGCGCTCCCTTCAGAATGGGAAAAAGGCCCTTTCTATTGTATTCAGCTATGTTCAACTATATTCTTCTTACTATAAAATCATATAATATAAGATAATGGCATGGGACATGTAAGCATATCTTGTCTGCTAAATTAACTAGCCTACAGCCTATAGCATGGCACATAGCCAGATAACATAGAGTAGGCTGACTCATATTCTATTCTTCTGAAATAAATGTTCTTCATATCATAATGTTTCTTTAGACCTGCCTAAAATAAATAATGGATTTATTGTGATAATGTATATTAAATTGATTTATTAGACTTTTTAAAATGTAGATGTTCCAAAGATGCGCATGCGTGGAGGTGGCCTGGAGATGCTAAAAGTGTTTATGTTAATTAACAGTCAATTACCATGAGACCGGCAGGCATTTGCATGACAATTACCGTCTGACAAAATGTGACGACCATCACAGCCTAGGAACACACACACACACAAACACACAGCGTCTGATGTGGTGAAAACGTCTACGTTAATCTAATTGGACCAACAAGCTTAACTGTGGTCTTACAAGCCTGTGCAACGACACTAATTATGTTTCTGCTTTTCAGTGTAATGACTGGAGCCTGCTCTCTCTCTTTACATGTTGTTAAACACATGACTTAGAGGCAGCTCTCTCTCTCTCACACACACACACACACACACACACACACACACACACACACACACACACGCACACTAGTGGACCAGGTAAAATAACCATTATTTTAGTAGGAACAGGGAAAAACCCTGAGAGAAAGAGCAGGAAGAAGATAGAGGGAAAAGATAAAAAGAGACATTATTTGGTCCTTGCCATTTTTCTTTACGTTGCTTTTCATGGGAACGGGTGTGTGTCCCTGTAGATGTGTGATCCGCCACCTGGATTTGGTCCTAGCAAAATGTGAAATGTTATTTACATTGGATAAAGGTAGAGACTCAGAGCTAGAAAATTGTACATCATACACTGCAGTTGAGGAACAATGGTTAAGTAATTATGCTTTGAAAGTTGATAAATGGCCCTTTAATGTTTTGGAACACCTACTGGAGAGCTTTTCTTTGTCTACACCTATTCAGCATCGTTCACACCCTCTTAGGCCCACCCATCCCTTTAAGGATTCACATGTGATTCCATGTGCTAAACAGAGTGAGTAGTGTAGTAAACAACTAAAAGCGGTAAAAGTAGTAGCCTACAATAAGGAAAAACTCCAGGTAAATATACACTTTATGTAGTCCTTGGCCTATATCTTAATCTCACTTTGGTGAAGTCCATGTTGTTCTTCACATTACCATCTCTGGTAAACACACACTGAATCAAATAAAATCAAAGTTTATTTTTCACATGCATAGGATACAGAAGGTGTAAACGGTACAGTGAAATGGTTACTTGCATATTTGCATAGTAGCAATATAAAAATATTTTATAATTATTAGATAACACTTACCCAGACACACTTGTCTAAATTGATGGGTCACGTAAAATAAATGCTAAAACCACCCCCCAGCAGCATGTAGCTAAGTGGCAGTGGTATAAAGTACTTAAGTAAAAAATACTTTACTATTTATATTTTTGCCAACTTGTACTTTTACTTCACCACATTTTTAAAGAAAATAATGTACTTTTTAGTCCATACATTTTCCCTGACACCCAAAAGTACTCGTTACATTTTGGCAGGAAAATGGTCCAATTTACACACTTATCAAGAGAACATCTCTGGTCATCCCTACTGCCTCTGATCTGGTGGACTCACTACACACAAATGCTTCTTTTAGCTGCTCCCAAGTGGCCCAGTGGTCTTAGACACTGCATCCCATGCAAGAGGTGTCACTACAGTACCTGGTTCGAAGCCAGGCTGCATCACACCCGGCCGTAATTGCGAGTCCCATAGGGCGGTGCACAATTTGGCCCAGCGTCATCCGGGTTTGGCTGGGGTAGGCTGTCATTGTAAATAAGAATTTGTGTTTAACTGACTTGCTTAGTGAAATAAAGGTTAAATAAAAAAAAATGGTGTCTGAGTATTGGAGTGGGCCCCTGGCTATCCGTAAATCTAAAAAAAACACAAAACTGTTCCGTCTGGTTTGCTTAATATAAGGAATTTGAAATGGTTTGTAATTGTACTTTTACTTTTGAAACTTAAGTACATTTTAGCAATTCCATTTACTTTTGATACTTAAGTATATTTAAAACCAAATACTTGTAGACTTTTACTCAAGTAGTATTTTAAGTACATTTTAGCAATTCCATTTACTTTTGATACTTAAGTATATTTCAAACCAAATACTTGTAGGCTTGACTCAAGTAGTATTTACTGGGTGACTTTCACTTTTACTTAAATCCTTTTCTATTAAGATATCTTAACTTTTAATCAAGTATGACAATTTAGTACTTTTTCCACCACTGCTAAGTGGATGGGTCACTATTGTCTAGACACGTACATATGTTCATGTTATACAATAGATGGCCGATATCATCCCCAGACACACATGGCTAACTTGATGGGTCATGTAATCATCTGGTAAAGTGGAGTCTTTTGTTTAGACATGTAACTTGCGAGATAGCTAGCTAAACAAGGAACTAGCATAATCCCAACTCATACTACTACTGTACCACCAATACAAACTGATTGTCATAGCTGTAGTATGAATCTGGAAGTAGGTAAATCTAACTAACTAGTTTCAATGTTAGCTAGCTAGCTAACATTAGGCTATGACTAGCAATGCGAATAGATTTTTGATTTGAATAATATTACTACACAGATCATGCACGTAACGTTAGCTAGCGAGCCAGCAAGCTAATGTTCGCAAGCTAACTAAGAGTACGCTTTAACTTGCAATGAAAATGACTTTCTGACTAAATTAGCTGGATGAACGCTTCATGGCAGACTGGAACCATTTAACAAAATGTTGTTTGTAGCTACATCTTGTTTGGCCAGCATTGTGTCAAGTCACTCCGGTTCACACTGACCGTGGTGTGTGCAGAAAGTAGCCCATCACAACTTTTTCCAACTGATCTGTTGACAGCGCCTGCTAAATGTTGTTGAGAAAAGTAGCAAAACCTTTTTAGTTCTCGATGGCTCAAAAAAGCTGCGGTAGAAAAGACTATCAACAAGTCTTTTTCTCCTTTGGGATTTGGCTGGCGGATCGCATCCAACTTAAAGGTGCATACAACTCCACCTACAGTACTGAAGTTTGAGGCCAGTCATGGCCTACCTATATTAAATTATGATCATTATTCCTGTTTCTAAAAGGAAAGAATAGCACCAGCAACTAACCCTACACCTACATACCACTCTTTCATAAAAATAAACAAAAAGTACACCCAGCTACTTCTCTGCCTCAGCATACAACACCTTCTGCACTACTCTGACTCTGGCCACTTCAACCTGCCTCTCTCGCACTGGACACTTCCGATCCCCAGTAACATGAGCACCCCTACAGTAGACACACAACGTTATCCACCGAAACTACACAATCCTCTGCCCCACGCCCTCCTGCACCCTTCCCACATCTTGGAATCTCCTTCCTACACACTGCTGCAACATGACCACTGCACCTGAAACAGTGCAGTGGAGTCAGCACAAAAGCTCCAACAGGATAACTGATACTTGCTAACATGACTTTGTCTGGTAGAGACTAACTCAAAACTCAAAAGGACTGACAATGACTCCTATGTTTCACCACGCTCCCCACCATGTCTGCGTCGCACCAAACACCAAGAATTTTCAACTTTAATTGCTCCACCTCCACACTTAACACTACCCCAGAAATCACTCCTTTCAATGATGCCCTGTTCCTAAGAGCAAAGCAAGAAACAGAACTTGAGCGAAGTTGCATGACTCGGAGCGCCTGCTCTCTTTGGTCAGAAAAAACAAATATCACAAGTCCACTACAGGTTACCTTCACTGATTCAACTGCACCCAACTCCTTTCTCACCCATCCTGAGGGGCGTTAAGGGGTTTGGGTGAGCTATGCCTTCCATGCCTCAGATCACACACACACCGTGCACACATTCACAGATACACACACAAAGAAGTGCCAGCAGATATGATTACCCTCTTTGTCCTATGCATTTTGGACGGTGTACAGTATATTCAGCCATTATTATTTTAGCTTGTCTGTCCTGTATCCCTGACCCTTGTAACACTGGCCTGTTAGCATTGCAGTGGTTCCCTTTTCTGCTCTGTTTTGACTGAAACAAGGAGTCATAAATAAATCATGTGTCTCTCATTAGCACTGCCCTGTTATCAGGCTCAAGTCTGTGAAATTGATCCAGTATGTCTGTTCTCTCCTTACAACAGAATAGCCTTACAAGGCTCTGTCCTTCAGATCCTCAGGTCCTCAGCAAAGCAGCCCTGCTTCTCCTCTATTCAGTTTTATTTGACTTATTTTTGTTCTTCTGTTCTCTCCTCTCTTCTCCTCTCCCTCTCTCCTTGTCTTCTCTTCTCCTCTCCCTCTCTCCTTCTCCTCACCTCACCTCTCCTCATGGCCCTCACTGTACCCACCCTCAGAGTACTGCTCTTTCTAGCCATGCATTTTTTAACATTCTCAGACTGGGCCTGATGGAGGAATCACAACTCTGTGTGTCTGAGTCCATGGTCTGGAGGTACAGGGCAGAACATGGTGATCAGGTGACTGCTCACTGACTCATAACTAAGCAGAGTGAAGGAGACACAGGCAGAGGGAACCATTTAGCCAGGAAATGACACACCCTAACTGACTGACTATGAGTGTTCATGAGTGTTGTCAAATAGGGGTGGTCACTGACAGAGAGCTCCTAACTCTCGTAATGTTCTAATTCATTATTCCATTATGGCTAATGAGGGTCCAATCAGAAGGATGATCCAAGGCCAAGTCATCCCATTCGACCTTGTCTGTCATTGGTTCAGGTCAGCCGTGAAGCAGCACAGGAGGCAACTCTCATGACATGTCATCCCCTATGAAAGGAGATGATGAGGAGGAGGAGGATGAGGAGGAAGAGGACTTGCCTTGCCTCACCTCACTCTTCTCCTCTCCTCTCCAATTTCCCCCCCATCCAGACCACTCTCCATCTGTACTGGCACATTCTTCCTTTCTTCCCCTCTCCCTCCCAGCCATGCGATGGGGATTGTGACTTGTCTGTTATTAAAAAGGAATCCTCTGAAACAGGGGATTTGATTCTGTCTCTGTTTATGGGGCAAAAAAAATCTGGGCCTTATTCCATAAACCCAGTTAAGCTCCAAGGCAGGAACAAAAGTATTCTGTCTTTCTCTGTCTTTTTTTCTTCTTCATCCCTCCCTCGGCTCCCCCCCCAAAATTAAGTAATATATAGACCTTTACTCATGGTCTCCCCATCTGGTTTTATCCTTTGTTTTTGGATCTGAATGCATTTAAAGTCAACAAATTACAATGTATTCATGAATGACAAAGTATACACAATGTATTCACTGTGATATGCAGATGTGAGTCTTAATTATGATATGTTAAGCATGTGCAGTGGGGCAAGGGAGAGAGAGGAGCACTATTCATTGTTTAAGCTGTATGGATGTCTTTAACCTGTATGGATGTCTTTAACCTGCACTGCCTGGGCTGCCTGTGCTGACTGGCTGGCTGGCTGGTGCTCTAGTTGACTGGTTTAAGCTAGTATTGAAAGGCTGATCTCCTCGGCTCTCTGTGGTTGCATACCAAATGGCTCCCAATTTAGTGCACTAGCCGTATGGGCCCTGGTCAGATTAGTGCACTATAGGGAATAGGGAGCCATTTGAGATGCATCCTTTACTCTTCATTAGCATCAGTGTGTCCTGTCAAGTGAGAGAGTGAGGGAGAGAGCAAAACTAGGGCCCGTTAAATGCTACCAATGCAGCATAACCACACTCTCCGCTACTGGAGGCCTTTCCCACGGGCCCTCCTCCACGGGTCGTCCACCAGTCTTTCCTCTCCTTCTCTTCTGTTCTGGATAGAGGGATGAGATGCAGGATTTAAGTGGCATCCATATGGGCAGACCAGAGGATGGAAGACAAGCCAAAAGGACAAGTGTTGTTTTTCTTTCTCTGCGTGAGGGAACAGCGACCCGAAACAGATCAATGTCTTCTCTCTCTCTCAGAGTGGGGGCTACTGTAACTAACAGTCCACGTCTGAACTGTTTAATCAATCCAGACTCAAGCCCCTACTGTAACTCTAGCCCTGTTAGACAAGCTTGATGGGACATGGACCTGTCCATTTAAGGGGATCAATGGGGAGATGGGGTGGTTGAGGTCGAAATGATGTCCTGATTGTTCAGAGGAGTAGGAGTCAACACATGGAGTGGCAGTGCCAGGAGTATGGGTTTGCTTCTTCCTGACAGAGACAGACAGAGACAGACACTGTCCACAGTTCTGATAGAAAACAGTGTAACTGTTCTCAAACCCTGATGCTTGGAAACCTCCTTCGCTTTAGTCTGTTCAGCATCACAGTCCTTCAACCTTACTGACTCTGTTCTAACTCCCTTCTCTCCAATAACCTCTTGGCCCTGTTCCCCCATTCTGGCAGTCGGCTCTTAGAAATATAATAACAATCAGTAATGTTACAGCAGTTCAGGATTTTTTATGCAGCCTTAAACTATTTGAAATTCAATCTAATATAGTAATTGTTTCTGTTTTGAATATGAGGAGATTCCATTCCATTCAATATTCACTTTTATCAAATAAGCTCTTCCCATCACAGGAAATTAAGATGACATCCAGTGTCCTTTTTTATCAATAGAATATCATTCCGTACTTCTGCTGTTTATTACATTTCAGTCATAGTTTGATGAGCTGTGGGCTAAAGGTGCTTTCCAATAACTATTTTATATCATCAGTATTTGGTACTTGCAGTACAGTTTCTCTTTATACTAGAAGTACAGTATTTCTGTATGCTCTGTACTATTCCACACAAGAAGTTCCCTAATGAGAAAGATAAAGTTTGAATTTAACTTTACTGACCGTTCCCTCTCTCCTCAGGTGGACTTGGGTTTCCTTCGGTTTGTGTCGGCCATCGGAACACAGGGGGCCGTTTCCCAGGAGACCAGGAAAACCTACTGGATCAAGTCCTACAAGGTGGATGTCAGCTCTAACGGAGAAGACTGGATCACACTAAAGGAGGGGTCAAAACAGAAGGTAAGAGAGATTACTCCTCACCCACTTTGTACCCCACTGCCCACCTCTAAGATTGCATGGTGTCATAAGCGCATAGACTTTTCTTGTACTTCAGCACTGTGTGTGTTACTGCAGAAGTAGCAGTACTAATAGAATAGTATATCAAAAGCAGAAGACATGGCCAACCAGACCCAGTACTTAAAATAGCTAGTCATGTGTAAACTAACAGTAAGCCAGAGTTGAATTGTGGTTTCCTCCTTAATATTAGCTTGGAACTCTGTCTCAGCGACACCATACCTCAAAAAAGGGGAATGCCCCTGGCCTGGTCTGGTCTGTGTTCTGTTCTGTCTTTGTGTAACAAAAATGTTCCCACTATAATATTATGTGCTTAGCGTGGTATGCTAATACACACAACATTATGTGAGAGAGACTGTATTTACAGTGTCGTACTACTGTCTGTCTTTTAAAGAGACTACAGTAGTCAAATCAATGTAAATAGTCCAGGTGGCCATTTGATTAATTGTTCAGCAGTCTTATGGCTTGGGGATAGACGCTGTTAAGGAGCCTTTTGGACCTAGACTTGGCGCTATAGTACCGGTTGCCATGCGGTAGCAGAGAGAACAGTTTATGACTTGGGTGACTGGAGTCTTTGACAATTTTTGGGGCTTTCCTCTGACACCGCCTGGTATATAGGTCCTGGCAGTAGTCATTTAGTGAGGGCTGGATGAAGTCATTGTTTACTGTGTGTCAGGCTCTGGTATTTGTCTGAAGAAGGAAAGGGGTTATCAAAAGCTTTAATAAACCAGGAGTTAGATGGATGAATGGATCGGGGAGGAAGGAGAGAGAAAGAAAAAGATGAATGGATGGAAAGAGGAGAGGTACTATGTTTGAGCAGCTGGTAGAGGTGGCTTAGTGAAAGAGAGAGAGAGAATCAACCCGAGCATTACCAACCTAATGATCGATCAGTGATCAGCCTGTGAAACAGACCAGCAGGCTCTCCATCTGTAAACATCTCTCTCTGGGTGTTCACACTCCACAGGGCTGTCAAGATGTTAGTTTGACCAGCCTAAGGATCTGTGGAACCTATAAACAGTCACCATTGTGCGTTTGTGTGTTTGTGTCAAGGACAGAAACATTTTCCCTAAATAGCAAACAAAGTAGCACTTTTTGTGTGTGAGTGTGTGTACCCTACCCACCACCTCTCTCAGGCCCATTTTCTTTTAAGTATACAGTTCTTTTTTTAAAGCACCGGGTGCTTAAATGTGACCATGTTTCTCTGTTCCGGCCTCTAAAGTGCTTTTGTGAGGAGTGGGTCCCATTTACTAGGTGCTGAGCCTGCAGTTTGGCGCTTTAGCATGATGGTGATGGCGCTAGCTAGCTGGAAAAAGGCAGCTAATGCGACAGAGAGAGAGAATCTCTGAAAGGCGTGACATTTAAGAGAGTGGATAACTTTTTTTTGTCGTTCCTTACTTCCGTTACCTGGTTGAAGACTATTATCTATAGGGAACCAGGAGTGGTAAGTAAGGACAGGGAAATGAGGATAGGGACAGGGAAGTGAGGATAGGGACAGGGAAGTGAGGATAGGGACAGGAAAGTGAGGATAGGGACAGGGAGAAGAAGGCTCTTGGATGGACTAAATGTTCCATTGGCCCTGCCTGCTGGCATTTTAATCGCTGCCACCGTCTAATACACTTCAGCCAAGATTAGGTTTACTGCCAAGCAACCCACTGCTACTGATTGGCTAGAACAATTCTCCCACGGGTCTAACACCACAGTACCACTGGACGTCACTCAGTCAGACAGGTCAGAGAGGTCCCACCATCACTGTGAGACTAAATGTATGTGTGTGTGTGTGTGTGTGTGTGTGTGTGTGTGTACACGTTTTACTATACTTGTGAGTACCAGAAGTCCACACAAGAATAGTAAACCAACTAAGATTCAGAGAATACTTTTTTTGGGTTAGGACTAGAATTAGGGTTGGAATTAGTAATAAAAGTTGTTCAGATAACTGATGGAGTAGCGGAAAGATGTTCAGATCACTGATGGAGTAGCAGAAAGGGCACTGTGCCGTACTGTACATTAAAATAAATTACAATATCCCTATGCTGTGTGGGAAACTGTGTGATGCGAGGCCCAGGCCTCAGTTGGCCCAGTAGGCCTCTATCCTGGTGAATCTACACCACGTACTAAACAAACTGTGAATAATTAACAACTTATTGTCTCCATCCCAGGTTTTCCAAGGGAACACCAACCCTACTGACGTCGCCAGGACTATGCTTCCCAAACCCACTCTCACCCGCTTCGTCCGGGTCCGGCCCGTTGCCTGGGAAACGGGCATCGCTCTGCGCTTTGAGGTGTACGGCTGTAAGATATCAGGTCAGTACCATAGAAATCTCAGCGTTTCACACTGTCTGGCACTGGTAGACCAGACTCTACTTAGCGATGTTAGTTTGCTATCTAAATGGAAAAAACAATATTCAAATGCATGCAAGTCACTGACTGTTGATGATATTTTATTTACCCGATTTTACTTTTTGGTAAATTGAGTAAGTGCTATTTTTGCACAGGGCTCCTTTGGGATTTGTTTAGGCCTTCCGTCTCTCATGTAACCTACCTGGTTGATGTTTTCCTCCTTGTTTTAGCTGAAATGGTTTATTATCTCACAGTAGTGAGAGCCAGTGAGAGAAGGTTTACTCTGAGGCAAGTGCTGCCTTCTACATTATGAAGGAGAGGCACATGAAGGTGATTACGTATTCATGTTACCTGATGTTTGAATGTACCTCATTCAATATGGATGACTTCAACAGCAAGCAGTGCTCTTGGAGCGGGGGCCAGCAGAGAGCCTTCCCCCTAGCTGAGTGCTGCTGCTTCTACTGCGCACGCACGCACGCACGCACACACACACACACACACACACACACACACACACACACCACCTCCATGGCTTTGGTCCACCTTCCTGTCCCCCCTCCCCAACCCCCCTAGCCTCGGTCTCCCGCTGCAGTGATCCTCATCAGTGTGATGTTGGAACCTTTCCACCCACTGCAAGGCTTTGATTGTGGCTGGATTCATATCATCACTTCCCTTTTGGTCATGCATTTCTTCTATGGGCATTCTTTTTCATGTTTGTACATTTGTTTATCTACAAGTCTGTCTGTGTTCTCTTTCTTTTGAATGTTTATTAGTATTTGTGCTAGTTAGTGTGTGTGAGAGCCTGTGCCGTTTATGTGTGTGCGTCTCTATGCATTTGAGTGTTTGTGCATGTGTGCGTGTGCGTGTGTGTGTGTGTGTGTGTGTGTGTGTGTGCGCGTGTGTACATATATGTGTATTTGTGGCAGAGCGGAGGACAGTGCGGTGCTGGCACATAGCTGGAGAGGGTTTAGGCTTGCGACCACACCGCACTAGAGACACACAGACACAAAGACCACACTACAGACACATCACAGGAGAAGGGAGTGCCACTGGGCCCCTCTGTGCCGTCATCAGCCTGCGGCAGGCAGAGCACCACTCTGATCATGCTGCCAGCTGGGATGTTCTGCAGGCACTCAGAGAGAGGAGGGTGGGGAGGGGGTCTTGTAATGCTCAAGTCAGGTTTGAGAGGGTTCCAAGTATATATTCTTATGCGCGTGATTTCAGAATTTGTTCCGTAGCTAGATTTCCATCCAATTGGCAACAGATTTTCATGCAAATACTCTATAATCCACATGAAGAAAATATGCCCATTTTCCCACCAGCGGCGTGTTTTCACCAATTGCACTTTTTGTGGGTAAAAATCAGTGCGTGATGATGTAGTGCACACAACATTTTATTTTTCGCTTAAGTTTTCATGTACTAAATAAAAATGTAAAGTTCAATATATTTCCATCCTACTTTCAACTCTACCGATATTTCTGTCACAAAAAAACGGTTGCGTTAAATAGCAAATGTGCCTGCTCTGGTCTTGGCATGTGCGCTCTAGCCAACAGATTGCAGATACAGTGTGGGTAGGCTCTGCAGGTAGGTTAGTCTACATGATGAGATTATTATGGATGATTATTTGTCATACGGCAGTCCAGCATCAATCATCATGTCACCAGAATGATACCATTGATATTTATTTGAAAGAGGACCACACACCATATCATTATCATTGCTTGACTCCAAGTTTACTTCGATTTCTCTCCTAATTAATTTTACAGACACAAAAAAGATCCCACAATGTAGAACAAACAAATGATCTGTTGGCATTTATAAAATTGTACCGAATTTCCACACAGCTGTCGTGACTTTTTTTTTATATGGTATGACTTTACTCGCATAAAAACTGTGGATGGAAACATGGCTAGTGTTCCAAATTGGGATTCTTAGGCAACAGGACAGTTAACCCCCACTGCCAGTAAAAACTAAGGCACACTGCCTGCTAAATATCTATAGGCTATCTTTCAACTTGTACATTTTACAACAGTTTGAAATTAGGTGCGTTCCTCCTCCTCATTAATTCACATAGAAGTAGCCCATTTCACTGTGGCGAACAACTTACTTTTGAGGCATGCTATGCTGATGTAAGGCAAGGATTAGCTAGATGAGGCGGACAAACTTCTCTTTTCGATGAGAGCCCAATGGCCCAAGCATTCCTCCAGTGTTTCCGTATGCAGACATTTGCACATTTACAGTCAGAACAGAACCTGCCCAAACCTTTTCACCCTGGTGCATTTTCCCGGATGGCGCCCATATTGCCTTTATTGTTGCTTTCCTTACTAATAATTACTCTTGTGTGTTCGTATCAAAGTAAGTGCCTTATTACTTTATCATAATGCAGTTTCTGTATATTGTGTTGTGTAATTTCTACTGTAGCACACTGTATTTATGTACGGAGCATTATGTATTCTGCGTGTATTCCTTTACAACCACGGACAAGCAAGGTACTGAATTCATAACCTTTATGGTGTTATACTCAATTGTGCTTATGTAATTACATTTTTCTATTAGTTCTGTAAAACAATGCTGATGCTAATGACGTCAAAGAAGTATTAGCAAAGATCTTTTTAAATAACTAACCCAAGATAGACCAGCGCCTGTCATTTCCAATGGGAGAAAATTAATCATAGTGGGCAGAATAAGCAAGTTGGTGGGCAGAAAAGGTAAGGAGATGGGCAGAGCCAAGCATGAACTAGTAAGATCCTATTGGCACAGTCTAGCGTTTATTTGCATATTTCTGTTAGGAAATGCCTACCCTGTGAAGTGCACGTGTGCAAAAATGCTGCTGTATCCTGAAGCTACCAAGGCTGGCCTTATCATGACCATTGAATTGGCCTGTATTTGGCCTGCATAGCTATGCCCTGCCCCCTTGTGGAGTTCTGAAGTTATTATGTTACTTGTAATAGTGTTTTATTGCTACAGTTGAAGTCGGAAGTTTATATACACTTAGGTTGGAGTCATTAAAACTAGTTTTTCAACCACTCCACAAATTTCTTGTTAACAAACTATAGTTTTGGCAAGTCGGTTAGGACATATACTTTGTGCATGACACAAGTCATTTTTCCAACAATTGTTTACAGATTGTTTCACTTAATCACAATTCCAGTGGGTCAGAAGTGTTAATACACTAAATTGACTGTGCCTTAAAACAGCTTGGAAAATTCCAGCAAATGATGTCATGGCTTTAGAAGCTTCTGATAGGCTAATTGACATCATTTGAGTCAATTGGAGGTGTACCTGTGGATGTATTTCAAGGCCTACCTTCAAACTCATTGCCTCTCTGCTTGACATCATGTGAAAATCAAAAGAAATCAGCCAAGACACCAGAAAATAAATTGTAGACCTCCCCAAGTCTGGTTCATCCTTGGGAGCAATTTCCAAATGCCTGAAGGTACCACATTCATCTGTACAAACAATAATACACAAGTATAAATGCCATGGGACCACGCAGCCGTCATACCGCTCAGGAAGGAGACGCGTTCTGTCTCCTAGAGATGAACGTGCTTTGGTGCGAAAAGTGCAAATCAATCCCAGAACAACAGCAAAAGACCTTGTGAAGATGCTGGAGGAAACAGGTACAAAAGTATCTATATCCACAGTAAAACGAGTCCTATATCAACATAACCTGAAAGGCCGCTCAGCAAGGACGAAGCCACTGCTCCAAAACCTAAATTCATAAACCATCACGGTTCACACAAAACACATTTCACAGCAAAAACAATTCCCTTACCTTTTGAAGAACTTCTGCTGAGGGCTTCCCAAGTGTCCGACGAAGACAATCCATGGTTCCTTTGTTAGAAAAAGTCATTTATTATATCCATAAATCTCTGTTTGGTTGGTGCGTTATGTTCAGAAAATCCAACGTCGAATCGCCCATTGAAACGTGAAGAGAACGCGTTCAAATATACCTATAAACTTTTCCTAAACAAATCAAATACCAGTTAAAATGCATCCTTAGCTATCCTTTTATGAATATGAGCGATAATATTTCACACGGATGGTCACCTATATAAGTAAAATAAAGTGGGGCGCGCAGCCAGACTCGCGCACGAGAAAACTTGTTGACATCTGAGCTACCTTGGCCATTTCCTGTACCTATTCTTCCTGCTTCCTCCAATCTCTCTGAGGCTTTATATATAGACTGTTGACATCTAGTGGAAGCCATAGGTACTGAAATCTCGGAGCTGTTTGCCATAGAACTCAATAGGGAGACTGTCAAACAGAGCCAATGTGACAAAAAAAAGTAATTCCCGGATAGATTTTTCTTGGGGTTTTGCCTGCTATTTCTGTTCTGTTACACTCACAGACATTATGTTAACACTTTTAGAAACTTCAGAGTGTTTCCTATCCAATGTGCATATCCTATTTTCTGGGCCTGGTGGGAGACATTTTACTTTGGGCATGCCAGACTCTCCAAAACCGTCACCTCGGGAACCGCTCCCTAAGAAGTTAAGGACAACAAAGTCAAGGTATTGGAGTGGCCATCACAAAGCCCTGACCTCAATCCTATATAACATTTGTGGGCAGAACTGAAAAAGCGTGTGCGAGCAAGGAGGCCTACAAACCTGACTCAGTTACACCAGCTCTGTCAGGAGGAATGGGCCAAAATTCACCCAACTTATTGTGGGAAGCTTATAGAAGGCTACCCGAAACGTTTGACCCAAGTTAAACAATTTAAAGGCAATGCTACCAAATACTAATTGAGTGTATGTAAACTTCTGACCCACTGGGAATGTGATGAAATAAATAAAAGCTGAAATAAATAATTCTCTCTACTATTATTATGACATTTCACATTCTTAAAATAAAGTGGTGATCCTAATTGACCTAAGACAGGGAATTTTTACTAGGATTAAATGTCAGGAATTGTGAAAAACTGAGTTTAAATGTATTTGGTGTATGTACATTTCCGACTTCAACTGTATATGCTGATATTGTATTGTAATTACTAATAATTCCTCTTTATTCTGTATTTCAGAAACCACACACACACAGTATTGAACATAACTTGCCAATATAACTGGAACTCAACATCTTTTGTGCTGAATATTGAGGACAGCTTTGTTTTATAGCAACATACTGTTTGAAGAGGGAGTAGGGAGGATGAGGGAGTGGAGGCGATGATGAGAGAGTGGGGAGGTGGGTGAGATATTGTCAATACAATTGCATAATGGAACTATATTTGATTTGTATGTGAACTGTATGTCCAATTGCAAAAAAAAGTGTCTTTGCACTCAAGACTGGGTCTCATCAAAACCAAGAGCAGGGCCAGGATGGGTGAAATGGCTGGAGCCCTTCCAGCTACCGCAGACCTACTGTACTTCACCCACTGTTGGTCTGCTATTATCACCCAAAAAATTATCATTGTTAAAATTGACAGAAATCAAACCCAACTCATCTTGTCATCTCTTCTTATCTTTGGTTGATGAAGAAAAACGTTATTGTCACTTGCTAGCCAACTGCAGCTAATTCAGTCATGTCAAACATTGAACCTGGAATAATAGTACACTAGCTGCATATGTCCATGATAATGACGTTTGTTGCATGATTTCGACTGGCTCAGAAAAAGTTGTCTCTTCTCGTCTGGGCACTGTTCACTCTGATAATATAGAGATCGAAATTCAAAAGGTCAGACAGGCAGACAGCGAGGCTTATAACCCCCGATGTACCAAACTAAATGCTAGGCTGGGAAGCAAGGGGAAAATAATGTGCAAGTTGAGATAAATAAAAGAGATGATTTAGACAGCAACATGAACAATACATTCTTATAGAGGTGCAGTGATAATTTTCAGATTAGCAGGCATACAGTAGGTGTGTCTGTAATGGCCATTATAGCACGTCATGGAACGCTGCTCGTCCAATCATCATCCAGTATCTAAACAATCAGTCTTATAATTAAATGATAATGCCCGAGAAGCTGGTGTTTGGAAGATAAATTGGCACGGGTGTTGGTAGGTCCGAGACGAAGTCGAGACAAACCATGCCAATATATCCTCCAAACACCAGCTTCAAGGGCATAATCACTTTTATACAACGGGTTACCAACATATTCAAATAATAATTAACATTTTCATTAAACATTTTATTTTTATTAATTTATTCATACTATTTCATCCTTCCACAAGATATAGTCTAGACACAAATCTAGGGTTGCTACCCAAGCTGGCTGGTCGTTCATTCTATCTGTTCGGGTGCTAAAGCCGCGACCCAGTCGTTCAGTCTTTTTGTTCTGTATCTATGGATGCGACCCAGTCGCTCTTAGTGTTCCATTGCCATACTGGCTGGCAACGCTCTTATCCCTTGCTTGCTAGCTAGCCAACTATGGTCACGTCTAAAAGTGCAGCCAGAATAATAGCAAAGTAGCTGCATTTGCATTTGTTTAAGCTGTTTTCTAGAGACATTTATTTGGATACATCCATAACAATAAGCTAATGAGGCACGATTTCGTCTGGCATAGAAAATGTGCTCACTCATCAGGACACTGTTGTTCAGAGGAGCTAGCCAATCACTTCCAACTGAAGCTGGAAAGACGGCAAACTAGCTGCACTTTTTTCCAATTTACATTTCTTTATACAGTGAGGGAAAAAAGTATTTGATCCCCTGCTGATTTTGTACGTTTGCCCACTGACAAAGAAATGATCAGTCTATAATTTTAATGGTAGGTTTATTTGAACAGTGAGAGACAGAATAACAACAAAAAAATCCAGAAAAAAACGCATGTGAAAATGTTTATAAATTGAATTGCATTTTAACGAGGGAAATAAGTATTTGACCCCTCTGCAAAACATGACTTAGTACTTGGTGGCAAAACCCTTGTTGGCAATCACAGAGGTCAGACGTTTCTTGTAGTTTGCCACCAGGTTTGCACACATCTCAGGAGGGATTTTGTCCCACTCCTCTTTGCAGATCTTCTCCAAGTCATTAAGTTTCGAGGCTGACGTTTGGCAACTCGAACCTTCAGCTCCCTCCACAGATTTTCTTTGGGATTAAGATCTGGAGACTGGCTAGGCCACTCCAAGACCTTAATGTGCTTCTTCTTGAGCCACTCCTTTGTTGCCTTTCCGTGTGTTTTGGGTCATTGTCATGCTGGAATACCCATCCACGACCCATTTTCAATGCCCTGGGTGAGGGAAGGAGGTTCTCACCCAAGATTTGACGGTACATGGCCCCGTCCATCGTCCCTTTGATGCGGTGAAGTTGTCCTGTCCCATAATGTTTCCACCTCCCTGTTTGACGGTGGGGATGGTGTTCTTGGGGTCATAGGCAGCATTCCTCCTCCTCAAAACACGACGAGTTGAGTTGATGCCAAAGAGCTCCATTTTGGTCTCATCTGACCACAACACTTTCACCCAGCTGTCCTCTGAATTATTCAGATGTTCATTGGCATACTTCAGACGGGCATGTATATGTGCTTTCTTGAGCAGGGGGACCTTGCGGGCGCTGCAGGATTTCAGTCCTTCACGGCGTAGTGTGTTACCAATTGTTTTCTTGGTGACTATGGTCCCAGCTGTCTTGAGATCATTGACAAGATCCTCCTGTGTAGGAGCTGGGTTGATTCCTCACCGTTCTCATGATCATTGCAACTCCACGAGGTGTGATCTTGCATGGAGCCCCAGGCCGAGGGAGATTGACAGTTATTTTGTGTTTCTTCCATTTGCGAATAATCGCACCAACTGTTGTCACCTTCTCACCAAGCTGCTTGGCGATGGTCTTGTAACCCATTCCAGCCTGGTGGAGGTCTACAATCTTGTCCCTGACATCCTTGGAGAGCTCTTTGGTCTTGGCCATGGTGGAGAGTTTGGAATCTGATTGATTGATTGCTTCTTTTATACAGGTAACAAGCTGAGATTAGGAGCACTCCCTTTAAGAGTGTGCTCCTAATCTCAGCTCATTACCTGTATAAAATACACCTGGGAGCCAGAAATCTTTCTGATTGAGAGGGGGTCAAATACTTATTTCCCTCATTAAAATGCAAATCAATTTATAACATTTTTCACATGCGTTTTTCTGGATTTTTTTGGTTGTTATTCTGTCTCTCACTGTTCAAATAAACCTACCATTAGGGCTGATGAGACTGTGGATTGCCAGTGGGCAAACGTACAAAATCAGCAGGGGATCAAATACTTTTTTCCCTCACTGTATATATCCATAAAAATTATGCCTGCTGATTCATGATTTTGACTGATTGAGAAACACTGCCTGTCTGTCTGTCTCATCCCGCCACGTTCATTAATATGGGACAACTGGAGATCGAATTTGAATATTGAAACAATGCTGCAAATGTCGGAGAGACAGCATGATTTATACAAATCTCCGCTGTTGAAAACGAAATGTTAGTCTAAAAGACATGTGAGATAATGTCTAGATGGAGATCAAGTTTATAAATTGCTTGGCTGGGCTGATGAGACTGTGGATTGCGCAGTCAGAACAGAGTAAATAGTCATTTTAATGTCATAGATTTAGCCCGGTGGTAACTTTTGGAATAGACACCGGCTGGAATGCGGTTTATAACCAATCAGCATTCAGGATTAAACCCACTCGTTGCATAATTACGGTTAGCTGAGAGTTGGCTAAATATGACCGCTTGTGTTAGCTCACCCTTTACTCAGTTAGCGCTAGGACAATTGTAGCCTACATTTTCCGATTTGGATGACAAAAGTGTTATGCTGTTGCTACTTCTGTGACTGTCTGAACATTGCATCCAGAAATCAATCAATCAATCAAATGTATTTATAAAGCCCTTCTTACATCAGCTGTTTGTGAAAAATGTTTCTGTGAAAAAGCTGTGGTCTGCTCAAAAGCTGACTGTTGCGTCAATCGTAACCAGACGTTCTAATGAAGTGTTCTAATCACACCGGTTAGAGCGTATGCTGCAGGGACCACTGTAGAATGATCACACCCACGTGTTCATACGGGTCAAAGGGGTTTTAAGGCTGTTTTCAGCTTTCAGTCCTACTGCTCCACTTGGCAATCCTATTATAACATACATACAGTGAGAATCATAATTTAATGAGATTACTGACAGTATCCAAATACTTTTCATGAGATACCAAAATGTGTCCCAAGTTAAGCCCACAGAAAACCAGGGCCTTCAGGCTGTGTCTAATCACATCTGGTATTTGCACATGTGAGATGTGCCCTGCGGTCAGAGATACACAGCTACTTATTAACTGAGTCTCTGCTTTTCTGTTGGTAAATAAGCCTATGTGTGTGTTTAGTCAGAGAATTATCCACTCAAACCCTGGGTTACCCTGCCCCTTGCAGTGGCATTCCACCACACACGCACACACATATACACGGTCGGAGTGTCCGCCATGCGTGCCGTTCAAAACAATCTCCAACCAGACCGCTGAGATGCATTAACAGCTCATGACAACAGTTTGGATGGCTCTGATCACCTGAACTTCCCAACTTCCTGGAACCCCCCTAACTCTGTTTTATCCATCTACTTCAAAGAGCGAAAGTGCGCGCCACTGCAGTGGAGTGCCTTAGCCTCCCTCGGACAAGGCACTATCAGAGATCACACTCACATGGCTCTTGGCAGCCAACGAAAGGGAACCCTCAAACGGATGACAAATCTCCCAGTGAGCGTTTGGACCATGGAACCATGGAGTTCTCTCTAATTTCATTTGGACTAGTTGATTCTCTGATTCGAACAGGAACTACATCAGATAACAATAAAGACAGAGAGAGGACTGAAATTAAGATTTTTTCTGTTCAGTTGGCAGACTTATTCTGGGTTTAATACAGATTCAGATGTTCCAAGAATGTATCTGCTTTTATCCCGTTCCCTGGGAGCAGATTGTTGAGCAGATGATATTGGTTACTGCAGGTCACTGCAGACTCAGACGCTTTTGATGAAGTGGAAGGAAATGGAAGAGTCGGACAGCCAGGAGACAGACAAGACTGTATGTGTGTGGGTTCATTGACTGAACATTTCTGCCAGCAAACGAAACGGCGCAGCTCAAAGTGAAATCGGTACTGGATTCTGCCTAGAATGAAAAGCAGAATGCACAAGGTTCTCATGGGGGTGAAAATGTACTAATGCAGATTCAGGATGAAAGCTCTGAGAACACAGGGCTAAATGAGAACAGAGGTATAGAAGGACAAAAGGAAAGGGGGGGAAATGGGGATAGAGGGAGGGAGGGGGTTAGAGATGAAAGAAAATCTTTCCCAGAATGCATAGAGGTAGAAACGAACGCTGAAGGAGAGGATAGTTTTAATTGGCTGCCGAGAGACAATCGCTACAGGCAGAGACATTAGTATGCAAGACGTCAGGAGAGAGGTAGAGTGTGTGTGAGAGAGAGAGAGAGAGAGGTGGCTAGAGAGGTGGATGCATCAGAGAAACTTTCTCACACCATCCCTATTCATCACTATGTCTCAATCATTCACTTCATCCCTGTCTTTCCCCCCTTAAATATGTAAACCATGAAGAACAACCTTCTCTGGCTGCTGATACAACTCATTTATTGCTATACTTATATCCCATCAGGTACTCTCTCAAATCACCTCTTGCTCAATGAAGACTTCTGTTAACCCCTCTCTCTCCCTCTCACTCTCAGAGTACCCATGTTCGGGCATGCTGGGCATGGTGTCAGGTCTGATCACAGATGCCCAGATCACAGCTTCGTCCCACACTGACCGGAGCTGGGTTCCTGAGAACGCCCGCCTGCTAACCAGCCGCTCCGGGTGGACCCTGCTGCCCCAGACCCAGCCCTTCACCTCAGAGTGGCTACAGGTTAGATCACCTACAATAATATACTTTTCTTATGTTTTTAATCGCTTTGTAATTGGAGAAAGGTTTGATAGTTATGAAATATTGGTTCATTAACAGGAACATATCACAATAAATGTAGGTTTTCTGAGTATATATTCTGCATTCACGTACAAAGAATTTGGCCAAAATTATGATGACACTGCAAATAAAGAGTTTGGTAACGCTTTATTTAAGGCATGCAGGTATAATGCATTATGATTCTGTCATAATGCGTTATAAGAACTGTCATGCATATCTATGAACTGCTTATAAGGCGTTTCATCTCTATTCATCTGCAGGTGGATCTGGGGGAGGAGAAGCTGGTAAGAGGACTCATCATCCAGGGAGGGAAACACAGAGAAAACAAGGTGTTCATGAAGAAGTTCAGACTGGGATACAGTAACAATGAATCTGATTGGAAGATGGTCCAAGACGCTAACGGCAACAAGCCAAAGGTGAGAGGAAGGACGGTTTTGATTGGTTGTTTGTTTGTTTGTTGGGTTTACCATGTTGAGGAGTTGACAAAAAATAGGGTTTGGTTGACTAACTAATGGAAAATTATCTTAATATTTTCAACTTAAACCCATCCACGGACATACAGTGACATTGATACAGGTAATAATCCTTGTCCTGTGGCCGAATCATTTACGGAGTTCATTTGGGTAGTACTCTATAGCACATTTGTATAACCACCTGTAATGCTTCTCCTAGTCTTACTGCTGCCTAGCATCTTTCCTCTTAATATTCTACTGGTGTTGCTCAAGCATTTCAGTGGAATTGTGCTCTCCTCAAGAGAGAGGAGAGGTGAGAAGAGGCAGGAGAGCTGAGAGAGAGCACGTGACACGCAGAAACCACCCCAGATGTATCTGCCTGCGTCGATATGCTTTGAGCGTGTCATACACACACATAACTCTCCAGGAAGCACCGCTACAGCCCATCCCCAATTACAACATCCTTCAACAGGATACAAATGTGTTCCAGATGGCCTGATTTATGAAGGAGTGAGAGGCTCGATATATCCTCCTGTACTACGTCTCACTCCTCTCTCTTTCCATCTCTCTGTTTTTCCCTAAGAACCTCCGAGCATCAAAGACAGACTTGTTTCTGTGTTAACGGCCATTAATCCACTGCACTCCATCACTCTCCTCTCCTATACTGTCCTCTCCACTCCTGTCCTTTACGTCTACCTCTGTTATTCCCAAAGTGAATCCCCCTTTCTTTCAGAAGACAACTTCAGAGGCTGAGCAGAGAGAGATAGCATCAAACCTCTCCTTTCCTCTATCGTACCTCTTCTCTTTGTTATTACCAAAGAAAGGGCCCCTAGCCTCTCTCTTTCTCAGAGGCTGAGCAGAGACAGAGAGAGCCGAGTCTGTCTTTGGCCGCTGTGTCCTGCTGGGCGGCTGGTGCTAGTTGTAGCCACCGGGCTCTTGTTTGCAGTCCCACTGAGAGCACTTTAGATGTCAGACAGAAATCTGGTCAATGTTCCATTGTTTTCTCCCCCCTCTCAGCCTTGCTAAAGCCCTGCTCCTTTTCAGAAGGAAGGAATACGCCTGCTTTCGTACCTCTGATAGGAGAGATATCAAACAGAGCAATGACATTATCAGACAGTAATATTGAGCTCTCTCTCTCTCTTTGTATAACTCTCTGAATGTCTCTGTCTCGCTCTATATCTCTCTTGCTTTGTATGTACAGTAGCTAAATGGTGCCAATAAAGAATTTCTAAAAATAACAATACATCTCCCTCTCTCTCCACAGATTTTCGAGGGGAATCAGAACTACGACACACCAGAGCTGAGGACCGTGGAGCCCTTGCTGACACGTTACGTCAGGGTCTACCCAGAGAGGTCCACCCCTGCTGGAATGGGCCTCCGACTCGAGCTCCTGGGCTGTGAGATCGAAGGTAGGCCTCAAATGGAATCCCACACACACGCATTTTAATTGTAGACACACAACACAAAGACACATAGGCACACACACAGACACACACAGTCCATCTTCTATCATCTGTGTGATGACAGTTTTAGAGCTGAATGCATGGTGTTTTGTCGAGGTGGTGTTTGAATGTATGGTGTTTGTCCTAGGCCCAAAAGGCACCCCTATCTCCCTGAGAGGGACAGTTGTCTTGTCTCCATGCGTGCTGCATCAAAGCTATTCCTGAAGAAAGACCACTCATGCACATTGCACATGGGATCAAATGAAACCTCAACTGGCCTGAGGATTATTACTGCAAGCCCCTTCTAGTCCCTGTTCCATCCTTTCTCTGGGGCCTCTCTCCCACCCTTCCCTCTACCCCCACGGAAGCTAATTTAGACTAGAACCAGCTCAGCTATAAGAACATGCTCTGCCAGGCCTAAGTGGATTTACATATTGGATTTCAGGGAGGCTATAGCGAGCGCAGCCCTGTGTAAGACATGGAAAATAATGGTTGTTTTCACTATTAATGTTTAACACACTCAAACACACACACATATGCTCTCTCTCACACACACATACACTCACACACATATACTAGTGATGCTCGGGTTGACTCATAACCCTCAGTCCCCATAGTTATATCTGCGGGGCAGACGGGTTTAGGGTCATCAAATATTGTGTGGCTGAAGGGCTGGTGGGTGGCGGGCGGGTTGAATAAAGAGAAAACAAACCTTAAAAAAATCCATGTGCAATTTATATAGGCTACATTTAGGTTTTTCTTTCATTATTTTAGGCTATCTTGTCACGCCCTGATGTTTCACCTGTCTTTGTGATTGTCTCCACCCCCCTCCAGGTGTCACCCATCTTCCCCATTATCCCTTGTGTATTTATACCTGCGTTCTCTGTTTGTCTATTGCCAGTTCGTCTTGTTTGTCAAGTTTACCAGTGTTTGTCCTGTCAGCTCCTGTCTTTTCCTAGCCTCACTTTTTCTCGCCCTTATGGTTTTTGACCCTTGCCTGTCCTGACCCAGAATCCGCCCGCCTGTCCACTCTGCCTGCCCCTGACCCTGAGCCTGCCTGCCATCCAACCCCACAGCCCCTCAGTAACCCAGTTGCTATCAGCGCCGTCTCATCGGCCACTCCACCTTCTCGGGAGCCCCATTTACCCACCCCCCGGAATGCTTCCATGGAGAATCGAGCACCTGTTGGGCGTTTCTAACTCAGTGTGTCCTCATTTTCGAGCTTCAGCCCTCCTCCTTCCCCTCAGATCTTATCACGCTGATGTCCGGGAGGGCTCTCACCTGGCTTACTGCTGTATGGGAAAAGCAGCCGGCCATATGCATTAGTCTGGAGGGATTCATGGCAAAGGTGTTTTACGCCCCGTTCTCCGGGAGAGAAACTGCCTGGAGGCTAATCCAGCTTCGGCAGGGCTCCTGCAGTGTGGCTGACAACGCAGTGGATTTCCCCTGCTCGCACCCTTTTTCATGCCATTCTAATGTGGGGAGACCAGTCCAAATATCTCCGGATTCTTATTGACTCATGGGCCGACAAGAGTTTTTTGGACAATACCTTGGCGTCCGAGCTGAACTTCCCCACTCAGCCCCTCTCCATTCCCATGGACAATAGAGCACTGGACGGGTGCTCTACAGGCTGAGTCACCCACACCAATCCCATCCACCTATGGGTGTCAGGGAACCACAGCGAGGCTATCCAGTTCCTGCTCATCAAGTACCCCAGATTCCTGTGGTATTGGGATTCTCCTGGCTCCAGCGACACAATCCCCTCATTAACTGGTCTACTGGTGCCATCATGGACTGGAGTCAGCACAACCTGCCCCGGGACATCTTCCTGGGGGCTCGGAAGTTGCCCCGGACCTCTCCGCCATTCCTGCGGAGTACCAGGACCTCCGGGAGGTGTTCAGCAAGGCCCGGGCCGCTTCCCTTCCGCCGCACCGACCCTATTACTTTTTTTATTTATTTATAGATTTTTCCTTTATTAAACAGGTAGGCTAGTTGAGAACAAGTTCTCATTTACAACTGCGACCTGGCCAAGATAAAGCACAAAAACAAAGAGTTACATATGGAATACACAGACAAGAAAGGAAAAAAACAAAGAACGTGCCAGCCGGGAGCGCGCATTTACTTGTATTGACATCTGCGTGGACACTTCCTTATTCGTCTTCTCTGCTCTAAAAGCATCTAAAATGAATCAGAACACTTTCTCGAGACTGTTGACATCCAGAGGAAGCGATAGGTACTGCATTCATATGCCCTTATATGGGCATTTTCATAAGGGAGGGGTTCTAAATGAGGCAATCTGTCAAAACCACTTTTTCCAGGACAGAAATTCCTCAGGTTTTTGCCTGCCATATCCGTTCTGTTATACTCACAGACAAAATGTTAACACTTTTAGAAAATTCAGAGTGTTTCCTATCCAATGGTACTAAATATTTTACTTTGGGCACGCCAGGCTCTCCAAAACGGTCACCTCGTGCGCTGCTCCCAAAGAAGTTAACTTGGCTTTCGAAGATCTTAGAAATGCAGGGTAGGATAGATATAGGTCTGTAGCAGTTTGGGTCTAGAATGTCACCCCCTTTGAAGAGGGTGGTGGATTGACCTTCTCTCTAGCACCACGTCGCCCCGGGGACGTCTGTACTCTCTGTCACGACCAGAGACCAAGGCTATGGATACCTACATTGGAGACTCCCTAGCTGCTGGATTTATCTTTCCCTCTTCCTCTCCTGCCGGCGCAGGCTTCTTCTTTGTGGAGAAAAAGGACAAGACCCTGCACCCTTGCATTGACTACCGGGGACTCAACAACATTACACTTAAGAACCGTTACCCTTTACCACACATCTCCTCCGCTTTCGAGCCTCTCCAGGCGGCCACTGTGTTTTCCAAGCTGGATCTACGGAACGCCTACCACCTGGTGCGGATCCGAGAGGGGGACGAGTGGAAGATCGCCTTCAACACGGCCAGTGGCCACTACGAGTATCTGGTCATGCACTTTGGCCTCACCAACGCCCCTTCTGTGTTCCAGGCTCTGGTGAATGATGTTCTCTGCAACATGTTGAACCGGTTAATCTTCGTCTACATTGATGACATCCTCGTCTTCTCCCACTCTCCTCAAGAACACGTGCTCCACATCCGGCAGGTCCTTCAACGCCTTCTGGAGAAACCGCTGTTTGTGAAGGCGGAGAAGTGTGAGTTCCATCGCTCCACCATCCCCTTTCTGGGTTGCATCATCTCTGCTGCGAATGTACAGATGGATCCCAGAAGGTGAGAGTAGTGATGAATTGGCCTTACCCTACGTCCAGGGTGAGGCTGCAACATTTCCTGCGGTTCGCCAAATTTCTATCGGCGCTTTTTACAGGGTTACAGCACCCAGCACTCACCTTGCCCAAGGTTCCGTTCACGTGGTCCCCAGCTGCTGACCGGGCACTCCGGGACCTCATACATCGCTTCACCACAGCTCCTATCCTAGTTAATCCGGACCCATTTCGTCAGTTCCTGGTGTAAGCCAAAGCATCGGAGGTCGGAGTTGGGCCTGTCCTGTCCCAGCGTTCTGCCCTTGACCTCAAGCTACATCCCTGCGCCTTCTTCTCCCATCGCCTCAACGTCAGTCACCATCAAGCGCCTCAACTCCAGGCAAGCCAGATGGGCCCTGCTGTTCACACGGTTCAACTTCTCTCTCTCATACCGGCCGGGATCCAAGAACGTCAAGCCGGATGCACTGTCCCACCGCTATAGCCCCACGACTACTACCCCGGAACCCGAGACAATCCTTCCCACCTCATGCCTGGCGACGGCACTCAGCTGGGGAATAGGGAAGCAGGTCCGTGAGGCGCAGCGTTCCCAGCCAAACCCAGGGAGAGGCCCTGATAACCGGATATTCATTCCAAACACTGTCCGCTCCGTGGTCCTGGAGTGGGCCCACTCCTCCAGGCTGGCCTGCCACCCGGGCGCCCGTCGGACCTTGGCCTTTGTGTGACAGTGCTTTTGGTGGTCTACCATGGTCCCGGACGTGTCCTCATTTGTCGCCGCTTGCACAGTTTGTACACATTACATGACTCCTCGGCAAGCTTTGGCTGGTCTCCTCCAACCTCTGCCTGTCCCCCACCGTCCCTGGTCTCACATCTCCCGGGACTTTGTCACGGGTCTTCCCCCATCTGATGGAAACACCGTCATCCTGACCATGGTGGATCGGTTCTCCAAAGCCGCCCACTTCATTCCTTTCCCCAAACTACCCTCTGCCAAAGAGACGGCCCAGCTCATGGTGCAGCACGTCTTCTGGATCCATGGACTGCCAGTGGACATGGTCTCCGTCCGGGGTCCTCAGTTCTCGTCTCAGTTCTGGAAGGCATTCTGAACCCTCATTGGGTCGTCGGCCAGCCTGTCCTCCAGGTTCCACCCCCAGTCCAACAGCCAATCGGAGTGAGCCAACCAGGACCTCGAGACCACCCTGCCCTGCCTGGTCTCTGCCAACCCCACCACTTGGAGCCAGCAGCTTGTATGGGTCGAATATGCCCGCAACACCCTTCCCTGCTCTGCCACTGGCCTATCTCCCTTCGAGTGTTCCCTGGGGTATCAGCCCCCACTCTTCCCTGAGCAGGAAGAGGAGGTTGGCATACCTTCTGCCCAGATGTTTGTCCGCCGCTGTCATCTTACCTGGAGGAGAGCCCGGTCGAACCCTCCTCAAGGTATCGATTGACAAGCAGAGCGCCATCGGACCACGGCTCCCCGGTATCGTCTCGGGCAGATGGTATGGCTCTCCATCCGGGATCTGCCCCTCCGGGTGGAGTCTCGCAAACAGTCCCCCTGGTTTATTGGCCCTTTCCCCATCTCCAAGGTATGGCTCTCCACCCGGGATCTGCCCCTCTGCTGTTCGTCTTCTGTTGCCCCGTACCCTTCGTATACACACCACCTTTCATGTGTCCCGTGTCAAGATCGTGTCTCACAGTCCCTTGTCTTCCATTTCCAGGCCCACCCCTCCTCCCCGTGTTGTTGATGACCATCCGGCGTACACGGTGAGACGCCTCCAGAGGGTTTGATCACGGGGCAGGGGTTTCCAGTACCTGGTTGACTTGCAGGGTTATGGCCCGGGGGATTGGTGCTGGGTCCCCGCTAGAGACATCTTGGACCCAGCCCTCATCTCCGACTTCCACCGCCAGGACCCCGGTCAACCAGGTATGCGCCCAGGTAGTACGCCAGGTGGCGCCCCTAAAGGGGGGGGGGGGGTACTGTCACTCCTGTCTTTTCCCAGCCTCTCGTTTTCTCGCTCTCCTGGTTTTTGACCCTTGCCTGTCCTGACCCAGAACCCGCCCGCCTGTCCACTCTGCCTGCCCCTGACCCTGAGCCTGCCTGCCGTCCTGTACCTTTGCCCCATCTGGATTTCCGACCTCTGCCTGACCTGACCCTGAGGCTGCCTGCCGTCCTGTACCTTTGTTGCTGTAATAAACCGTGTTCCTTCGACACGGTCTGCATCTGGGTCTTACCTTATCCTGATATATCTGGTATTAGAAAAGGTTACTGTCAATCCAAGGAGGCAAAAAGGATATTGTCAAAGTTTAATTCAATAAGAAAGAAGCTGTGAAAGGAGAGTTAAAAATAAATAGATGGGAAGGTTAGAAAAGTAATGTTTGGAAAAGATTTGGTGAAGAGGATAATAGCAGTGCCAGCTATGTTATGTGTGATGATTGAGAGGCGCTTTACAAATTCGACAGTTGCAAGACGGGTCTTCAAATTGGCCTATGGCATGTCAAGGGAACTGTAGTCTAATGTTTAGATGGGTTAAACGGAAACTGAAATCTGGACACTGACTGTGGTTCTTTAAACTCTCACATAGCCTTAATTAATATTCACTCCTGCAGAATTAAGCATTTCTTCAGTAAAATGATAAGCAACTTTGGAACAGAAATATTACTTCTTTCTTTCTGCATCTTGAGAGAATGCAATGCTCATTTAGATACCATCTGTAGCGGTGCTGTCTTCATCATAAAAGCATCATAAAAGCTGATAGTGTTTCAACCACATAAAATATGCGTTGAAGCCGAAATGAAATCTTGTTTTTTTACCCTTACAACTGGTCAAACTGATGTCATTTGGACATTTTGCACAGAAAATCTTTCCCGTTCTTTTTTTCATTATTGTATTTTCTCCCCAGTCCCTAAACGTCTTGGCTCCGTGACAGATGACAGAAAACTTTAACGATGTCAACTAGATTGAAGTATTAATTCTATCGATCTATTACATTATTCTGTTTAGCAAGGGTTTATTTAGTCTTCTTGGGCAACATATGATGACAGAAGAGAAGCTGCATGTATCTAATTATAGACAAGTTGACTAACAAATAGCCTACCAAAATGTTGGAAATTATAAGCAGAAACATATCTAAATCAGGCAACAACAAAAAATCCTGCACCCCCCGTCAAAAAAATCGTTCTGCCATCATTGACTAGCCTATAGCGCATTTTCTATATTTGCAGGTTAGGGTTGGGTGCAGGATTTTCACTTTATCTCATATAGCTGGGTGGTTGCGAATGGGTTATTGGCAATTGCGGGCGGGTGAACACAGCTGACCTGTGCACCACAAGCACACACACACAGGTGCTAATACCAGCTAGGAGACAGTGATTGGTGGTATGTAAGCTAAACCCCTGTTAGTAAAGCCAAATCCATATTTTTCTCTTGAAGTCTCCAACTAGAACACTGAACCTGTCAATGACCTCTTCACCCTGAGTCTGACAGAGGTTGATCTCACTCATATTTCATCTAGCAGAGGGCAAGGGAAATTCTAGATTTCACATGCACCATTTCCTCTCCCTCTCTCTCCATCGGCCTCTCTGCCTTTCGCTCTCTCTCACTTTCGCTCCATCCCTGCGTCCAGGGGAAGCCCGCTCATTACTCTGTCAGGGTAAACACATCCAGGCTGTGTGTTAGCAGAGCGTGGAACAGAGCTGGGGCCGTGCCCACATCCAACAAGGCCAGCGGGCCCTAATGATAGGCCAGGGTGGGGCCCTGTCTTCAGCCCAATCCATCTCATATCCAGCCTAAACCCAAACCTAAACTGCGTCCCAAATGTATTCCCTACAAAGTTTATTACTTTTGATGAGAGGCCTATTAGCCCTGGTCAGAAGTATTGCAAGACATAGCGAATAGGGTACAATTTGGGACACACACCTAAACCTAAGACCTAAGCATCCACCATGCACCATACAAAATATCTATTTATACCTCCCTCTGCATCCTTATAAAAATAGGGCTGCTAATAGCTCAGTGATTGAAACCCAGTTTCATGATACTGGCACGGCCTGCCTTGTATATGTTTGTAAATGTGTGTGTGGTACCGCAAACCATACAAAGGAGAAGCTGAATGCAAGTTTAACATGTATCCTCTCTCACTCTCTTGCCCTCTCTCTCCCTCTCTTCTCTTTCTCTGCTCCGCAGCTCCCACTCCCCTCCCCACCACACTGGCATCCACCACTCCGTCAGATGAGTGTGATGATGACCAGACCAGCTGCCACAGTGGAACAGGTGATGACTACGATGTGACAGGTGCTAACATCACTCTCATGAGACTGCTATCTCCCCTACCCCTCTACCCCTCATTATATAATAACCCGGCATACACACATATACACACACACAGGCAGACAGCCTCGTTCCCTTTCTAGCCTGACCTCTTTCCCCACTAACCTAATTATAACCTGCCTTACTCCTCATGCTTTCAACCTTGCTATACCTTGATGTTCCTTATGGATACATCCCAAATGGCACCCTGTTCCCTTCATAGTACATTTAATTTGGCCAGGGCCCCTAGGGTTGTGGTCAAAAGTATGTCAACATATAGGGCTCGGGTGCCATTTGGGACTCAGGCATAGAGTTATCTTTATGGCTATTCCTCCCTCCTAACCCCATTTTAAAGAAGAAGTCTCCAGCCATCAGTGAAGTGCATAGCGCTCTCAGTCACTCTGGTTCTCTCCCTCCTGGCCCTATATGCAGTGAAAGAGGGAGTGTGGAAGTGTTTGGTATGAGTTAAGAGAGATAGAAGAAGAGAGGGCATCTGTTTGGACCAGAATAAAGGAGGAGGATGCTAATGTGTTTTACCCTTATCCTTCTGTCAGCAAGGCTCCTTTTTAAGTATAGCCTTAACACAGACAAGTGTCAGAAAAAGAGGGAAGCCAGCTAGGCTAACTGAGCTACATTGTGTTCTTAGCTAGAGGAAGCTAGGCTAACTGTGCTACACTGTTATGCGTTACCACTAGGCTAAATGTACTTTGTAACTCAGTTTGTAGAGCATGGCGCTTGTAACATCAGGGTAGTGGGTTTGATTCCCAGGACCACCTATACGTAGAATGTATGAACGCATGACTAAGTCGCTTTGGATAAAAGCATGTGCTAAATGGCATATATATACAGTATATACAACACTGTTATGTGTTACGGCTAGGCTAACTGTCCTGCCACTGTGTTGTTCTGACAGGTGGAACCACAGTGCCAGAGGGCAAGACAGAAGTGGACACCATCCCAGGTTAGGATCCATTGTATTATCAATGTACTGTATACAAGACTCTTGTGACTGTATGTGTTTGAGGGGCTTTGAATGCATGTGTGAGCCTGTGAGGTTAATTTGTGTGTGGGTAGATATTGTTTTTTCCAGTAGACTATTTAAGAAAATAATTGTTCTCTAGTGTTCCTTAGAACTGTTGGGCTGTTCATTTTACGGGGAGCTTGTCAGCATCCCTGCTTCAGTCCTCCCTAAAATTGAAAAAACAAAAACCCTGTTCCTTAATTGGGAACGGAATTTCTTCCGAAAAATGTCTCTGTGCTGAAATGTGGTTCCACATGAGAATTCCATTTTTTGTGTTTAATGGGTAAATATATTCTGTTGCCTGCAGAAACTAGTTAAAACCCAGAGATTATTAAAGGGAATATTGGCTCACTTTTTTTATCCTTTGGTGAGCTGGGGCCTTAGTGCCCAACGTACAGAGACACACAGGGTTTCTGAGGCATTGCTGACATCCTAAACATATCTCTGTTGTGCTGCTTCTTTGGAAGTCTCTTTCTTTATCCAATTTGATAACAAAACGAGGCTCCCTATCGCCCCGCTCTCACACACGTGTGTGTGTGTGTCCGTAGAGGGATTGTGTGTCAGAAATGCAAGTCCTTTCTATTAGCCATATCTGCCTTTAGAGTCCAAAAGGGCTCTGCTCTGCTCATTATAAAGACCTCACACTGGGCTAACACTGGTTGAATCAATGTTGTTTCCACATAATTTCAATGGAATTACGTTGAACCAATGTAGAATAGACATTGAATTGATGTCTGTGCCCAATGGGCTCTCTCTCAGTAGGCTGCTGTAAAGGAAAACACACACACAAACTCTCTCTCTCTCTGTCTCTCTCCTCTCGCCTGCTATGTATCCCTTTACTGTCATTGTACACTTTCTTTTATGAACCCATATCACGTTCACAGGCCCTTTTATTAAAATAGATGATTAACTAGATTTATTCAATCTCCCTCCTTGCAAAGTCTGCATGGAGTCTCTTCACTCCACCACCACCCTATTCTGTCAAGAATTTACCATCCTCTAATTCTCTCTGCCTTTCTCATCGTTTTTTGTATCTACCCTTTCCTCTGAGATTTGAGTTTCACAGTTCTCTGCTGCCCTCTGGTGGTTTACCTAAATAATCCACCTCCACAAGACTCACTGTATCTAGTCTAGTGGACCCTTAGGTCATTACAAATACTATTGGAGTATATCTCCGTACCATATTAAAACAATGGTCTATTTCAACCAGTCTGTGTTCTTACCCTGACCCCTGTCACACCACATAATATTATTTATTTTTTATTGTCCAGGACAAGGCTTTATCTGTGTCCAGGAAACCGCCCCTATTTATACGTATCTTTATGAGACACAACTGACCTGTGATCTGTCCTCATGTCTGCAGCGTTTCTGTGGTTTGCGTGTGACTTTGGCTGGGCCAACGACCCCTCATTCTGCGGCTGGACCTCAGAGGACAGCGACTTCAGATGGCAGATACAGTCCAGCGGCACGCCCACGCTCAACACCGGACCCAACATGGACCACACAGGTACAGACACAACAACAACAACAACACCAGAAGCTAATGATAACTGTATACGTTGTTTATGTCCAGTGTAAAAACTGTCAAAACCAAGAGTTGTCACTAGATGATTTGTTTCCTCGCCACTACTTTAGATGTCATCACCTACCCCTTTTCTCATTGGCTATTCCAACTTTATAATTTCCCTCTTCAGGCGGATCCGGTAACTTCATCTACACCCTAGCGACGGGCGCCCAGGAAACAGAGGTTGCTAGGCTGGTCAGTCCGGTGGTGACAGTTGGTCAGTTTGACCTGTGCGTGTCGTTCTGGTACCACATGTTCGGCTCGCACATTGGCACGCTGCACATCAAACAGAGGAAGGAGACGGTCGATGGCATGGCTGACATACTACTGTGGACCGTCAGCGGTCACCAGGGCAACCGCTGGAGAGAGGGACGCGTGCTGGTACCGCACTCCAGTAAACCCTATCAGGTATGGAATGGAGAGAGGACAGATCAATGTAGCATCATATACATTAAAACAATGTTTGATGTGTATAAATACAATATGTTTGAATTGCAGAGCCAGTTTTGTTTGTTTGATTAGTGCTACTTGGTGATTGGCGAGGTGGTAAAGTTAGAATTGTGAAATTAGTTGCTGAGAGGTTGTTCTAGGGTTGTTAAATACAGGTAAAACAATAATAATAATTGTTCTCTCTCTCCCAGGTGGTGATTGAAGGGTTCGTGGAGAGGAAGAGTTGGGGTGATATTGCTGTGGACGATATCAAGATCCTGGACAGTCTAAACATGGCTGACTGCAAGGGTGACTGTTACTTCGCTACATTGATCTTTTGAGATGGATTTGAAGCCACTTAAGGACACCAGTGTGTACAGTGGAGATCAACTCAATGGAGATTCGCTATTGAACATGCTGTTTTTGTCCAGGGCTAGGCTTAATCTGTGTCTAGGAAACTGTCCCTCTATGTCATGTTTAATGTAAAGAGTGAGATGATTGTTCTACTATTGTGCTGAAGGGAACTGCTTTTGTAACTGACTCGTCCTATCATTTTCAACAGATCCTGATGTTCCTACAGAGCCCATGCTGCCTGAAGACCGATTCAATGAAATCAGTATGTCACCATAAAACATATTAGTACAAAACGTCTATGGGGTTGAGTGTTGTAAAACAGAGTAACATACTTATGATGACATGTATTAGCAATACAGTATATTTCACTAATACGTCTGCTCACTCTCTACCTCTCTCTCTTTACTCTGTAACGCAAAGCTTAGAGATTCAGTGTTGGAAAAATAATAACAAGCATTGTCCAAACATATGTATCAGCTATCTACAAAGCTGTAGATTTCCCTGAATACTGGGATGGTTGAAAATGAGATGAGGGTCTACTCACCCTCTTCTTTTTCTCCCCTGTAGTTGTGGACATCACAGACTTCCCTGACATCATGGAGAACAATGAGATCCTCAGCGGTGTCAGTGGCGGAGCAGGCAACATGCTGCAGACACTGGACCCCATCCTCATCACCATCATTGCTATGAGTGCCCTGGGGGTCTTCCTGGGGGCCATCTGTGGGGTCATCCTCTACTGTGCCTGCTCACATGGCCACATGTCAGACAGGAACTTATCCGCTCTGGAGAACTATAACTTTGAGCTGGTGGACGGAGTCAAGCTAAAGAAAGACAAACTCAACTCACAGAACTCATACACAGAGGCGTGAGCGGGAAGGGGGAAGTGAGATGTGTGTGTGTGGGGATTGCAGCATGCCGTGAGTGTGCACCAGACTGTAGGCATAGCCAAGACTCAATGTGTGGCTGGGGCTAAAGGAACTGCTGGAGGCCTCTCATTGGAGGAGGCCCAGGTTCAGGAACCAATGGGAGGTTGTGATTGAGCCATTGCTTTTCTCAGGAGCTGCAGTAATGGGAACCTACCAGTAGGAGACACTGTGTAAAATTAAATACAGGAGGAAAAAATATGTACAGATGATTAGCTTATTATTTAAATTGTTCTATTTGATTTTCATTAAATTTTACAATTGGATGCTGGTGTTGAGACCAATTTAATTATCACAATGTTATTTATCATATTCTGTGAGGAATACTTTTTTTAATTATAATTATTTTAAATCAAAGTAATTTTAGTGTTGAAGGAGAAGTATCAAAACCCCAAATTAACCATAACTGACAATGTTGTTGGTCATACTGCACCATGGTGGAGTAGCAGCAGGGTGTGCCCCCTGCCCCCCTGACCTCTGCCCCTGTCTACAGGTGTGGGTCAGAGGTTAAAGGTAAAGGTTGCACCCCTTGGCAGTACATGGTTCTGACAGTGCCTTTAATACATATTTGTTGGCTTCCTTGTTGATTTTGGAGTTTTTACATCTCTTACGTTCTGACAACGTGGTGACATCTGAAGCAGGGGCTTTAAATTAGCTAATAATCAAGTCTGCAAAACAGGATCCAATCCCTCCATGGCGCTTTTCTCTCTCTGTCCCAGACCCACATATAATTGTATATACGTTTTAATATATTTTAATTATTTTAAAGAACAAAAAATTAAAAAAGCTGCAGTATCCCTTTTTCCAATGGGTTGTGTGTTGTAAATACAATCAACTGCCTGTTGTTGTGAAGAGTGAAGTGTTTTGGTTTTATTGTTTCATTTCGAGCAGGCTCTGTGTGCTGTATAAAGATGGGCCAGTGCACGTTCAAAGACATTTTCTAGATGCAATCCACTTCATGGCACCACGGGGAAGACAAAGAAGTTACTATAAACAGAAAAGGAAAAAATAAAAACAGTTGTATTAATGTTTCTAACTTCTATACACTAATTAACATATGGCAGCCACACACCCCATATCCTTCTGTGGTCACAGGGTCTATCATCTCTCATATCAACTGCAGCAGAGGAAGAAGATATATATAATGTCTGCCAGCATACCAAAAAACAACTATTGCTTTAGCTACATGGAGTTGACCAGTGGCTAGTTATTTCCAGCTACATACACCTGTGGATTGTCCTACAAAAAAGTGCACACTTTTACGACCATGCACTTCGTTATCCAACATCTTAATCCTCACTAGTGAGATATACTGAGGGGTGGAGGATTACATATACTAGGGTATATCAATGGTGCTATCGCATTCACACTGCAGGCTAGATGCTCATAATCATAACTATAACACAGTTTGTATTGTATTGTCACATACTGTACCCTAGTACGGCCTAGTCGTGCCGTAAGGTTTATGTGTAACGTGTAGCAGCCATACGCTGTGATGTCAGGGCTGATTTCATTAGGAAGGAACGCTGGTACAGAGCTAAGGGGTTGAGTGATGTCATCAAGCATGGCGAATCAGGCCACTTGCCCTGTTGTCATTACCAAAGGATGATTCGATACCTCTTCTACTGGGGGAGGGGTTTGTTATCAACACACTACTACTACTACTACTGGACTGCAGCATTTCAACCACAACCACCCCTTTTCAACAAATGTTCACAGTAAATGGACTGGACTCCTGGCAAAGTCAAAGAGGGGAAGGTGGGTTGACTGTAGAAACGATAATGTTCGATGGTTCATATTTTTTCAGCTGAAGTTGCATCAATGTGAACTCTGAAATCTCTTGAGTCTTGGATTTCAGACTCACTCTACCAATTGATCTAGCTATCAATCCTCCTAGAGACTTTGGGACGGAGAAGTAAGGGGATCTGTAGTAAGGACTTAGTAAGAGCCTCACAGTATCAGGTCTGAGGAGGACTTGACCATTTGAAATGTCCAGTGGATTTTCTACACCACAACCATCAGAGAGACATAATGATGTTGAACAGGAGGACATCTGCTACATCTGTGCGCTATGTCGTGTGCTGTGGTGAACACATTCTCAGCTTGGGTTTTGTTCATTTCAGGTTTGATTTCCCACTTTGCAATGCTTACGGTTTTGTGCATTCAGCTTCGAGGACAGTAGCCTCAGTCTGGTAACTAGAGAAAATGGATACTGTAGCGTGGAAACTAAAAATAAACAATGTTGCACTGATAAATATATTCAATAAGGTTGTCATTTGTAAAGAAAAGAAAAAACAGAAAAAACAGTCATTTTCTTATTTTTATAATTTCAGATTATGTGATATAATTCTGAAATGTACAAATTATTGAGATGTTTTCATTATTGAAAAAGGTAGACACATTTCCTATAGTAATGTCCCCATTTACCTGAATTATTATCGCTTCGTTTTGTACTGTCATTAACATTTTGTGTAACTTCTTTTTACAAAAAAAACTTGTATTTTCAATACTGCTTCTACTATATAATTAATTCTGTAATTTGCTGTTGTAGGAAAAGATGAATAAACAGCAAGGCCTTAAATACCTGAACAGAACGTTTGTGTTGGTATCGTAGGGTTGTGGTTGAAACGACTGTTATTTGAGTTGAACATGCTGGTGGTTTGGGTGTGGGCTACTGTGATGGTGTGTCGATAAGAACACAGGAGGAGGAGGTACAGTTCAAAGGGCTATCGCCGGTTTATTTGGTAGGAATGGAAGGGGTGATTTATTTTACAAGGTTCTGGATGGTTGATCTACGAACAAGGGAAAGAACATACACTGTAGTCATATACTAATAGAATACAAATAAACCCAAATGTATACTACATTATTTACAGTGCCTTGCAAAAGTATTCATCCCCCTTGGCGTTTTTCCTATTTTGTTGCATTACAACCTATAATTTAAATTGATTTTTATTTGGATGTCATGTAATGGACATCACACAAAATAGTCCAAATTGGTGAAGTGAAATAAAAAAAAATTACTTGATTCAAAAAATTCTAAAAAATTAAAAACTTGGTGAAATTTGGTGTGTGCATATGTATCCACCCCCTTTGCTATGAAGCCCCTAAATAAGATCTGGTGCAACCAAGTCATGCTTCACATTAGTTAAATAAAGTCCACCTGTGTGCAGTCTAAGTGTCACATGATCTGTCACACGATTTCAGTATGTATACACCTGTTCTGAAAGGACCCAGATTCTGCAACACCACTAAGCAAGGCGCACCACCAAGCAAGCAGCACCATGAAGACCAAGGAGCTCTCCTAACAGGTAAGGGACAAAGTTGTGGAGAAGTACAGACCAATGTTGGATTATAAAAAAATATCTGAAATATCAGAACATCCCATGGAGCACCATTACACCATTATTAATAAACTGAAAGAATATGGCACCACAACAAACCAAGAGAGGGCCGCCCACCAAAACTCGTTTGGTGTTTGCCAAAAGGCATGTGGGTGTCACGACTTCAGCTGAAGTTGGTCCCTCTCCTTTGTCGGGCGTCTACCGGCGGTCGACGTCACCGGAGTTCTAGCCACCACCGATCCATTTCTCAGTTTCTGTTTGTCTTGTCATCATTCACACTCGGTCATCATTACCCTAATTACATGTGTTATTTATCCTCTGTTCCCCCCATCAGTGTTGTCCGTGATTGTTTCATGTTTGTGGCTCGGTGTGCGAGTAGCCGTTTTCTACGTTCAGTGATAATTGTGTGCCTTAATAAATTAAGGAGCGTGTAACTGTTCTCCTGCGTTTGCTTCCGACCAAGAGCTGCTGTAGAGCCACTACAGAATCGCGGACCAAATTATGGAAGCAGCAGGAGAAAACAGCCCTCCGGTTCAGATGGAGGAGCGTGTCAGTGAGCATGCAAGGATGATCCAAAGTCTCGGCTCAGCAATGGATCGCGTGCTGCATAGCCTGGAGCGTTTGGAGAGAGGAGGATCTGGTCCCAGTGGGATTCGTCTCTCTCCCCCGAGGGAGTATGATGGTACGGCTGCCGGGTGCCAGGGGTTCTTGCTCCAGCTGGAGATCTACCTGGCAACCGTTCATCCAGCTCCTTCGGGACGAGAGAGTGTTTCCGCCCTCGTCTCCTGTTTGTCCGGGAGAGCTCTGGAGTGGGCCAACGCCGTATGGGGAGAGGAGGACGCGGCGTTGGATCACTATAAGGAGTTCTTTACGCCTTTTCCACCTAAGACAGGGGACGAGGAGCGCACAGGATTTTTCCCTGGAATTCCGTACCTTGGCCGCAGGCGCAGGATGGAATGAGCGGGCCCTGATCGACCATTTCCGGTGCAGTCTGCGGGAGGACATCCGTCGGGAGCTGGCCTGCAGGGATAATACACTCAATCTGGACCAACTGGTGGACATGACCATTCGTTTGGATAACCTGCTGGCTACCCGCGGACGTCCAGATCGGGGCCTGCCGATTCCATCCTCTAGCGTTTCCGCTCCAATTCCGATGGAGCTAGGAGGTACTGCGCTAAGGGGGACCGGAGGAGGAGCCACTCCCTGCACCAGCTGTGGCCGCAGAGGACACACTGGTGGTCGGTGTTGTTGTTTTTTTCCAGGGAGTCGAGGAGGCAGGCAGAGCACTGTTGTGTCACCCCAGGTGAGTAAGCACCAAACTCACCCAGAGCTCCCTGTTGCTCACATGTTTGTGTTGATAGAGTTTAATGAGTGTTCCCCGCATTCCCAGCATAAGGCGCTAGTAGATTCAGGCGCAGCTGGGAATTTTATAGACCGTACCTTTGCACTTAGTTTAGGGATTCCCATTGTGTCTCTTGATGTTCATTTCCTGTGCATGCCTTAGACAGTCGTCCATTGGGGTCAGGGCTGATTAGGGAGGCCACAGCTCCAATAAGTATGGTGGACCTTGGGGAATCATAAGGAACGTATCAGTTTTTTCCTTATTGATTCTCCTGGTTTCCCTGTGGTGCTGGGCATACCCTGGTTGGCCTATCATGACCCCAATATTTTGTGGCAACAGAGGGCTCTCAAGGGGTGGTCACGAGGGTGCTCGGGCAGGTGTGTAGGTGTTTCCATCGGTGCGACTACGGTGGAAAGTCCAGACCAGGTCTCCACCGTGCACATCCCCTCAGAATATGCCGATTTGGCTCTCGCCTTCAGTAAGAAGAGGGCGACGCTATTACCACCTCATCGACGAGGGGATTGTGCGATAAATCTCCTGGTAGACGCTGCAATTCCCAAGAGTCATGTGTATCCTCTGTTGCAGGAGGAGACGGCAGCTATGGAGACATATGTGGCCGAATCTCTGCGACAGGGATACATTCGGCCCTCCATTTCACCTGCCTCCTCGAGTTTCTTTTTCGTGAAGAAGGATGGTGGTTTGCGCCCGTGTATTGACTATAGAGGTATCAATCAGATCACTGTGAGGTACAGCTACCCGCTGCCTCTGCCAGTGCTATCGAGTCAATACACGGGGCGTGCTTTTTCACGAAACTGGATCTCAGGAGTGCTTACAATCTGGTGCGTATCCGGGATGGGGACGAGTGGAAGACAGCATTTAGTACCACCTCAGGACACTATGAGTATCTCGTCATGCCGTACGGGTTGAAGAATGCTCCATCAGTCTTCCAATCCTTTGTAGACGAGATTCTCAGGGACCTGCACGGGCAGGGTGTAGTGGCGTATATCGATGACATATTGATATACTCCGCTACACGCGCCGAGCATGTGTCTCTGGTGCGTAGGGTGCTTGGGCAACTGTTGGAGCATGACCTGTACATCAAGGCTGAGAAGTGTCTGTTCTTCCAATCGTCCGTCTCATTCCTAGGATATCGCATTTCCACGTCCGGGGTGGAGATGGAGAGTGACCGCATTTCAGCCGTGCGTAATTGGCCGACTCCAACCACGGTAAAGGAGGTGCAGCGGTTTTTAGGGTTTGCCAACTACTACCGGAGGTTTATCCGGGGCTTCGGGCAGGTAGCGGCTCCCATTACCTCACTGCTGAAGGGGGGCCCGGTGAGACTGCGTTGGTCAGCTGAGGCGGACAGGGCTTTTGGTCGCCTGAAGGATCTGTTTACCTCGGCCCCCGTGCTGGCTCATCCGGATCCCTCTCTGGCATTCATAGTTGAGGTGGACGCGTCCGAGGCTGGGATAGGAGCTGTGCTGTCGCAGCGCTCGGGTACGCCACCAAAACTCCGTCCCTGTGCTTTTTTTTCTAAGAAGCTCAGCCCAGCGGAGCGAAACTATGACGTGGGGGACAGGGAGTTGTTGGCGGTCGTGAGGGCTCCGAAGGCGTGGAGGCATTGGCTTGAGGGGGGCTAAACACCCTTTTCTCATCTGGACGGACCACCGCAATCTGGAGTACATCCGGGCGGCGAGGAGACCCTCGTCAGGCAAGGTGGGCCATGTTTTTCACGCGTTTTGATTTTACGCTCTCTTATCGACCAGGTTCCCAAAACATAAAGGCAGACGCACTGTCCCGGTTGTATGACACAGAGGAGCGGTCCATCGATCCCACTCCCATACTTCCTGCCTCTTGCCTGGTGGCACCGGTGGTATGGGAGCTGGACGCGGAGATTGAGCGGGCGGAACGTACAGAACCCACTCCCCCTCAGTGTCCCGCGGGGCGTGTGTACGTTCCGTTCGATGTCCGTGACCGATTGATCGTTTGGGCACACACATCACTCTCCTCTGGTCATCCGGGCATCGGCCGGACAGTGCGCTGTCTTAGTGAAAGATACTGGTGGCCTACGTTAGCTAAGGACGTGAGGGTTTACGTTTCCTCCTGCTCGGTGTGCGCACAGTACAAGGCGCCGAGGCACCTGCCCAGAGGTAAATTACTACCTCTACCCGTTCCACAGCGGCCGTGGTCCCACCTGTCGGTGGATTTTGTGACGGATCTTCCACCGTCACAAGGGAAGACGACGATCCTGGTTGTTGTGGATCGGTTTTCAAAGTCCTGTCGCCTCCTTCCTTTGCCCGGTCTCCCTACGGCTCTACAGACCGCGGAGGCTCTGTTCACCCACGTGTTTCGGCACTACGGGGTGCCTGAGGACATAGTGTCTGATCGGGGGGTCCCCAATTCACGTCTAGGGTGTGGAAAGCTTTCATGGAGCATCTGGGGGTCTCGGTCAGCCTAACCTCAGGTTTTCACCCCGAGAGCAACGGGCAGGTGGAACGAGTGAACCAAGATGTGGGTAGGTTTCTGAGGTCCTATTGCCAGGACCGGCCGGGGGAGTGGGCAATGTTGAGCTTTTTGGCCATCAAGGAAAGCGCTATGTCTGGCGCAAACCCAACACCTCTCATCACGCCGAGAACAACATCCCCACAGTGAAGCATGGTGGTGCACGCTCAAATTCAGTTTTTTTTTGTCTTATTTGTTGTTTGTTTCACAAAAATATATGTTTTACATCTTCAAAGTGGTAGGCATGTTGTGTAAATCATTTTTATTTACAACTGCGACCTGGCCAAGATAAAGCAAAGCAGTTCGACACATACAACAACACAGAGTTACACATGGAGTAAACAAACATACAGTCAATAATACAGTAGAAAAACAACTCTATATACAATGTGTGCAAATGAGGTAAGATAAGGAAGGTAAGGCAATAAATAGGCCATGGTGGCAAAGTAATTACAATACAGCAATTAAACACTGGAATGGTAGATGTGCAGTAGATGAATGTGCAAAGTAGAAATACTGGGGTGCAAAGGAGCAAGATAAATAAATAAATACAGTAGGGGATGAGGTAGTTGGTAGGGCTATTTACAGATGGGCTATGTACAGGTGCAGTGATCCTTGAGCTTCTCTGACAGCTGGTGCTTAAAGCTAGTGAGGGAGATAAATGTCTCCAGTTTCAGTGATTTTGTAGTTCTTTCCAGTCATTGGCAGGAGAGAACTGGAAGGAAAGGTGGCTAAAGGAGGAATTGGCTTTGGGGGTGACCAGTGAGATATACCTGCTGGAGCACGTGCTACGGGTGGCTGCTGCTATGGTGACCAGCGAGCTGAGATAAGGCGGGGCTTTACCTAGCAGGGACTTGTAGATGACCTGGAGCCAGTGGGTTACATGACGAGTATGAAGCGAGGGCCAGCCAACGAGAGCGTACAGGTCGCAGTGGTGGGTAGTATATGGGGCTTTGGTGACAAAACGGATGGCACTGTGATAGACTGCATCCAATTTGCTGAGTAGAGTGTTGGAGGCTATTTTATAAATGACTTCGCCGAAGTCGAGGATCGGTAGGATGGTCAGTTTTACGGGGGTATGTTTGGCAGCATGAGTGAAGGATGCTTTGTTGCGAAATAGGAAGCCAATTCTAGATTTAATTTTGGATTGGAGATGTTTGATGTGAGTCTGGAAGGAGAGTTTACAGTCTAGCCAGACACCTAGGTATTTGTAGTTGTCCATATATCTAAGTCAGAACCGTCCAGAGTAGTGATGCTGGATGGGCAGGCAGGTGCAGGCAGCGATCTGATGAAGAGCATGCATTTAGTTTTACTTGCATTTAAGAGCAGTTGTACGCCACGGAAGGAGAGTAGATACAAATGATACAAACCCCGCAAAAAATCCATTTTAATTCCAGGTTGTAAGGCAACAAAATAGGAAAAATGCCAAGGGGGGTGAATACTTTCGCAAGCCACTGTTCACTCCCCAACATATGCATTTGGATAGTGATTCTAAAATAAAAAATGTGTCTCTATACTCCAGCACTTTGGATTTGAGATCAAATGTTTCGTATGACATTACATAAAGTCATCTTTTATTTGAGTGTTTTCTCATGCTTACAGTGCCTTTGGAAAGTATTCACCCCCTTGACTTTTTCCCCATTTTGCCATGTTACAGCCTGAATTAAAAATGTATTAAATGTAGATTTATTTTCACTGGCCTATACACACAATACCCATAATGTCAAAGTGGAATTATGTTTTTCAAAATGTTTACAAATTCATTAAAAATGAAAAGCTTAAAGGTTGTGAGTCAATAAGTATTCAACCTCTTTGTTATGGGAAGCCAAAATAAATACAGGAGTAAAAAATGTTGCTTAACAATTCACATATGTTGCATTGACTCACTCTGTGTGCAATAATAGGGTGTTTAACATGATTTTTGAATGACTACCTCATCTTTGTACCCCACACATACAGATAATTGTAAGGTCCCTTAGTCGAACAGCGAATTTCAAACAGTTTCAACCCAAGGCCGGAACCATCCGGAGGAGCGCTAATTGACGCGCACCTGGCATTCATCATTACGCGCACCTGCGCTTCATCAATGGGCACACCTGAACTCCGTTACATCACTTATTACCTCCCCCATATCTGTCACTCTCTTAGTTCCATTCCCCAGGCAGTATTGACTATGTGTTTCATATCTGCACGCCACTCGTGTATCTTGTATTGTTCGATTTATTATTAAACTCACCACCTGCACTTGCTTCCCGACTCCCAGCATCCACATTACAGTAGGTGGAGAGAAAAAAACAGACATTAAATATCCCATTGAGCATGGTGAAGTTATTAATTGCACTTTGGATGACGTATCAATACACCCAGTCACTACAAAGATACAGGTGTCCTACCTAATTTAGTTGCCGTAGAGGAAGGACACTGCTCAGGGATTTCACCATTAGCCAATAGTGAGTTTAAAACAGTTACAGAGATTAATGGCTGTGATAGGAGAAAATTGAGGATGGATCAACAACATTGCAGTTACTCCACATACTAACCTAATTGACAGAGGAAAAATAAGTAAGCCCATACATAATAAACATATTCCAAAACATCCTATTTGCAACAAGGCACTAAAGTAATAATGCAAACAATGTGGCAAAGCAATTCACTTTTTGCCCTAAATAAAAAGTGTTATGTTTGGAGCAAATCCGATACAACACATTACTGAGTACTCCTGTCCATATTTTCAAGTATAATGGTGGCTGCATCATGTTATGGGTATGCTTGTAATTGTTAAGGGATGGATGGGGAGTTTTTCACTATAAAAAATAAACGGAATGGAGCTAAGCACAGGCAAACTCCTGTAGGAAAACCTTGTTCAGTCTGCTTTCCACCACACTGGGAGATTAATTCACCTTTCAGCATGATAATATGTTAAAACACAAGGACAAATCTACCTTTGTGTTGCTTAACAAGAGCACAGTGTATGTTCCTGAGTGGTCGATTTATTGTTTATATTTGAAATCTATTTGAAAATCTATGGCAAGACCTGAAAATGGTTGTCTAGCAATGATCAACAACCAATTTGACAGAGCTTTAAGAATTTTGAAAAGAATAATAGGCAATTGTTGCACAACCCAGGTTTGGAAAGCTCTTAGAGACTTATCCGGAAAGACTAATTGCTGCCAAAGGTTCTTGTACAAAGTATTGACTCAGCGGTGTGAATACTTAGTACGAGTCAAAAGTTTGAACACACCTACTCATTCAAGGGTATTTCTTTATTTTCCACATTGTAGAATAATAGTGAAGACATCAGAACTATGAAAAAACACATATGGAATCATGTAGTAAACAAAAAAGTGTTAAACTAATGCAAATATATTTCACCCTTTGCCTTGATGACAGCTTTTCACACTCTTGGCATTCTCCCAACCATTTTCATGAGGAATGCTTTTGCAACAGTCTTGAAGGTGTTTCCACATATGCTGAGCACTTGTTGGCTGCTTTTCCTTCACTCTGCAGTCCAACTCATCCCAATGAGCGGGAAAAAAATCAATTCAATTCATTTTGAATTCAGGGCGTAACCAATCCCTCTAAACTGCGTGTGAGCATGGTCGCACAACTCCCCCGGGACAAGAAAGAAATATCAGCCCATAGAGAGAAGCGCAAGATGTAATTTCACTCAACTCTATAGAGCAGTGGTCACCAACCAGTCGATCGCCAAGGCATTCCTAGTCGATCGCCAAACATTTCTGTAACAAAAACAACGATAAAGCATGTGTTCCTATATTGGGTGCACCCAATTAATCTTCCCTGCACCAGGGGCGTAAGACATAATTTTGTGTGGGGATAGGCCTAGAGAAATTTGGATAGGCATTTTTTCTACTTATTTATTGAATTTATTTTGCTACATGTACCATATATTATTTCGTGATACAATCGTTTTATATCAGTGCATAGTACTTGGAGCAACCTCGTTACATGGACAAATAATTACCTATCCCAGCGTATTAAAATTAGACAGTAACTTTAGACCAGTTGCCAACTTGCCAACAACATAAAACTCATCTTCAGACGCACTTTAATCTCGATGGGCAAACAAGCCTATGTTTGATGTTACAATTTATACCACGGCGGGCAGTAGTACTATAGAATGGTACCTTACCTTTAGTAGACGTATCATCCGGCGTGACCTACATCACAAGGCGCAAACGGCGAGGCTTTGAGTTGAATATGGTGATGATTTCATCATAATCCAATGTATCTGTCAGTTCACGCTCAAAAGACAGCAAACTGATGTGGTTCAGCGAGGCGCTTGTCATTGATGTGCGAAGACAAATTTTTTTATCCAAATTGTTGTTGAGAAAAGTCTCTCCACACAGACAATGAATAAAAACAGTGATTTCAGCATCCTCAATTGATATTGCATTCTGATCCCATGTGGTCTTCAGTTGCTCTTTAAGGCCGCAGGTGGGATTCTTTGGAAAAGGAGGCTGCCGCTTGCATGATCCCGTATGTGTCTTGTTGAAAGTTGTGACTACGTTGTCTGCCAATTCTACAGGCAGCTTTCGCTGCCGTGATGTGCTCACATCCCAATTACTAAGATCATGCTTAATCATCATCTCTTCTTTAGCTTGAGAACTTTATCAAAGTCTCCCCCTGAGCTATCTCTGAACGTAGAAAAGCTGCTTTGAGGACTTCAATTAAACCAATACAGTCGTCACAGATAATATAGCGCTTTGTAATCCCTTCGTAGCAAAATCACTAGTGTCAAACAATTTACTAAACGTGACTAACAGGAATTAAAACGTATTGTTCTGGATTTGTTGTAAGAGGGCAACGGCTTCTAGTTTGGTTTGTCCACAAGCCTCTGAAAACTCTGCAAGAACCTCTAAAATGGCATCTAGCAGTAACAGCACTTTACTCACAGACCCTGATTTTGAACTCCACCGTGGATCTTTCTAGCTCAATACATGGTCTATCAAGATGCAAATCTTTCTGTATTTCTATGAATCGAGCATGTCTGTGGGATCCACTCATAAATGTGTGTAGCTGGTTTCATGTGTCAAAAAAGTACTGGCATGTCCTGACATTTTTGCAGCGGTGCCCAGAACCAAGTTCAGACGGTGGGAGTTGCAATGCACGTATACCGCTTTCTTAAATGTTTGCTTTAGTAGAACATGTACCCCTCCTCTGTTCCCTGACATGACTGAAACGCCATCAAAACTAAAACCCACACATTTTCCGAGAAATTCCTTGTGCAGACAAATCAGCAGTTTCCAGAAACCCAACAGCTCTTTCTTTAAATCATTCCAGCATTAATGTATCGGATGTACACAGCAATAAGTTCACGTTTAGATTGATCTTTATATTCATCTGCTTGTATGGCAAAATACGTGGAAGTCGCAGAATGAACTTCATCTTTTATCCTCAACAGTAACAATGATGCTGCACACTCCAGCAACTCCTTCTGAATTGCAGGGCTCATAAGCGTGGCATTGCGTGGTAGCTCATTAAGCCTGTTTTGTGTTTCTGAGTCATACTTTGACATGGAATTGAAGATTTCTGAAAAGTTACCTTTGTTGATTGCCTCTTCGGTATCTCTATGCCCTCTGGGTAGAATATCCTGCTTTGCACACATGAGAACAATATCTATGACCACTTTAACATGTGCACGGTTTCATTCTATAAGATCCATGTTTGCATCACCATGCATTTGGTTCAACACAGTCCCACGACTTTTAGGCTCATGGGTCGCCTTGTAGGATTCAAATTTTGCAAGGGCACTAGCATGTAATTTGCTATTCTGATGTTTTGCTTTACTATACTCAATCCACACAAACTGGTCATACCACCTTGAAGAGAAGCAGCGTGATTTGCCATTTATCATACTTGAAGGGAACTTTGCTAGCTTTGGTTGACAGGCTGGTTCATCAACGGCAGACACAAATCTGTCGGTGGACCTACTGCAGGTTCACCCCCACCCGCGGCATCAAGAACGAGAGGAGACGGTGGGGTAGGCAAGCAAGCATGCCTGCCTCAACGCTGCATTGGCGGTTGTGATGGCGATTGCGGTTGTTTCTATTCTGGCGCCACCTGTTAATGTCTCATTCTGGAAGCTATCGGTATATTGATCCAAATAATCTTCTGGCACACACTCCTTTTCCTCCAGATGTCTATTTTTGAAAAACCTAGCGATCGACATTTGGTTTGCCATTGCTAGAACTACTAAATTACCTTAGTTGGTGAGTCAATTTGCTTTAGCTAGCGTGGTAGAGCTTGCTAGCTAATGCTCTTACAAATTTTAGCCACGTGACATTGCCAAGTTGTTGAGGTGAACCACGGTATGCCATTTTTTTTAATGTAATCAATAGTCGGAAGCCAACTTCATTGTCGCGGACTACTTCTTTGTTACATTATAATAAAATTACTCATACAAAATCAAATCTCACATGCGTTTCTTTTAAAAATGTAATCAAATAAAACACAATTTATATTGAATAATTTCTGGGACATATTTTGGGTAGGCCTGAGATCAAACTGGCCTACCCAGGCTTACCCGGTGTGCAGGGGAGTGGCGTTTGATCTCAGGCCTACCCACAAAATGAACTGCGAACTGTTGCCATTTTAAACCATTTCATGTGTCTGAAGGTAAAAATGTTGCCTTCCCGACGGGCCCAGAGAGCATATCAAGTGCAATATAGGCAAATCAGATGGCTCAGATTACTGTGGCTGCAGTAATTTAGCAGGCATAAAAGAAAGCTACAGAAAAATTGATACAGAGATTTCAAAACATTTAAAACTATGACTAGATAGAGACTGTCAACGAATACAGCAAAGAGCTCCTGTTTTTATGACTGAGTTCATGTTTAAGTTCTTACTCAGCACTGTCAACACTTTGTATTCAACACTTTTATAAGCCATAAAAGGCGCGTTCTTCCTATTTCCTCTCAGCGCTGCCTATATCAAGCACTGCAGCAGTTATGAATGAGTAGAAAAGTGTAAAGGCTTGCGTTGTTGTTATTATTAGCGGCTTGGGTATTTTTTTAAATCGAGGAATATTTTACTTTCTCTGTTCATCGGAGTAACAACATTTATTTGTGCATGAGGAAGAAATAATGCTGTGCGACTCATGTCAAGTTCATGTCAAGCCCTCATGGAATGTAGGCCTACGTTAAACACCACACATTGGCTGCTACTGTAGGCTGAATAATAGCTATTTCTATGTTCAAATGTTATGGGATGCATCACCATTGTTTTTGATGGTAGACCACTCTCATAGTCCCACATTATGATCAAATAGCCACAGTAGCCTACTGTTAAAACTGTAACTTAAAGTGGGTACAGCCTGTGTTCACAGTAAACGCGTGCTGGAAGTTGCACAGAATTTTGATAATTTTCAAGTTTGCGCTCAGCAGATTTTAAATTTGCTCAATGCTGAAAAGATTTTAGGGAACATTGGCTGTAACACAACAAAATGTGTGTCATACTATAGGTCTAGTCCAACACAGGAGGGCGCTAAAGCACACAATACAGGCAGCGAAACCTAAACCCATGCTGAAGAGCAGTAAAATAACAGGTAGCGTATTAAGTTGTTGAGTGGGAGAGTGAGAAGTCCAAATATGAGAAAGAATGAATGCCCCTTTGATTCTTCACTGAATGAAGTTTTATGTAAAGCCCAAACAGTGTCTTTGTGTCCCATTCAGACAGGCACAGCTTCAAGGGAGCCTGTATGTGTACACCCTTACCAGACCAGACCCTAACAGCCACATGGAAACTGTTGTCACACCCTCAGTCAGTCTACTCAGTAATGGGTGTTATAGTAGTCCTAGATGTCAACAATTTGTGTACATGTTCATGTCAAGCCCTAATGGAATGTAGGCCTACATTAAACACCACACGTTGGCTGCTACTGTAGGCTGAATGATAGCTATTTCTATGTTAGAATGTTATGGGATGCATTACCATGGTTTTTGATTGTAGACCACTCTCATAGTCCCACGTTATGATCAAATAGCCACAGTAGCCTACTTAGCCTGTGTTCACAGTAAACGCGTGCTGGAAGTTGCACAGAATTTTCACAATGTTCAAGTTTGCGCTCAGCAGATTTTAAATTTGCTCAATGCTGAAAAAATTTGAGGGAACATTGGCTGTAACACAACAAAATGTGGAATAAGTTAATGGGTATGAATACCTTCTGAAGGCACTGTATCTGATTCATAGATCTACATTTGAAGAGTATCTCAGCCTGGCCTCAAACACTAGTACATAGTAAATGTAAATCTGTTACACTCAAATTAGTATGATATGTTACGATTTGTATGGTTACATAAGACAGAAGGTTACTTAAGCCAAAAAAACGAAAAGAGGGAGGTTGGTCGGGCAGGATGGGTGGGCGTATAACGTGAATGTCTAACAATCAAAATGTTGCGTTTCTGAATCATAACAATGAACAACTTGAGCATTTTAGCTAATTAGCAACAATGCAGCTACTTACTACTTTTTAGCTACTTTGCAACTACTTAGCATGTTAGCTAACCCTTCCCCTAACCTTAACCCTTAACCCTAACACCTAGCCAACTAGCTAACGTTAGACACAACAAGGTGGAATTCATGCGTATTGTAAATTCATAACATGTTACACGAATTGCAATTCGTAACACATCATACAAAATGGATGATGCATCCATACATTTTCATACATACCATACGAAACGTAACATATCATGCTAAATGGAGGGAGACCGATTTACATTTACTATGTTATGTCTATCCCTGAGTCCCGATTGAGTAATTGGACGAATTTCACTTATGGTGTACCAAAGTAGTCAAAACTCTAGTATTTGGTCCCATATTCCTAGCACGCAATGACCACATCAAGCTTGTGACTCTACAAAGTCGTTGGAGGCATTTGCCATTTGTTTGGTTGTGGTTTGCCCAATAGGAACTGAATGGTGATTGTGACTGGAGTAATTGTCTTTCTAAGTGAGTAGATAATATGTTTCTGAACACTTCTAAGTCAATTCTGATAATGCCATGATTAAGAATAATCATGAATTTTGATGAATGAGAAAGTTACAGAGGCTACAACAAAGCATGCTAATTTCTCACCATTACCAATAATGGGGGAGATTAGCTTTTTTGGGGGGGTGTCTGATCTTTGTCCCTCTGTAACTTTCTCAATCATCATCATTCACGATTTATTCATGATTATTCATAATCATGGTAGCAGCCACAATCATGTAGAAGTGTTCACAAACATCTTATATTCTTACTTACAATAAAAGTGACTCCAAAATGACACAATGCATTGTTCACCATTCACTTCCTGTTGGACCAACATTTTTTTAATACATTTTTTATTGAACCTTTATTTAACTAGTTAAGAACAAATTCTTATTTTACAATGACAGCCAACCCGGCCAAACCCTCCCCTAACCCGGACGACACTGGGCCAATTGTGCGCCGCCCTATGGGACTAGAACATAATCCGAAACACAACCAAAACAAGCAAAAAGTAAATGCATCCAGCAAGTTCATAGAGTCACAAGCTTAATGTAGTCATTGTGTGCAAGGAATATGGGAACAAATACTAAACTTTTGACTACTTTATCATAAGTCCAAATACTTATGACATCTTCAAATGGGATGAATAAAAGCGCTTTCATTTCTAAATGGTAAATCAGATGTGTATGAAAATACCCTAAAATAAAAGGTTGACCTTACAGTATGTACTGTCATCTCATATGAAACATTTGATCTCAAATCCAAAATGCTGGAGTTTAGAGCCAAATAAAACATTTTAGCGTCACTGTCCAAATACATACAGTATGTAAGGGAGTGTATGAAACAGCATGTAAAGGAATTAATATACACAACATACTGTACATACCAATGTAAAATAGTTTCTTAGATAAAAGAGCACAAGGCAACAATCAATTAGGCAAACAATAATAAATGTTCTCAAATCAAACATTCAAGATTAAGCAATACAAACTTGCTTTGAATATAACTTATCCAAAAGGTAAAGGAACTTTGAACTTACGCTGAACTTTTAACTTACTCTGCCAGTTGTCTGGATGGTTGGTCCTTATGCAGTGGGTTTGTAGTTTGTAGTTTAGGGTATAATTTGCTCCAGGCCTGACACTGCCTTTCAGTGCTTTTAAGACAACTGGGAACTGAAAAAACGAGGTCAAATCGTTACATCATTGATCTTCAGGTTGGAAAGTTGTAGCTCTATTTGTGTATGGACCCTAAAACGTTTGGTATGCATATTAGTTCAGAACCTAGCTATGAACCTCAGCTATCATAGCCAGTTGTATCAACTTCAAAACAGTCTGAATGACATTATGGATTGAGGAGAATGTATTATTACTTTGTGCCAAGGATGCAAGTCGTATATACCTGTAGTTATTACCGTGCATGAGATCCCCACATTGTAGCCTCTACATTTAATATATTCACTGAGCATGTACTCTACCTTGGCAAATGAAGGTGCAGTTCAAGTATGAATGTCTGTGAGATGATCACTTTTAGTCTGAAACCTCTCGCTCAACATATCCGTCAGACGGCATAGCTCTTGGGATCTTTGGGATCTTCCAGCACGGCAAGGTGGCAACCTACGGAAGACAAAAACACACAAACACAGTTCTGGATTTGGGTCTGCAGCCCCTGCAGAATAAACAATCATGGGATAATAACGACAACCATGTAAAGAAATGAAGAAAATTATTTGAAACCATACTTGTCATCTGGTTGAACATTTGAGTTAGGCTACTGTCCATTTATTAGAATATAGACAAACATTTGTTGGGAAGTGGAATATCCATTAAATGTGATTATATTTGTAGCACCAACCAAACTGTAAGATATCGTTCACAAACAAAAGCAGTTTGGTTTTACATAGTACAGGACAAGCTGTAATCATATCCTGCAGTGATACAGGCACGGGCTTGTCATAGGATTTGCCCGATTTGTGTCATATTGTAGGTCTAGTCCAACACAGGAGGGCGCTAAAGCACACAATACAGGCAGCGAAACCTAAACCCATGCTGAAGAGCAGTAAAAGAACAGGTATCGTATTAAGTTGTTGAGTGGGAGAAGTCCAAATATGAGAAAGAATGAATGCCCTTTTGATTCTTTACTGAATATATTTTTCTGTAAAGCCCAAACAGTGTCTTTGTGTCCCACTCAGACAGGCACTGCTTCAAGGAAGCCTGTATGTGTTACACCCTTACCAGACCCTAACAGCCACATGGAAACTGTTGTCACACCCTCAGTCAGTCTACTCAGTAATGGGTGTTATAGTAGTCCTAGAACCTGTTGCACAGTGTGTATAATATATATATATATTTTTTAAACATACAATATCCATTAAAAATAGGGTACCTTATAAAGGAGAGAGACTGAACAGGCTACGTAATAGGCTACGTAACAAAAACCCATCCATACACAACATTCAGAAAATTGATTTGACAAGAGGGGGCTATTCAAGGGTTAGTTTTGGGATAACTTTCATTATTCTCATACATGTCACCAGTAGCCATGTCCATAATAACGGATAATAGCCTGTAATATAATATGGGCGTGTCTTAAATTCATGACGTCAGCCGGCTTTTTCTGTGAAATTGGGGCTTCGTTTAGAGGAGAGCACTGCGGACTTGTCTCTTCATCTAATTTTGCGAAGAAAAAGAGGTTCGCGGCTACTGGAATATACTAAATATATGTAATAAGTACACTTTTATCCAACAAAATAGTCGATTATATTTTTCCCTTTCGAAATGGACTAACTGTTTAAGGAATGACCCGTGGGGGAGTAAAACGACCGTGACTTTTTGCAGGAGGAGAAAGTAGCTCCCTTTGCCAACAAGGCAATTGTTGCTGTGTCTACGCTGGGTAGCGGATCACTACGGATATTTTAAAAAGGATACCTTTACGTATGTTGCCTCGGCAATAAATCACGAGGAGAAGGTAAATGTTATAATTTGATAATTGTATGAACCCTGTTTTTATCTGTTCGTTGATTACTCTCCAACAAAAGTATTTATTTTTCCACATGGATGAAGGACTTGGATGATGGATATCCTATCTAGATTTCAAGTTTTTCACATGCAGACAGTAGGATCTTGGCAGTCTTCCAATTTGGACCAGAATAAATATTTTGGGTGGAGAGAGATTATCTGTTCCAGATGGATCTCAATCTGTCTTTTTTTTTTGTTTTTGTAGAGGTTGAATCTTCACATGATCTGGGTCTAATAAATATATTTTGGACAATATATTGTTTTTAAGTAGTGTTTCGAACAATTTCATCTGACAATTTTGCCTTCCATGTTTTTTTTTATTCAGCAACGAATATGTCATCCTCATGTTTCCGATAATCTTGCCGTTTTTGTAGACTCATTGGATAGGCTACTGTGCTTGATGCCTGCCCTAAGGTGGGGGCCACAGTTCTATAATAGATAATAAACCGGTTAGTTTGGCTCCTGGATGCTGATTGGCTGAAAGCTGTGGTAATTTTTACTGTCATATTTATGTTGGCAACCGGTTTATAATAGCAATAAGGAACCTCTTGAGGTTTGTATTATATGGCCAATATGCCACTGCAAAGGGCTGCTTCCAGGCACTCTGCATTGTGTCTGAGGACAGCCCTTAGGCGTGGTATATTTAAGCAATAAGGCCAGAGGAGGTGTGGTCTATGGCCAATATACCACGGCTAAGGTCTGTTCTTAAGAACGATGCAACGCAGAGTGCCTGGACACAGCCTTTAGCCGTGGTATATTGGCCATATATCACAAACCCAGAGGTGCCTTGATGCTATTGTAAACTGTTTGCCAACATAATTAGAGCAGTAAAAATAAATGTTTTGTCATACCCCTGATATACCACGGCTGTCAGCCAATCAGCATTCAGGGCTCGACCCACCCAGTTTATAATGGCCAATATTGCTTAATTATACACAAAAATGTGTCACAGTTGAGGGATAAAGAAGTTAGCTCCTTGTGATCACATATGATCCGTGTCTCATACAAGTATGATCTGTGTCTCATACAAGCAGGTCTGTGTCAAATTAACAATAAATCATCTTATAGACTAAGGCCACAAAGCTGCTTCTGTTGAGGGTCATCATCACATTAAATGTGTGGTGGTGTTGATGCTTGAGAGATCGGTTTGTGTATGCTGAGAAGGCCTGTGTGTGTGTGTGTGTGTGTGTGTGTGTGTGTGTGTGTGTGTGTGTGTGTGTGTGTGTGTGTGTGTGTGTGTGTGTGTGTGTGTGTGTGTGTGTGTGTGTGTGTGTGTGTGTGTGTGTTGAGATGAGGTGTGTTGGGGTCATGACACATAGATAGCATCAGGGCTAGGTGTGTCCCAAAGAAGAACACAGCCAGTGGTTATGACTTCAAAACAAACAAGTCTACACACTGTCATTTTATTGAATCCCCCACCAATCAGTTTACAAACGCAACAGTTTCGGACATTCAGTTGCCCTTTATAATGTAAGATGGTAAGTAAGGATCATATCACGTCCACCTTACCCTACTCCCACTTCAATTTGCATACTGCCCCAATAGATCCACAGATGATGCAATTGCCATCGCACTGCACACTGCCATATCCCATCTGGACAAGAGGAATACCTATGTAAGAATGCTGTTCATTAGCTACAGCGCAGCCTTCAACACCATAGTACCCTCCAAGCTCATCATTAAGCTCAGGGCCCTGGGTTTAATCCCCGCCCTGTGCAACTGGGTCCTGGACTTCCTAACAGGTCACCCCCAGGTGGTGAAGTTAGGAAGAAATACCTCAACTATGCTGATCCTCAACACAGGGGCCCCACAAGGGTGCGTGCTCAGCCCCCTCCTGTGCTCCCTGTTCACCCATGACTGCGTGGCCACGCACGCCTCCAACTCAATCATCAAGTTTGCAGACGACACAACAGTAGTAGGCATGAGTACCAACAATGATGAGACATCCTACAGGGAGGAGGTGAGGGCCCTGGCAGAGGGGTGCCAGGAAAATAACTCAATGTCAACAAAATTAAGGAGTTTATTGTGGACTTCAGGAGACAGCAGAGGGAGCTCGCCCCCATCCACATCAGCGGGACCGCAGTGGATAAGGTGAAAAGCTTCAAGTTCCTCGGTGTAAACATCACTGACAATCTGAAATGGTTCACCAACACAGATAGTGTAGTGAAGGTGCAACAGCACCTCTTCAACCTCAGGAGTCTGAAGAAATTTGTCAGCCTGTATCACCGCCTAGTACCTGCAACTGGACTTCCCGCAACCGCAGAGCTCTCCAGAGGGTCGTGTGGTCTGCCCAACGCATCACCAGGGGCAAACTGCCAAGCCCTCCAGGACACCTACAGCACCAGATGTCACAGGAAGGCCAAAAAGATAATCAAGGACATCAACCACCCGAGCCACGGCCTGTTCACCTCACTATCATCCAGAAGGCGAGGTCTTTACAGGTGGATCAAAGCTGGGACCAAGAGACTGAAAAGCATCTTCTATCTGGGACTGTTAAATAGCCATCACTAGCAGACCTCCACCCAGTGTCCTGCCCTGAACTTAGTCACTGTCGCTAGCCAGCTACCACACCTTAGAGGCTGCTGCCCTATGTACATAGACATGGAATCACTGGACACTTTAATAATGGAACATTGGTCACTTTAAGGATGTTTACATCATGTTTTACTCATCATATGTATTCTACCTTATTCTAGTCAATGCCACTCCGACATTGCTCGTCCTAATATTTATATATTTCTTAATTCCATTATTTTACGTTTAGATTTGTGTGTATTGTTATATACTACCCGCTGTTGGAGCTAGGAACACAAGCATTTTGCTACACTCCCAATAACATAGCTAAATATGTGTAGTTTATTTTTGGAAGGAGTAGTGAGATGTTGTGCACTGTGCAGGCTGTCACATTAATTGGATCAAGCAGAAAAAGTCCCCAATTTAATCTCAGGTATAATGTCTGTTGTGTTTGTGTGCACAAGCGTGTGGTTTTCTTTAACCTTGTAAATACAGCCGGCCGAGGTGAGCTGACTTCTCAGTGTGGCTAGAGTTTAATTAAGGGAATGGAGTGGTGGGAAGGGAGGGAGGGAGGGAGGAAGGAAAGTAGAAGGGAGAAGGAGGTAGGGCTAATTGAGGGAGAAGAAGAGAGAATGGGTGTGTATTTACACGTGGGACGTGTGTGTGTGTGTGTGTGTGTGTGTGTGTTAGGAGAGATGGAGGGTGGAGACAGTAGGTACTGTAGGAGAAGCTAGGCTGGGGATCTACCAGCTGAATGGATGTGACCTCCAACCCCAGATAGCAGCTGCTGGAGGGCTGGCTTTTCATCTGATTTACAGATTCACTGACAAAAGACCCCGCCCTGCCGTTCTGGGGGACATGTAATGTTTTGTGTGTGTGTGAGACAGACCTCCTGTCCCTCTGAGATGGAAGTGATGAATGTGCACTGTATCTGCTGCTACTCCAACACATGAGTTGTGCTGAAAGGGGAGATTTGTTTAGAAAACAAGTAGTACAAGGACTGCCTGTTACACCCATAACACACCACAAGGAGTAGTCTGACTCTATAACAAACAGAGTTAACATATGATAACAATGTGGTTGTCATGTTTTGTTTGTCAGTAAATCACTGTCTGCTCTAACTAGTACATCATGGAATCACCTAAAGACTTTAACCGTGGGAGAGTGGACAAATTTAGAAATCACAATTAGTTCTCAACTTGATTTTTACAGGTATATTTCAGTCTAATTATGAAATCATCTCATGCTGATGTTAGAAATAAACTGTGCTCTATTGCAATGTATCTGAATGAGATAAAGGTATAAGAATAGTCATTATTTACTGTGTTTAGCCATTGGATTACATATAGAACCATGAATTATAGGATTTCTATAGTCAAGCCTATATCGGATTGATTTCCACTCTTATAAAAGTATGTGTGCCGTCTGGGATATAATTGTCATTTTGTGTGTGGAAATTGTGGGTTAGGGCTTTGAGTTTAGGTTTGACCTCCTCAGTAGTTTATATAACGTGTAGCCCTTAATGCCCTCCCACTCCCCTCTCCCCTCTGACTCAGAGCCATTTTGTGATTTCCACATCCAGGTCTAAAAACAGCATCAAAACCACACAGAGAAAGGGCGTGGTTAAGGTTGTGCATGTGGAACCCTATTCCCTATGTAGTGCACTACTTTTGACCAGGGTCCATAGGGGAATGGGATGCCATTTGGGATATAGCCTTAGTTTAGTCAACCTGGCAAGGCTACAGGAGGTCTGTGTTGAAAATGGGCCAAACTCCTTATATAGTTAATAAATAATAGAGTGTGATGATCTCAGGCTGTGTGCAGCCATATGTTGTTTATTGTTATGACAGTTTGAACATTTGAGAGCTTTAAGTGGAATTGAGGCCTTGCACATTTTGGGGGTTTACAGTGCTTTGCTACATGAACGTTCTATTTTGGAAGAGTTTAAATTCGTTTTAATTTAATGTTATACCATATAGTATATCTTTGTTTAAAAGATATCAGATTACTGAACATTTACCATTGCCATGGTATTCCTATCTATACTCTATGCACGAGTATACCGAAATGAACAAAGTGCCTGTGTTCAAGCTTCATGAATGATATTTGTTAAATGTTGATCTTTAAACAACATTGAAGGGACAGAACAAATCCTTAATTCAACCCATGACAGCCTTATCTCGGCATGGTCTTCGCTTAGAAACTTCTGTTCCTACAGAACTCTGAGACCTCAAGGGTCATGCATGGTCACTCAGTTGCATATTTTCCTTTAGCCTATAGCCCAGAAATGTAGGCTATAGGATACAATGCAGTTCTGTTCAAAATGGCTTTTCCCCCTGTTACAAATGCTAGCTTTTCATTTGCTTTAGTAAGACATAACGTGGATGAAGAATCAATGCTTTGTGCCATTTCAGGTCAATAGAGGAATAAAAAAAACAACATTCTATTGCAGCTTCTGAAAAAAATTACATATTGTCTTGCAATGAAAGTTGACAGTTATTTTTCCAACGATTCCAGGAGGAAGTAGTCTAGTAGTGAGTGTTTACTGTTCTAGGCTTCTGCTTATAATTCTAACATTTTGGTAGGCTATTTGTTAGTCAACTTTTCTATAATTAGATACATGTAGCTTCTCTTCTGTCATTACATGTTGCCCTATAAGACTAAATAAACCCTTGCTCACCAGAATGTCATAGATACACTGAAACAAATATAAACGCAACATTTAAAGTGTTGGACCCATGTTTCATAAGAATTTTCCTATATTTCTCTACTATAAGCCGCCTCCGTCTTTTTAAAGAATTTGGCAGTACGTCCAACCGGACTCACAAGCGCAGACCGCATGTAACCACTCCAGCCCAGGACCTCCACATCCAGCTTCTTCACCTGTGAGACCAGTCACCCGAACAGCTGATGAAACTGTGGGCTTGCACAACCGAAAGATTCCTGCACAAACTGTCAGAAACCGTCTCAGGGAAGCTCATCTGCATGCTTGACATCCTCACCACTGGCACGCTGGAGAATTGTGCTCTTCGCGGATGAATCCTGGTTTCAACTGTACCTGGCAGATGGCATCATGTGGGCGAGCGGCTGGCTGATGTCAACGTTGTGAACAGTGTGCCCCATGGTGAGGTGGAGTTATGGTATCGGCAGGCACTGCTATCATCCTCTTTTACCACTTCATTAAATCTTTCCCAAACATTACTTTTCTCGCCTTCCCTTTATTTTGAACTCTTAATTTTAAAGCTTTTTCTTATTGAATTATTGAACTCCGCCATTGTCCTTTTTGCCTCCGTGGATCGAAGTTCACTTGTTCTGCCTGTTCTCAAAAGCATTTTCCGGTTGGCGTATAGGCTATTTGGCAAGCATACAGTTAGGCCCTAAAGCTTCCGCGCTAATGCCAGAGCTTAAAATAATGAAAGCAAAACATCAATGTAGCCTATCAATATACATTGCACAAAAATTATCTATTTAATGGATTTTTTAAGGTATTGCTTTCTCTTTATTCAACTTATATAATTATTCTATTATTACTGGCTTATTATTAACAACTAGTAAATGTAGTCCTTAGTCAACTGGGAACACAGTAGCAGCCAGCTAGCAGGATTTCCTACGGCAGGCTGAGGGACTAAGCCCCGATATGAGCGTCTGTGTTGCTCCTGCTCCAACATCAATGCTTTGAGAAACTGATCAATCACTTCTCACAGTAAATATTTACTCCTTTAATGGTCATCTGTCTTCTGCCATGTTTCAAATAGCTACCCAAACCATCCCTATTTGTCAAATTAATTTCTTCTTTGTGCGAGACCTTCTCTTACATTAATTTCTGCCACTATTATCCATTAAAGATAAGCTCTGGGTGGTTGTGGTAGCAGTGAATGGTCTTGTTGCTGTGCTGTGTTGCTGTGTTTTCCAGAACTTAAATCATTGTGGTTTGATAGATTTAAAGATGTGGCCTATTGCCAGGCAGCATGCTGGCTGTCTTCCAGTGTGATTGGGACGAGCTTCCTGTGTTCCAGCAAAGGAAGGGCCAATTCAGCAAACCAATGCAGAGAGAGATGTCTCATTATACTCCTGTCAGACCTGGGTTCAAATACTATTTTGAAATAATTTTAAATATGCTTGATTGAGCTTGCCTGGCTTGATGGACCAATAGTATAGTCTGTAAACGGCAAACATCACCCATCTGACACTCCAGGCATTCTAGAGCAAAGGTTAAAACTATTTAATTGATTTCAAATAGTATTTGAACCCAGGTCTGACTACAACTGCTGCTGCAACTGCTGCTGGTCTGAACTCCAGCCCAGAGAGCAAGCCCCCAGGCTCATAGTATTCATCGCCCTTATTTTATCTCTGTACAGGTGGACTCATTATCATAGCTTAGCTGTTCGTTGGGGGAATCTGGGGTCATGGGTGTGCAACAGGAAATAAACTCAAGTACTATGAGTACCACAGAAATAGATTGTGTATGGAAGTGATTGGTATCCGTTAGCTAAGATTCAGATTAAATCAATGTCTCTATTTTTCCTATTGCCTGAATGATTTTATGGATTCCTTATTGGAGATGGTATGGCAAATAGATACTTTTTGGGGGGGGTTTTATGCTTCTTACACTAAGCATCATGCTCATAGGCCTAGTCTGTGAGAGGGTTGATTATTATCTGAGTGTGAAAACCAGGTGGGTGAGTCAGAAATAGTTAGCACTGACAGAGTAGTGTGAACTTGGCCATGCTCCAGATATTTTGGGTTAATTCTTTTGGCTTAGTAGTCCTTGTTGTTGATAATTTCAATAATAATAATTTAGGGTAATTTAGTTTTGTAAGACGAGAGGTAGATGTATTTTTCAAGGGGGGAGACAAAAATAGGCTTAATTGAAAACGCACTAGAAAGGCGTAAGTGCTATAGATTTTTTGAAGGACTACAAGGAGCTAAAGTACCTTCCGGTCAATATTCTTCTAAAAGTTTTATTTTTAAAACATCTGTTGTTATTGCAACTGGAATCAGCTTTCAAACATTGAGTGCATTTTCTGGGGATAGTCCAGTGTGTTTGTGTGACTGTAGTAGACCAGAGTGGCGCAGTCACTGTAAAAGTAATTTTCTGGACTTAAGGCAGCCCTTTCCCCTTTCTTACAAAACCTTCTTTTCCTGTTTTTCCTTTTCCTTATTTTCGCGGCTGGAGAAGGAGAAAATCCCAACGCAAGCTCTCTCTGAAGCATTGTCACAGTGGAGTACTGCCAAGTTCTCTCTCTGCTTTACCCAGAAAAGCAGCTAGCTTGGGATTTGTGATTCTACTATTATTGCTGCTGCTGCTAGGAAGCATTTGCTGACGTGTAGATATTTCTAAAGCAAAGGAGCTGACAAATAAAGCCACTCAATCAGTCGTGACTAAGGCCTGTGAGCGACTCAATCTGACGCTTAGAGTCACACAGTTTTCAGCAATCTAGACATGCAGAGATTATTTTTAACCCTCTCCCATCCAGCTTTATACACAATTGGTCAGCATTTTTATTTATCCAGGAAGCTCCATTGAGGTCAGAACCTATTTTCCAAGGGAGACCTGGCCAAGAGGCCAGCTAAATAAAAAAACAGGGAGAGTGCTCCGAGTGGGCTGTATGTTTTTTGAAGAAAATGGGTGGTTATCATGGGAAAATACCAGGTAGAGGAAACGTTGCGGTAGGAGAGATGGGGCATGACAACTGGTGCCTGTCCAAATATGGAAGCTCTACTCGGCTCAGGAACATGGCTGTGAGTGCTCTGGTTTCCCCAATGAAGTGCAGGCACCAGGCAGGCAGCTACTATCCTGGTCTGAGTGCTGAGAGTATCCTGTCCCAGAGAATTGCTTGAGAGCTCAGGTCATGTCCTTTTTAGTCATGGTACTCCCCACAGACAGACCACCATGATCTATCACCTCTACTCTCTTGAACACCGCAATGAGTTGATGAGAGGGTTTGTGTGTGTGCGCGCGCACGCATCTATCACCTGGATGATGATGTTTGAGGAAGCTGCCCTACTACCACGCTGTCTAAGCACCAGTGATCTATGTCTGGTTTTGGACATGGTTGAGTTTAACTGGAGATCTGTCTGTTTTTGTTCCACTCCCAGAGGAGGCAAATACTTTTGAGCAATTTGGTTGTTAAGTCAAGTTCCCCTAATGGTCTCAATCCCCCCCTCCATCCTGTTGGCCCCTGTGTTGTATATCTGCCCAGTGAAAGATCTTTCCAGGAGGTACTGATTCTTAAGTTAAGTTCATGAGCTTAAGATGCAACCCCTCAAAAGCGGTATTGTGTAGGGTTATCATCTTCGATAAGGGGTAGTACCAGTGTGTTGGTCTAAATGCTATCTTATGTTTTGCTGCAATGTCCCTCTGAAGACTTGAAGAACATTCCTGTCTCCAGCTGCTAAGCTTCATAGAATAGAAGTAGCCTTGTTGTTTTTCTAACTTGACACCTCGCTGGCATTTTACAGGCATATTTTCTCATTCAAACGTTTCCTTGGAACTCTGTGCTGGACTAAAAGTCAAACCAACAAGAATGTTGGAGAAAATAACAGGGGATGTGATTTTGGTTCTGACCAAAAACATAATTTATATCTTTATTAACACTGTCCAGAGATCTCAGATGATTATTTGATCTGGTACAAAGTAGGTGCTAGACATTTCGGGCTCAAATTGGTGTTGCGTGAACTTCAACTTTTGCTGAAGCACTCAGCTAAAGTAGCAACATTTACAACATTTAGTCTCTAACATAAAGAGATCTCAACAACTGAATCACATTATAGATTATTAGCTTAGATTTATTAGGTCTAGGCTACATTCCTTTAGAGTTTGGAGCAGTAGTCTGTTGGCCTTAACCTGACTGAAGGACCTTTGGTCAGTTGCATTACTGCAACACAGAAGTTGGGTAATGCCAAGGCAGAATAACTAATTGTGGCTCTCAGCTCTTCTAAGATCAGTCAGTTAGCCAGCCAGTCAATCAGTCAGCCAGCCAGTCTGTCAGCAAGTCAACTATTCAGTCTAATCTGGTGGTCGCAGACAGGCTGTCTGTGCAGCTAGGCTCTGTATAGAACATGATGGAGTACACACACACACACACACACACACGCTAAGGAATGCGTCACTCAACACCATACAGTACTGACTGCCAGAACTCCCCCCTCACTGTGTAAAGCACTGAAAATACAGCAGGACTCTTAATGCAGTAACTCTGCCTAGCGTTTGGTGCCATTGACAGGTCAGGGGTATACTGTATATTTTGGTCTTATGACAGGTCCCTACCACACATTTCGATGGTGTGTAAAATGGGGAGGAATCCAAATTCATAACTAGCTTCTTTATGTCTGGCTGGCTGGTCGTACCAGAGTTATTGTAAACCATGTGCATTACTGTACACAAGTTCAGCATGCTGATGATTAGCAGTTCTATGTTGGACGGATGTCCTCAGTATAGATAGGCATTTGCGGAGAGTTGTCCTGAAGTCTACTCCCTAGGGTTGGTGTGTTGAACTGAGACAGGAAGTTGGACATAAATTCTGCTAAATTCTCCATATTGGTGCACTCTCAACCCCCTCTATCACCCAGTGCTTTCTCAACCCACTCTTCCACTCTCAACCCCCTCTTCTACCCTAGGGGATTCTGTGATGTATGCTGTGCTTATCCCTTTTCCCGTAGCGTTGTCCACTTAGCAGATTCTTCAAACTAGTAAAGGGAGACTGCACTACCTGATTTGGCCTCGTTTTTCATCAATGTTCATTAACTTCATAGGGCTAGGGGACAGTATTTTGAAGTTTGGATGAAAAACGTGCCCAAAGTAAACTGCCTGTTACTCAGGCCCAGAAGCTAGGATATGCATGTAATTAGTAGCTTTGGATAGAAAACACTCTGACATTTCTAAAACTGTTAAGATAATGTCTGTCAGTATAACAGAACTGATGGCAGGCAAAAATCCGGGCAAAATCCATCCGGGATGTCTGAATCAGTCATGTCACACTGTTTTCAATTGGCATGCTATTCAATGCAGGGGATTTTAGCTCCCAGATTGCAGTTCCTATGGCTTCCACTAGATATTAACAGTCTTTAGAAAAAGGTTGGAACGTTCAATCATGAAAATCAAGGGAGTAAGACCACGTCATTTGTACTGTTGTGGATTTTGCGCGTAACAGGGAGTGTGCGCTCAGTTCTTTTTCTCTTCTATTCAGCAGGTTATATTCCGTCTGAAATATTATAGTGTATATTCATTTTAGGGTATGAGTATTGATTACAAATGCTGTTTGACTTTTTTCGACAAACTTTACGGGTACTTTTGTGATATTGTTTGTCTGCATGGATGAAAGCCTTTGGGCAGGTGGATTACTGAACAAAATGCGCCAACCAAACGGAGCTATATGGATATAAAGAGGAACTTTATCGAACAAAAGGACCCTTTATTGTGTAACCTGGACGCTTTGATATGCCATCAGAGGAAGATCAAAGGTAAGCAATTTATTTTATGCTATTTTTGAGTTTTGTGACACCTCTGCTGGTTATGTTATTTTGCTAATTGGTTTGAGTGGGGGTGGTGTCCTCAGACAATCGAATGTTATGCTTTCGCCATAAAGCCTTTTTGAAATCTGACAATGCTGTTAGATTAACAAGAGTCTAAGCTTTTGAAGGGTGTGCAGCATTTGTATTTTCATTAATGAGAAAATAAGTCTTTTTTAAATTAGTATTTTTGTCATTTGAATTTTGCGCTCTGCATTTCACCGGATGTTGTCAAAATCGATCCCGTTCACGGGATTGGATCCGTAACAGGTTAAGAAATGCTAGCTGCCATGACTGAAGGTAAAGAAGAGTTGTCTTGGAGGTGTGGTTTAATGTGGGTGTTTCTTGGGTGTGTCTTTGCCCAAGAATTACAACAAACAAGGACAGTAGCTATCCAGTTCGAGTTGAAACATTATTGAAAGCAAGCTGGCAACATGCATCAAACATGCTGACAGGTTTTCTTGATTATGAGCTAGCTAGATAGCTAACGTTAGCTAGCAGGGATCAAACCTGTCTACAGGGGCAACGTTAACTAATCAAATCTTCCTCTTCTAGTACATGTTACGAAGAGGCTATGTATTTAGTTAGTTACATCACAGTATCATAGCCTAGTACTATTACAGAAGATGGCGTCGATAGACATGGCAGCTCTGCTTCTAGCTCCTAAGTACACAAGCTCGTCTACAATTAAGTTCACCCGACCTAGAATACCTCAATCAAATGCCGACTGTATGACCTCCCAAGAAAAATCTCTTTGGTTATAGTCACAGCCATGTATATTCCCCCTCAAGCCGATACCACGACGGCCCTCAAGGAACTACACTGGACTTTGTGCAAACTGGAAACCACATATCCTGAGGCTGCATTTATTGTAGCCAGGGACTGTAACAAAGAAAATTTTAGGAAAACGCTCTCGAAGTTCTATCAACACATTGCCTGTAGTACTCACACTTCAAAAACTCAAGACCATTGTTACTTTCCCTTCCCGGATGGCTACAAGGCCCTCCCCCGCCCTCCCTTCGGCAAATCAGATCACGACTCCATCCTGCTTCTCCCTTCCTATAGGCAGAAACTGAAACAGGAAGTACCTGTGCTAAGGTCTATTCAACGCTGGTCTGACCAATCGGAATCCAAGTTTCTATATTGTTTTGATCAAGCGGACTGCAATATGTTCCGGGGTTGCCTCTGAGAATAACATTTACGTGTACACTGACACAGTGACTGAGTTCATCAGGACGTGTATAGGGGATGTTGTTCCCACTGTAATTATTAAAACCTACCCAAACAAAAAAACTTGGATAGATGGCAGCATTCGCACAAAACTGAAAGCGCAAACCACCACAACCACGGCAAATTGACTGGGAATATGGTTGAATACAAACAGTGCAGTTATACCCTCTGTAAGGCAATCAAACAGGCAAAACATCAGTACAGCGACAAAGTGGAGTCGCAATTCAACAGCTCAGACACGAGATGTACGTGGCAGGGACTCCAGATAATCACAGATTATAAAGGGAAACCAGCCACGTTGCGGACACTGACGTCTTGCTCCCGGATTTTGTGAGTGTTTTTATAAGTCAAGGCAGCTCTAACCAACATCTCCAATCTTGTCTCTATGATTGGACTCCAGGTTAGCGGACTCCTAACTCCAATTAGCTTTTGGAGAAGTCATTAGCTTAGGGGTTCACATGCTTTTTCCAACCTACACTGTGAATGTTTAAATGCAGAAATCCAGGTATTTCCAAAGGGTTCTCACACTTCTTCTTGCCATTGTAAATAGACATGGAATCACTGGTGACTTTAATAATGTTTACAGTACATACTGTTTTGCTCATTTCATATGTATATATTGTATTCTAGTCAATGCCATCCTATTCAACTTTTGCTGTATATATACACACACTATTCTATCCTTTGTATCCTATTGAAATACTAAATATTCTTTCCACATACTGTCTATACATCCCATCGCATAAACATCTATCTACAGTGCATTCGGGAAGTATTCAGACCCCTTGACTTTTTCCACAATTTGGTACGTTACAGCCTTATTCTGAAATTGTTTTGTTTTTTTATCCCTCAATCAACACACAATAAACCATAATGACAAAGCAAAAACAGGTTTAGACATTTTAGCAAACTTGTAATTTTGATTAAAATACTGATATCACTTTAACATGAGTATTCAGACCCTTACTCAGTACTTTGTTGAAGCACCTTTTGGTAGCTATCACAGCCTCAAGTCTGATTGGTATGACACTACAAGCTTGGCACACCTGTATTTGGGGAGTTTCTCCCATTCTTCTCTGCAGATCCTCTCAAGCTCGGTCAGGTTTGATGGGGAGCTCTGGCTGGGCCACTCAAGAACATTCAGAGACTTGTCCCGAAACCACTCCTGCGTTGTCTTGGCTGTGTGCTTAGGGTTGTTGTCCTTTTGGAAGGTGAACCTGAGGTCCTGAGAGCTCTGGAGCAGGTTTTCATCAAGGATTTCGCTGTACTTTGCTCTGTTCATCTTTGCCTCGATCCTGACTAGTCTCCCAGTCCCTGCCCTGAAAAACATGCCCTCCCCACAGCATGATGCTGCCACCACCGTGCTTCACAGTAGGGACGGTGCCAGATTTCTTCCAGAATTGACACTTGGCATTCAGGCCAAAGAGTTCAATCTTGGTCTTGGTCTCATAGTCTGAGAATCCTTTTAGGTGCCTTTTGGCAAACTCCAAGAGGGCTGTCATGTGCCTTTTACTGAGGAGTGGCTTCCGTCTGGCCAATCTACCATAAAGGCCTGATTTGGTGGAGTGCTGCAGAGATGGTTGTCCTTCTGGAAGGTTTTCCCATCTCCACAGAGGAACTCTGGAGCTCTGTCAGAGTGACCATCGGGTTTTTGGTCATCTCCCTGACCAAGGCCCTTCTCCCCCAATTGCTCAATTTGGTCGGGCGGCCAGCTCTAAGAAGAGTCTTGGTGGTTCCAAACTTCTTCCATTTAAGAATGATGGAGGCCACTGTGTTCTTGTGGATCTATTATGCAGCAGAAATGTTTTGGTACCCTTCCCCTCAACACAATCCTGTCTCAGAACTCTACAGACAATTCCTTCAACCTCATGGCTTGGTTTTTTGCTCTGACATGCACTGTCAACTGTGGGACCTTTATATAGACAGGTGTGGATTTCCAAATAATGTCCATAACATTTTTGGAACATCTCAAGGATGATCAATTGAAACAAGATGCACTTGAGCTCAATTTCGAGTCTCATAGCAAAGGGTCTTAATACTTATGTAAATAAGGTGTTTCTGTTTTTCATTTTCAATACATTTGCAAAAATGTCTAAATCTGTTCGCTATGTCACAATAGGGTATTGTGTATAGATTGCTGGGAAAAAAAGATTGAATCCATTTTAGAATAAAGCTGTAACGTAACAAAGAAAGAGTTAAGGGGTCTGAATACAAAATATTTTTCACCCATCTACCCACAATACCCCATAATTAAAGGGATTTTTTTGTTGTTGAAATTGTTGCACATTTTTGGAAAATGAAATACAGATATATATATAAATGACGTACACTACCGTTCAAATGTTTGGGGTCACTTACATTTTTTTGTCCATTAAAGTAACACCAAATTGTAAATGACTTGTAGCTGGAAGTAATTCTTTATGGAATATCTACAGGCGTACAGAGGCCCATTATCAGCAACCATCACCCCTGTGTTCCAATGGCACATTATGTTAGCTAATCCAAGTTTATACATTTTAAAAGGCTAATTGATCATTAGAAAACACTTTTGCAATTATGTTAGCACAGCTGAAAACTGTCGTTCTGATTAAAGAAGCAATAAAATTGGCCTTCTTTTGACTAGTTGAGTATCTGGAGCATCAGCATTTGTGGGTTCGATTACAGGCTCAAAATGGTCAGAAACAAAGAACTTTCTTCTGAAACTTGTCAGTCTATTCTTGTTTTGAGAAATGAAGGCGATTCCATGCGAGAAATTGCCAATGAACTGAATATCTCATACAACGCTGTGTTGTACTACCTTCACAGAACGGCGCAAACTGGCTCTAACCAGAATAGAAAGAGGAGTGGGAGGCCCCGGTGCACAACTGAGCAAGAGGACAAGTACGTTAGTGTCTAGTATGAGAAACAGACGCCTGACAAGTCCTCAACTGGCAGCTTCATTAAATAGTACCCGCAAAACACCAGTCTCAACTTCAACAGTAAAGAGGTGACTCCAGCATGCTGACCTTCTAGGCAGAGTTCCTCTGTCCTCCGTCTGTGTTCTTTTGCCCATCTTAATCTTTTCTTTTTATTGGCCAGTCTGAGATATGGCTTTTTCTTTGCAACTCTGCCTAGAAGGCCAGCATTTCCCGGAGTCGCCTTTTCACTGTTGAGGTTGAGACTGGTGTTTTGCGGTTACTATTTAAGGAAGCTGCCAGTTGAGGACTTGTGAGGCATCTGTTTGGGGGTACAGAGATGTGGTAGTCATTCAGAAATCAACACTTTTTTGCACACAGTGAGTCTATACAACTTATTATGTGACTTGTTAAGCACATGTTGACTCTTGAACTTATTCAGGCTTGCCATAAAGGGGTTGAATAATTATTGGCTCAAGACATTTAAGCTTTTCATTTTTTATTAATTTGTAAACATTTCTAAAAACATAGTTCCACTTTGACATTATGGGGTATTGTGTGTAGGCCTGTGACTCAAAATCTCAATTTAATCCATTTTAAATCCAGACTGTAACACAACAAAATGTGGAAAAAGTCAAAGGGAATAGTTTCCGGAAGCACTGTATAGGGCTCCAGACCATGTGACCACCTGACCATCAAGAACTCTGGGCCCTAAGGCTATATCAATTAACTGGTATCTAGCCTAATGTCTTCTATTTGTACTACAAATGTAAACAAAAACACAGTATTCACTGCTACCTTTTACTGTATCCTCACACTAACCTCATGATGTTGTATCTGTTTTATTTTTCAGATGGACCTGAAACTACTTCTGATATCAACATTGTTAGGAGTCATTTGTTACAGCAGTGCGCAGCAAGGTAAAATGTATTCATATCTCAAGTTTCTGTCCTACTTACTTCCACCTTGTTAAACAAAATCAGTCCTCAACAGAAACATCAGTATTCTGTTTCTGTACACTGACTACACAGTACCTCATCTAATCATAATATATCATAAACGATGTAGGCCTACGTACAATACAGAATGGTGACTAATAGCCTGATTTTCCATGGGTGAGTCGAAGCAAAGCGAGCATGCTGCTGTAATGTAGTGATGTCATTAGTCAGAAGAAGAAGCAGCTCCACCTAGGCTTTTTGGAGCGTAATAGTGAGGACATCATGGAACTATGGAACAGCGGAATATTTCGTTCTGGCTCCAATTACTGTTCTCTCTGAGCCACAGTTTTCCTAATTCCAAATTAAACAATGTGTACACACTGGGGCTTTTTGCCTGCTTAGTCTATAATTAGTTTGCTTCTCTTCAACCGTAGTTTTCTTTTTTTCAGACGGGAACGAGTGCATCAAGGCGAATGCCAAATCCTGTGGGGAGTGTATTCAAGTGGGAGCGAAATGTGGATGGTGCACAGACCCAGTATGTGGATTTGAATGTCAATAACTTTGTTACTGCATTGTTACTGTAACTGACTCAGCATTAGAAGTATGTCATCTAAACTGTCCCTTGGAATTACAACACTAATATTGTTTATAACCTGCTTTGGAGTGTAGGAAATATATTTTCAGAAAATAAGGACCTTACATTTTGGGTGTATTTCCTCTGACAGTATCATGACAAATTGCATTATGCAGATTAACCTCCTCTCCTACCTCTCCCCCAGGAGTTCCTTAAGCAGGGTGAGGCCACGTCAACCCGCTGTGACGAGCTGGAGTCCCTGAGAAAGAGAGGATGCGGTGGCGGCAAGGTAGAGAACCCCCGAGGCAGCCAGCAGGTCCTGAAGAACAAGGCTGTGACCAACCGCAACAAGGGAGCAAAGAAACTCAGACCAGAGGATATCACACAGATCCAGCCCCAGAAACTCACCCTTAGCCTCAGATCTGGTGAGAACTTTGATAACAGTGATTCCCAAATGGCAACCTTTTCCCTATTTAGTTCTACTACTTTTGCTCTGGTCAAAGGTAGTGCTTTATATTGGGAATAGGGTGCCATTTGGGACGCAGTCTTAGTTAACCTCTTAAGCATCATTAAGGAGCGCTGGGGCGCTAGTGCCCCATTCGACACTACCCCGAAAAATGTAAGGTGCCAAATTCAAAATCCCAAAGTATAATTATAAAACATTCATCAATATACAAGTGTTGCAAAGTCTTCAAAAGTTTAGACTCTTGGCAATATCACAGCGTTGTGTGATTTCAAAAAGGCTTTACGGCGAAAGTACAACATTTGATTGTTTGAGGTTAGCACCTCTCATATTTTATGCATTAGCATAAATTCATAACCAGCACGGGTCTCACAAAACGCATATAAGAGCTAAAATAAATCGCTTACCTTTGATGATATTCTGCTGAGGGCATTCCGAAGTGTCCAAGCAAGACAATCCATGTTTCTTTTGTTAGAAAAAGTCATTGTTTATATCCATAAATCTCCGTTTGGTTGTCGCGTTCTGTTCAGAAAATCCACCGTCCACTCGTCCCATTATACAAGACATATAGAGCGTTCAAATTATACCAATAAACTTTTTCCAAACAAATCAAACAGTTTTTATAATCGATCCTTAGCTACACTATGATGTATATTAACAATTATATTTCACACTGATAATATCTTGAACGATAGTAAAGTAAAAAAACGAGGTGCGCACTCTTGTCTCTCGCGCACCAGACAGAAATCACTGTCACTCCTCGGATATAAACATCCTGTATGAGGCTCTTGTTCGTGACAAACTCTTGAAACACTGTCTAAAGACGATTGACATCTAGTGGAAGCCATAGGTACTGCAACCTGGGTCCTAGAATCCTCCAGGCTCTATACCAGCCTATGGTAATAGAAGGCATATCAAAAAACATTTTTCCGGATGGATTTTGCTCGGGTTTTCGCCTGCTATATCAGTTCTGTTATACTCAGACATCATTTTAACAGTTTTAGAAACTTTAGAGTTTTCTATCCAATAGACTAATTATGTGCATATCCTAGTTTCTGGGCCTGAGTGGCAGGCATTTTACTTTGGGCACGCCAGACTCTCCAAAACCGACACCACTGTTGCTGATCCCTAAGAGGTTTTTAACTTAGTTTCAGACATAACTTCCCTTTTGATCACTGCTGAAGCAACGTTGCTGAGGGTTGCTGTTTCCTGATATTTTCTGTTGTCTTTCACTGTTATGTTTATTAGTTACAGTATCCTCTATTTTCTTTGCGATTTTAAGATCAACTATACAGCTGTTATTATGATGTGGAAGGAAGGCGTGCTCCTTGTACTCTTCCGTGCCAGAGGCTTATTTGACAGGGACAATGCACCTTAATCAACATTTCAGTGTTAACTTCTTAGGGAGCAGTGGGGCGCTAGCGCACTTTCATAAGGGAGGGGTTCCAAATGAGGCAATGTGTCAAAACCACTTTTTCCAGGACAGAAATTCCTCTGGTTTTTGCCTGCCATATCCGTTCTGTTATACTCACAGACAAAATGTTAACACTTTTAGAACTTTCCTATCCAATGGTACTAAATGTGTGCATATCCTATTTTCTGGGCCTGAATGGGAGGCATTTTACTTTGGGCATGCCAGGCTCTCCAAAACCGTCACCTCGTGCACAGCTCCCAAAGAAGTTAACATCAATGTAAATGTGCCGGAGTTAGCAAAAGTGCTAATTTTCATCCATAGTCCCTGGTTTAACCTTGCCTATCTGTCTATACTGTAGGTGAACCCCAGTCTTTTAATCTGAAGTTCAAACGAGCTGAGGATTACCCCATCGACCTCTACTACCTGATGGACCTCTCCTACTCAATGAAGGATGATCTGGAAAATGTAAAGAACCTGGGAACACAGCTGATGCTGGAGATGTCAAAGATCACATCTGATTTCAGAATCGGTAAGATTATGAATCCGCCTCGGTATGAGGAATGAGGATGTCCATATTTCTTTGAACTTTTCCTCCACAACAACTTGATCTCTTCTGCTTTCAGTGCTGTTTGGGTGCATATTGCATAATTATACATTTACTACAATACCCATAATGTTGTGAAACATATCCAGTTTTATCTTAGTAAAGATGTTCTGAAGCTAATAAATTGGTGTCCTGTCTCCTTACCAATACAGTTTATATGTGGGCTGGATATCTTCTCTTCTTCTATTCTAGGTTTTGGTTCCTTCGTTGAGAAGACTGTGATGCCTTACATAAGCACCACCCCAGCCAAGCTGCTGAACCCCTGTACTGGGGACCAGAACTGCACCAGTCCATTCAGCTATAAGAACGTCCTGAAGCTGACCAGCAATGGACAGGAGTTCAACACCCTGGTGGGACAACAGCAGATCTCTGGAAACCTGGACTCACCAGAGGGAGGCTTTGATGCCATCATGCAAGTGGCTGTCTGTGGTGTAAGTATGTTTTTATTATAATATACAGTACCAGTCAAAAGTAGGTTTCTTTATTTTCAATATGTTCTACATTGTAGAAAAAGACATCAAAACTATGACATAACCGCATGTGGAATGAAAATAACCTGGCCCCACAATCATCCGACCTCAACCCAATTGCGATGTTTTGGGATGAATTGGACCATGGAGTGAAGGAAAGGTAGCCAACAAGTGCTCAGCATATGTGGGAACTCCTTCAAGACTGTTGGAAAAGCATTCCAGGTGAAGCTGGTTGAGCGAATGCCTGGAGTGCTGTCATCAAGGCAAAGGGTGGCTACTTTGAAGAACCTAAAATATTTGTTTAACACTTTTTTTGGTTACTACATGATTGCATACGTGTTACTTCATAGTTTTGTTGTCTTCACTATTATTCTACAATGTAGAAAATAGTAAAAATAAAGAAAAACCCTTGAATGAGTAGGTATACTGTAAATTATTCAAATAATTTTTATCAGGGTTTTAAACTCAGCAAAAAAAGAAATGTCCTCTTATTTTCAGCAAACTTAACGTGTAAATATTTGTATGAACATAACAAGATTCAACAACTGAGACGAACAAGTTCCACAGACATGTGACTAACAGAAATTGAATAATGTGTCCTTGAACAATGGGGGGGTCAAAATCAAAAGTAACAGTCAGTATCTGGTGTGGCCACCAGCTGCATTAACTACTTAGGGAGCAGTGGGGCGCTACCCGGTGAAATGTGAGGCGCCTAATTCAAAATCCAAAAGTTGAATTCTTAAACATTCATCAATATACAAGTATTGCATAGTCATTAAAAGCTCTGATTCTTGGCAATATCACAGCGCTGTCAGATTTCAAAAAGGCTTTACGGCGAAAGCACATTTGATTAACCAAAGCGGGTCTCATAAAACGCATAAAATCGCTAATATAAAATCCCTTACATTTCGAAGGACTTCTGCTGAGGGCTTCAAGTGTCCAACGAAGACATCCAATGGTTCTTTTGTTAGAAAAAGTCATTTATTATATCCAATTTGGTTGGCGCCGTTTGGTTGGCGCGGTTATGTTCATAAAATACAGCGTCCACTCGCCCATTGAACCGTGAAGAGAACACGTTCAACCTATACCTATACACTTGTCCAAGAACAATCAAACATCATTGATAATGTATCCTTAGGAACACTTATGTATATTTACTATAATATTTCAACCGGATTATAAAATGGACGATAGGAAAGGGGAAACAAAAACACAGCGTGCGCGCGCGAGCCCGTGAACGCGCCTCCTCTTCTGTTTACATCCTGTGACTAGTTCGAAATTCTTCTTCTATTACCATCCAGAGCAACCTAACATCACCAAACACTGTCTAGAGACTGTTGAAATCCAGTGGAAGCAATAGGTACTGCAATCTTACTCCCATATATGTCTGTTTTCAATAGGGAGGGGTTCACAAATGAGGCAATGTGTCAAAAACACTTTTTCAGGACAGAAATTCCTCGGGTTTTCGCCTGCTATATCAGTTCTGTTATACTCACAGACAATATTTTAACACTCTTAGAAACTTCAGTGTTTCCTATCCAATAGTACAAATTATGTGCATATCCTAGTTTCTGGGCCTGAGTGGCAGGCCTTTTACTTTGGGCACGCCAGACTCTCCTAAACCGACACCTCAGCTGCCGCTCCCTAAGAAGTTAAGTACTGCAGTGCATCTCCTCCTCATGGACTGCACCAGATTTGCCAGTTCTTGCTGTGAGACGTTACCCCACTCATCCACCAAGGCACCTGCAAATTCCCTGACATTTCTGGGGGGAATGACCCTAGCCCTCACCCTCTGACCCAACAGGTCCCAGACGTGCTCAATGGGATTGAGATCCGGGCTCTTCGCTGGCCATGGCAGAACACTGACATTCCTGTCTTGCAGGAAATCAGGCACAGAAAGAGCAGTATGGCTTGTGGCATTGTCATGCTGGAGGGTCATGTCAGGATGAGCCTGCAGGAAGAGTACCACATCAGGGAGGAGGATGTCTTCCCTGTAACGCACAGCGTTGAGATTGCCTGCAATGACAACAAGCTCAGTCCGATGATGCTGTGATACACCGTCCCAGACCATGATGGACCCTCCACCTCCAAATCTATCCTGCTCCATTGTACAGACTTCGGTGTAACACTCATTCTTTTGACGATAAACGCGAATCCGACCATCACCCCTGGTGAGACAAAACCGCGCCCTGATGTCTGGTGAGGACCTGCCTTACAACAGGCCTTCAAGCCCTCAGTCCAGCCTCTCTCAGCCTATTGCGGACAGTCTGAGCACTGATGGAGGGATTGTGCGTTCCTGGTGTAACTCGGGCAGTTGTTGTTGCCATCCTGTACCTGTCCCGCAGGTGTGATGTTCGGATGTACTGATCCTGTGCAGGTGGTGTTACACCTGGTCTGCCACTGCGAGGACGATCAGCTGTCCGTCCTGTCTCCCTGTAGCGCTGTCTTAGGCGTCTCACAGTACGGACATTGCAATTTATTGCCCTGGCCACATCTGCAGTCCTCATGCCTCCTTGCAGCATGCCTAAGGCACAGTCACGCAGATGAGCAGGGACCCTGGGCATCTTTCTTTTGGTGTTTTTCAGAGTCAGTAGAAAGGCCTCTAGTGTCCTGAGTTTTCATAACTGTGACCTTAATTGCCTACTGTCTGTAAGCTGTTAGTGTCTTAACGACCGTTCCACAGGTGCACGTTCATTAATTGTTTATGGTTCATTGAACAAGCATGGGAAACAGTGTTTAAGTCCTTTACAAATCCTTTATCCTTTATATTGACTCAAGACAAAGAGGAGTAAGTACGTATGTTTATATTCACTGTGAATTGATCTAGTGGTACCAGACCTCAACACCCTATTCTCATTTGAGAATGGCTGGAGTGGAGGCTAACTGGAAGCTAAGAAGGCCGTTTTATAAAACCTCAATGTTTGAGAGTTCATTCACTTTAGGGTGCTAAACTGCTATTTTAAAGGGCTAACCTCTTACATAGCTGTTCCTAGTTTTCTTTGGTATTTCTGTAAGCTGTGTGGTTTAATTTTACAATGAGTTTGTATGGGCCTCTCTCTCTCCCTCCTCCCAGGAGCACATTGGCTGGAGGAACGTCACCCGTCTGCTGGTGTTTTCCACTGATGCTGGCTTCCACTTTGCTGGAGATGGGAAACTGGGAGGGATTGTTCTGCCCAACGATGGGAAATGCCACCTGGAGAACAACATGTACACCATGAGCCACTACTATGTATGTATAATAATACACTGTATTATATAACGGGTGGTTCTAATCCTTAATGCTTCCTCGTAAAAACAGACAAGAACGATCTAAGGAATGTTGTTCTTAGCCTGTGTGTTATTTCTAATTTGCACTCGTAATTAGGATACTGGGGAAAATAATATTACAACGCATTCTCTCTCTCATACGCCAATCTCGCATATAACAAGGCCACAAAGACTAATCTGGACCCAAGGGAGACGCACGTGCCAATATTTACAACAAATATGGCTTTTTGGACATTATCACTTAAATCAGCTGTGGTGGATAACAAAGAGAATGTATGGTTTCATTTATTAAATCTGCTCAAATGAATGTCATGGATTGTCTTTCTTTTGTCTGTACAGTGTCCTGACGAGAGCACATTTTTAATGTCAGGCAAAGTCGTGCATCATAAGCTCATTGTTATACATCCAAATAAATCTTAACTAGAAAACTGCTTAAACAAATGCAAATGCAGCTACTTTGCTGTTATTCTGGCTGCCTGTAAATTGGCCGTAGTTTGCTGGCTAGCAAGCAAGGCATAAGAATGTTGCCAGTCAGTATGGCAATTGAACAAAAAGAACGAAAGACTGGGTCGCGTCTATAGCAACCCTAGATTTGTGCCGGGACTATATCTTGTGGAAGGATGAAATAGTACAAATAAATTAATCAAAATAACATTTAATGAAAATATGTCCATCATTATTTGAATATGTTGGTTACCCGTTGTATAAAAGTGATAATGCCCGAGAAGCCGGTGTTTGTATATATTGGCACGGTTTGCCGGCCCTCGACGAACGCCAATATATCCAACAAACACCGGCCTCTTGGGCATTATCACTTAATTATAAAACTGGTTGTTTGAATCCTGGATGCTGATTGGTTGGTATGCAATAGTTGTTGGACAACTCCTGCAAAATACCATGACGTGTTGTCATAATTCCACTGTCCCATAGCCCAGGCAGGAAATGCATTAACTTCATCTTCCTCAGGAAAAAAAAGTGTCTACACAGTTTTTCCATGCTACTATTTGGTTCGCAACAGTTGGGGGTTCTATACAACCCATCTGTCTGCCTCTACGACCTGTGCAACAATGTATCATTTAACAAATGCGATCTCTCCCGTGCCAGTAGGCTAACGTTAGCTAGCCCCAGAATAAACGTGAAACTAATAATTCTTCATGGAAACCGTATACACTCAGAAGTCCATACATTCATTAACATTAGTGTGGCTACTAGCCTACAAACAAAACCAAAATATAAGGTGTGAGAGCTCACGCAAGAGTTATTGACAGCCTAACATGGAGAACAAAAACCACTGGAGTGGCATTTTAACTGGAGAGGTACGTCCTATTCTCCACCTAAGAGGTAAGCACTGACTGCCACCTCCAGCGCCAGGAGCATGGACAGTACTTCCACTCATGTGCCATCAACGGAAACATCACTTAATATCGCCAGCTTGGTTAGCTCGGACTCGCCAACCATAATAGCCTATGTATGCCTACAGTATTAAGTCACTATTTATTGAAGTTCTTGTCTCTTATCATCATTGAATCTATGCTACCGACCTACAGTTGAAGTCAAAGTTTACATACGCTTAGGTTGGAGTCATTAAAACTTGTTTTTAAACCACTCCACAAATTTCTTGTATAGTTCTGGCAAGTCTGTTAGGACATCTACTTTGTGCATGACACGTTATTTTTCCAACAATTGTTTACAGACAGATTATTTCACTTATAATTCACTGCATCACAATTCCAGTGGGTCAGAAGTTTACATACACTAAGTTGACTGTGCCTTAAAACAGCTTGGGAAAATTCCAGAAAATGATGTCATGGCTTTAGAACCTTCTGATAGGCTAATTGACACAATTTGAGTCAATTGGAGGTGTACCTGTAGATGAAGGCCTACCTTCAAACTCAGTGCCTCTTTGCTTGACATCATGGGAAAATCAAAAGAAATCAGCCAAGACCTCAGAAATTTTTTAGACCTCCACAAGTCTGGTTCATTCTTGGGAGCAATTTCCAAACACCTGAAGGTACTACATTCATCTGCACAAACAATAGTACCCAAGTATAAACACCATGGGACCACGTCATACTGCTCAGGATGGAAATGAGAGATGAATGTATTTTGGTGCGAAAAGTGCAAAACAATCCAAGAACAACAGCAAAGGACATTGTGACGATGCTGGAGGAAACAGGTACAAAAGTATCTATATCCACAGTAAAACAAGTCCTATATCAACATAACCTGAAAGGCAGCTCAGCAAGGAAGAAGCCACTGCTCCAAAACTGCCATAAAAAAGCCAGACTAAGGTTTGAAACTGCACATGGGGACAACGATCATACTTTTTGGATAAATGTTCTCTGGTCTGATGCAACAAAAATAGAACTGTTTGGCCATAATGACAATCGTTATGAATGGAGGAAAAAGGGGGAGGCTTGCAGGCCGAAGAACACCATCCCAACCGTGAAGTACGGGGGTGGCAGCATCATGTTGTGGGGGTGCTTTGCTGCAGGAGGGACTGGTGCACTTCACAAAATAGATGGCATCATGAGGAAAGAAAATGTATGTGCATATGTTGAAGCAACGTCTCAAGACATCAGTCAGGAAGTTAAAGCTTGGTCGCAAATGGGTCTTCCAAATGGACAATGACAACAAGCATACTTCCAAAGTTGTGGCAAAATTGCTTAAGGACAACAAGGTCAAGGTATTGGAGTGACCATCACAAAGCCCAGACCTCAATCCTATATAAAATTTGGGCAGAACTGAAAAAACATGTGCGAGCAAGGAGGCCTACAAAGCTGACTCAGTTACACCAGCTCTGTCAGGAGGAATGGGCCACAATTCACCCAACTTATTGTGGGAAGCTTCTGGAAGGCTACCTGAAACGTTTGACCCAAGTTAAATAATTTAAAGGCAATGCTACCACATACTAATTGAGTGTATGTAAACTTCTGACCCACTGGTAATGTGATGGAAAAAAATAAAAGCTGAAATAAATCACTCTACTACTATTCTGACATTTCACATTCTTAAAATAAAGTGGTGATCCTAAGACAGGGTCTTTTTACTAAGATTAAATGTCAGGAACTGTGAAACTGAGTTTAAATGTATTTGGCTAAGGTGTATGTAAACTTCTGACTTCAACTGTACATGCCAATGATTTGTTTAGCATAGCAATGTCGATTGAATAGAATTAAGACTAGTTATTTCCTCATCTTTTGACCCAAAAGCAATAATGCCCTCGAACCCAGGAATTATGGCTTCACCTCGGGCCTTAGAACAGCCCTTGTCACACTATAATTCCCGGGTTCTTAGGAATTATTTCTTAAATAATTCACTGCTATTTACTGTATGTATAGTGGCTTTTTCTTTGTCTTCTGTGTGGTCTGTATTTTGAATATGACAAGATTAAGGTAATGGGCTACTTGCCTTAGTGATGTCATCAAAGGGCTAACCTGGTACCTGTACTTCCTAATTGTCTCCCTGTAACAGGACTACCCCTCCATCGCCCATCTGGTTCAAAAACTAAGTGACAACAATATCCAGACAATCTTTGCCATCACAGAGGAGTTCCAGCCTGTTTACAAGGTCAGTCAGTTGTTCGTGTGTGGATTTATTTTATTTTTTCTCCAAGTTTGTGCTTCTCTGTTGGTGCTTCTCCCAACCCTTTGAAGAGCAGAGAAACATTTACCTTTGCTCTGCAGCATCTGCTCCTGTTTACTAGTAACATATCTTTGGACATCTGGTTGTGTACCAAATGGCAACAATTTCCCTATATATTGCACTACTTTTGTGGTGCACATTATAAGGAATAGGGTGCCATTTGGGACACAATGTTCCTTTCTGCCCTCTACTGCTTTTCAAGTAATTTAGATGTCTGCCTGGAGTTCAAAAATATTCCTTTTTCATATCCACATCAGTCCCAATGCTTGGACAACGTTTGTCAACCTCGGGAGAAGGTCTTTGATTATTTGATTCCACTGTTAGACAGTGCCTTCGGAAAGTATTCAGACCCCTTGACCTTTTCCACATTTTGTTGGGTTACAGCCCTATTCTAAAATCTATTAAATAATTTTTTTCCTCAATCAATCTACACACAATACCCCATAATGTCAAAGCAAAAACAGGTTTAGACATTTTTGCTAATTTATAAGAAATAAAACACATTTCCATAAGTATGCAGACTCTTTACTCAGTACTTTGTTGAAGCACCTTTTGCAGCAATTACAGCCTTGAGTATGACGCTACAAGCCTGGCAGACCTGTATTTGGGGAGTTTCTCCTGTTCTTCTCTACAGATCCACTCAAGCTCTGTCAGGTTGGAGGTGGAGCATTGCTGCACAGCAATTTTCAGGTCTCTCCAGAGATGTTCGATCAAGTTTAAGTCCAGGCTCTGGCTGGGCCACTCAAGGGCATTCAGAGACTTGTCCCAATGCCACTCCTGCATTGTCTTGGTTGTGTGCTTAGGGTCGTTGTCCTGTTAGATCTCTCTGTACTTTGCTACGCTCATATTTGCCTCAATCCTGACTAGTCTCCCAGTCCCTGGCACTGAAAAACACCCCCACAGCTAGATGCTGCCACCACCATGCTTCACCATAGGGATGGTGCCAGGTTTCCTTTAGACGTGACGCTTGGCATTCAGGCCAAAGAGTTCAATCTTGGTTTCATCAGACCAGAGAATCTTGAGGTTGAGTGACCATCGGGTTCTTGGTCACCTCCCTGACCAAAGGCCCTTCTCCCGGACGGCCAGCTCTAGGAAGAGTCTTGGTGGTTCCAAACTTCTTCCATTTAAGAATGATGGAGGCCACTGTGTTCTTCGGGACCTTCAATGCTGCAGACATTTTTTGGTACCCTTCCCAAGATCTGTGCCTCGACACAGTCCTGTCTCGGAGCTCTACAGACAATTCCTTCGACCTCAAGTCTTGGTTTTTACTCTGACATGCACGGTCAACTGTGGGACCTTATATAGACAAGTGTGTCTTTCCAAACTATGTCCAATCAATTGAATTTACCACAAGTGGACTCCAATCAAGTTGTAGAAACATCAAGGATGATCAATGGAAACCGGATGCAACTGAGCTCAATTTTGAGTCTCATAGCAAAGGGTCTGAATACTTATGTAAAATAAGGTATTTGTTTATTTTTAATAAATTAGCAAAAATGGCTCAACCTGTTTTGGCTTTGTTATTATGGGGTATTGTGTGTTGATTGCTGAGGATAAAAATGTTATTCGTTTTAGAATAAGGCTAACGTAAAGGCGTCTGAATACTTTCCGAAGGCAATGTATATAGTGCTCTACATAGTGCATTGTTTAGGTAATAAGGTGTCATTTTAATACAGACTTTGACCTGAATCTTTGTCGAAATGTAGAATGTCACAACACTGTAAATAGTTAACTTTAGATTCAGACCTTACCACTGTGTTTGGAGAGTAGTTTGATTGGTCTGCAATCTAAATGGTCAGGCAAAACAAAACAGTGTTGCTCTGAACAAGTTTTCTGGTGCAGTGATTATTTAGAGATCTACATGATTCATATTGACATACTAGTACATGATAATTTACTCTACTGTGTTCTCTCCTCAGGAGTTAAAGAATCTCATTCCTAAGTCTGCAGTGGGGACACTCTCTGCAAACTCCAGCAATGTTATCAACCTCATTATTGATGCCTACAATGTAAGTATAAATTGAATTGGTTACTAGACAAAATGCACTGCTGCACACAATCTCACTTTAATACTTTCAGCTTTAAAATAGTTGGCAAAAACCATGCTGCTGTTACTTTAAAGTAATCACGTCTCTGTCTGAACTGTTCTTTGTATGGGAAAATGTTCAAATATGCATTTTAAAAACTGTAGATTACTGAATATTTAGTATATTTTCAATTTACAGTGGGCTAACTCTTGTTCTTTGTGTGGTAGTCTCTTTCCTCAGAGGTGATTCTGGAGAACAGTAAGCTAGCAGAGGGAGTTACCATCACGTACCAGTCACGCTGCAAGAACGGAGTGACTGGTGAGGGAGAGATGGGAAGAAAATGCTCTAACATCTCCATCGGAGACGAGGTGGGTAACCAAAACATCCTCCATTGATTGTTTTCTATTCTAAATATAGATAAAAAATATATCTTTTGGGTTCAGTTATTTCAGTTCTGACCAAGTGCATTGGATTTGTCCATTATTAGATGTCCGAGTAGTCAAATGCATAGTTTTTTTATTATGAAATGTAATTAGTATGCCCTTAGTGTGAATTCATTCCTTCATCACTTATCTGTAGGTGTCTTTCACCATAAGCATCACAGCTAAGCAGTGTCCTAAGATGGGCAAACCAGAGACCATCAAGATCAAACCCCTAGGGTTCACCGAGGAGGTGGAGATCGCTCTGAACTTCATCTGTGAATGTGACTGTCACAAAAACGGCATTGAGGACAGTGAAATCTGCCACAACGGCAACGGGACATTTGAATGTGGAGCCTGCAGGTAAGGCGCTTATGTTTCACAGGCAGAAGATCTTAACCTTTATTTACCTTTCATGTTGTAATATTGTCCATGGCATAGAGAAAGTGTGCAGTTTGATACTGTATGTATAATGCATTGTAAATCTGTTTCTATAGTCCATTGGTATGTAACTGATTTCAGGTGTATTGCATCTGTTTGTCTGAATATTCTACAATGTTGGCATGTTGTTGTAAAAAAAAAATACATTTGATTTTCTTTATTGTCGCTCAGGTGCAACGAGGGCCGTATTGGTAGACACTGTGAGTGCAGCACCAACGAAGTGACCAGTGAAGACCTGGATAAGAACTGTCGTAAAGACAATGGTACAGACATCTGCAGCAACAACGGAGACTGTGTGTGTGGAACATGCGAGTGTAAGAAGAGGGAGAACCCAGAGGAACGCTACAGTGGAAAGTTCTGCGAGTGTGACAACTTTAACTGTGACCGCTCCAACAACAAACTCTGTGGAGGTAAGTCATCAGTTGAGCTGCTGTGGTGTGCAATAGGCATGCGTCGAGGAAGATAAATGCGTTAAATTATATCATTACAGATTCTTACTGTGAAATGATGGCCAAGCTCTACCATCTGAAGACAAGTGTGACATCCTGCGCTGCACACAAATGAGTGACCTCGTGATCGTTTGTGGTTATAATGAGCCCATTTCCAATGAAATTACAGATCATTGCCCGTTATGAAATTAGATTTACCCTCGTTAATGTCTGCCTTTTTATTCTGTGATTTGTATTTGATCTTTGCAGGGTAATCTCTGACCCTGTGTGTGTTGTGTTGTGGCAGGACATGGTCGTTGTGAGTGCAGGGTGTGTATCTGTGATGCCAACTGGACGGGCAGTGCCTGTGACTGTTCTCTGGACACTACAACCTGCCTGGCCTCTAACAAGCAGATCTGTAATGGCCGGGGCACCTGTGCGTGTGGCACCTGCAAGTGCACTGACCCCAAGTTCCAGGGGCCTACCTGTGAGATCTGTCCCACCTGTCCAGGAGTCTGCGCAGAACACAAGTGAGTTGAATAAAGGAATGAATCAATTGTATTTGATCATTATTGTTTTTAACAATGCAAAAAACAACTATTTGCTTTATTTCCTTGTGAGAATGTTATGTGGATTACATAGATTTATTGTAATGGTTGAAAATAATTCAGCTTTTTTTTTTTCGTTCTTTTTTTTAAGGGACCGATTCCTTCTCTCTTTCCTCAGCCTTAAGAGCTTTCTTCATTTATCTGACTTTACCTCCATTATTATTGTGACCTCTGTTTCCTTTCTTCCGATCATTCCAAAAAAGGGAACAATGGACCGTTTAGACACAACTGTGATATCTAAAACCAGTAGTGCTAGTTACACTCTTAGATAGATAAAAGGGTTCTTCGGCTGTCCCCATAGAATAACCCTTTTTGCTTCCAGAGAAAACCCTTTTGTTTCAACATAGAACTCTTTTGGGTTCCATGTAGAACCCTCTGTGGAAAGGGTCCTACATGGAACCCAAAGGGGTTCTACCTGGAATCAAAAAGGGTTCTTCAAAGGGTCCTCCTATGGCGACAGCCAAATAACCCTTTTAGGTTCTAGATAGCATATTTTTTTCTAAGAGTGTAGGGTACAGCATTGCCCACTATAGACGCTTGCATAAACTTCAATATTTAGCTTTCTTGTATTCAAATAGACAAGTGAATATGTTACAAGTCTAGGAAACATCCCAATGTGAGGCTACCTGCGTGTGTTACTCCATCTGTACAGAGTTTAATGTCAATGTCCTGTCTTCCACAGGGAGTGTGTTCAGTGCAGGGCCTTTGGGACGGGGGAGAAGAAGGAGACGTGTGAGAGGGACTGTAGCTACTTCAACCTAATCAAGGTGAAGGACCGAGACAAGCTGCCCCAGCCAGGACAGGCCTTCCCCCTGATGCACTGTAAGGAGAGGGATGCCAATGACTGCTGGTTCTACTACACCTACGCTGTCAACAACAACACAGAGAAGGAGGTCCATGTGGTGGAAACACTAGGTGAGAGCATATGCAGTCTATGGCATTGTGATTGAGGATATAACAGAGTGAAAAATAGGTTTATTTATTTAACTGACCAGAAGTTCCTTGTCCTAGATGCAATATAATGCTAATCAGGACGTAATTGTGCATATGAATTTGATTTTACATCAGCTGACTTGCCTGGTTAAATACCCTCAAACATACTGTGCTAACTTAATTTTCTTGCTCTGTGTTTCCCTGTCTGTGTTCTAGACTGCCCTGCGGGCCCAGACATCATCCCTATCGTGGCTGGCGTTGTGGCGGGCATCGTGCTGATCGGCCTGGCGTTGCTGCTCATCTGGAAGCTGCTCATGATCATCCACGACAGGAGGGAGTTCGCTAAGTTTGAAAAGGAGAAGATGAATGCTAAATGGGACACGGTAAGAGTGGATAGTAGACACAGTACCAGGCAGCCATCTGAGAAGTTTGTAATGGCGATGATGTATTTTTGCCGGTCTAAGTTTATATTCTCCCTGACTGTAATTTAAGTAGGTTGATTGAGACATGGAAAACAGGTGTTATAGATATGACCACTGTGTGAATCTATTACACAGAGAACGGACTCCTAGAGGAATATAGAGTTGGAAACAGTGTGGTACTCTCTCTCTCTCAACCTTTGACTGTAACAGACCTGTTGATGATGATGATTTTATAAGATGCACACAGACAATCCTACTCAATTTCAACTTCAAAGTAAATATCTTAGAAGTTTGAAGTAATCTCTGTGCAATTAGTTATGAGATTCTTCCAAGTAGCCACCCTTTGCCTTGATGACAGCTTTGCATACTGTTGGCTTTTTATCACCCAACTTCATGAGGAATGCTTTTCCAACAGTCTTGAAGGAGTTCCCATACATGCAGAGCGCTTGTTGGCTGCTTTTCCTTCGCTCTGCGGTCCAACTCATCCCAAATCTTCTCAATTGGTTTGAGGTTGGGTGATTGTGGGGGCCAGGTCACATGATGGTCTGTCACTCCATCACTCTCCTTATTGGTCAAATAGCCCTTACACACACTGGAGGTGTGTTTTGGGTCATTGACCTGTTGAAAAACAAATGATAGTCCCACTAAGCGCAAACCAGATGGCGTATCGCTGCAGAATGCTGTGGTAGCCATGCTGTTTAAGTGAACCTTGAATTCTAAATAAATCACTGACAGTGTCACTAGCAAAGCACCATCACACCACCTCCTCCATGCTTCACGGTGGGATCCACACATGCAGAGATCATCCATTCACCTACTCTGCGTCTCAAAGACACGGCGGTTGGAGCCAAAAATCTCAAATTTGGACTCATCAGAGCAAAGGACAGATTTCCACCAGTCTAATGTCCATTGCTTGTGTTTCTTGGCCCAAGCAAGTCTCTTCTTATTATTGGTGTCCTTTTAGTAGTGGTTTCTTTGCAGCAAATTGTCCATGTAGGCCTGATTCACACAGTCTCTTCTGAACAGTTGATGTTGAGGTGTGGCTGTTACTTGAACTCTGAAGCATTTATTTGGGCTGCAATCTCAGGTGCAGTTAACTAATGAACTTATCCTCTGCAGCAGAGGTAACTCTGGGTCTTCCTTTGCTGTGGTGGTCCTCATGAGAGCCAGGTTCATCATAGCGCTTGATGGTTTTTTCAACTGCGCTTGAAGAAACTTTCAAAGTTCTTGAAATGTTCCGAATTGACGGACCTTCATGTCTTAAAATAATGATGGACTGTCGTTTCTTTTTGCTTATTTGAGCTGTTCTTGCCATAATATGAACTTGGTCTTTTACCAAATAGGGCTATCTTCTGTATACCACACCTACCTTGTCACAACACAATTGATTGGCTCAAATGCATTAAGAAGGAAATAAATCTAACAAATTAACTTTTAACAAGGCACATGTTAATTGAAATGCATTCCAGGTGACTACTTCATGAAGCTGGTTGAGAGAATGCCAAGAGTGTGCAAAGCTGTCATTAAGGCAAAGGGTGGCTACTTTGAAGAATCTCATGTTTTGATTTGTTTAACACCTTTTTGGTTACTACACGATTCCATATGTGTTATTTCATAGTTTATGTTTTAACTATTATTCTACAATCTAGAAAATAGTAACAATAAAGAAAAACCTTTCAATGAGTAGGTGTGTTCAAACTTTTGACTGGTACTGTACATCGGTCTTTTCCTGGGAGTGGCTACAGAAGCCTAGTTTGGTTGGTGGTGTTCTGCTGCCACCTAGCATCGAGTTAACCACACAGCAGGCAGAGGTTAAATTCCAGACAGCAGGGTGGTATTCATTAGGCACTGTTAGATTCTGGGTTAAACTTGGAACATTGTTATACTCAGAAATATAGAATCTGAGGAGTGAAAGAGACAGTTTTTTACATCAGAAGTTAATGGTTATCTGTAGGAACCAGATGGCTTTGGAATGTGTTGGGTGGACGTGAGGAAGTCACAGGATTGCTATAGGGGATACTGATGGACATCTGAATTAGGCAAATGAGGGGTTGAGGTCAGATCCCCTTAAGGGAGAAATTATGGTTAATTACCCTATTACTTTGTCTTCCTGTCGAATCATAATAGATGTAAGGATTGGAGAGGAGGAGTGCCTAAATTGGAGTGTGTGTGTGTTTTTATTTATATATATATACACACACATATTTTGGAAACATGTTTTGTCTAATGCAGCTGTATTGATCTTCTGGGAAGAATTAAACTTGGTTTAATAGTGTCCGTTGAGTTATTTACTCTGAGAATTAGAACCTAACAGCACCAAATGTAAGAAAACAGACCGAGTACTACATGGAATTGTCCGTAAGAAACACTCACTTTTCCATTGCAAAGAATTTTGCTACGATGTGCCCTAATGAATGTAACCCAGGGTTTCCAAAATGCTTTATGATTCAGCACGTCTTCATTACTCTTTCAGACAAGCCACATGTGAGAGCTTCTCTGGTGAAATGGGCAGGGCACTGAGGTTTCTAGACCCTCTCATTATGGTACATGGAGAAGACATCAGATATCAATGACTGTATGAGAGCAGTCTGACCTGACTTTTATACATATACAGTTGAAGTCGGAAGTTTACATACCTTATGCAAATACATTTAAACTCAGTTTCACAATTCCTGACATTTAATCCTAGTAAAAAGTCCCTGTCTTAGGTCAGTTAGATCACCACTTTATTTTAAGAATGTGAAATGTCAGAATAATAGTAGAGTGATTTTTCAGGTTTTATTTCTTTAATCTCAAACATTTCAGGTAGCCTTCCACAAGCTTCCCACAATAAGTTGGGTGAATTGTGGCCCATTCCTCCTGACAGAGCTGCTGTAGCTGAGTCAGGTTTGTAGTCCTCCTTGCTCGCACATGCTTTTTCAGTTCTGCCCACACATTTTCTATAGGATTGAGGTCAGGGCTTTGTGATGGCCACTCCAATACCTTGACTTTGTTGTCCTTAAGCCATTTTGCCACAACTTTGGAAGTATGCTTGGGGTCAATGTCCATTTGTAAGACCCATTTGCAACCAAGCTTTAACTTCCTGACTGATGTCTTGATGTTGCTTCAATATATCCACATAATTTTTCTTCCTCATGATGCCATCTATTTTTTGAAGTGCACCAGTCCTTCCTGCAGCAAAGCACCCCCACAACATAATGCTGCCACCCCCGTGCTTCATGGTTGGGATGATGTTCTTCGGCTTGCAAGCCTCCCCTTTTTTCCTCCAAACATAACGATGGTCATTATGGCCAAACAGTTCTATTTTTGTTTCATCAGACCAGAGGACATTTCTCCAAAAAGTACGATCGTTGTCCCCATGTGCAGTTGCAAACCGTAGTCTGGCTTTTTTATGGCGGTTTTGGAGAAGTGGCTTCTTCCTTGCTGAGCGGCCTTTCAGGTAATGTTGATATAGGACTCGTTTTACTGTGGATATAGATACTTTTGTACATGTTTCCTCCAGCATCGTCACAAGGTCCTTTGGTGTTGTTCTGGGATTGATTTGCACTTTTTGCACCAAAGTATGTTAATCTCTAGGAGACAGAACGCATCTCCTTCCTGAGCGGTATGACGGCTGCGTGGTCCCATGGAGTTTATACTTGGGTACTATTGTTTGTACAGATGAACGTGGTACCTTCAGGCGTTTAGAAATTGCTCCCAATGATGAACCAGACTTGTGGAGGTCTACAATTTTGTTTCTGATGTCTTGGCTGATTTCTTTTGATTTTCCCACGATGTCAAGCAAAGAGGCACTGAGTTTGAAGGTAGGCCTTGAAATGCATCCACAGGTACACCTCCAATTGACTCAAATGATGTCAATTAGCCTATCAGAAGCTTCTAAAGCCATGACATCATTTGTGAATTTTCCTAGCTTTTTAAAGGCACAGTCAACTTAGTGTATGTAAACTTCTGACCCACTGGGATTGTGATACAGTGAATTAACAATTGTTGGAAAAATTACTTGTGTCATGCACAAAGTAGATGTCCTACACGACTTGCCAAAACTATAGTTTGTTAACAATACATTTGTGGACTTGTTGAAAAACGAGTTTAATGACTCCAACCTAAGTGTATGTAAACTTCCGACTTCAACTGTAGAAGGGGAATCTTCCCAGCACCCTTAGATGATTCAACTTCTGAGCCTCTGATCCCGATGTAGAAATACTCCTTTCTCTAGGGATTCTAATTTTATTTATTTTTTACTTTTCCATATCATTGTTTCATTCCTTCTCATTTATCTTTACCCATGTTTTCATTTTATTTCATTCTGTCTCTGTTTCTTGTTGTTTTTTCCTGTTCTGAAATGTCTGTCCCACTCTCTCTACCCATAGCAAGAGAATCCCATATACAAGAGCCCTATTAATAAGTTCCAGAATCCATTCTATGGACATAAAGCTGCGGTTCTATAAGTTTGTATTTACTTTCTCTCTCGTCTGTTTTCCTGCATGGGTTTCCTGTTGTTTTGTTTGTGTGTTTCTTTGTATTTGTCAACATACTGTAAGCTGTCACTATTTCACCAATCTCAATATTTCTGGCTTTCATTGTCTCTCTTTGGGCCAAGTAAGTCAGTTGAGGAAACTCTGCAGAAAGATCCACATGATGGTATATTAAAACCAACAATAAACCCATATACTGTAACTTTCTTTTGTTGGTCAACAAACTGTCCCCTCTGTTAGTAGTTTGACTAGAGGTAAGTACTGTAACAGGTCATCACATGTAAGCCTATTACACTTCAGTTTAACCACAGTATGTACATTGTGTAATATTTGAATCTATGATTGAAATGGCATGTTGTGTCTGAGATGTTTGTTGATATTTCTTCTAACAGTGTTACCTGGATGACAACACACGAATGCTCGTTCAAAATGACACCAAGATATCCATGTGATGGCATGATCTTTCCAAAGAATGCTTGATAATCATTTGATATTCTAAATGGGCTTGGATTTTGCTGTGTTTTTTTCCTCATAAATTGCAACTTTTGTCATATGACTGACATGTTAGAATTGGAATTTCCAGTCATTATATATTTAATGTTTTCTTCTTGTTTCTCGTGTGCCTTCCAGGGAGAAAATCCCATCTACAAGAGTGCTGTTACGACGGTGGTCAACCCCAAATATGAAGGCAAATGATGGAGTTTCAGTTCTCCCAGAACAACACTGTATGCAAATATAGTTCTAGGGCGTGAGAGGTATACGGGGGGGTAATTTTTGTCTGGTAATTTCTTCTTGTCGCTTCAGTATTATAACGTTACATTTGGCCACTACATTTGGTCTTCTTACTAACAGTTTATTTTCTATGCAATCATTGTCTTTAAACATGTACAGTTAGTTATGTGTATATACTTTAAGGTGCTTTTTTAATTTCTTGAAGAACTGGTTGAAATAAGGTTTTTGCCATAGGACTGTTATGGGCCATGGGTTGTGCCTTTCAGAGACCATACCCATATGGGCAGAGAGTGCTCTCTTTCTCTTCATGGACTTATTATTGTGCCATTGAGTGTTATACAGCACCTGAGACTAAAGAATACCAATATTTTGCATTGTGGCTGTGAAGTATTTTTTTAAGCCATAGGGTACAAACAATATGTAGTAAACAGATTTTTCCTTGCGATAAACTAGCATCCTGTCCAGGGGGTTTACTTGTGCATCAACCTGCCTCACACTACAGAAACAGGAGCTAGGCTGCTGTCATATGGGCAGTTCTGGCTCAGACAGGGCTATATACTATATAATCCGTGGATAAATGAGTCATCAATCAATCAAGCAAGATTGCAAGAATCTGGATTCATCATTTGGGGTCGTTTTTAAAGATCACATCAATAGCATTCATTGTCAATCATGGAAAATCATTGAATGATTCTAACAGTCATCAGGTAACATGTGCATCCCAAATGACACCCAATTCCGTTTATAGCGTGCTACTTTTGACCAACACCCTATAGGCCCCCTGGTCAAAAGTAGTGCACTAAATGGGGAATAAGGTGCTATATTTGGGACACATTCCATGTAATGTGTGAAGAACTAATACATGGGAAGCATTGATGTTTAGATGTTAAAGGTTATTGCACTACTGATGAGAACAGGTTTTGCCTTGCAAAAGGACTGAAAAGAAAAATGAATGATTTCATGAAACTGTCATAAACAGGCTATTTTAAAGGGATTGAAAACCACTTGCATTAATGGGATAAAGAAATGTAAATCCCTTAATTACATAATCAATTGACATGTATCTGTGACAAAATTTGAAGTTTCATTTATTTTTAGCATAATTTAGTTTTATTCTATAAGATTTCAGTATTCAACCTTTTCTGTACTCATTACAAGCAAAGCCAAATATCTGCCTCCTTTGCAAAGCGTTATCCCATGTGTTTCATGTTGATCAATGTTAAACAAATTTTAAACTTTGTTCTGAAGACTGATTGATACAAGTTAGCTTGTTTTAATCTGTTGTTTCCCCCTTTTGTAATCATTGGGCTGGGGTAATTCCTCATCTGCAGTGCTTATGTAAAATCAGTATTAAGTGAAAGGCCTCTTGGAATTGTTTTAAAATACAAAAATGCCTCAATACCACATCTTGTTTTTAAAGTGCCTTTTATTTCAATATTATGTTCACTTTTCCCAATGCTGTTTATGAATTTATTTATTAAATAAGTACCTAAATGACATGGAATGCTTATTTTAGCTTTGCTAAGTTGGTTCTAGAAAGAGGAGGCATTTTTTGATCAAAGATACTTGTAACTAGCTCCTTCCTCTCTGGTTTTATTATGGGGAGCCATAGTTTGATGGATTTTTTTTTTTTTTTCAAATCAGTTTGATACTTAAGCAAAGTTAGATGTGTAACTTTGAAAAGAAGAGAACTCGCTCAACATTGTACCGGAAGTCTACCAAGGAAACCGGACGTGCGAGAGTCTCCAATGTTAGTTGTTTTATCATTCAGCTCGCTGGCTGACAAACAACACTTCTAGGGTGTATTTTACAACTACCCGTTGGATTCAAGCTATACATAGAATAGGAAGATGGAAGATGACGTTTTGACAACACTGAAAATATTAATAATTGGAGAAAGTGGCGTTGGGAAGTCCAGGTAAGAAAGCTACAGTAATTAACTAAGTTAACTGACGTTAGCTGAGTAAAGTTGTTGTGGAGCTAACTGGTAGCTGTGACGATTAGCTATGAGCGATTGTTGTCTTGTTTAAAAACATTCACAATACTTAAATGGCAATATTTTGTCAGTTAAGCAGAACTTGTCAACAATGCAAAAACTAATGTATATTAGGGGACCACAGCGAACAGGCTAATGTAACAGTTGTTTGCTATGCAACATCAGCTAGCTAACAACGTTTGCTAGCTTGCTGCGTGGAACGTTGTGTTTAAGTGGAGAACAACTAGGGTGGCTGTAATTATTTTCACACAGTTTGACAAAGCAAATGTATTGATCTACCTTCAGTAGTCACATCAGTAAGTGATTTCACTTACTGCTTTATTAGGAAAAGTGTCAGCGAAGTGATCAACCCTGCCTAAATCTGACAGGGTTTAGCTATGTGTCCTGGGTGAGAGTGATACAAATGCTTGTCAAGACCAATGCCTTAGCATAGCTAAAGAGTTTGGCCAACTCAACTGAGAATATAATTGTAATGGGTGCTATGTTGGAACTTATGGTGCCAACATAGCACCCAAGAAGAAGTTCCCCAAAAAGAATGCAAAGTAGAATGTTATTGTTATGCAATGGTTGGTGCCAACATGGAGTATACTGTAGTTACCAAGCTGTGTATAGCTATGGCTCTTAGACTGCTAGAAATAAATCTGGTATGTCTGAGTAATGTTAGTTTAAACTCTCTCTACAGCTCTCAGCCGTTAGCTTCGCCCATGACTGCCTCATGTGAACTACAATCCCGATACTGAGTTTGTTTCGAAACCTCATTAATCATAGCTTGCGATATGGCTTTAGAAACATATGGCCTGTATCTTTCATCAGCGAGAAAGAATCCTTCAAATTAAAAAGATACACTTACTGTAACAGTTTTGCACAGATCCATACAGCTATGGGTGCCTCCAGCCACTGAAGCTACACTTCGAGTTACGCTTACACACAGGTGTTAAGAGCATGCAAGATAGCTAATTAGCACAGGTGGTCGCCTCGTCTTACGTCTGTTTTCCATAAACAAGCACTGTAACATGGAGATATGGCCATGTGGGACTAAAATGGTGTGTATCAATGTAACAATTTTTTCATCTTACTATAATTAAAGATAAGGATTTTAACAAAACTCCCCCCTACAGAAGATGCCTTCATCCAATGATTCTAACATGCTGACCAGACTGCGTGTGCATGTTGATTTTGTCCACCCACACCAGATGCGATCAGGACACGCAGGTTGAAATATCCTGTCCCCAAATTAATATAGTTGGTTCAGAGTTTTGATATTTCAACCTGCGTGTCCTGATCGCACAAAATCAACATGCACACGCAGTCTGGTCAGCATGTTAGAATCATTGGATGAATTACTCATTCCCTGTAGACCGGGTCGTATCTCAAATTCAATTTGTTGAATTTAGAGAGTATTACATTTCAAATAGATGTCCAGGGATATAAACATTATTTTACCTGAAATGCACAAGGTCCTCTACTCTGACAATTAATCCACAGATAAGACGGTAAACTGAGTTAGTTTGTAGTAATATCTTCTCCTTCAGGCTTCTTCTTTGGACTTTATATGGAGGTTGGCAACCAACTTTAAGGTGCATTACCACTACCAACTGGACTGGGGTGTGGACCTCAGTTCATTTTTCAATCACCCACATGGGTATATGCTCCTAAAAACCAATGAGGAGATGGCACGTGGCCTATGCTTTATTACTACAACATGGGGACTACTGCACCCAGTAGTCAGATGTCATTTTCATTCAATGCCTTTGGTCCAGACCAGACAGCCTTAATTTTCTTGAAATAATCAAATAAATGAGTAATTGAATATACGACCCAAAGGTAGAGTGCAACTAGATATTCCTTCCACCTGACAGGTGAGAGAGGGTTTACTGCCAATCAGATAATTATGATTTCAGTAAACAGTCCTCTTTTTTTTGTCAAATAATGTTTAGTTAACTAGACTCATAAAATCAATGCCAATTCTTGATGAGAATACAGAAAGGTTAACTCTTGGTATGAGTAATGTAGGCCAAGGCTAGTGTTTCAGCTGGCTGTTTTGGGTATCTTCCTCAACCTTGTATTTTTAACTTGTTAGAATTTAATATAATATGGTTAGACTCCATGCTCATATCTGACATTATGTATATATTTTTTGATTAAATAAATAAATGATCTCGTTCTCTATTCCCCCCTCTCTGCCTAGGTCTTCAAGTCATTAGAAATATCCCTAATAGAGAATAGAGGTTTCATTCTACCAGACAAATTGGCCTGTTGCGCTGCTATTGTGCTATTATTTAGGCTAACCGCATTGCTACTGAGGTATCAGGCTACTGAGACATAAAACAATGATCAGTCATCGTTCTGACATAACTGATGAAGCAATTTCTTATGAATATGGATGAAGGAAATTAGAGTGTGGTTGAACAAGAACATTTGAGCAGTAGGCTATTATCTGTGTTTGGGTTGACTGGAAATAAGAAGGATTAGCTACATCATTAGCCCTGTGATTCAGTTCCTAGCTCTTGATTAGTGACTCAACTGAACACTGACCCTCTGACCATGCAGCAAGTAATGATGTAATCTGATGTCTGGTTGTTATTGTGTTGAATATGTAGGCCTTTGTTCTCATGTCCAATCATTTTGCACTAAGTAGGCAGAGGGGGTTCTCCATTTAGCTCTCCAGGGCAGGGCTGATTTTCATTTAGTGATATCTAGGCAAATTGGAAACCAAACACAGACTCTGTACAACACCAGTAAAAGTTCCCTTGGCTATTTGACTTTGTGAAGTTTGCCCTCATTTCAAATGTGTTATGTAGGCCTACTCTAAAAACTCGGTATAAGTGTTGACTCACGTGTCAAATTAAATGAGTAATGTAGGCTAATTAACGGCCATAGAAGAGACATGGTAAGGTTTCATCAAGATGTCTTTTGTTTATTTTTTTTTGCAGTCTTCTCTTGAGATTCACAGATGACACATTTGACCCAGAATTAGCAGCAACAATAGGTAAGTAATTTCTTACTGTGTGAAGAAAAAATAAGTTGGGTTGCCTAAAAGTTAAATAAAAAATGTATAACTTGTACTCACTAACTAGTATTCTGAACCAAAAGCATAGATAATATCACATCTATTTGAAATGTAATACTCTCTAAATTCAACAAAATGAATTTGAGATACGACCCGGTCTACAGGGAATGAGTAATTCATCTGATGGTGAAATACATGGTTTGGGAAAAGGAGAATTCTTTCTTTCCTTCACGGATCTGGAAATGATATCAGAATTGCAAAATGTATTAAACATTACTCATCAAGGACACCCCTATTATTATTTTCAGGTAGCCTTGAGATGGTTAACAGCCAGGAGTGACTTAGTGGAAGAAGTGCAAGACAGGCAAAACATTCATAGCGCTATTGATTACTACTGGGGTGACTTTTTTTGTGATTTCTCTAAAGTTATTCTGACTGCACAATGTAGTCTTTGTTGAAACAACCGTACATGCCTGTGGATTCCCAGAGGTAACCATGCCTCACTCCTATTTTACTTGGCCAACTTAATATATTTGCCAAACAGATGTCCCCATAGAAATCTAGCTACGCTACTCCCCACATTGACACACGTCCCTTGTGATTTGTTGCTGAAAACCACTAAATTCTTGCTAATTCCTTCCTCTCTTTTTATAAAGCAGGGGTGTCAAACTCATTTCATGGAGGACCTAGTGTCTGCAGGTTTTAGTTTTTTCCTTTCAATTAAGCCCTAGGCAACCAGGTGTGGGGAGTTCCTTACTAATTAGTGACCTTAATTCATCAAGGAAGTACAAGGGAGGGGCAAAAACCCACAGACACTCTGCCGTCCATGGAATGAGTTTGACAACTGTGTTATAAAGCAACAGGGTCGTTCAATGTCATTTCATCAAGCGTGACACCTACCATCTCAGATTGTTCTGAAATCATTTCTGTAGTTAAGATAGGATTAGCATTCCTGCAACACTATTTTGATGAAATATAATTTGATCTCTGAGAAATTAAGCCAATTGATGGCACTCAAATTGGCCATTTTAATTTAGAGGATTCATATAATATCCAATAAATATAGTTAGTACCGAACATCTGATTTGGACCAAGAGTTTGACATGAGGAATTCAAATAAATTGTCAAAAGCCTCCAACGATCTCCCCACACCAATCCCACCACCACAAAAAGTATATAGTGTCAGTTCTCTATGTCTGACAAGTAGTATGGAGCTTTGGCTCACCATATTGTTTCTTCCTCCGATGTAATCTATAACCAGTGAATTTGGTGATGTATTTTTCACCTGTTCAGAGAAATTAGTCATTGAAGTTGAAGGTTATCTCCCAGCCTACGTCATTACCAGTTTCTGACCACTAGATGGTGCTGTATCAGGTTTGTTTTTTTAAACAACCCCCCCCTATCGTTAAAGGGATAGTTCACCCAAATAAAAAAAATGACATTGGTTTCCTTACCTTGTAAGCAGTCTCTGGACAAGGTATGACATTAATCCATGCTTTAGTTTTGTTTTACCACTGTTTCAAATGCAAAAAAGTGTCTAAAAACGTATTTTAAAAAACCCTGGTGGTTTTATTTTACCCCCCCCGCCCCAAGTTTTTGAGAGAAAAAATATATAAAATAAAAGTGTCTTATTCATTGTTGAACATGACTGTAAAAACACCAGTTATTTAAATTTTGGGAATCTGTTCCCAATTATTCCCACCAATAATAGAGAGACACGTAATCGAATACAAATGTAAGAAAGGTTTGAAATGATCATGTTTTTGTCAAATTTGATATTATGTTTGTGATTCTTGCCGTGAAATTGCAGTATAAATGATTTGTTATTATGTTCCGGCCCCCCGGAACATGTGAATTCTATAAATTAAAATTGACAATTTGAGTGCAATCAATTAGATTAATTTCTCAGATCAAATTATATTTAATCAAAATAATGTTGCTAATAATAATGCTAATCTTATCTAACAACAGAAACCATTTCAGAACAATCTGAGACAGTGGGTGTCGACCCCAACAGTTCACTATAAACTTGTCAAAATCTGTCATATTGGCATAAACATTCGGAGGTCTCTGTAGACATCTTATTTGAGAGTTGCTCTAATTTTGTGGCAGCATGTTAAATAAATCTGTATCGGAACACATGGTTTGTATTGCCCCTTTGACATTAAACAGAGCCAACCAAATACAACTTCCTTCCAACAACTACTATGGTGGTGAAAAATTCAGATTCAGGTGGATAACTCATAAATAGCATAAATGAAGAACCTCAGACACTGTTTGTCTGTAATCTATTAACCTGGGGAATGCCCTTATCTGTGTATGTGTGCGGTGCTAATGATATCCTTCTGGTAGAGATGGAAAGGCTTTCCCATTTAACCTTCTCAATTAAATGTTAACTTCAAAGTAGCCAATGCCTACCTGGCAGAATGATGATATGATTGTTTGCATCAATCCAGTGGGAATTTGTTTTGCAGATATATATTCCATTAAAAATCAGTTGTTTCCAGCTACAATCGTCATTTACAACATTAACAATGTCTAAACTGTATTTCTGATCTATTTGATGTTATTTTAATGGACAAAAAAAAATTGCTTTCTTTCAAAAACAAGGACATTTCTAAGTGATCCCAAAGTTTTGAGTGTGTGTAATATATAATTTCCTTGGAGTAAACTAAAGGACAACAACACTTAGGAATAGGAATCTTCCAGCTTATACAGTACATACTATATACATTTTACAGAAACAGTATATTTTACAATAAAATGTATATAGTATGGTGAGTTAATGTTGGGTTGGATATATATCAATCAGATTCTGCGTCATGGCACTTGGTGAACTGCTATAGTGTTTGCTAAACACCACGGCCTGTAGGCCGGCAGGACTGTTTAGTGTAAATTGTCAATTGCTCGGCGCTACGTGACAGAAGTGGAGCAACCCTGCTGGGCTCGGAGAAGAACAAGGGGCCGTGATTGACATCCTCCTGGGTCATGGGGTGTAGGAAAATGGAGGCTCAGGGGATGGGGGGATGTGTCCTTGATGTCCCGTCCCCCCCCCCTCCTCTCTGTTTTGGATCTTGTCTGGGGCCTGGTCCAGACAGAAACAACTCCATCCCAATGATATGTTTTTCCTGATAAATCTTTCAGTGTGTGCTAAAACTATGGGCAATACGTCCAGCCAAACGCTTCATGCTATGTGCGCTGAAAGAAGCCATAGAAGAGATTTACTCATCGAGTGTGACGAGCACAGCGCTGTTATTTTATGTAAATGTATTTCTCGTGCCGAACGGAGGGGATTTTAAAGAATGAATCATTACACTTCTGAGCGATGTCACAGAGTTTTTTTATTGAAAGCTGCTGTATTTGTTTGATCTTTACATATTAAACCACATATTCCCTGTGTAGTTTTAAATCAAGACTCGTATCATAATTTAAGTGCACAAGGCTGAGGCCCTGTCTTGACTAGTGGAAGGGTCAGTTTTAGTTCAGACACATATTGTGTGGTATGTAGACCTATGTATGTTTTTGACCATTCATTTTAAATGAATCAGGTAATATCATCATACTTCGTCTTGATTCATATTCATGGCGTATATGACTTGTGTGATGAATCATCTGTAATATTTTGTTTTGTGTGTGTTCATGCAGGCGTTGATTTCAAAGTAAAGACCATTTCAGTGGATGGGAACAAGGCAAAGTTAGCAATATGGGTATGTATTCTTCTGTCTTCTGAACTTAGGGTTAGAAATTCAGACTGGTAAGGAGCTGGTTTGGGCTGCACATTCAATTGCGTTGTTGTTGACAGTTCTACCTCCTAAGGTATGTTTGTTTTAAGGTTTAGTAAAAAAAAGTATAATTTCCATTCCTTCCACTTAAAATGTTATTCACTAGATGTCCACAAGATAGCGATCATGTACAGCATTCTGAGCACCAACCATCAATGATAAATGGCAGTCAAATGTATCTTTATCCTTTAGTCCTGGTCCTGCATCACTTGTTATGGTTCTGTCTTAGTCACACCACCATACAGTGAGGGGGGAAAAAAAAGTATTTGATCCCCTGCTGATTTTGTACGTTTGCCAATGACAAAGAAATGATCAGTCTATAATTTTAATGGTAGGTTTATTTGAACAGTGAGAGACAGAATAACAAAAAAAATCCAGAAAAATGCATGTGAAAAATGTTTAAAAAAATGATTTGCATTTTAATGAGGGAAATAAGTATTTGACCCCTCTGCAAAACATGACTTAGTACTTGGTGGCAAAACCCTTGTTGGCAATCACAGAGGCCAGATGTTTCTTGTAGTTGGCCACCAGATTTGCACACATCTCAGGAGGGATTTTGTCCCACTTTGCAGATCTTCTCCAAGTCATTAAGGTTTCGTGGCTGACGTTTGGCAACTCGAACCTTCAGCTCCCTCCACAGATTTTCTATGGGATTAAGGTCTGGAGACTGGCTAGGCCACTCCAGGACCTTAATCTGCTTCTTCTTGAGCCACTCCATTGTTGCCTTGGCCGTGTGTTTTGTGTCATTGTCATGCTGGAATACCCATCCACGACCCATTTTCAATGCCCTGGCTGAGGGAAGGAGGTTCTCACCCAAGATTTGACAGTACATGGCCCCGTCCATCATCCCTTTGATGCGGTGAAGTTGTCCTGTCCCTTAGCAGAAAACACCCCCAAAGCATAATGTTTCCACCTCCATGTTTGACGGTGGGGATGGTGTTCTTGGGGTCATAGGCAGCATTCCTCCTCCTCCAAACACGGCGAGTTGAGTTGATGCCAAAGAGCTCCATTTTGGTCTCATCTGACCACAACACTTTCACCCAGTTGTCCTCTGAATCATTCAGATGTTCATTGGCAAACTTCAGACGGGCATGTATATGTGCTTTCTTGAGCAGGGGGACCTTGCGGGCGCTGCAGGATTTCAGTCCTTCACGACGTAGTGTGTTACCAATTGTTTTCTTGGTGACTATGGTCCCAGCTGCCTTGAGATCATTGACAAAATCCTCCCGTGTAGTTCTGGGCTGATTCCTCACCGTTCTCATGATCATTGCAACTCCACGAGGTGAGATCTTGCATGGAGCCCCAGGCCAAGGGAGATTGACAGTTCTTTTGTGTTTCTTCCATTTGCGAATAATCGCACCAACTGTTGTCACCTTCTCACCAAGCTGCTTGGCGATGGTCTTGTAGCCCATTCCAGCCTTGTGTAGGTCTACAATCTTGTCCCTGACATCCTTGGAGAGCTCTTTGGTCTTGGCCATGGTGGAGAGTTTGGAATCTGATTGATTGATTGCTTCTGTGGACCGGTGTCTTTTATACAGGTTACAAACTGAGATTAGGAGCACTCCCTTTAAAGAGTGTGCTCCTAATCTCAGCTCGTTACCTGTATAAAAACACCTGGGAGCCAGAAATCTTTCTGATTTGAGAGGGGGTCAAATACTTATTTCCCTCATTAAAATGCAAATCAATTTATAACATTTTTCACATGCGTTTTTCTGGATTTCTTTGGTTGTTATTCTGTCTCTCACTGTTCAAATAAACCTACCATTAAAATTATAGACTGATCATTTCTTTGTCAGTGGGCAAACGTAGAAAATCAGCATGGGATCAAATACTTTTTTCCCTCACTGTATCTTCCTCCCCATGTGTCCAGAGCGTTATAGCTGAGAGGGTTATGGTTGTGTTTTGATGTGCCCAGAGCTGTAATGGTTATGGTCCAGACTTCAGAGCTGTAATGGTTGTGTTTTGCAGGACACGGCTGGCCAGGAGCGTTTCCGAACCCTGACACCTAGTTACTACCGGGGCGCTCAGGGAGTCATCCTGGGTGAGCAACCAACTTCATCATTCAGACGCTTTATACGCAGTCAGCCACCGTTGGTCCGGACAGCCACCATAAAGACAGCGATGGATTTTCATCCTGTCCTATCCTCTTCCTTACTCTCTGGAACAGACTTTACTACTCTTAACGCTAAAGCAGACTTCCTCCAAAGCACACAATATGTGTGGAGGCTATGATATAGTGGTTAACACCACGGGTGAAGTAGAGCTCCCATTCCAAACGAAAGTAGGTATCTTTTTCCTCATCATAGAGTTGCACAATTCCCAGGTTTTCCAGAAATCATGTTTGAAAATTCCCGGTATCAGGAGGGCAAGTTAGCAGGAAATCTAGGAATCATTCAACCGGGATTTATGAAAAACTGGAATTTGGGTAAAGTTACTGGGAGTTTGCAACCCTACCTCATAATTTCAGTTCCTATTAAGACCAGGACCAGTGTTATAATTCACTATGTTGATACACAGCTCAGGTAGGGCTGTGACAGTCATGAAATTAGGGGGAACGGTAATTGGATGACAGTAGTTATGGCGGTGCCAGCCCTAAGCTTAGGCCTACTTAATTATATAAAACGTACACATTCTTGTGTTATGTGTCGGGTTAGCGTGAAACATGGTTTGAAAGGTCAAATGGCCCCCCTCAGTGACCGTATGTCCTGCAGCCTTCTGGTGACAGAAGAAATCAAATGTTTCTGACCGAGCATCTCGTCTCTTATCTCTCCCTCAGTGTATGACGTAACGCGACGGGATACTTTCACCAAGCTGGACAACTGGCTCAATGAGCTGGAGACATACTGTACAAGGAATGACCTCGTCAAGATGCTGGTCGGCAACAAAATTGATAAGGTGAGTCTGTTTGTGTGTGTGTGTGTGTGTTTTATATACAGTGCCTTGCAAAAGTATTCACCCCCCTTGGCATTTTTCCTATTTTGTTGCATTACGACCTGTAATTTAAATGGATTTTTATTTAGATTTCATGAAATTGACATACACAAAATAGTTCAAATTGGTGAAGTGAGATATTCAAAGAAATTGGTGCGTGCATATGTATTCACCCCCTTTTCTATGAAGCCCCTAAATAAGATTTGGTACAACCAATTACCTTCAGGAGTCACATAATTAATTAAATATAGTCCATCTGTGTGCAATCTAAGTGTCACATGATCTCAGTATATATACACCTGTTCTGAAAGGCCCCAGAGTCTGCAACCACACTCAGCAACGGGTACCACCAAGCAAGCGGCACCATGAAGACGATGGAGCTCTCCAAACTGGTCAGGGACAAAGTTGTGGAAAAGTACAGATCAGGGTTGGGTTATTAAAAAAAATCAGAAACTTTGAACATCCCACGGAGCACCATTAAATCCATTATAAAAAAAATGAAAGAATGTGGCACCACAACAAACCAGCCAAGAGAGGGCCGCCCACCAAAACTCACGGACCTAATGCAAGGAGGGCATTAAGAGACCAAAGATAACCCTGAAGGAGCTGCAAAGCTCCACACCGGAGATTGGAGTATCTGCCCATAGGACCACTTTAAGCTGTACACTCCACAGAGCTGGGCTTTACGGAAGAGTGGCAAGAAAAAAGCTGTTGCTTAAAGAAGAAAATAAGGAAGCACGTTTGGTGTTCGCCAAAAGGCATGTGGGAGACTCCAGACATATGGAAGAAGGTACTCTGGTCAGATGAGACAAAAATTTAGCCATCCAACTTGAAGGAGCTGGAACAGTTTTGCCTTGAAGAATGGGCAGAAATCCCAGTGGCTAGACGTGCCAAGCTTATAAAGACATATCCCAAGAGACTTGCAGCTGTAATTGCTGCAAAAGGTGGCTCTACAAAGTATTGACTTTGGGGGTGAATAGTTATGCACGCTCAAGTTTTCCATGTTTTTATTTATTTCTTGTTTGTTTCACAAAAAATAAGCGTTAGGCATGTTGTGTAAATCAAATGATACAAACCCCCCAAAAATCTATATTATTATTCCAGGTTGTAAGGCAACAAAATAGGAAAAATGACAAGGGGGTGAATACTTTCGCACAGCAGTGTGTGTGTGTGTGTGTATATAATATATACACTGCTCAAAAAAATAAAGGGAACACTTAAACAACACAATGTAACTCCAAGTCAATCACACTTCTGTGAAATCAAACTGTCCACTTAGGAAGCAACACTGATTGACAATAAATTTCACATGCTGTTGTGCAAATGGAATAGACAACAGGTGGAAATTATAGGCAATTAGCAAGACACCCCCAATAAAGGAGTGGTTCTGAAGCTGGTGACCACAGACCACTTCTCAGTTCCTATGCTTCCTGGCTGATGTTTTGGTCACTTTTGAATGCTGGCGGTGCTTTCACTCTAGTGGTAGCATGAGACTGAGTCTACAACCCACACAAGTGGCTCAGGTAGTGCAGCTCATCCAGGATGGCACATCAATGCGAGCTGTGGCAAGAAGGTTTGCTGTGTCTGTCAGCGTAGTGTCCAGAGCATGGAGGCGCTACCAGGAGACAGGCCAGTACATCAGGAGACGTGGAGGAGGCCGAGGAGGGCAACAACCCAGCAGCAGGACCACTACCTCCGCCTTTGTGCAAGGAGGAGCACTGCCAGAGCCCTGCAAAATGACCTCCAGCAGGCCACAAATGTGCATGTGTCTGCTCAAACGGTCAGAAACAGACTCCATGAGGGTGGTATGAGGGCCCAACGCCCACAGGTGGGGTTGTGCTTACAGCCCAACACCGTGCAGGATGTTTGGCATTTGCCAGGGAACACCAAGATTGGCAAATTCGCCACTGGCGCCCTGTGCTCTTCACAGATGAAAGCAGGTTCACACTGAGCACGTGACAGACGTGACAGAGTCTGGAGACGCCGTGGAGAACGTTCTGCTGCCTGCAACATCCTCCAGCATGACCGGTTTGGCGGTGGGTCAGTCATGGTGTGGGTGGCATTTCTTTGGGGGCCGCACAGCCCTCCATGTGCTCGCCAGAGGTAGCCTGACTGCCATTAGGTACCGAGATGAGATCCTCAGACCCCTTGTGAGACCATATGCTGGTGCGGTTGGCCCTGGGTTCCTCCTAATGCAAGACAATGCTAGACCTCATGTGGCTGGAGTGTGTCAGCAGTTCCTGCAAGAGGAAGGCATTGATGCTCACGGACTGGCCCGCCTGCTCCCCAGACCTGAATCCAATTGAGCACATCTGGGACATCATGTCTCGCTCCATCCACCAACGCCACGTTGCACCACAGACTGTCCAGGAGTTGGCGGATGCTTTAGTCCAGGTCTGGGAGGAGATCCCTCAGGAGACCATCCGCCACCTCATCAGGAGCATGCCCAGGTGTTGTAGGGAGGTCATTCAGGCACGTGGAGGCCACACACACTACTGAGCCTCCATTTTGACTTGTTTTAAGGACATTACATCAAAGTTGGATCAGGCTGTAGTGTGGTTTTCCACTTTAATTTTGAGTGTGACTCCAAATCCAGACCTCCATGGGTTGATAAATTTGATTTCCATTGATAATTTTTGTGTGATTTTGTTGTCAGCACATTCAACTATGTAAAGAAAAAAGTATTTAATAAGATTATTTCATTCATTCAGATCTATGATGTGTTATTTTAGTGTTCCCTTTATATAATCTCTCTCTGAACAAAAATATAAACACAACAATATTTTACTGAGTTACAGTTCATAGAAGGAAATCAGTCAATTGAAATAAATAAATTAGGCCCTAATCTATGGATTTCACATGACTGCATGACCGACCCATGGCAGGGACGCAGCCATGGGTCGGCCTGCGAGGGCATAGGCCCACCCACTGGTGAGCCAGGCGGAGCCAATCAGAAATACTCAACACCCCTGGCTTGGATGCACGTACAATTCTCTAAAACTACATTGGATTTGGCTTATGGTAGAGAAATTAACATTAAATTCTCTGGCAACAGCTCTGTTGGTCATTACTGCAGTCAGCATGCCAACTGCACACTCCCTAAAAACTTGAGACATCTGTGGCATTGTGTTGTGTGGCAAAACTGCACATTTTAGAGTGGCTTTTTACTGTCCCCAGCACACGGTGCACCTGTGTTATGATCATGCTGTTTAATCAATTTGGAATATCTTGGCAAAGAAGAAATGCTCACTAACAGGGATGTAAATCAATCTGTGTACAAAATTTGAGCGAAATTAGCTTTTTGTGCATATGGAACATTTATGGAAGCTTTTATTTCAGCTCATGAAAAATAGGAACAACACATTACATGTGTTTTTTATATTTTTGTTCAGTATACAGTGTGTCAGATTAGAGTGGTCTGGAATCAGGGAGAAATGTGTTAGTTTATACTTTACATGTAACAAGGGTTTCCGTCATCAGAATGACAACACATACTTTTATTGCATACATTATACAATTTATGGAATGCTTTCTGTTTAAGTATGAGGGTAACACTTTATGTAAAGTTTTTATTTTATACCTGTGTAGTAATCCAGTTAATACTACAATAACAACTAGGGATGCATGATATATCGGTGAACATATCAGAATCATCCGATATTAGCCCGATGTTAAAAACCGATGTCAACGCTACCGTGCATACCTATATAACGTTGGTACATGACGTAATGACGCCACGTAAAATGTTGCGCTACATGTACAACACAGCATTCTTAACCTAGCCCAGAATGTCTGCTGTGTGGATCGAGCAGTCATTTGAAAGAATAAGAAAATTTCAGCGAGACCACTTTCGCTGACTGGTTGAACAACGGTACACTCTACCAAGTGTGCTATTTTTCAGATGTTGCCCTACCGGAGTTACACAGTAATATCGTCACTGCTATAAGCTTCACGACATACATACTATGGAACGCCGTTTGGGTCTTTGCGTGTCAAAAACGATACAGTAGCACTGTCAAAGCTGTACAAAAAAAGACTGCAAACACCGGCCACAAGCGATGTGTTTACAATACCGCGTTGGTAATAAAGCATCATTTGTTCAACCGCAACTTCTTGGTTGAAGGTAAAACTACCTTTTAGCTTAGTGCCTAGCTAGCACCAATACAACCAGCCTGAAAACAATGACCAGTAGAAACTGCAGTAATTTTCATTATTCTTAGCAATGACTTAGGAATCCTTGTGAGTAAGTATTAGCTAGGTTGCCACTTGTTGTTCGCCTATTGAAATTGAACTTAAGTTCATGAAAATAAATAGCTAGCCAGCTAGTGACGCTCGACCGGACCGGGTTATGTGTTGTGAAGCTAGCCACAATAAGGATTAGGCACGATAGTGGAATTTTGCGGATTGCCTTCAAAATAAAAGTATGTAATTGACAGTGATGCAAATGAATACAAATAGTAGAATTATGCCATACTTTTATTTTAAAGGCTAACTGCAAAGTCCACTATTGTGGCTAATCCTTATTGTGGCTATCTTCACATAGATGGGTCCGACCACCATTAATCAAATAAGAACTGTCTTATAAATTAGCTAGCTAACTATAGCTACTGAAACAGATTATGTCGTGTTGCTATGTTTTTGGGGAAGAACTACATTGTTAGCTTTTTTTTATGACCACCACTGTAGGTGCGCAAGACAACTTTACCAGCATCATAGCATACGAATCGTGACATATGAAATACAAGTGTAATCAATGTTTATTTATTTAATTTCACCTTTATTTAAAAAGGTAGGCCAGTTGAGAACAAGTTCTCATTTACAACTGCGACCTGTGTAATAACTACATGAAAAATTCATGAAAGGGTTAAATTGTTTTTTGATGTGCAGTCGTATTCAGGTCCTGATTGGTCAACAAGCTTATTTGACACGTCAAATAAAGACCCAAACGGCGTTCCATAGAAATCCTGGTTGAGAATGAAACGGCTGAACAAATGATCAACGAAACAGCAAGTAAGTGAAAGAAATGGGTTTTGATTATGTTTTACTGGTAATGGAGACATACGTTAATGCCAACAAAATAACTTTTTGTTGTGTATGTATGACCTTTATTTAAGACAGTTAAGAACAAATTCTTATTTGCAATGACAGCCCGAATGACGCTGGGCCAATTGTGCGTCGCCCTATGGGACTCCCAATCACGGCCGGATGTGATACAGCCTGGATTCGAACCAGGGACTGTAGTGACGCCTCTTGCACTGAGATGCAGTGCTTTAGACCACTGTGTCTGTCGGTGTGGTAACTTTTTAACTGTACTAGAATTCTTAAAAGGCCACAAAAAATGTTAATACCAGTATCGGCAAAATGTTAATATCAGTATCGTTTTTTTGGCATAGAAAATATCGGATATCGGTATCGGCCAAAATGTCATCGGTGCATCACTAATAACATTGTTACTACTTGGGTGCGTTACCAATTTGAGCTGGAATGTGTTGTTAATAATATTACCTCCTCCATCCAGTTGTTCCATTAAACTGAACTGAGAGAAGAGGTCTTAGTGCGCATGTCCTCATCATATTTTAACACAACCCGAGCCCAATGTATCCTGCTGCCTCTGTTGTATTCATGTTATGCTCATCTTCCACCATTATATGTCCTTGGTTGTTGTTGTTGACCCTGTAGTAATAACTTGAGTAGACATCATTTACAGTACTGTGTAGTACTAGCCTTTGTCTGTGGGACTGACTGGACTCCTTATGTTTCCTGTATTCCCAGCCCAGTCATATTCCGTATAGCTGACAGGTATGCCGGACAGACCTCATTAAAGATGTCTATTCTTTGTTTTAGGAAAACCGCGAACTAGACAGGAACGAAGGCCTGAAGTTTGCAAGAAAACATTCCATGCTGTTTATAGGTAAGCCAGGAGCTGAGAAGATTCCCCTCTTCTCCCCTCTCGGACTGACCCGGGGCATGAGTTATCGTAGACCGTTATGCAGGGGAATCTGCTTTTTGGATATCTCTCATACTTGGATTGGATTGTTTGCCTAGTTCTATTTTTAACTTTTTTTGTCCTCTAACGTTTTTTCACATTGATTCATGGCCAAACCCCCTGCTCTTGTGGACAAATTTGTCAGGATTTATTTGAATAAAACAATTTTAATAAATTTTTTACATTAGATAGTGTACATTTACCATGCTTTTGCCTGCATTTAGTATTACATGTTTTAGATCATTTTCATATGATATCCACACACGCTATATGTTATAGAGCAGTGAGACCAACATTGGAATAAAAAATGAATCAGAACAGAGAACCTTCTACCAATCCGGACATACGGCTATTTTAGTAACCGCGTCAGCTACTTTTTCTTTCCACTTTAAGAAACAAAAATGTTGACCACTTTCCCAACAAACAAGACAACCAACATAGTGTATGAACTATTTGTCCATGTTTTCGTTATTTCATTCAGCAATTAATACATTTTATTTTAGCTAAAATAACTTCCTGATGTTGAAATTATCCAATTATAACACAGGGGAGCACATTCTAATTAAGCAATAAGAGTCTGTGATCTGTCATGAATATAGTCACGGGTAAATGTTGTTGTTGGGCCCTATGCGCAGGGGAGTCACACAAAGAATCTTCAGGAAATTACCCATTCTGGTTGCAGTATATTTGCAGCGTCTTTAGTTGCAGCTGTGGAGTTCAGTAGCTAGATGATATGAAGAAGCAGCCAGACACTGACAGTTGTTGTCTGTATCCTTTCTTCCTCCTCTCTCACACTCTCTTTTTCTGTCTCTCATGTGGGCCAGAGGCCAGTGCTAAGACGCGAGATGGTGTGCAGTGTGCGTTTGAGGAGCTGGTTGAGAAGATCATCCAGACCCCGGGACTGTGGGAGAGCGAGACACAGGGCAGAGGAGTCCAGCTGGGCAGGCAGGACCAGGCTGCAGGGGGGAGCTGTGGGGGCTACTGCTCCCTGGTGTAGACAACACATACTCACATACATATACAAAAATCACATACATACACACACTTGAAAGACACCCTACCAAACACTGATGGCTGATGTCCTTTGAAGAGGACTATGAAGGCTATGGTATTCAGACTATTTCCCCCATCAGCCCCTGAGGTGTGGTGTGAAGCAAGGCTGCTCCTGACCAGCACCCTAAGCTTCCTGGCTGTGATCATTCATAGGGACATTGCTGTTTGCACACTTCCTGGTATCATAGCTATAATGCTATTTATAAGTCGTCTTCCCTGTCTTTCTTTCTGTCTGTCTCTTTGGCCACTGACCGGAATGGAGAAAATTAAATGAGTGTATGACTTGGTAATGAATAGTGAGGAAAAAACACAATACCATCAATAGCACATGGGGGTATTATGCTTATTTAGCAAGGATAATTTTTCATCACCTGTTCTCAATTACGTTTTTTACAAATTTTCTTTGCCCTCCCCTCTTTGTAGATTTAGATTTCCTTAGAACTTTGTTCCTCTTAGCAAGGCAAGCACAACTAGTGTGTGTTGGCTGCAGAGCTGATTGTCCGGTGTATCTGCCCTGTGTGATCATGCAGCCTTTGTCATCCTCCAGTGCTCACCCTCCTAACAGCTCTGTGTTTTATAGTCTTATCAGCCCAAGTCGTCTTGTATTCCCTTTCACCACTCAGTCCCACATAATGAGTCTCTCTCTCTTTTGTCCACAAACTTCTTTTGTTCAAAAGTAATAGTTATCAAGTTTCTGTAATCAAGTTTTACTACATTTATTGACCTGGACTCCAACCTTTCAGCATGTTTTTGAAGGGTTTATAAATCAAACAGATTGGCAGGCAGGCAGACATTGGTTGGCTTTCCATTGTGTGTGTTATGAAAAAGGAACTAAACGAACGAACGCTGCTGTTTTGTTTCTAGTTGTTCTAATGGGCTGTGACCAAACAGGCTACCTGCCACTCAGACAGATGATATTAGTAATATCAACGCTATAGCCTAGCTTCAGCTTTTCATAATTCATCCCAATGTGGGGAGAAAAAAATACAAAAGTAAAAGTTTTCTATATTAAAGAATATGAGTCATGGGTGTTTCCATTGAAATCTGAAATTAAAGAAAGAGGCTTAAACCCTGTACAAATGTTTTTTTGCAGAGTTCTCTTTCTCAATTTATACTGTTACATCCAACTCCCCAAAAAATAAATTTTCAGCATTTTGATTAATTTCTATATAGGCCCAGTTAATTGGTGAACTGTTGGAGTGATGGAAATATAATGATTATTCTAATTCTATAGTGGGCAGCACCTTGAATACATTGTTTGACATGACGAATGAATAAATCAGAGGAATTATTGACGGGCTAGGAACCCAAGTGTTGGTCAGTGTTTCCAGGTGATCCTAATTAAATATTACATTACATGTTTTCTTACTTAATGTAGCTAGCTAGCCAACATATTCATGCTTTGCCTATTCCTCTCTGATAAGATACCGTTAGCAACTATCACAAATTATTTTAGCAACACCTTGCAAAGAAAAGACAAACTAGTAGGTAGTAGTTTGCAGACAGTAAGATACACAAACTAATAGTGTAGGGAACGCTTGTGGGAAAGCAGCATGTCGAGCAACTGCTCTCTTAAGTGATAGTGCTTGGCTTAGTGTGGTTAGTGGCATGCAGCAGATGGAGAGACGACTCGAGTAGAAAACGGAGTAAACTATAAAAATGATACACGCCGGAGTTAACAAACCAAACACAAAAATACCGTTATAGAAGGTAAAGTAAAAACTCAAACTGGTAAGTGCATCAATACCAGTATTAAGTAAAATACGGTATACCGCCCAGCCCTACTTAGTGCCAGAATGTGGTTGGGAAATGTAGTTTTGGGTGGCCATACCTATGACCTATATTTGTGGCAGGGGTGACACCGATGCCTTTGCAGTAATCAGAATATAATTATTTCTCATCCTTAATTGCATGAGAATTCTTATTTTATTCATGTTTTGTCTGGGAATGACTTGCAGAGACATTTGGATTGTGTCCCAAATGGTTCCCTATTGCCTATATAGTGCACTAGTTTTGACCAAGCTGGTCTAAAGTAGCGCTCTATATAGGGAATAGGGTTCTATTTCAGACACAAACTTGGACTGTATGAACCACACTTACACAACACTAGTTAGATTTACCTGCATCCAGAACCTTCCAAACAGGTTTATAGAGTATACTACATTGGGATTTTCTATGGTCTAATGTCTGCTTTATGATTGAAACAGACTAACTCTTGAACTCTGTTCTGTTCTTTTTTTTGCTTATTTGACAGCAAATAAACACATTGTAAATGAATGTGTGTATTTAGGAATTCTAAGAAATAATTCCTGTATGGATTGTACAGTTTTAATGTATCCATATTACAATTATAAAACCACCCTATGTATTAAGTGAATAAAATACTTTTGAAAGGATTCTGAAGTTAATGCTTATTCCTGCCCGAGCTAAGGAGCCTTTGCCTATTGTAAAACAAAGCGCCAGATCCTATTAACTTAATATAAATCTTCACACAGTAATTGTACTTCACCTCATCCAAGAAGTCTTCTTGGAAAACGACCTAGACTACTTACCATGTTGGACTTGGAAATGTCAATTTGGTGAGAGGGAAGTTTTTTTTTCTTGCCTGTTTAATTTTTTCAGAATTAGAATTCCTCAGTTTTATAGATACAAAATGGAGACGTAGATACGTAGACGTGTTTGTTTTAAAAACAGTCCAAGGACTCTTCCGCTCCCAGACCTGTGATCTATCTAAATCATCTTTTGGGCAGAGGTTCAGGAAACAGCACTACGGCCATAACTCTTTTACCCTGGTGCGGTGGGTTTGACTGGGATGTGTGATTATGAAAGGGCTGGCAGAGCCGACCGCTACCCGCTAACCTCCGTTCTCCTCACCGCTCAGCAAAGGCAGTTAGTCTCAAAATATGTCTCAGTCAAACACCAACACAGACCTACGACATAACGGAATGTCTGTAGCATCGACAGAGACCTAGCTCGTACATAATGTAGCATTCATCTTATTCTCAACCTAACTATCTGCTTTATTACAGAGAATAGAGGTTGCCAAGGCAGGCACTGCTAACTTCCAAGTAGAAGGCACATTTGTCCCAGAGGGTGCTCACCCACCACCAACCTCAAAACCCAGAGCTGAGTTCAAATAGTATCCGTTTCCAAAAACGCAAACCCTGTCCATCTTGCACTCTCTAGGCAGACCTCAATCAATTGCTCAAAGTATATAAAATTAAATCTATTTGAACCCAGGTCTGACCTGTGACCCCCCCAATAGGGATATATGCCACTGCTTACCACCTTATAGCCACATCCCATTGCATTCTCTATTCACTAACCACTGCTCAAATCCGTACTAGCACTAGTAGTCTGTAATATTGTGTCTTTGTCCCAAATGGCACCCAAGTCCCTATATCCCTCACACTCAACTCTGGACCTCGAAGCCAGTTCCACTGCTTAACTAAAACATCAGACTGATACCTATCAGGATTATTTGTGAGGATAACATCAATGAGAGTACATTTTTGGGTGTTTGGAGTCATACCTTGTGGGATTGGTAATAATCTGAGGAAGATTTAGGGAGTCCCATTGCTTTAGGTCTTTTTCAGGTGGCTTAAGCATTTCCCAGTTTAGGTCACCTAGCAGGACAAATTCAGACTTAGTCTAAGGGGCCAGGAGAGAGCTTAGGGCATTTAGGGTACAGGCCGGTGCTGACATTAACGCCCAGCAACAGTCAACAAAGAGCTATTTGAAAGTTTAATGCTTAAAACCAGCAAGTCAAATTGTCTGGGGATAGACTTGGTGGAGTCAACCAAGCACTGTAGGTTTTCCTTGGTAAAGATTGCCCCTCCACCACCTTTGGAAGATCTGTCTTGCCGAAAAAGGTTATAACCTGAAAGGTTAACATTAGCGTTCAAATAACTCTTTCTTATCCTTGTCTCAGTAATGACCAACACATCTGGATTGGAGCTGTGAACCCACACTTTCAATTGAACATTTTAGGTAAAAAGCTTATAGTGTTAACGTGCAGAAAACCAAGGCTTTTACAAGAGCAGAAATCAGTGAAGCACATATCAGAGCACCTCAGAATTGGCGCTAGCAACAGTAAATGGGCCAGGGTGTACATGCACATTTCCAGATATCATCAGTAGTAATACAATCAGGGCACTACAGAGGACAGGGAGAGCTCTGCAATGTTCATTTATGACATTTGAATGGGCATTAGATGGCAACAAGATCATATTGTACAACAATTTCATCAGGTAACATGAATACAAAGCCGGTGATAGATGGTTAGAATAGGATGGGAGGCCAAGAGTCCCTGTAACCAACAGAGAGTCAGAGTCCTGATTGTGGGAACAAACAGTCAGTCCCACGGTTTGGTAAACAAGCAAGTTCATAGTCAACAATGCATGCAGGAGTCATGAGGCAAATTGCATAAAGCACAATAAAAAAATATAATGACTTGGGGCTAGCCATTGTAAGTTCAGAGTCACTCCCCTCAACATTAAGGCTAATGGGTTAACCATGAGGAGGAACAGAGTGTTGTGTGTGAAAGTGATAGAAGAGCACTTGGGAGTCGGCATTGTATTGGGTCTTGACTAATAAGCTACACTTTCCATACTATTGTGCCGACTTGAATCAAACTGTACTGTGCTGGATCTGATTCCCTGATTCACATTGTCCTTTTCAGCACAATTCCAGCAGGTATGTTGGATACGAAAGCAGGCCAGAGCAGTACGGCTCGGCTCAGCTCAGTAGTGTGAAAAGGGTAGCCTATAAGGCACCTGTGCATCTGCAGATTGATCAAGTGTTTACGTTCTGAAGTGAGGTAGAGGAAAATGCCCTTCCATCCAGATTCTTCTATCCTCTGAAGTTCCAGCTCGAGCTTCAGAAAAGCTCTCCGGCACTCTCCTCTCTTAGGTTACCCTGGGTAGGTCCCAAATGGCACCCTATTTCTTATATAGTGAACTTCTTTTCACCAGAGCCCTATAGGTCATGGTCAAAATAAGTGCACTATACAGGAAATAGGGTGCCATTTGGGACGCAACTGCTCTGTACCAGAAGCCTCTGAGGTAATACAACCAACAGCCCCAGAACTGATGAGACTGTCAATGCAGGTGGAAACACACTAATTATGTTAAATCTCCTGTTTAGATTGTTGTAGTCACTTTACACTCTGTCTCCTGGTATTTCATCAGGAGCTTCTTGTTTCACTTTTTGACTGGTCTGTCTGTCTTGAGATGTATGGCCCTCATTTTTGTGCTTTTTTTGTTATTGTTGCTATTTTAACGGTTATTACGGTGACCGCGGTCATTTGGCTGACTAATAACTGTCATCCAAAATTCCATGAGTGTCACAGCCCTAACTGTAAGACTAAGAAGTATTTTTATGAATAGAGATTTTATTGGCACAATAGTATGACTTACAGGGCTAGAGTAGAGTAGGGTCCACTGAAGTTAGATTTTGTCCTCTGAGAGATGTGGCCACATTCTCTGCGGTACAAGGTCTACAAGATCACCTATCAATCAGACTGGTGCAGCCCATTAGTTAATTATCCCTGACCTTGGGTGAGTAGGAAACCTCTAACCATGTTTGGTGCAAACCTTTAGCCAAAGTCCATTTGACTTGTAATTCAGTTGTAATTGATTTTCCTCAGGATTTGAAACTATGTCAATCTAGTTAATACCTAAATGATTGTATTGTAACCTATACTTCTATGTAAATGCCCCTAAAGAAAGCAAGGGAGAGGGAGTCCAGTGACTCCTCACCCATACAGCGGAAGCTCCTTTCTCTACGGGAGAGACTTTCATCCTGGCCTCGGGTTACTGTGTTAATAAGCACAGGGCTCAGAGAAGGACAGACGAGGGGCACACACACATTCTGTGACAGGCACGCACACACACACCATCATCCTATGGAAACAAAATGAAAGGATGAGTACCATCATTCATCTACCCATAATTCCCCTGTTTATTGCGCTCGCCGCTCCGCTCCTGTGTGGCATATTTCTGGCCACTGGCTCTCCCCGGAATACTTTGGCCGTGCTGTCATTCACCCACACCGCATCTCACATCAAGCCCTCTGGTCGGATCTGGACTCGTGCTACTACAACATGGAAGCAAATATCCAAGCTTATTGGAGTGTATAATAAACGAATCACATTGTATCAACATGGGTTGGGTGTAAGCTTTCCACATGCCTGAAACACATTTCCATCAATGGAAAAGCAGCATGTTTTACTGACACACTTCCATCTCCACCCGTCTTTGTCTTGAAATTGTTTTTATATTATTAAACCCTCTTTGTGCGACATGATTGGCATGTATAGAAACAAATTCATTATTTTGGATAAATAATCCTGCCCTGTTTATTTTCTTTTGCCAGGCTGATCTGGTTTTTGGGGCTATACCAGTGAATTCATCACAACCCACAAAGACCAGAAGACCCTGTAGTTTGTCTGGCTTTGATGAGGCGTGTTAGTCTGTCTGGGTGGGAAATATACAGAGTTACTTACTTCATGAAAATCTCCTCAAGAACTGAAACGCTCTCCATCATTCAAATGTTGGATAGGCGTGCCGCCCTGGACTTAAGTTGTTTGTGGTAGTAAACCTTTGACACTTGACTTTTAGTTGGTAGCTTTGCCACTTTTGTTGGTTGCTCTGCCACTTTTGTCAGTTGCTTTGCCATTTTTGTCGGTTGCTTATTTGCCACTTTTGGTTTATGCAGGGTGTTTGCGCAGCAAATTACCCTTCCTTGCAGCTTACCTCTTTCTTAATCACTGTATGTTTTTCCAACATGTCTGTTTAAAGTGGTCTATTGTGCTCAGGATGTAACTTGATGTTACTTGTATTATCATGAACCACAGGAAGCTAAGGTTCTTTAAGATGTAAGACGGACAATTGAAATTGAAAACCCAGACAGGCCCTGATCTCAACCTCTACCGCTTTCTAGACTACCACCCTCCCACTGGCTAAATATAATCTCTCTCTCTCTACCCCTCCCCCTCTTTTTCTCTCTCCCCTAGGTAGAATACAACTCTTGCTCTATAAAGAAACTATAGATGAGTTTCACATACAAAGGCACATCAAAGTACTGTATTTGAGTTTTGCTTAATGTATCTCATATCCACTTCATTTTGGGAACTTATTTCAAACAGATTCAAAAGGAAAACACTAATCTCAGAAACAAGAACCAAATCTCTGTTGCATTTATTAGCAGGTGCATCGTGATGTTGTACCCACAGCGACTATTAAAACCTTCCCCTACGAGAAACCGTGGATTGATGGCAGCATTCACGCAAACCTGAAAGCGCGAACCTCTGCTTTTAATCGGGGTAAGGCGACCGGAAACATGACCGAATACAAACAGTGTAGCTATTCCCTCCGCAAGGCAATCAAACAAGCTAAGCATCAGTATAGAGACAAAGTAGAGTCGCAATTCAACGGCTCAGACACGAGAGGTATGTGTCAGGGTCTACAGTCAATCACGGACTACAAAAAGAAAACCAGCCCCGTCGCGGACCACGATGTCTTGCTCCCAGACAAACTAAACAACTTCTTTGCACCGGTGCCACCGACACGGCCCGCTACCAAAACCTGCGGGCTCTCCTTCACCGCAGCCAACTTGAGTAAAACATTTAAATGTGTTAACCCTCGCAAGGCTGCCGGCCCAGATGGCATCCCTGGCCGCGTCCTCAGAGCATGCGCAGACCAGCTGGCTGGTGTGTTTACGGACATATTCAATCAATCCTTATCCCAGTCTGCTGTTCCCACATGCTTCAAGAGGGCCACAATTGTTCCTGTTCCCAAGAAAGCTAATGTAACGGAGCTAAATGACTATTGCCCCGTATCACTCACTTCCATCATCATGAAGTGCTTTGAGAGACTAGTCAAGAATCATATCACCTCCATCCTACCTGACACCCTAGACCCACTCCAATTTGCTTACCATCCCAATAGGTCCAAAGACGACGCAATCACACTGCACACTGCCCTAACCCATCTGGACAAGAGGAATACCTATGTAAGAATGCTGTTTGTCGAATACAGCTCAGCGTTTAACACCATAGCACTCTCCAAACTCGTCATTAAGCTCGAGACCATAGGTCCCACCAGGGTGCGTTCTCAGCCCTCTCCTGTACTCCCTGTTCACCCATGACTGCTTGGCCAAGCACGCCTCCAGCTCAATCATCAAGTTTGCAGTCGACACTACAGTGGTAGGCTTGATTACCAACAATGACGAGACGGCCTACAGGGAGGAGGTGAGAGCCCTTGGAGTGTGGTGTCAAGAAAATAACCTCTCACTCAATGTCAACAAAACAAAGTAGATGATCGTGGACTTCAGGAAACAGCAGAGGGAGCACCCCCCTATCCACATCGACGGGACAGTAGTGGAGAAGGTGGAAAGTTTAAGTTCCTCGGCGTACACATCACAGACAAACTGAAATGGTCCACCCACACAGACAGCGTGGTGAAGAAGGCGCAACAGCGCCTCTTTAACCTCAGGAGGCTGAAGAAATTTGGCTTGTCACCAAAAACACAAACTTTTACAGATGCACAATCGAGAGCATCCTGTCGGGCTGTATCACCACCTGGTATGGCAATTGCTTTGCCCACAACTGTAAAGCTCTCCAGAGGGTAGTGAGGTCTGCACAACGCATCACCGGGGGTAAACTACCTGCCCTCCAGGACACCTACACCACCCAATGTCACAGGAAGGCCAAAAATATAATCGAGGACAACCACCCGAGCCACTGCCTGTTCGCTATCATCCAGAAGGCGAGGTCAGTACAGGTGCATCAAAGCTGGGACCGAGAGACTGAAAAACAGCTTCTATCTCAAGGTTTTCATACTGTTAAACAGTCATCACTAACATTGAGTGGCTGCTGTCAACATACTGACTCAAATTTCTAGCCACTTTAATAATAAAAAAATTGGATGTAATAAATATATCACTAGCCACTTTAAACAATGCCACTTTATATAATGTTTACATATCCTACATTACTCATCTCATATGTATATACTGTACTCTATACCAGACTGCATCTTGCCTATGCCGTTCGGGCCATCGCTCATCCATATATTTATATGTACATACTCATTCATTCCTTTACACTTGTGTGTATAAGGTAGTTGTGAAATTGTTAGATTACTTGTTAGATACTACTGCATGGTCAGAACTAGAAGCACAAAGTAAGTGTGCAGGGGGCACCAATTAGTCGAGGTAATTGAGGTAATATGTACATGTAGGTAGAGTTAAAGTCACTATGCATAGATTATTAACAGATAGTAGCAGCAGGGTAAAAGAGGGGTCTGGATAGCACTTTTATTTGGTATTCAGGAGTCTTATGGCTTGGGGGTAGAAGCTGTTAAGAATCCATTTGGACCTAGACTTGACGCTCCGGTACCGCTTGTCGTGCGGTAGCAGAGAGAACAGTCTATGACTAGGGTGGCTGGAGTCTTTGACAATTTTTAGGGCCTTCCTCTGACACCGCCTGGTATAGAGATCCTGGATGGCAGGGAGCTTGGCCACAGTGATGTGCTGGCCATACTCACTACCCTCTGTAGTGCCTTGCAGTCGGAAGCCGAGCAGTTGCCATACCAGGCAGTGACGCAACCAGTCAGGATGCTTTCGATGGTGCAGCTGTAGAACCTTTTGAGGATCTGAGGACCCATGCCAAATCTTTTCAGTCTCCTGAGGGGGAATAGGTTTTGTCGTACCCTCTGTCTTGGTGTGTTTGGACCATGTTAGTTTGTTGGTGATGTGGACACCAAGGAGTTTGAAGCTCTCAACCTGCTCCACTACAGCCCTGCCGATGAGAATGGGGGCGTGCTCGGTCATCCTTTTCCTGTTGTCCACAATCCTCTCCTTTGTCTTGATCACGTTGAGGGAGAGGTTGTTGTCCTGGCACCACACGGCCAGGTCTCTGACCTCCTCCCTGTAGGCTGTCTCATCATTGTCGGTGATCAGGCCTACCACTGCTGTGTCATTGGCAAACTTGATGATGGTGTTAGAGTTGTGCCTGGCCATGCAGTCATGAGTGAACAGGGAGCACAGGAGGGGACTGAGCACACACCCCTGAGGGGCCCCCGTGTTGAGGATCAGCGTGGGGGATGTGTTGTTCCTTACCCTTACTACCTTGGGGGTGGCCCGTCAGGAAGTCCAGGATCCAGTTGCAGATGGAGATGTTTAGTCCCAGGGTCTATAGCTTAGTGATGAGCTTTGAGGGCATGATGGTGTTGAATGCTGATCTGTAGTCAATAAATAGCATTCTCACGTAGGTGTTCCTTTTATCCAGTTGGGAAAGGGCAATGTTGAGTGCAATAGAGATTGCATCATCTGTGGATCTGTTGGGGCAGTATGCAAATTAGAGTGGGTCTATGGTTTCTGGGATAATGGTGTTGATGTGAGCGTCGGATCCTGTGTAGTACGATTCCATCTTAGTCCTATAGTGACGCTTTGCCTGTTTGATGGTTCGTCGGAGGGCATAGCAGGATTTCTTATAAGCTTCCTGGTTAGTCCCGCTCCTTAAAAGCTGCAGTTCTACCCTTTAGCTCAGTGCAGATGTTGCCTGTAATCCATGGCTTCTGGTTGGGGTATGTACGTACGTACAGTCACTGTGGGGACGACATCATCGATACACTTATTGATGAAGCCTATGACTGATGTGGTGTACTCCTCAATGCCATCGGTAGAATCCCGGAACATATTCCAGTCTGTGCTAGCAAAACAGTCCTGTAGTTTAGCATCTGCTTCATCTGACCACTTTTTTATTGACCGAGTCACTGGTGCTTCCTGCTTAAATTTTAGCTTGTAATCAGGAGGATAGAATTTTGATCAGATTTGCCAAATGGAGGGCGAAGGAGAGTTTTGTACGTGTCTCTGTGTGTGGTCTAGAGTTTCTTTTTGTTGCACATTTTTAACATGCTGATAGAAATGAGATATAACTGATTTAAGTTTCCCTGCATTAAAGTCCCCGGCCACATGGAGCGCCACCTCTGGATGAGCGTTTTCCTGTTTGCTTATGGCCGTATACAGCTCATTGAGTGCGGTCTTAGTGCCAGCATCGTTCTGTGGTGGTATATAGACAGCTATGAAAAATATAGATGTAAACTCTCTTGGTAAATAGTGTGGTCTACAGCTTATCATGAGATACTCTACCTCGGGTGAGCAAAACCTTGAGACTTCCTTAGATTTTGTGCACCAGCTGTTGTTTACAAATATACATAGGCCGCCGCCCCTTGTCTTACCAGAGGCTGATGTTCTATCCTGCCGAAAAAGCTTAAAACCCGCCAGGTGTATGTTAATCATATTGTCGTTCAGCCACGACTCGGTGAATCATAAGATATTACAGTTTTGAAATGTCCCTTTCATAGGATATACGTGCTCGTAGTTCGTCTAATTTATTATCGATTGATTGTACGTTGGCTAATAGGACCGATGGTAAAGGTAGATTACCCTCTCGGTGACGGATCCTTACAAGTTACCCGGACCGTCGTCCATGATATCTCCGTCTTTTCCTCCTGCGAATGACGGGGATGAGGGCACTGTCAGGCGTCTGATGTAAATCCTTCCCGTCTGACTCGTTGAAGAAGAAGAATTCTTCCAGTACGGGGTGAGTAATCGCTGGCCTGATATCAACAAGCTCTTTTCGGTATTAAGACACGGTGGTATTATGTTCAAAAAAACATACACAATAGCACAATTGGTTATGGGATCGTAAAACGGCAGCCATCTCCTTCGGCGCCATCTAGCTTTGATGTCATGCTAGTTAAAGCTCCTCAAACACTACACTAATAAACTGTTGAATGATGCCATCTGCAATCCAGAGATTGTCATAAGGAGCTATTGTTCAAAATGTATGCAACTTTGGGCATCATTTCAAATACAATAATCAAAATTTTGTGCCATATGGGATGCAGATTATATTAGTTAGCGACACTTCACATTAGCTGTGGCTTCAATAACCAGACAAGGTGTGTGTGTGTGTGTGTGTGTATGCATGTATCTATTTGTGTGTGTGCACGTCTGTTTGTGTGCGTTCATTGCCGGGGGTGTTTGGGCTTAGCTGTTTTGTCTACACCTCTCCCACCTCGGGCCGTAATGTGGGGAACATTAGTAACCTGCTGGGCCTGAGCCTGACTTAACACAGAGTGGCACCGGCTCCAAAACACTCTCCACGTCTAACGTTACATCAGCTTTCACAAACAATATGTTCAGAATAGCACCATAATAACATTCCTCGGTGCCCATGCACTGTGACACACACAACCTTCCCTTTATAGTGCACTAGAAAGGGAATAGAGTGCCATTCGGGACACAGGTTATGTTAGTTAGTGGCAGATGTAGAAGCTGGAAAAATGACACCTCACATTAGCTGTGACTTGCTCCCATCCAGGCTGTGTGTGCGTGCGTGTGTGCGCGCGCGTTGGCTCTGAACTCTTTTATGGTGTTGGATACTTTGGCCTCGATCACAGCAGGCACATTTCCAAGTGTTCAAATATTTACATTCGTCCAATCAAGCAGCAGACAGTAGCGCATATAGTTCAGTTAGGTCATCAGTGTCCCACTCCCACCTCAGAGCTTATGGGATCCAGGGGCATAGTACTGTAGCTCATAGTAGTTTCCCGGAAACAGAAGAATCAGAGTCGCACACAAACACACAGACAACCGTTATTGATGTTGTTCCCACTCCCCTCCTCCTCTGTCTGTCTTTCCCAGCTTCAAATGCACTTTTGAGGTGGTTTATTTTCATCTAGATTCTGTTTTGGACCACTTCAGTGATCTCCCCCTGCTTTCTCCTTGATTTATTTTCTCTTGGTCTATGTGTAAAGCACTGCAACTGAAATGACAGCCATACAGGGGTCAGAAGCAGACTACCATCATAAATCTATCAGTGAACATATGACCGGATAAGGTGCTAAAAAGTAATCTGAGATCTCATTTCCACCCACAACGTTAGTTTTATTAGGTTCATTCTAAAAACAAAAACCAGACATGTATTATAACAGTATAAAATATGGAATACATTTTTCAAAGTTACATAAAGTTCTTATGAACTACATAATGCTGTATAAATCTACACTGAGTGTACAAAACATTAGGAACACCTGCTCTTTCCATGACATAGACTGAATCCAGGTGAAAGCTATGATCCCTTATTGATGTGACCTGTTAAATCCACTTCAATCAGTGTAAATGAAGGGAAGGAGACAGGTTGAAGAAGGATTTTTTGAGACAATTGAGACATGGATTGTGTATGTGCCATTCAGAGGGTGAATGGGCAAAACAAAAGATTGAAGTGCCTTTGAACGGGGTATGGTAGTAGGTGCCAGGTGCACCGGTTTAAGTGTCAAGAACAGCAACACTGCTGGATATTTCACACTCAACAGTTTCCTGTGTGTATGAAGAATGGTCCGCCACCCAAAGGACATCAATCCAACTTGACACAACGCGTTCAACACCTTGTAGTTCATTCCCCCGGCGAATTGAGGCTGTTCTGAGGGCAAAAGGGGGTGCAACTCAATTATATTATTAGGAAGGTGTTCCTAATGTTTTGTACACTCAGTGTATATACATATCATATGCCCGTATAGATCTACCTACAGTAGCTCTTTATTTCTATAATTGAGGACTCATCTGAAGGAGATGAGCTGTGTATGATTCAATAGCAGTCATTTAAATGGGAGGCATCAACGCAAAACTCCTCCCTGACACATGCCAGAGCGTCTGGGGTTGGACTGATATACATGAGGATGAGGCGTCCCAAATGGCACCATATTCCATATAGTGAACCAGTATGGGCCCTGGTCAAAAGTAGTGTACTATAAAGGGAATAGACTGCCATTTAGGACGCAAATTAGGTTAGACAGAAGCCACTAGAACGTGTATAGAGATACATTTGATGTTGATTCAAAGAAGCGGAATTATCAATCACACTCTATAATTCAAAGCCCTCTAGTTATATCTAGCTTACTCAATGCAATTCTTGCTTCAGTGTTTGCACGGCTATTCTTTATCTTCTGTAGTCAAATCAAATCCAATTTTATTGGTCACATACACATGGTTAGCAAATAAAATAAAATAAAAGTTTATTTGTCATGTGCTCCGAATACAACAGGTGTAGACCTTACAGTGAAATGCTTACTTACAGGCTCTAACCAATAGTGCAAAAAAGGTATTAGGTGAAAAATAGGTAAGTAAAGAAATAAAACAACAGTAAAAAGACAGGCTACATACAGTAGTGAGGCTATAAAAGTAGTGAGGCTACATACAGACACCGGTTAGTCAGGCTGATTTGAGGTAGTATGTACATGTAGCTATGGTTAAAGTGACTATGCATATATGATGAACAGAGAGTAGCAGTAGCGTAAAAGAGGGGTTGGTGGGTGGCGGGTGGTGGGACACAATGCAGATAGATAGCACGGTTAGCCAATGTGCAGGAGCACTGGTTGGTCGGCCCAATTGAGGTAATATGTTCATGAATGTATAGTTAAAGTGACTATGCATACAGCAAGGGAAAAAATTATTTGATCCCCTGCTGATTTTGTACGTTTGCCCACTGACAAAGAAATGATCAGTCTATAATTTGAATGGTAGGTTTACTTGAACAGTGAGAGACAGAATAACAACCAGAAAATCCAGAAAAACGCATGTGAAAAATGTTATAGATTGATTTGCATTTTAATGAGGGAAATAAGTATTTGACCCCTCTCAATCAGAAAGATTTCTGGCTCCCAGGTGTCTTTTATACAGGTAACAAACTGAGATTAGGAGCACACTCTTAAAGGGAGTGCTCCTAATCTCAGCTTGTTACCTGTATAAAAGACACCTGTCCACAGAAGCAAACAATCAATCAGATTCCAAACTCTCCACCATGGACAAGACCAAAGAGCTCTCCAAGGATGTCAGGGACAAGATTGTAGACCTACACAAGGCTGGAATGGGCTACAAGACCATCGCCAAGCTGCTTGGTGAGAAGGTGACAACAGTTGGTGCAATTATTCGCAAATGGAAGAAACACAAAAGAACTGTCAATCTCCATTGGCCTGGGGCTCCATGCAAGATCTCACCTCGTGGAGTTGCAATGATCATGAGAACGGTGAGGAATCAGCCCAGAACTACACGGGAGGATTTTGTCAATGATCTCAAGGCAGCTGGGACCATAGTCACCAAGAAAACAATTGGTAACACACTACGCCGTGATGGACTGGAAATCCTGCAGCGCCCGCAAGGTCCCCTGCTCAAGAAAGCACATATACATGCCCGTCTGAAGTTTGCCAATGAACATCTGAATGATTCAGAGGACAACTGGGTGAAAGTGTTGTGGTCAGATGAGACCAAAATGGAGCTCTTTGGCATCAACTCAACTCGCCGTGTTTGGAGGAGGAGGAATGCTGCCTATGACCCCAAGAACACCATCCCCACCGTCAAACATGGAGGTGGAAACATTATGCTTTGGGGGTGTTTTTCTGCTAAGGGGACAGGACAACTTCACCGCATCAAAGGGACGATGGACGGGCCATGTACCGTCAAATCTTGGGTGAGAACCTCCTTCCCTCAGCCAGGGCATTGAAAATGGGTCGTGGATGGGTATTCCAGCATGATAATGACTTAAAACACACGGCCAAGGCAACAAAGGAGTGGCTCAAGAAGAAGCACATTAAGGTCCTGGAGTGGCCTAGCCAGTCTCCAGACATTAATCCCATAGAAAATCTGTGGAGGGAGCTGAAAGTTTGAGTTGCCAACGTCAGCCTCGAAACCTTAATGACTTGGAGAAGATCTGCAAAGAGGAGTGGGACAAAATCCCTCCTGAGATGTGTGCAAACCTGGTGGCCAACTACAATAAATGTCTGACCTCTGTGATTGCCAACAAGGGTTTTGCCACCAAGTACTAAGTCATGTTTTGCAGAGGGGTCAAATACTTATTTCCCTCATTAAAATGCAAATCATTTTTTTTAACGTTTTTCTGGATTTTTTTGTTGTTATTCTGTCTCTCACTGTTCAAATAAACCTACCATGAAAATTATAGACTGATCATTTCTTTGTCAGTGGGCAATTGTACAAAATCAGCAGGGGATCAAATAATTTTCCCTCACTGTATATGTTAATGCGAGTGTAGCGAAATGCTTGTGCTTCTAGTTCCGACCATGCAGTAATATCTAACAAGTAATCTAACAATTCCACAACAACTACCTTACACACAATGGCAAAGGAATGAATAAGAATATGTACATATTAATATATGGATGAGCGATGGCCGAACGGCATAGACAAGATGCAGTAGATGGTATAGAGTACAGTATATATACATACATATGAGATGAGTAATGTAGGGTGTGTAAACATTACGCGAAGCGAGGTGGTCATCTCTGTCGGCGCCAGGATGTACCCAACCTGACATGACTGCGATTATCAATTGAGCTTATAAGGTGGATGTTGAGCTATGTATCTTGATAGGCATGCTGTCAGGCTAAGTGTGACTGGTGAATTAAGTCAGGCGCAGGAGTGCAGAAATGCGTGTACAAGGTATTTAACCTGGTGGCCAGCAGGTTATCCAGCCGGATGGACAGGTCCACCAGCTGGTCGAACGTAAGGGTGGTATCCCTGCAAGCCAGCTCCCGACGGACGTCCTCGCGCAGACTGCACCGGTAATGGACGATCAGGGCCCTGTCATTACATCCCGCGCCGGTGGCCAGGGTTCGGAAGTTCAAAGCAAAGTCCTGTGTGCTCCTAGTCCCCTGCCGTAGGGGACTAGGAGCACACAGGCGTTCACCCTCCGGTGGATGGTCGAAAACCGCCCGGAAGCAGCGGGTGAAATCCTCATAGTGGTCCAACGCCGCTTTGCCCTCTCCCCATACAGCGTTGGCCCACTCCAGGGCTTTCCCTGATAGACAGGAGACGAGGGCGGACACGCTCTCGCGTCCCGAAGGAGCCGGGTGGACGGTCGCCAGGTAGAGCTCCAGCTGGAGTAGGAACCCCTGGCATCCAGCAGCCGTCCCATCATACTCCCTTGAGAGCGCGAGCCTGATCCCACTGGGACCGGGTGAAGGAGGGGTGAGTAGTGGTGCCTGTGGTGGTGCTGGAGGCACTCCTCTTCTCTCCCATCTCTCCATATTTTGAAGAACGCGATCAATCGCGGTGCCGAGATGGTGTAGCATCACTTCATGCTGCTGGACGCGTTCCTCCACCTCTAGCACTGGGGTACCTGCTCCTGCTGACTTCATGAGCGGTGCGTGATTCTGTCAGGCTAAGTGTGACTGGTGAAAGGAGTCAGGCGCAGGAGAGCAGAAATGCGTGTACAGGGTATTTAATAGAGACGCACCAGTACAAAAATTACAATCTATCAGGTGCGGGAAAAATACCTGTCACAAACACACTACGGCGTAATATAACAAAACCCGATAACAAACAAAACCATCCGTCTGAATTGCCAGAACATAAACAATCACGCACACAAACATGGGGAAACAGAGGGTTAAATAATGAACATGTAATTGGGGAATTGAAACCAGGTGTGAAAAAACCAAAGACAAAACAAATGGAAAATGAAAAATGGATTGGCAATGGCTAGTAGACCGGTGACGTCGACCGCCGAACGAACAAGGAGAGGGACCGACTTCGGCGGAAGTCGTGACACATGCTCCCTGTGAACACACTCCTCAGTTGGGTAATATTTAATATATAGCTGGCTGGATGATACATTTCAGGCCAGTGAAGTAGAATGGCTGTGCAGAGTGCATTGTAACTCCAGCTTCATTCAACTGTGAATCTCCAACAGTGAGACCATGAATCCAGACATCTCTGCCATGATATTTTACATATGTTGTGTGCACACAAAGACAAACATACACACTAACATTCCACATATACTGTACGCTGTACATATAGACATACTGTATATACTATACAGCTCATCATATACACACACACACATACATACACACACTCTTCATATGTATCATACACTACCGTTCAAAAGTTTGGGGTCACTTAGAAAATTCCCTGGCCTTCTAGGCAGAGTTGCAAAGAAAAAGCCATATCTCAGACTGGCCAATAAAAAGAAAGGTTAAGATGGGCAAAATAACACAGACACTGGGCAGAGAGACTCTGCCTAGAAGGCCAGCATCCTGGAGTTGCCTCTTCACTGTTGACCTTGAGACTGGTGTTTTGCAAGTACTATTTAATGAAGCTGCCAGTTGAGGACTTGAGAGGTGTCTGTTTCTCAAACTAGGCTCTCTAATGTACTTGTCCTCTTGCTCAGTTGTGCACCGGGGCCTCCCACTCCTCTTTCTATTCTGGTTAGAGCCAGTTTGCACTGTTCTGTGAAGGGAGTAGTAAACAGCGTTGTACGAGATCTTAAGTTTCTTGGCAATTTCTTGCATGGAATAGCCTTCATTTCTCAGAACAAGAATAGACGGACGAGTTTCGGAAGAAGGTTCTTTGTTTCTGGCCATTTTGAGCCTGTAATCGAACCCACAAATGCTGATGCTCCAGATACTCAACTAGTCTAAAGAAGGTCAGTTTTATTGCTTCTTTAATCAGACCAACAGTTTTCAGCTGTGCTAACATGATTGCAAAAGGGTTTTCTAATGATCAATTAGCCTTTTAAAATGATAAACTTGAATTAGCTAACACAATGTGCCATTGGAACACAGGAGTGATGGTTGCTGATAATGGGCCTCTGTACGCCTATGTAGATATTCCATAAAAAAAATCTGCCGTTTCCAGCTACAATAGTCATTTACAACATTAACAATGTCTACACTGTATTTCTGATTAATTTTATGTTATTTTAATGGACAAAAAAATTGCTTTTCTTTCAAAAACAAGGACATTTCTAAGTGTCCTCAGACTTTTGAACGGTAGTGTGTATATATATATATACAGTGCATTCAGAAAGTATTCAGACCCGTTTTATTTTTCCAGATTTTGTTACGTCACAGCCTTATTCTAAAATGTATTAAATAGTTTTACATTTTTACACACAATACCCCATAATGACAAAGCAATTTTTTTTTTTTATGTTTACAAATGTATTCGAAATAATAAACTGAAATATCACATTTACATAAGTATTCAGACCCTTTACTCAGTACTTTGTTGAAACACCAACAATATTCGATCGGATTCAAGTCCGGGCTCTGGCTGAGCCACTCAAGGACATTCACTCGAGCGTCACGTCTGCAGGAAACCTGGCACCATCCCTACGGTGAAGCATGGTAGTGGAAGCATCATGCTGTGGGGATATTTTTCAGCGGCAGGGTCTGGGAGACTAGTCAGGATCGAAGGAAAGGTGAACGTAGCAAAGTAAAGAGAGATCCTTGATGAAAACCTGCTCCAGAGCGCTCAGGACCTCAGACTGGGGTCACCTTCCTACAGGACAATGACCCTAAGCACACAGCCAAGACCACGCAGGAGTGGCTTTGGGACAAGTCTCTGAATTCCTTGAGTGGCCAGCCAGAGCCCAGACTTGAACCCGATCGAACATCTCTGGAGAGACCTGAAAATAGCTGTTCAGCAACGCTCCCCATCCAACCTGACGAGCTTGAGAGGATGTGCAGAGCAACTGGGAGAAACTCCCCAAATACAGGTGTGCTAAGCTTGTAGCGTCATACCCAAGAAGACTCAAGGCTGTAATTGCTGCCAAAGATGCTTCAACAAAGTACTGAGTAAAGGTTCTGAATACTTATGTAAATGTCATATTTCAGTATTTTTTATATTCATTAGCAAAAATTCTAAAAACCTGTTTTTGCTCTGGTATTGTGTGTAGATTGATGAGGGAAAAAACTATTTAATAGATTTTAGAATAAGGCTGTAACATATCAAAATGTGAGAAAAGTAAAGGGGTCTGAATCCTTACCAAATGCACTGTATACTGTATATATACAGCACCAGTCAAAAGTTTGGACACACCTACTCATTCAAGGGCTTTTCTATATTTTTACTATTTTCTACAATGTTGAATAATAGTGAAGACATCAAAACTATGAAATAACACATATGGAATCATGTAGTAACCAAAAAAGTGTTAAACAAATCTAAATATATTTTATATTTGAGATTCTTCAAAGTAGCCACCCTTTGCCTTGATGACAGCTTTGCACACTCTTGGCATTCTCTCAACCAGGTTCTTGAGGTAGTCACCTGGAATGCATTTCAATTAATGTGTGTGCCTTGTTAAAAGTTAATTTGTGGATTTTTTCCTTCTTAATGCGTTTGAGCTAATTAGTTGTGTTGTGACAAGGTATGGGTGGTATACAGAAGATAGCCCTATTTGGTACAAGACCAAGTTCATATTATGGCAAGAACAGCTCAAATAAGCACAAAGAGAAACGACAGCCCATCATTACTTTAAGACATGAAGGTCAGTCAATGCGGAAAATGTCAAGAACTTTAAAAGTTTCTTCAAGCGCAGTCGCAAAAACCATCAAGCGCTATGATGAAACTGGCTCTCATGAGGAACGCCACAGGAATGGAAGATGAACAGTTACCTCTCCTGCAGAGGATAAGTTCGTTAGAGTTACCAGCCTCAGAAATTGCAGCCCAAATAAATGCTTCACAGAGTTCAAGTAACAGACCCATCTCAACATCAACTGTTCAGAGGAGACTGCGTGAATCAGACCTTCATGGACAAATTTCTACAAAAAAAAACACTACTAAAGGACACCAATAAGATGAAGAGACTTGCTTGGGCCAAGAAACACAAGCAATGGACATGAGACCGGTGGACTATGTATTTTGTAAATAGGAAGTGTCAAGGTTTTGCTTGCCTGAGGTAGAGTATCTCATGACAAGCTGTAGACCACACTATCTACCTGGAGAGTTTTCATCTATATTTTTCGTAGCTGTCTACATACCACCACAGACTGATTCTGGCACTAAGACCGCACTCAATGAGCTGTATTCCGCAATTAGCAAACAGGAAAACGCTCACCCAGAGGCGATGCTCCTAATGGCCGGGGACTTTAATGCAGGGAAACTTAAATCGGTCTTACCAAATTTCGATCAACATGTTAATTTATGTTCATCCAGAGGGAAAACAACTCTTGACCACCTTTACTCCACACACAGAGATGCATACAAATCTCTCCCTCGCCCTCCATTTGGCTAATCTGACCATAATTCTATCCTCCTGATTCCTGCTTACAAGCAAAACTGTAAGAAGGAAGCACCAGTGACTCTAACAATAAAAAAGTTGTCCGCTTAAGCAGATGCTAAGCTACAGGCCTTTTTGCTAGCACAGACTGAAATATGTTCTTGAAAGGAGCAGGACTCTAACCCGGAAGCTTATAAGAAATCCCGCTATGCCCTCCGACGAACCATCAAACAGGCAAAGCGTCAATACAGGACTAAGAATCGTACTACACCGACTCTGATCCTCGTCGGATGTGGCAGGCCTTGCAAACTATCACAGACTACAAAGGGAAGCACAGCCGAGAGCTGCCCAGTGACACGCGACTACTGGACGAGTTAAACTACTTCTATGCTCCCTTCGAGGCAAATAAAACTGAAACATGAATGAGAGCACCAGCTGTTCCAGCCCGACTGTGTGATCACGCTCTCCACAGCCAATGTGAGTAAGACCTTTAAACAGGTCAACGTTCACAAGGTCACAGGGCCAGACGGATTACCAGAACGTGTACTCCGAGCATACGCTGACCAACTGGCAAGTGTCTTCACAGGCATTTTCAACCTCTCCCTGACTGAGTCTGTAATACCAACATGTTTCAAACAGACCACCATAGTCCCTGTGCCCAAGAACACTAAGGTAACCTGCCTAAATGAATACCGACCCGTAGCACTCACATCTGTAGCCATGAAGTGCTTTGAAAGGCTGGTCGTTGCTCACATCAACACCATTATCCCAGAAACCCTAGACCCACTCCAATTTGCATACTGCCCCAACAGATCCACAGATGATACAATCTCTTCCGCACTCCACACTGCCCTTTCCCACGTGGACAAAAGGAACACATATGTGAGAATGCTATTCATTGACTAAGGCTCAGCGTTCAACATCATCATTCCCTCAAAGCTCATCAATAAGCTAAGGACTCTGGGACTAAACACCTCCCTCTGCAACTGGATCCTGGACATCCTGACCGGCCGCCCCCAGGTGGTAAGGGTAGGTAACAACACTTTTGCCACGCTGATCCTCAACACAGGGGCCCCTGAGGGGTGCGTGCCTGCCTGTTCACTCATGACTGCACGCCCAGGCACGACTCCAACACCATCATTAAGTTTGCCGATGACACAACAGTGGTAGGCCTGATCACCGACAACGACGAGACAGCCTATAGGGAGGAGGTCAGAGACTTGGCCATGTGGTGCAAGGACAACAACCTCTCCCTCATCGTGATCAAGACAAAGGAGATGATTTTGGACTACAGGAAAAAGAAGACCGAGCACGACCCCATTCTCATCGACGGGGCTGTAGTGGAGCAGGTTGAGAGCTGTCCACATCAACAATAAACTTACATGGTCCAAGCACACCAAGACATTCGTGAAGACGGCACGAGAAAATCTATTCCCCCTCAGGAGACTGAAAAGATTTGGCAAGGATCCTCAGATCCTCAAAAGGTTTGACAGCTGCACAATCGAGAGCATCCTGACTGGTTGCATCACTGCCTGGTATGGCAACTGCTCGGTACATTGCTGGGGAAAAGCTTCCTGCCATCCAGGATCTCTATACAAGGCTTTGTCAGAGGATGGCCCTAAAAATTGTCAAAGACTCCAGCCACCCTAGTTATAGACTGTTCTCTATGCTGCAACACAGCAAGCAGTACCGGAGCGCCATGTCTAGAGCCAAGAGGCTTCTAAACAGCTTCTACCCCCAAGCCATAAGACTCCTGAACATCTAATCAAATGGCTGCCCCCCCTCTTTTACACCGCTGCTACTCTCTGTTGTTATCATCTATGCGTAGTCACTTTAATAACTCTACCTACATATTCACATTACCTCAATTACCTCGACTAACCGGTGTCCCCGCACATTGACTCTGTACCGGTACCCCCCTGTATATAGTCTCGCTATTGCTATTTTACTGCTGCTCTTTAATTACTTGTTACTTTTATTTCTTATTCGTATATATATATTTTTTTTAAACTGCATTGTTGGTTAGGGGCTCGTAAGTAAGTATTTCACTGTCTCCGCATGTGTGGTTTCCACCGTGAAGCATGGATGAGGAGGTGTGATGATGTGGGGGAGCTTTGCTGGTGACACTGTCAGTGATTTATTTAGAAATTAAGGCACACTTGGCTACCAGCATGGCTACCATAGCATTCTGCGGCGATATGCCATCCCATCTGGTTTGCGCTTAGTGGGACTATCATTTGTTTTTCAACAGGACAATGACCCAACACACCCCCAGGCTGTGTAAGGGCTATTTACTCAGCATATGTGGGAACTCCTTCAAGACTGTTGGAAAAGCATTCCATCTGAAGCTGGTTGAGAGAATGCCAAGAGTGTGCAAAGCTGTCATCAAGGCAAAGGGTGGCTACTATGAAGAACTTTTTGGTTACTACATGATTCCATATGGCCATTTGATTTCATATTTATGGTAACATTACAGTTTTGGCGGCTTTTCCAGGCTGGAGCGTTGTGAGTTGTATTTATTTGCTGGCCCTGAGAACTGGGTGCACACTGATGCCATGCTGCCTGCCAGGTTTAGTTTCCCTTTATCGGTCTCTCTCTCTAGCTCCCCAGACAGATCACACAAGGAGAGTACCTTTCTCTATATGTCCTCAGCATGTTTCAACGCGATTCAATCAACACTGTGTGTGTGTGTGTGTGTGTGTGTGTGTGTGCGCCTGCGTGTGTGTGTCCAGTGTAGATCTACTCATTCTCAATATTTCTAATATTATTTTATAGAAAACTATCCTGGGAGTATGGTCTGGACACATGGAAGCCTTTGTGTATAATTTGTTCCATGCACCAGTCAATGAGATATGATACCCTGTACATGCAGACATGCGATTCAAACAGGGAGAGGCAAACTCTGTCCATCAACAATGTATCTTTGTGTTTCTTAACACAGTGTTAACGTGAGGGGGCCTTACAGGCCTGTTACAAATGTCACCCTATTCCCTATATAGTGCATTACTTTTGACCAGGGCCAACAGGACTCTTGTCGAAAGGAGTTCACTATGTAGGGAATAAGTTGTCATTTGGGACAGGGCCACAGTCTCCCCAAACATCCTCGTCCCTGCCAAGCCACATTCCTTCAGCAGCTGCCATTTTTTACATCTGCTGCATTGACGTGGTTTAACTTGACTGTAGTCAGGAATTTACTTCACTTTTAAAGGGACACTTCAGGATTTTAGCAATGAAGCCCTTTATCTACCTACTAAGATTCAGATGAACTCATGGATACTATTTTTATGTCTCTGTGTGCAGTTTGAAGGAAGTTGCTAACTGGCATTAGCGCAGTTTCTAACTAGCGTTAGCACAATTTTTAACAGGTAAGTTGACTGAGACCACATTCGAATTTACAGAAATTACCTCTGGAATAGGTACAGGGGAGAGGAGAGGGGATAAATTAGGTAATTGGAAGCTGAGGATGATTAGGGGATCATGATGGTATGAGTGCCAAATTGGGAATTTAGACAGGACACCGGGGTTAACACCCCTACTCTTACAATAAGTACCATGTGATTTGTAGTGACCACAGAGAGACAGGACACCCGTTTAACATCCAATCTGAAGGACTGCACCCAACACAGGGCAATGGCCCCAATCAAATCAAGTCAAATTTGATTTGTCACATGTGCCGAAAAATCTAATCAATCAATAGGTAACACACGAAATGTACATAAAATAACGAGGCTATACAGGGGGTACCGCGTCAATGTGCAGGGGTACAGGTTAGTCGCGGTAATTTGTAAAGTGACTATGCATAGATAATAAACAGCAAGTAGCATCTGGGGGGTCAGCATATAGGTCCTGGATGTCCGGAAGCTTTACGGGTCAATGTAAATAGTGTGGGTGGCCATTTGATTAGTTTAGTTGTTCAGCAGTCTTATGGCTTGGGGGTAGAAGCTATTAAGGATACTTTTGGTCCTAGACTTGGCGCTCAGTTACCGCTTGCCGTGCAGTAGCTGAGAGAACAGTCTATGACTTGGGTGACTGGAGTCTTTGACAATTTTTTGGGCCTTCATCTGACACCGCCTAGTATATAGGTCCTGGATGTCAGGAAGCTTGGCCCCAGTGATGTACTGGGCCGTACGCATTACCCTCTGTAGTGCTTTCCAGTCAGATGCCGAGCAGTTGCCGTACCAAGCGGTAATGAAACCGATCAGGATGCTCTCGATGGTGCAGCGTTAGAACTTTTTGAGGATCTGGGGACCCATGCCAAATCTTTTGTCTCCTGAGGGGGAAAAGGTGTTGTTGTGCCCTCTTCACAACTTTCTTGGTGTGTTTGGACCATGATAGTTCGTTGGTGATGTGGACACCAAGGAACTTGAAACTCTCGACCCGCTCCACTTCAAACCCATCGATGTTAATTGGGGCCTGTACAGCCCTCCTTTTCCTACAGTCCACGTTCAGCTCCTTTGTCTTGCTCATATTGAGAGAGAGGTTGTTATCCTGGCACCACACTGCCAGGTCTCTAACCTCCTCCCTCTATAGGCTGTCTCATTCTTGCCGGTGATCACTGCCCATGGGCATTGGGATATGTTTTAGACCATAGGAAAGAGTGCCTCTTACTGGCCCTCCAACACCACTTCCAGCAGCATCTAGTCTCCCATCCAGGGACCAACCAGGACCAACCATGTTTAGCTTCAGAGGCAAGCCAGCAGTGTGATGCAGGGTGGTATACTGCTGGAAGTCTATAGTCTACATCCAGTCATTGTGCTAATACTAGTTAGCATTGTCTCGCGAAACTAACTCAGACTTCCTTTATCCTGGATGCAGAGATGGTATCCATGAGTTCATCTGACTCTGGGGAAGTAGATAAAGGGCATCATTGTCAAAATCTTGAAGTATCCCTTTAACAAATTCTACACACAGAACAGAAATATTTTTGATCCCCCAGCTGTCATTATATTATGAGTGGTTATGGCTCCTGTTCTGAGGCTTGCCCAATGTTACTTCTTCTGCTGAACTGGTGCATGTGGGACATTTCTGACTTAACCCAACCTTCACTGTCCGTGAACATGGAATGGCAAATATTTTTTGAAACTAGAGTAGATAAATATTTTAGTGACTTTACCAAGACTGTTTATGAGGAATATACAGAGATACCAAATCCAGAATAACATACAGATAATATTTAATCCTGAAGAATAGACAGAACAGAGAATACCAAATCCAGAATAACGTACAGAGAATATTTAATCCTGAAGAATAGACAGAACAGAGAATACTTAATCCAAGGGAAATTGGGAGAATGAGGAAAAAACACTGAACTAAATCATGGGTCTTGCTGATGGCGTAGGTTCTATTATGATGGCATTCAGAAACTGAGTTACACTGAGTTATAGCTGTTTTTATACATGCTCTTAGGACCTTGGGCCAGCAATCCCTGAGCTAACAAGGTAACAATCTGTCGTTCTGCCCCGAACAAGGCAGTTAACCCACTGTTCCCCGGTAGGCTGTCATTGTAAATAAGAATTTGTTCTCTACTGACTTTCCTAGTTAAATAATAAATAAATGGTGAGGTGAAGACAGTAACTGGGTCTAAGTGATGATGATTTATGAAAGGCGATACTGTAAGATCAGCCAAGTCATGTTGGTAAGGTAAGAGTCTTGTGTTTTCCCTCAGCGGGGATCTACAGGCTGTTTCAAGTCAAACTATCAATAATGCGGATTTGGCCATCTGCTACTTGTATCTACTGGTAATCTGGTTCTCTTTACCTCATTTTGGCAAAGTGTGTGTGTGTGTGTGTGTGTGTGTGTGTGTGCACGTGCGCGCGTGTGTGCGAGTGTGCGTGCATGCACGTAAAAACTTGAGTTTGTTTGTAGCAGCTGTTTTGCCAGGTCCATCTCAGGAGAACAACAACAGGTCAATTATGAAGAGAGGATTATGAAGGTTAGGAAAAAGCTGAGGGGACACGCAGCTGAACCTTGGCTTTTTTCTTGCAGTGTTACAACTGTGTGTGTGTGTGTGTGTGTTACACTTCTGCTATAGCTGCAGGCTATGTGTGACTCCTGGCTGGACTAAGACCTGGGATACAGGGGAGGAAATTCACAGGAATTATCCTGAAATAAACACTCAAGGAATCCCACTACACGTGGCTGTGCATAACAAATTTGTTTTACGTTTTGGATGCAATTTTATAATGATCTTCTCAAAGTGTCCACTGGGGTATTGAGTGTATATGAAGGACAACTGGATCACAACGTTTTATGGTCTTTGTAGTGGAAACTAAAGGCTTGATTTAATCCGTATCTCCGAAGTTCAGCGCTATAGCGCGCTTGACATTTTTACGGTAATTTCCAAATTGAGTCGACACATTTACCGTGAATGCAGTCTCAGGCGAATGCGGAAACATTGCTTTCAATTTCAGTCGCGCTACTGCGCTGAACTTCTGCGATACAAATCGAAGAGAACATCTCTGGTCATCTCTACTGCCTCTGTGGCAGACTCACTAAACACAAATTCTTTGTTTGTAAATTATGTCTGAGTGTTGAAGTGTGCCCCTGGCTATCCATAAATTAAAAGAACAAGAAAATTGTGCCGTCTGGTTTGCTTAATATAAGGAATTTTAAATTATTTATACTTTTACTTTTGATACTTAAGTACATTTTAGCGATTGCGTTTACTTTTGATACTTAAGTATACTTAAAACCAAATACTTTTAAACTTTTACTCAAGTAGACTTTTACTGAGTGACTTTCACTTTTACTTGAGTCATTTTCCATTTGAGGTATCTTTACTTTTACTCAAGTATGACAATTGGGCACTTTTTCCATCACTGCTATTTTCACACCATTCTTGTAACCCACTCATGGTCTGGTTTCAAGATCAACTGGTCTAAATCGGCACTACTACATCTTAACTCAGCTATGGGTAGCGTGCAACTACCACCCATGATTCGAGGAAGCGGCAGGTAGCCTAGTGGTTAGAGCGTTGGACTTGTAACCGGAGGGTTGCAAGTTCGAATCCCCGAGCTGACAAGGAAAAAATCTGTCGTTCTGCCCTGAACAAGGCAGTTAACCCACTGTTCCCGGGCGCCGAAGACGTGGATGTCGATTAAGGCAGCCCCCCGCACCTCTCTGATTCAGAGGGGTTGGGTTAAATGCGGAAGAAACATTTCGGTTGAAGGCATTCGGTTGTACAACTGACTAATAATGGTGACTTTGACTTTTTGACTTTGACTTTGATTCCAGTAAAGAAACAAATCACCAACTTCTGCATTACCATATCCTCCTCTATTCACACTACTGCAGGAAGAACTATTTAGAAACCCTTCAAAAGACATAAAAAGATGGTCCGCCATGTCCACTTCTTCGCATGTTAGAATCTCAATAAGTAAAATGATTGTCCTCCCTGGTATCAATTTTATGAGTTCCATGTTACCACTGTCTCCTCCTATAGACTAATTGCTCTAAACTTGACTCTGTCATAAAGAAGTTCATTTGGGGGAGAAAGAGACCACAGATTAAATTTGCAACACCACAGAGAACAAAAGTATTAGGTGGACTTGCAGTTCGAAATCTAAAATTGTATCAACTATCATTCCAAATGAATTTCCTGAAGACCTGGTTTTACCCAGAAGCTTCTGTTCCTTGGTGTGCTATAGAAAAGTCAATAGTTTCACCAATTAGATTACAATATGTATTATTTTCTGGATTGACTCCTAAAAAAAAAGCATTATTTTTTGGACCCATTATAGCATATTCAGTAAATGTGTAAAGCTACAGAGAAGCATATGAGATCTAATCTTAAATGGAATTCATACTCTCCTATATGATGTAATAAATAATTCTTAGTGTGTAAGACACACATCAGATTCTTGGTCTAAGAAGGGTATTTATATTTTCAAATACATATTCAATTTGAATGGACTCCTCAGTTTCCAGGAAATCTGCCGGTGTTTTAATGTCCCAGGTTCATCATTTTGTCTTTACCTTCAACCCCGCCTATCCACGAGAGAGCCTATGGGGTCCCCTGGGGAGCAGCACTAGCAGTACACCCATTGGTCAAACTTCTAACGGAAAGACAACCCTCAAAATGAGTTGTTTCTGATATCTATAGTCAATTAATTCTAGCATCACAAAAAACATGAACTCTATCCACTGTATGTTTTTTGTGCCACGGTGGATAGAGTTAATGTTTTTTGTGCTGCTAGAATTAATTGACTATAGATATCAGAAACAACTCCTTTTGAGCGGTGTCTTTCCGTTAGACCAATGGCGAAAAGGATTTTACACTTGCTGACAGACAAATAGATTGTGAGACAGTATAGAAAAATATATTTGGATCGTCTAAAAACCCCAATCACCAATTAATTAATAAAAACATTTGCCATCTAACACCTCAAAATACATGGGTATTAGTCCATCGCCATTAAGTGAGTTCTGCGCCAAAGGGGACCTTGGTACTTTTCAGAATGTGTTGTGTAAATGCCAGGGGGTGGTTGAATTCTGGGGGAAAGTCAACAGCGTCATTTCTGTCCTTATAGATAAATTACTGCCATTAGATCCAGTAGTGATGTTGCTTTGTGATGATTCTGATTTGCACTCGTCAGAACGCCAACGGATAGTGTGGTTGGCAGGAACCACAGCTGCTAAGACAATGATTGTACAAAAGTGGATTCAACCTCCTCAGTTAGAATTGCAACAATGGCTGCTCACATTTAAGGAAATTGTACTTATGGAGCTCTCCACAGCCATGGTCCACAGGGCCAAGGTGTCCACTCTGGACACATGGAAAAAAGCAGCAGCGAACGTTTCTGAACTCTTAACCAACGGGCCTTTACATCCATGAATGTGTATCAATAATCTGTCACTATTTCTGAGACTATAATGATGTATTGTTCAGTAGATTTACTATGGGTGGCAGGTCGCCTGGCGGATAGGAGCGTTGGGCCATTAACTGAAAGGTTGCTGGATCGAAACACCGAGCTGACAAGGTAAAAATCTGTCGTTCTGCCCCTGAGCAAGGCAGTTAACCCACTGTTCCTCCACGGGCGCAGATGATGTGGAAGTAAATAAAGGCAGCCCCCCACACCTGCCTGATTCAGAGTTGTGCAACTGACTAGGTATTCCCCTTTCCTAATATGAATTTATTTGTTTTTATGTCATTATTTATTTTATTATTTATTTATTTTACATGCTATCAGATTGCAAGTAAGTGGGGTGATATATCTATAAATGTATTGTATGAATCCTATGAGTTGAAATAATAAAAACAGTAGAAGAGTTAAACATCTGTGGATTTAATTCAATATAAAATGATGGGGATAAAACAACACCAGTTTTCATCTCTCATACTCTTGGGGAAATAATCCATTAAGAAATATAATATAAATAAACCTTCTCAGTGTGGCTTTTAACAATAGTCATCCTGGCATTAGAAATTCTGGATTTCAATGAAAAGAGTTGAACTTTAATCATTTCACATACCATACTCGGATAACAATTCCTGTATTACGTAATTCCTTTATGAATATAAATGAACCTCTCATTTGTTATAGTAATTAGAGTGTTTTGATTTAGTCTTATTTGTAGTGTAACATTGTCTAGGTCAGTGTAGGGTATATCAGTCTGTCTCAACAGTTCTAAGATTTTAACTGTTGTCAACTGTTGACCCATTGACTCCTGTGTGTCTTGTCCATTGACTCCTGTGTGTCTTGTCGACACTCCTTATCATGAGAGTTGAGACTCCTACAGCATTATTCACGTGGCTTTCAAAGCCTCCTCACTTTTGTATGATGTAAAAGCCTCCTCAACTTATATGATGTATTAAAAAGACACATGAAAAAACTTCAAGGCATATGACAGATGATTGCAAAGCCCGACACAGTTGTAATCAATAAATTAGTTGAGGAAGCTGAATGTATTTTTCTGTTTATATTTGTCTCCAAGCGTACTGAGTGGATGCACAACAAGGTATGTGTCCTAAATGGCACCCTATTCCCTGCATAGTGCATTATTACTGCACTACTTTTGACCAGAGCCCTATGAGTCCTGGTCAAAATGTGTGCACTACATAATGAATGGGGTGCCATTTGGGACACAGTAAGGACTGTCTCTAATGAACTTACTGTTGTAGCATCCTCTCCTCTGCAAGGTAACTAATTACTTCAGTATGGTGAAGAGGTTAGATTTCCTCATCAAAAAATAGGAAATACTTTACTCTTTTTTTAAGTGTTATGGATTTTCAGAAACAACGTATTTGGTTCTTGGATTCAATCCCGTGTGGTTTTCCTCTTACGGTATCTGATTTGAATTCCTTTTCTGTCCGGGGTAAAAACAAGGTGACCTGGAATTTGTCAAGTCAAGTCATCTGCCAAGTGCATCTCCACTTGTCCATCTCCCGCTCTGAGATAACAGCTCTTAGTTCCGCACCGCTTTTCAAATCTTTCAGCAAATGGGTGTCTTCAACTTCAAGCCCTCCAGACAAACACAAAAATGTGTCCCAAATGAAACCCTTTTCCCTACATAGTGTACTACTTTTGAATACAGACCCATTTGCCCTGGTCAAAGTAGTGTACTATATAGGGAATAGGTTGCCATTTGGTACACAGAGGAAAAAAAGAAAACATGATGGAATATCGCTTAGTATTTTCGATGGAAACTATTGCTCAGATGTGGGTGTTTTGCCAGGTCACTTAATGAGAGATGAGAACAGAGAGATGGGTCAAAACACCTGATATAATTATTTTGGGAGAGAGGGGGGGGTGGCGTAAGCTCCAGAAAGAGAAAGAGAGAGGCTAGCTCCAGCTGGCTTGGGGTGCGGGATCATGTGCATCCAGTGGATTCCCAGTGGTACCTCGCTGAGCCGCTGACCCTTCATAGAGCCCTCGTCTGATTGGTCCTGACTGACAGATGGAACCGTGGGATGGAGGGCTTTCCAGGGCCGGGCAGCACCATGCAGCTTGGGGTGTTTAGTGTTCACTGCCATTGGCTTGGGAAGGACTCCTTTAGACTCTGTTTCTGTCTTTTTCTCTCTCACTCTGTCTGTCTCTCATTCTCTCTCTGCCTTTGTATGTTTCTCTCTCTCTGTCTCTTTCTTTCTGTCTCTCCCCCTTTCCCTATACATCTCTCTCTCTCTCTCTCTCTCTCTCTCTCTGTCTCCCTCTAACCCCCCTTTGTTCCTGGAGTGAGAGTACCTTGGCCCCGACCACGCGGTAGGGCTCAGGTTCGGGTGGCGAGCAGAGCAGAGTGGTGGCATGGTAGAGACATTAAAATAAGCTAAAGAGGAGATGAAAGGAAGAGAACACCACACCCAGAGGACAAGGACACACCTATCGGCTCGCCTCTGTGCCATGAATTCACTCTTCCTCCAGCTTCACTGTGGAGGGGAGACAGCATGATCCCTGCACAAAGGCTTGATTGTCCACTCTCCACACTGTCTCAATAGCATTGTAGACAACGCACATTTATTCACCGCAATAGGTATGAAAAAAGTTGATGCTGTAATAAGTCGATGTGCACAACGCACAAAGACGTCACAACTTTCTGAAAGCAATGTTTGAGAATCCCAATGAAGGAAGTGAAACAATACCAGTGTTACCAAACACTGTAGCCCGGTGTAACCGTGTATATGCGGCGACAGAGACATCCCACTGAGGAGTTGTCTGATTTGTTTGTTTAGCTCTGAAAATGCTCTTTTGAAAACCACATCCCTCCTGTATTGTAAATAAACATGTACCACATCTGCTGTTAAATCATGGCCAGTGGAAGTAGTGGAATCAGGGCTCTGGTCAAAAGTAGTGGACTATATAGGGAATGGGGTGTGATTTGGGACATAGTCATGGGAAGATTTAAGACCATCAGAACAGCGTGGGCAACGTTTTTTCACTTAGGAAATTACATTACATAATTCATGCTCTCCTCCCTTGTTTTAGTCTTTAGTGTTTCAATATTTACTGAACAGAAACCAAACAATTGCATGTAGCTTAATTAATGGGTTGCCTATTCAGAATAATTCACAGAAGAAAGCAAAATACGTCAACAGCCTGTGTTTGAACCGGGGCACAATCAGAGATCAATTGCTACATTATATTTTTGCAAGGCTGTATGTTGAGGGAATTATCCAGCAAACAAGACCGGTCTGGGAGGGAAGGACGACTTTAACCCAGGATGCCAAAAGTGAAAGTTTAAATGTGTTTTTAGCAGATAACACTGTTGAGTTTATGTTGTTTTGTCAGACAAATACACACAGTGTAGTTTTCTATTTTATGTCAAATTTACTGATGCAAGAGTTTCATATTTGTTATCAAAATAAAAACAAAATAACATTGTTGTTTTTTCATGTTCGAAAGTTGTTTGTTCAACCCAGTGGTTGAACAATCAACCCAGTAGTTGAACAAATATTTGTAAAAGTTTATAAATTTTCCTTTAATATATATTTTTCTCAGAATTGCAAATTGAGCAATAAGGCAATATCATACAATTTCTTTAAGGGTTTATTCAATGTTTTGTGGAAGTAGCCATAGTATAACAAAAGTAAATGTTACATAAAAGCGAAATCAGACAATACAATGAGATATTATGCATTTGGTCATTGGATAACAATCCAGTCTCTATCAAAAAATGTGAACTCATATAACTTAACAATAAAAAAATGGACTATTGTCACCAGCTTCTTTTTTTTTTACAATCCTTAATAATTTATCGATTAAAAAAAAATATGACAAAAGGAAATTGCTCTCCGTTTGTCAGTATTTGTTTGAAAGCATGAGTTTGCACAGGAAAGAAAAAGATCTATCATACCGAACAGAAGCTTTGGGGTACACTTATATTCTGAGTATACTGAACATTAGGAACACCTTCCTAATATTGAGTTGCAGCACTTCCCTCAGATGAGGTGTTCTTAATGTTTTGTACACTCAGCGTAGTTGCTGAGTGTCTACAGGTATAACAATGGCTGTTCTGTTCTGTGCTTTAGAAGCCTTAGTCTCTCTGGCAATTGTGTTCCGTATGAAGGGGGTTGTATTCCATATGGAATGGGTTGCATTCCCTGTGAGGTGTGAGGGTTGTGCCCCAGCTAAACATATGGATGGATTATTAGCACACCGAGCGAGGGAAAAGGTTACCCTAGAGCGCCTCTTACAGGATCAGGTGTATAAAAAACACATGTGGACCAAAGTCTCCCGCATGAGAATATAGTGCCTGGGGGATTGGCTAGTGTGATTCCTTACATTATTACGCTGCTACCATAGGCACGCTAACAAAAATAAGTGTGTATGTGTGTGTGCGTGGTTTAACAAGATATGTATAATCAACACATTGTTTTTCCCATAAATTCTCAGTGACGGCTTTTCTTCTGTTTCTTTCTAGTGGAGAACAGAGAACTAAGTGCAGCTTATAACGGTTTGCACATTCAAGATTAAGAGTTGTTTCTAAAAGTAACTTTGTGCAGCTTTTCTCAATCACCCCTTGATCACAAGCACAGTCTAGGTTGTCAAACAAAGGGCCCAAACAGCAGAGAGAATAAAGAAGTGTACATTTTGACACATAAACAGTACCTTGAAGATATACATACAATTAGTGAGTCGGCAGAAAATGACCGACTACAGTTACTCAAACAGTCCAACTTGATTTTGCTCGGTTGCGTACTTGGCATCGGGTTGCTACAATGTAAATAACATATGCACTGTACATACTTTATAAGTATTTAAGGAGGATTCTTTCCATTCGGTCAAAATAACACCACTTGGCTAAGTAAAACTTTGATAGAAACAGAACAACCGCTGCAATAAACAAACTCACAATAACAAATACTTGAACACTTGTTGCTTTGCCTTCTGACAAAGAGATAACACTGAAAAGGCAATTTTCAAAAAAAAAATAGGTCAAACAGTAAGTCTCTCTCTCGTTCTCTCTCTCTCTCTTCTTGTAAACAGCAATTTGAATGTGATTCTAAACAGCTGAGGAGGAGTGTAGGATCAAACGGCCTGGTGAGCTAGTCTTTCTTTCACTATTGAAGTACCTTGTTCTGAACGGAAACATGTGAGAAGAGAAGGCAGCGACACTGTAGGTCATATGATACAACACTGATAACAGAAGCAAAAGCATCCCTTTAGTTCATGCCACTCTTTGTTTAAACAGCACTTTGCCAACCAAACCTTCGACCAGGTGTGTGTGTGTGTGACTGTGTGCGCCTGCCTGCGTGTGTATGTGCACGTGAGCATGCCTGTATGATGGTGCTAGTACAACATTTGCTTGGGCTTTCCAGGCTAAAGCCTTGATAAGAATCCTTCCACTTTGGAAAATGAAACCCCAAGGCCGAGCAGTGGAAAATATGATGGTGGTGGTGACTATCAACAGAACAGTGGATCTGCTTCTATCCTATCGATTCTAACCCTCGAGGGCTTCATGTCAGTGTTAGTGTGTTTGGCTGCACTGGAGTGAACTTTATATATATTCACAGTTATTGTTGGCAGGTCTGTTGTATTCTGTCTGAGACATAACAGTGTTCAATTTACAGTCATAATGAGGACTCAGACAAAACATACACAATGCCATCAGGGAGATGTGGCTTAACATGATGTGTGTGTCTTGATAAATTAGATCAGTTCAGATGTTATTTGTCAGCGGTGCCTCGATGATGAGCTAAATTCATCTAAGTTCTAAGGCACATATCAGGGAGAAAGGGACTGCTTCAGAAGAAGCTTATGTGACCATATATTTCTACTTCACTCATCGAGCCACTTCAAATAGTCCTTTATGTTCCCAGAGACACTCTGTTCTGTACATTATTTACCACACAGGGTGTGTCGCTCTGCTTCCAAAAGGCACTTTGGCAAAAGTACAATACACATTTCGGAGTATAAAAAAGCGAATAAGTTAACATTACAAAAGTGTCTCGTTGAGAACAGAATAATGGAGTTAAAGATGATCATATCAACACTTGTCTAATGCATGTACTGCAGGTAAAAAAAAAAAAACATTGACCGACACACAAAATAGGTTGTCTTAAGTTCTGTTGCATTTATACTGACATAAAACAAACAGAACAAAAGAAGAGAGTACTTGTTTCTTGTTTAGTTTTTTGACTGACTCTTCAGAGTGAGTTTTCAGAGGGAATGTTGGTGTTGCATAGAGAGTGGAAGGGAAGATAAGTTGGAGACAGACGACTCTGTGATAGGCGCTAGTACTTCTGCACCAGAGGCACTTTGACAGTCTTTACTTCTGATATATGAGAGGACTTCTGGATGATGCAGCTAGTCGTCCCTGATGCATTGCTGTCCTTTCCCTGCGCCAGGTTAGTCAAGGCCATGGCTGCATTTATCTCTTTCCAGTATGTCTCGTCTTTGCCCCGTACCTTCTCCTTCAGAACGCCACCCCTGAACACAACACACAGAGAGAACAAACGCAGAGTTAGAGGAGGGGACACTAAATAACACAGAGAGAGAACACAGATTTAAAGGAGGGAAAACATTACACAGCATGCATTACACAGGTGAACACTACACACACAGAGGCAGAACAAACGCAGAGTTGGAGGAAGGAGGAGGGGGAATTCTACAAGTAGCTAATAATCATAGAAAGAGAAAAAACGATGTCAGAGGGAGCACGAAAAACACACAGAAGGTATAAAAAATACACTCACTTGTCACATTTACTTGATCCATGATCCATGGTTTCTGGAATCACAACAGTAAAAGACGTTAATTTAATGACGCACACCCAGAGGTCAATGAGGCTTAATTAAGGCAATTATTGAGGGCTGGGGTGTGTGTGTGTGTGTGTGTGTGTGTGTGTGTGTGTGTGTGTGTGTGTGTGTGTGTGTGTGTGTGTGTGTGTGTGTGTGTGTGTGTGTGTGTGTGTGTGTGTGTGTGTGTGTGTGTGTGTGTGTGTGTGTGTGTGTGTGTGTGTGTGTGTGCGTGCGCGCTGCAGTAACATGTGTTTCTCTGTTTCCGCTCTTGATTCAGATGTAAAACAAATAGTAGCCATGTAATAATGGACATATTTAAAAACTAAAAAGGCACTGTAACAATCATATTTTGACATGAATAACACAACTGCACTTTCTGATATTTATAAATCCCAAACTGTATACACTAATACTTTCCTTTGAAAATACATGAGACAAAGAAGATATGATTGTGTTGTCAGAGAGAGAGAGAGACAGAGAGATGGAAATAACGAGACATCTTCAAATGCTTTACCGACACACAACACACTCAAATAGGAGCCATTTCTAGCTCATATGAAAAACATTAGTCAGGAATAAAACAATGAAGTCAGTCAACCGGTCTGTTCATAACCAGGCCCACCTAATGCTCTGTGTTCTCACTGTGAGATTACCAGACAGACCTTAAGGTAGAAGGGCTGTATACGATGGTGTGTGTGATTCTGTGTGTGTGTGTGTGTTCGTGTGCATGCTTGCGTCCGTGCATGTGTGAGTGTATGTCTGTATGTGTGTGTGCTTGTGTGTGTTGGGTAATGGTGGCACAGCCACAGCAGGCCTCATGTACTCTCACTAGCTGCCAAGCTGTAGAGAGCTTCGAGAGGGGGTAGTAAGTAGGGTGGGGTGGTGGTGTGAGTGGGCAGTGTTTGGGTCCAGGGCTAGCCTCTGCCTAGCGGCGAGTTCCAGCCAGTGATGATGATGACACTGGCTTGGCACCCTCCAAGCCCATTAAAAGAGACCAGAGCATCTGGATTTCCTGCTCATGAAGCCTCCAGGCACACACTTTGAGTTAACAAAACACATGGCTAAGGCCAATGAACTGCTTTTAAGGAGGGAGGGTGTGAGGGGAGAGAGATGAAACTAAGAGGGAACCTGTGAGTGTCTGTGCTAAAGTTAACACTACGAGAATTGTGCCTTTCTCTGTCCTGCATTTGAGTTGAGCATTAGACAAGGCCAGGTGACTGATTTGGGTGAGGTGAGGCTCTATCTCTCTTTCTTTTTCTTCCATTTCTCTCTCTCTCTCTCTCTCTCTCTCTCTCTCTCTCTCTCTCTCTCTCTCTCTCTCTCTCTCTCTTTCTCTCTCATGTGGACGCCAGCTGCTTTCATTTATGATGATTGCCCTCCCAGATCGCCCCATAGACTCAGAGACACGGAGGAGAGACAGACGCTCGCCTCGCACCGCATTTCCCCTTAAAGAAAATGTTCGTAACATGTATGAATCCCTTTAACGAGCAGCCACTTGTACCGCCAACACCACAAGTCATTTTGATCGCTTTTTTACACAAATGAAAATTCCCGTCGCACATTTGCACTGGAATTTGTTCCCACACTTCTAACTAGCAGGGAAGGAGGGTCAGGTGGGGACAGAGTTGTTAGTTACAGTAATTTCTCCTACACAACTGTGGAGCTGGAAAACCATGTCCTCACTTCCTCCTGCAAGGGTCCCAGAACCCCTCCGACACCGGAGAATGGACAGACGGATTTCACTGCTGCGCGCCGCAGCCTTCCACCTCACCCGTTCAGTTTTCCAAAGACCTAAATCCGGAGTCCAGACCGGGAGTACAGACTCCTGCAGGGCCAAACAGCAAAACACCTAATCATTCCAAACGCCTTTCTCTCCTCGCTGGCTGCTTGTTTTCCGAAAACGTTCACATGTGCCATGACCCACACTGACCTGCACAACCCCAGGCTGATACGAGGCTGATTATGACATTTCCTGTTGTTTCCCGTTTCACTCAGTAATAGTTTAACTCCACAGAGAGAGATGGTCTTTAGGGGAATAAACTCACCTCACCTTGTTTGAGATTCTAAGAGAGAGAGGGGGGAAGGACAGAGAGAGAGAGCGAGAGAGGGAGAGAGGGAGAGAGAAAGTTGTGAGGCGATTACAAAGAGAACAAACCGCAGCTTGGGTTTCAACTCTTTAGAACATTCCTGAATACTCATCTGGCCACATCTCTCTCTCCCTCTTTCCCTTTTTCTTTTGGTTCTTATCTCTCGCTTCATCTCTTGAGTCTCTCCCCTCTCTTTTGCTCTCTCACACTCTTTCCTTCTCTCTTTATCAGTCTCACCAGTTCTTTCTCTCTCTCTCTTCCTCTGACTGGAGTGACGTACAGTAACACACTGTGTTTCAGATTGACCGTTAACAGGCAGTCCAGCCAAAACAAATGCAATTATGTTTCTCCCTTTGCTTTCGCGAGGAAAAACTAAATCTGTTATATGTCTAGAACAAGCATTTTTTCCACGGCTTCACAGGCCATTTAAAATCCTTGAAATTATTACAATGTTTTTTCTTCTTCTCCCTCCTCTCCCTTTCCAGCTTTGCTCTCTGATTGAATTGACCAAATGTTTACTTTATCTCACAATATTAGGTGAAAACCCTTCTTCCACTTTGTTAGACTGCTGTAATACTTCACAGGAATTTGCAGTGGTCTACTCTACATTAGTAATCAGTGGAAATGAAAAATTACCCTATGGAATACAATCATTTTTATGGTAAGAAAAGTGGAGGTGCAAAAACATGTTTGCTTCCCCTATTTTGACAGTGGGGGAGCAGGCACTCTGTTTGCTCTACGGCTCAGGTGCCAATAGTTTAGTCTATTCCAGCATATTTCAAGTACATGTATCTCCATCTAGTCTCCCTGACTAATACCAGTGCTAGAGACAGGATTGGGACTGATTTCAAATATGCTCCATTCATTCATTCTGTATAATAACAGCTATGTAATTACATCCCAATTACAACATTTTAATGTGCTGTAGGTTGTTATGTTGTAATGTTCCTACATGGATATATTAGCACAATGTTCACTATGGTGTCAGGAAGGGTATGGATTGGTTGCTAATGACGACAAGCCATACAGCAGACAACAAAAGACAACAAAGATATTAAAACAATACCCTACAAGGGATTATGGTATTGCTATAAGACACCTTTTTGTATCTTTTGTCTTGTAGTTACTGTAATCTGCGTTGTGGTGTTTCTGATAAGGCGAGTACAGAGCCTGACTGTTTAGTAGGCAAAAAGGGAATATCTGCAGCTGACCTGTGTCCACATACTACTTGAAATCTTTCAAATACTTTTTTATTGGATCAGTTGCAACAGGCAAGTTCAATCAAGCACAGATTAAAAATATATATTCCAAGTATTATTTGGACCCAGATCTGGTCTGCAGAACTCTCTCTGTGCAGCGTGGCTGAAAAGCCGCAGTGGGTTCCAGTCCAGTGTGTTTCAGAGCAGGGCAGCCAGTGTCCAGATGCCATTCGATCCCCTCAAAGTCCCATAAAAGCCGTTTTTGTGTGACGCCTCCTGCAGGTTAGGAGCAGAGTGGAGCAGAGGGTGGGGCCACAAGCATGGTTTACCCAGAATCCCCTCACGAGACCCCGTCCCCCATGAGACCCTGTCCGACCCAGGCCACCTACCTACCCGGGAAGGGAGCGACAGATGGAGAGCTGAGCTGGATATGGACCATCTTAAGCTAAAACTCTATTTCCAACCTCCTTTGCCTAAAACATCTAAAACTCCGATTTTTTTTAACAATGACCGTGCCAAACAAACTATAAATTGTCAATAAACCATAGCGGGACCTTTCATAATTTTTCTGTTCTTTTGGGGGGTTTTCTCCTTCTTTGCTACTGAACTGAAAGTCATGCAGTTAACTTTGCTGTTGCCTTTCTGCTATACTGACAGCAGGATTTCATAGACTTTTTTAAAGATCGTCGAGGGGAAAGAAGGTTGATGGTTTCTGGCGTGGAGGTGAAAGTCCCAAAATATTTGTTCACTTAATATCACTGCGGGTAATAGAGGAGGGTGAATACAGCGGAAAATTATGAAACAAAACATTAGAGCAAAAACAATCAACAACAAACTGACAAATGAGAGCGGGAATAAAGTCCACCTGCTTAGAGAGGATGGGTATGTTTTATCACAACCAGCTGGTGCTGTTGTTAGCGACACACAACAATAAACACACCACACCAGCCTCTGGTGCACAAACCAAACCAAAGGCTGCGCTAGATTAGTGATCAGTGAGCTCAGCCTATTACCCACGCAGCTCCTGAAAGCCAGACAAAAGAGAATAAATATACATCACAGATGGGACGGATGCAATCACAGACACCCCAATGATAGACCAGAGGTCAACCGACCAATAGAGAGCTGGACAGCGCTGTGATCATCCAATCATGTGTCTCCGCTAACTGGAGAAGGTCAATTAGTATGTTATGACTCAGGAGTTACAGTATTAGATTCTGTCCCAAATGGCAACTTATTCCCTATCATAGTGCACTACCTTTGACCAAAGCCCTATGGGCCATGGTCAAAAGGAGTGCACTATATATGGAATAGGGTGCTATTTGAGAAGCAACCTTAGAGATAATCCTAACTGCTGTCGTCTCTAACAGAGAGGAAGCCGTTCAGTCTGTTTACTTAAAAAAAGTTAACTCTGTTTACTTAAAAAAAAAAAGGTTGCTGACAATAACGGGCCATACTTGTGAACATTAGAAAAAGTATTTCTCTGTCTCAAAATTCTATTAAAATCGCTGATAAAAGGGTTAGGGCTCTATTCAATCAGTATGGCTGAAGTGCTACAGATTGAGCGATAGGAATTTAAAGATAATTTCCCATTGAGCCGACATATGCAGCGTTTACAGTGAATCACAGGAGGTTTGTGGCACCTTAATTGGGTAGAACGGGCTCGTGGTAATGACTGGAGTGGAATTGGTGGAATAGTATCAAATACATCAAACACTTGGTTTACAGGTGTTTGATGCCATTACATTTGCTCCTTTCCGGCCATTAGTATGAGCCGTTCTCCCATCAGCAGCCTCCTGTGCAGTGAATGCATGTTTATGTTGATTGGGGTATAAATGTGGGGCGGTATCTACAGTGCATATTCAGACCTCTTGACTTTTTCCACATTTTGTTACGTTACAGCTTAATTCTAAAATTGATGAACTAGTTTTTTTCCCACATCAATCTACACACAATACCCCATAATGACAAAGCAAAAAGTGTTTTTTAGAAATGTTTGCAAATGTATAAAAATAAAAAATAAACTTAAATATCACATTTACATAAGTATTCAGACGCTTTACTCAGGACTTTGTTGAAGTACCTTTGGCAGCGATTACAGCCTCGAGTCTTCTTGGGCATGACGCTACAAGCTTTGCACACCCGTCTTTGGGAAGTTTCTCCTATTCTTCTCTGCAGATCCACTCAAGCCCTGTCAAGTTGGATTGGTGAGCGTCGCTGCACAGCTACTTTCAGGTCTCTTCAGAGCTGTTAGATCGTGTTCAAGTCCGGGTTCTGGCTTGGCCACTCAAGAACATCCAGAGACTTGTCCCGAAGCCACTCCTTTGTTGCTTTGGCTGTGTGTTTAGGGTCGTTTTCCTGTTGGAAGGTGAACCTTCACCACAGTCTGAGGTCCTGAGCGCTCTGGAGCAGGAGCTCTCTGTACTTTGCTCCGTTCATCTTTCCCTCGATCCTGACTAGTCTCCCAGTCCCTGCCACTGAAAAACATCCCTACAGCATGATGCTGCCACCTCCATGCTTCACAGTAGGGATGGTGCCTCCAGACATGAAGCTTGGCATTCAGGCCAAAGAGTTCAATCTTCATTTCATCAAACAAAATAATCTTGTTTCTCATGGTCTGAGAGTCCTTTAGGTGCCTGTCAAGCGGCTGTCATGTGCCTTTACTGAGGAGTGTCTTCCATTTGGACACTTTACCATAAAGGCCTGTCAGAGTGACCATAGGGTTCTTGGTCACCTCCCTGACCAAGGCCCCTCTCCCCCGATTGCTCAGTTTGGCCAGGTGGCCAGTTCTTGGAAGAGTCATTCTTATTTAGAATGAGGCTGTAACATAACAAAATGTGGAAAAATGCACTGTATGAAGATATTTGAATGGGGAATGGGGAAACATTTTCATTGTGGGAAATTCATCAACAAATGTGAGGAAACAGAAGACCGGCAAAGAACACTTGTTCATGAAGCCAAAGATTCGCCTCTTCCTCTCTGTGAAAGTGTACTTAACAGGCCAACAGCACATTATGATCATCAAATCAACTAGATCACATGCATTTGACTGACTTGTCACACACTGTAACTCCCAGGGTAGAGCGCCTAGCCCCTCACATCAGATAATAATAATTTAATAATTTAATAATAATTTAATAATCATGATTGTTAGAAAATACTTTAAAAACCCTATATGGACCCTATATTTATTCTCAAACAAATAAACAAACAAAGGAGAGAAAAGAGTGAGGCAGAGAGACATCTTTTTTTTCCTCTTATTTTCCTGGTGGTTTTAAATGGTCTGCACTTTTTCATAATGTCAAGGGGTGTCTGTGAATGAAGTTAGGGATGCCTTGGCACTTCTCTGGCCCCAGGACTGCCAACCCATCCCTGGTCCCTCCGGCCACTCCCTCCACCCTCCACCCTCTCTCTTGGGCAGCCACTCCGAGGCTGGGGCTCCATGGGCCCTCACTGGCACATACTGGCCGTCCAGGGGGCCAAGGCCAAATATAAGCCAGTCACACTCACACATAGAGACACAAAGACAGAGACAGAGAATTTATGGAAAATGTGCTTTCGCTGCTTTCCTGCCTTGCTAACAATGACATGGCTTTGAGTTCATAACTTTTACATTGAAAAAGGAAGTTCACAAACCAGTGAGTGAGTAAACGCAAAATAGGTATAAAACAATATGGTTTTCTACTACATTGCCAATTTGCATGAACTTTTATATTCCAGTCAAGTACAGTACGTGAATTCAAACTAGCAGGCGATATTACAGAGTATTACCATTCAAACCAGTCCAGAACGTTTCACCTTTCTAGGGATGCGTACCAAAAGGCACCCTATTCTCTATATAGTGCACTATAGGGAATAGGTTGCCATTTGGGATGGACACTAGGTTTCAGGTTTTCAGTCTGTAAATCTATCATGGCTTTGACTTGGTTGAGTACTGCAGCACGTTGCTGAGTTGGATAATCCTCTAGTAAGTCGTAACTTTGCGGCCACAGAGGAGCCATTGTACTGGGAGTAATAGGTTGCAACCCAAATGACACCCTATTCCTTTGTAGTGCACTACTTTTGACCAGGGCTCTAGTCAAAAGTAGGTAACCATATATGGAATAGGGTGCCATTTGGGACACAACCATGGATTCAGGTCAGCAGTCACTGTATTCCTGCTAGAAATATTACATTATTGTCCTCTTTCTGGTAAGAACCCCAAATATTACTGTAGCTAGTAATGACATAGTAATTGTAATAACATCCAGGCTATGTTATAATATATATTAAGAATCCCAGATGCAAAAAATATTAACCATGCACACTATATATAACTGTTTTAAACTGGCTTAGTCTTTCCTTTTTCCTATTCCTGCAACTTTTCCTACGACGTGGAGGCAGATGACACGAACCATGACATTCCCAGACCACAGTGCATCAGTCAGTGATAGGGGGAAAAGATAACAATCGAAAAATGTTTTTCACACTTTGTTTTTGGAGGTGAAGACATAATAGTGTTTGGTGCGTTTAAACATGGCTGAGTCTCAGAGAGTCTGTATGTTTACGAGTGGCAGCAAGCACTAGCTAATCAGAGTCACAGCCAAATGAGTGGGCTGGAGGAGAGGAATACCTTGTTAACTAAGGCTCATCTTTTGTGTGTGTGTGCGTGTGTGAGACGTCGACCACCACCGCACATCAACATCTCAGAGGAAGATCAGAACCTCAGCAGAGATGAGCGTGACAGAGATTCATACATGTCTGTTTGCCGCAGATGGTTGGCACGGAAACGGTCATCACGACAGCAAGCTCTGCTCCTCCTGCGGTTAGAGATTAAGGAGAGTTGGACACATACCTTGTCTGATATCTGTGGATCAGTACGTGCATACTTCAAACACTGACCTAAAGACCAGAGAGGTGTATGGGTCACTGGGGACGTATTAATATGGTAACGATATCACCCGATGGCGTAGACCGAGTGGTCGAAGTGAGATTCAGAACAGGCCCCATTTTTAACTATTCAACAGATACTTTATCATTATCCTCTGTTTGATTGAACAGGTACAGACAAAACAACATGCTGCTCTGAATCTGAACCAGAGCTAAAGCTATTTCTGCTCCCAGCCTTTCTCAATAACCCTGGTCCTCTGAGACAAATGGAAGTTGTTTGTAGTACACAAAATGCACTGAAAAGATTATGTACACCAAACTCTTGTGTAAACACAATTTGCTTGGGATTTGTAAGTGTTTTCTTGGACAAAAAGTACCCCATTCTGAAGTTGGAAGTTCCAACTCCAAACCCATATGATATGTTAGTGCTGCAGTCTGAACATCATATGTTGCAATTCCCTGTCTGTGACTGTGTGCGTGTGTGTGTGCGTGTGTGTGTGTGTGTGTGAGGGCTGACTCCTGGTCACAGCTTCTACTCTCTCATTAAGCCATTCTCTCCCTTCACAGCCATCCCATGGGAACACTATTGTGGACAATTGTTTTAGACATGAGGATGTTTGTTTTATTTTTATGGCACCAATTTGTGTTTTCTACAGACTTGGGGTGAGTGAATCAGTCTTTTAACCCAGATAACACAGCTCTGTTTTGTGATCTGCTGATTGTTGGGTTCTGCTGCCTGCCTGCCTGTGTGTATTTGGGTGCTACTCAAACTTTGACGCTGATGACTTTCCTTTGAGAAATGCCTCTGTCATTCAAATCAAATCAAATTTTATTTGTCACATACACATGGTTAGCAGATGTTAATGCGAGTGTAGCGAAATGCTTGTGCTTCTAGTTCCGACCATGCAGTAGTATCTAACAAGTAATCTAACAAATTCACAACAACTACCTTATACACACAAGAGTAAAGGAATGAATACGAGTATGTACATATAAATATATGGATGAGCGATGGCTGACCGGCATAGGCAAGATGCAGTAGATGGTATGGAGTACAGTATATACACATATATATGAGATGAGTAATGTAGGATATGTAAACATTATATAAATGGCATTGTTTAAAGTGGCTAGTGATACATTATTTCATCCAATTATAATTATTAAAGTGGCTAGAGATTTGGGTCGATGACCGAACGGCATAGGCAAGATACAGTAGATGGTTTAGAGTACAGTGTATACATTTGATATGAGTATGTCGGATACGTAAACATTATATACAAAATTGTTTAAAGTGGCTAGTGATACATTTGTTACATCCAATTCCTATGTATAAAGTATAAAGTGGCTAGAGATTTAAGTCAGTATGTTGGCAGCAGCCACTCAATGTTAGTGATGGCTGTTTAACAGTCTGATGGCCTTGAGGTAGAAGCTGTTTTTCAGTCTCTCGGTCCCAGCTTTGATGCACTCTGTACTGACCTCGCCTTCTGGATGATAGCGGGTGAACAGGCAGTGGCTCGGGTGGTTGTTGTCCTTGATGATCTTTGGCCTTTCTGTGACATCGGGTGGTGTAGGTGTCCTGGAGGGCAGGTAGTTTAACCCGGTGATCGTTGTGCAGTCCTCACTACCCTCTGGAGAGCCTTACGGTTGTGGGCGGAGCAGTTGCCGTACCAGGCGGTGATACAGCCCGACAGGATGCTCTCGATTGTGCATCTGTAAAAGTTTGTGAGTGATTTTGGTGACAAGCCAAATTTCTTCAGCCTCCTGAGGTTGAAGAGGCGCTGTGCGCCTTCTTTACCACGCTGTCTGTGTGGGTGGACCAATTCAGTTTGTCCGTGATGTGTACGCCGAGGAACTTAAAACTTTCCACCTTCTCCACTACTGTCCCCTCGATGTGGATAGGGGGGTGCTCCCTCTCCTGTTTCCTGAAGTCCACGATCATCTCCTTTGTTTTGTTGACATTGAGTGAGAGGTTATTTTCCTGACACCACACTCCGAGGGCCCTCACCTCCTCTCTGTAGGCCGTCTCGTCGTTGTTGGTAATCAAGCCTACCACTGTAGTGTCGTCAGCAAACTTGATGATTGAGTTGGATGCGTGCTTGGCCACGCAGTCATGGGTAAACAGGGAGTACAGGAGAGGGCTGAGAACGCACCCTTGTGGGGCCCCAGTGTTGAGGATCAGCGGGGTGGAGATGTTGTTTCCTACCCTCACCACCTGGGACCGGCCCGTCAGGAAGTCCAGGACCCAGTTGCACAGGGCTGGCTCCCACTTCTGACATCTATGTTAGGAGTTTCACTATAAACAGAGCCTAGGCCATATTTGTCATACTTTATTTCTCTATGAAACCGATTGTTCTAGTCTGAATGAACTAGGCTTGTTCTGTACTACTCCGTTCTGTTCTGTTAGCATCCCACCCAATTTCTGTCTGGTAGGTGGTGGACAACATTTATCTTATAAATATAAAACCAGCCCAACAGAACTCAGACCTCATTTTATTTCCATGTACCTATCCACTCACTAGCACACTCCGTACTCTTGTACCACAACATCAAGCCAAGATCAAGATCGAATCAAGCCAGGATTCCACTTCTGTCTGCCACCATCAGCAGTACCCACCACACCCAAAGAGACACAATGGGGATGCAATACAGTAGATATTCTACTCTACTCCACTCTACTCTACTCTCTGCTTTGTGGAAAATACCTGATTTACTTCACATCCTAACCATTATGAATGTTTTACAATAGATGGCTTTGTCTTTGTGTTGAAAAGTCTTCATTCTACCAGACACATAGACACACACACTCACTCATTCCAGACTTTCAACAAAATTTACTGACAAAGAGAAAGAGAGAAAGGTTGGTGTACGCCTCGCTCTCTCTGTCTTTTACTAATCACAGCCGCAACGCTCACTTTCTTCTCCCGACAGCCCCCTCCACTCTCTGAGAAATATCTGGCCAGGGATGGAAGGATGGGACCCCCTTTATATTTATTCTAAAAGTCAAGATCTTTCTCACAGACACACACAAACATGCAGGAACGTGCACACACACACAGACACCACACACACTGGACCTTAGTGAGTCTTGGCTGCCGGGTTGTTCTCTTGGAACAGCCTCTGTCCTTCTCCCTCCCTCCCTCCATCCCTCCCTCCTCTCCCCCTTCTCCCTCTCCTCCTTTATTATTATGAAAGGGTGGAAAGAGGAATCTGTGGCCAGTCCTCCCGTCCCTGCCTGGATAGTTGGATTCCTAAGATGAGTTACTGCAAGAGGAATCCGCATCCATCAATGTCACAAAGGCTGTGTTTACACATGCAAACCAATTCTGATCTTTTGCCCAATTAGGGGCAAAAGAGATGATCTGATTGGTCAAAAGACCAATTAGTGGTAAAAAAATATCAGAATTGGGCTGTCTATGTAAACACAGCCACAGAGGCTTATTGTCATCATACAGACCCAGTAAAGTATTGTCCTCTCAGCTCCCTGTGGCCGCCTAACAAACAGCTTCACTAAATTACACATCACTCAACGAACGCTACTGTCTGAGACATTTCTCTTTTCTAAAATCAGACGTTTTCCACTTTCCACCCATTCAACGGAATTGTACTGCTGCTGTATAAATCATGACAGTACTCAAGTTTATTTTATAAACGTGCTGAGAGTAGTAGGCTGCGTTTACACAGGCAGCCCAATTATGATATTTTTCCACGTATTGGTCTTTTGACCTATCAGATCAGCTCTTTCTACGATAATTGGGCAAAATATCAGAATTGGGCTGCCTGTGTGAACGCAGCCATGGAGGATTCATTGATCATGTGGGATACATATCCAGCTGCATATAGTATTCTATAGCTTATTAGACTAGATGAAAAGGAGACCAGCTCCACTGATAATGATGACTGTGTTCAAGACGTTTCCTTTTTCTTTCCACCTGTATGGGACGGCAGCCTGATAGAAGCCACATGAAACACTGAAACGGTACGGACGGTGGACACTCTTGCTCTGCCATCGTTCCAAGGCACCTACCAAGTCAGCCTGGTAGCTACTAAACTACTAAACATTTCCATTCAGGTAGATAGGATTTTTAAGTGCTTTTTAAACAGCTTTTTAGACTACAATTCTCTAGGATTCAATAACTGTCTGGCATTTGCTGTGACCTAATTCAACAGACCCTTATGAGTCTCAGAGGCCCTGTCAAACACTACTGTTTTCATTTAACATATTTCAGACTCAACTATGTGTTAAATGTTGCCTCCCTGAATTTGTAAAAAGTCACTTTAATGCCAATGTATTTTACAAATAATTTTACAGGTGGTCTTCAATCATAACGTGTTGGTTGTCCCTGAATGTCAACCAACGAGTGGCCCTGTCTGAGAAAATGGCTGAATGGAAAAAGTTAATTACTGAGACGTTTTGGGCCTACGGAATATCACAAACACATGAACCACATTTATCACTATTTAGTAGAAATAGAAACCCTGCTGTCATGGTACTAAACTACAAACAATAATAGATTTTAAATGAAATTCCACAATTAGGGAAATAGACAATAATTGATCATTTTCTTCTTCTTGATTGATCTACTTATCCAATCTAAACAGAACCTATAAAACTAGAAAAAAAAACACAAATTAAGGGCGCTATTCAATCCGCTAAAGTAGGAACAGTGCCTTTAAATTTCAAAAATCCTATAAAGCTGAACTTCCGCGATGTGGATTGAATAAAGCCCTAAGTCATGTATTGCTGATATATCAGTTGTGCTTAGTTATACAGTACATTACACTACGCAGAACAGAACCTGAGAAAATGTACCACTGTCAAACCTCTGAGAAACCTCTGCCAAAGATCTCTCTCTCCATCTTTCCCCTTTCTCAGAAATGAAGATAATTATTTGGCGTGTAATGATCTATATCATATTGGACGGGGCAAAATCTGGTAGTGAGCAAGAAGAAAAACATTCAGTGAGATTCCTGCCATTTAATATGCCATTAAAGGGTAATTTGGCATGAAACCACTGGCATGTGCATTGGAATTCTACTGCTCCTTGTTTTCAATGAAATTCCCAACAGGATTTTTCAGAGATATGTTTCTTTTCGTCAAGCAAACAAAAAAAGCTTTTGGTTTTCCCACTGAGTGCGGGGACAGAGTAAGCTTTTATCCCAAATGTCACCCAGTTTCCTATATAGTGCACTACTTTGACCAGAGCCCATAGGGAAAAGGATGTAGTGAATAGGGTGCCATTTGGGACGCAAACATAGTAAATCTACACTCACCATCTCTTGCCACGTCTGACTGCTCTCTGAAGTCAGAGATAACACCCACGGCAGACATCCACCAATTGTCCCATTAATAGACATTTAACCAATGGGCTCCGATCAGCGGGCACGCCACTTTGGCTTAAGCGAATCAGAAGTGAGGCAGAGGTAGGGGCTTACAACAAATGTGCCAGTGCCAAGAACTCTGAGAGTTCTGAGAGCTCAGTCTCTCAATCGCCTACAGCCCAGGCATGCAGGCACGCACAAACACACTCACCCACACACACACGCACACGCTCAGATAAACACACACACACACCTCCAGTCCGGGAAGCTCAGCTCAAGCCTGAAATTTCAGACACTCTGTAATTGTCAAAAGGCTCAGGAATTATTTCACTACTAAAATATCTGGAATGTTCAGACAGGAGAAAAAAACTCCAGAGGAAATGATGCAAATTGGAGCTTAAACATTCTCTATCTCTCTAATTCTTTCTTTCTTTCTTACTCTCGCTCTCTATTTATTTCTCTCTAACTCTCCTTCTCTCTCCCTCTAACTCTCTCTCTTCCTCTATTTCACTCTCTCTTACTTTGTCAGTGCCTCTCGCTCTTTCTTGCACTCTCTCTCTGACAACAAGATCAGATGTAGAATCATAGAATTAAACTTTAATTTAATTTGTTTTCTTTTTTGCTGAGTTTTGATGATGAGGGGCTAGCAGGTGTTCATGTGAACTTTCTTGTGAGCCCAAGCCTCGGATAACTTTCCGTGCATCGGGATTCAAGCTCCCTTCTTTTCTTGCATGTAACCATTCCCAATAATGCCTGGCTGGCCAGCCCAGAAACCCAAGAGGGAGAAGTCATAGCCAAGACATTATAATTACCATGGAGATAAAATAGTTACTTTCTATTAAAACATTATGTGGGCCAGGTAAATAATTCCTTATATATTTTTCTTATTAAATCCTGTCCTGTGCTGAAGCCTAAGCTAAGCCTCTCTCTCTCTCTCTCTCTCTCTCTCTCTCTCTCTCTCTCTCTCTCTCTCTCTCTCTCTCTCTCTCTCTCTCTCTCTCTCTCTCTCTCTGTCTGTCTGTCTGTGACTGAGTGTCTCAGTGAGAGAAATTGAGTTTTTTCGGGTCAGGGAGTTTTAAGGATTTGATGGGGATGGAGGATTGTAACAGTCGCGATCGCTGGAGAGTTTCATTGGACTGCCTCCCTTATCCGGCTTAAATACAAATCAAATTGTATTTTTCACATGCGCCGAATACAACAGGTGTAGACCTTACCGTGAAATGCTTACTTACAAGCCCTTAACCGACAATGCAGTTTTAAGAAAATATTTACTCAATAAACTAAAGTAAAAAAATAGTCTGGTGGCCGTTTGATTAATTGTTCAGCAGTCTTATGGCTTGGGGGTAGAATCTGTTAAGGAACCTTTTGGTCCTAGACTTGGCGCTCCGTTACAGCTTACCGTGCGGTAGCAGAGAGAACAGTCTATGACTGGAGTCTTTGACAATTTTTTGGGCCTTCCTCTGACACCGACTAGCATATAGGTCCTGGATGGCAGGAAGCTTGACCCCAGAGATCTACTGGGCCGTACGCAGTACCCTCTGTAGCGCCTCTCCCTTCCTTCGCACAGACAATGTAAAACACGTTTAGCCATAAGATCAAGCTGGAATAAAATAGGATAATATCCCTCACCCTATCCCCTCCCAATCCCACTCCTCCACCTCAATCTGAATTCCCTATAGGCACTTTTTAATAAAAATATTATTATCTGTTATGAAGTCTTCTTTGGAACAGAGGCCCAACTGTTCTAGAACTGAAGAAGAACTGTAAGAACTTCATGCAGCACTCTGTGAGATGAGGTCTGATTGGTACCAGCACCTGAAACCTGTGGGTGAAACATCATGAAACATGAAGCCTTTATAAGACACATACAGCCGTTCTGATATCCAAGGCCAGCCCACAGGCACTAAAACCAGGGGTTAAGGGACACTGCACTGTGAGAAATTCATATGCCAAGTGGAAAACTCACATGCACACTCTTTGTTTCATGTGCCTCGCTCAAATATATCCATTGTTTTGTATTACTTTAGCTTTGGTTTTTGTTTTATTTGCACTGAGCCCCTGCTCCGCCTTGGGGAAAGCTGCACACTCACGATCACAGACGCTGGCTCACACACACTGGCACACACCTCCCATGTCTGCCCTGTTCTCTCTCTTTCAGTAAGGCCTCATGGCAGGATCAAAGACATGATCAACAGTAGTCAGAATATGAGTAAGTTACACATGGTCTTATTGTGTCTCTAGTGTTAAACCGTAAACCCCAGTTAGAGGAATGGGAGATCGCGAGGAAGTAAGGGGGAATTCCAAAGTATACTTGGCATTAGGGGGCAAACCTAAGACAGGGCGAGACCAGGGTCTTTCTGTAGGTATGAACAGAACACACTGAGAGATTTATATTAGACTTGGTCAGGTCCCAAATGTCAAAAGAAGTGCATTAAATTGGGAAAAGGGTGCCATTTGGGACACAGACTTAATCTAATAATAGACTAATTTAAGGCTCCGGCCAGGCTATCCTTTCCTATAGGTACCTAGGAGGTCCATTTCAGTAGCCACAGGGATCATATTAACTTTCACACATCTGAAATGAAAGGAGAGTGTGAGAACAGGGAGTACAGGGAACCAGAACCAGAACCAGGCTTTTGAAACTGGAAAACAGGGAGTGGAACAGCAGTGGAACATCGTCACAGCGCCCAAGAACGCCTTCCTCACAACGAATGGGCCAGATGGGGCTGAGGGCCGGGAATTAAAACAAAATGTGCAGATGGGGACAGAAAGAGAAAAAAGAGAAGAGAGAAGCAGCAGGCGGCTAAATCTTGAGGAAAGAATGTGAGAAGGAATGTAGGACTCTTACCAGCTCGATAAACAAAGTTTGCCTCGGTTTCTGAGGATGACGGGGAGAGGAGATCGTCGTCGTACTCGTTGGAGCTGAAGGATCCTGAGTGGTTCCTCTTCCTGGCATCCATGACGCCGTTGGCTACCATCACGTGTCGCAGCGAATCATTGAGGTACCGGTGGAGCAAGCTACTCTTGTACTTGGGAGGCGGAGTCACATAGTCCTCGGCCAATGAGGCGGCGGCGGCAGCTCGGAGCCCCACCCCCATCATGGCTGCGCCCTCTTTCTTGATGACGCTCTGATACATGGGCTTGCTAAACTCACCGCCACTCGTCTGCGTCCGCTGAGTGTTGACCCCATCTACAACACCAGGGGGCGCCACCAGGAAGAAAACAGACAAAGTAGAGAGAAAGAAAGTAAAATCAGACATTTAGTTCCTCTGTCTGTATGCCCTCCATTTGGCAGGGCTTCAACCAACTACAGTGACGAAAGACCTCAGCTATCAGCTTAAGACCAAGGCATTACCAAACCATAACGGTTGGTAGCCCACTTCCTCTCTATAAAAAGCACATTGCTGTTACTCTTTGCAGAAATAAATCCTTTCTAGGGAGCTCTTTGTGGCTGAGATTGAATTAAAATATTGGACCCCCCTGACGAAAGAAAATACAGAAGATAAAACACGTTGCTGAAAAACAGTAACCCTCTCAGGACGAGGGAAATCAATAGAGCTCGACACTAGATAGTGTCAGTGCCAAGACTGTAATTGGTAATTTCGGCAGGTCTGAGTTTTGATTCAGTTTGGGCCAAATTATAATTATAGCTTTTACATATCAGAACCACATGGACATATTTGCTTTCCTTCCCCCTGCTTTCTGAAGTAGATATTCGAGGCGTACATTGCACATCTGAGAGTGAGGTTGAAATCCTCAGGCGACATGTAAAACAAGCTAGCCAAAGGTTCCTTTTTTAAGCCTTTGTAATTTCTCTTTCATGCCTTTCCTCAAGTCAGACATAAACCTGAGCTACATGTGACCTTTAGCCTCCCTCGGTCTGACCCCTGACCTCTTCCTGTTGAGGCATTGCCATGGCAACCTTGCTGACACTGAGGTGAATTATCGAACAGCGAGACCTTGACAGTTAGACTGAATAGTTACAGGGTCATTGGGATTATGGTCTCCTCAGTCACATAACTAACTCTCTATCAGATCCCAGCAGCATATACTGCTTGGCCAGCAGTAAATGGATCATGGCAGGGAGAAGAGCTGAGAAAAGTTCAGAACTGTATTATGACAAGAGAAGTAAGTCTCTGGGCACTGGAGAACACCATGCAAATTGAAGACTGTACAAACTAAAGACATTTCCACCCTGCCCACATTTGTGTGTCTCTCCTCAACTAACTTAATTAGGGACTAAGAGACTGAGTGACACCACAGTATAGTGCATGGGTGTTTTTCTGTGTCACCGAAAAGAGCTGAGAGAAAGAGGAAGAGAGGGAGAGAGAAAGAGAGAAATACACAGCTGACAGAGCCTCTCATTTCCAATTGCAGGCTGGGATCTGAAGGGGAAGCTAGTCCTCAGCCCAGCTAGCCCAGTAGGGTGTCTTAATGACAGCGTGTCACAGCCTCTGAGCCTCAGCTTCTGTCTACCAGGACACACAGTGTGCGTCCCACATAAAACCCTATTCCCTATATAGCGCACTACTTGTGACCGGAGCCCATAGGGGTTTTGTCAAAAGTAGTGCACTATATTGGAAGTAGGGTGCCATTTAGGACACAGCCACAGACAGGCCATTTATAACACCAGCACGTGGCCATGCATAACTGGATCCTTACTTGGGAGCTGGAGCTGTCGGATACGAGGCATATGGGAGGAGGAAGATGGTTGTGTTTGGCTGACCTCATTTTCTGAGATAGAGATATGATTTGAAGGATTCTATGAATGATGTTATGAGGTGTTATGAGCTGATACTTTGGCAGTGAGGGGTGGTTACCTTGAATTATGTGATGTATGGCAGTGAGGGTTATCTTTATTAGATAGACATATGATGTTATAATATGATGGGTTGGCAGTGAGGGAAGGGTTAGGGCTCACCTTCTGAGCAGGTGTCATCGCTGCTGACACTCAGTCTCTCTGCGTTGCCTTGGACGTATTTGTTGTAGAGTTTGATGCGCAGGGCCCAGCTCAGGTCTGGCTGTCTCACTGTGTTCTTCAGCCTCCTTCTGGCGTTGGCAAACCAGTTAGAGACCTGAGAGACGGAAAGGGAGAGAGAAAGTAAGAAAGACAGAGTGATAGGGAGAGAGAAACATATAAAGTGAGAAAAAGACAGAGGAGAAAGAGAGACAGAGAAAGAGAGATTGAGACGGCAGAGAAACAAAGACAGAGCGCAAGGTACAGGGAGAGTCAGAGAGAAGAAAATGGAGAGAAATAGGAAGACAAATAAGGAAAAAGAAAATTGAAATCAATATTATTGTTTGGATTCAAAACATCCCCACATCCATGACATTACACAGACTATCCTTTAGGGAAATGTCTGCTGTGCCTCCCTCCATCCGGCCTGCCTTACCCTGGGCATGAGAGAAACGGAGAGAGAGTCAGGTTGCAGTATGGCAGACCCTGATACCAATAATACCATTGAACCAGAGTCGCCGAGACATCCCAGACACACTGAGGAAATGGGTCGGAGCAGCGATAAAACACTGTAGCATTCATCTAGTCTAGTTATCTTTAGTCCTCTAGTCTATATCAAAGGCTTTCAAAATCCCATTCACAAACATTTAACACCCCCAAATGCTTGACAGGGCCAGCGAATGTAATGTTACATTAACCTATTTCCAACCCAATGTACCCAGTCCTATGTGCTTATTCTGGATTCCGCCACTCTCCTTCTAATATTTTTTTTTCAAGCACCGTCTTCTTTATTGCAATAAAATGATACCCAACCCTGCCTTCTCCATTTCACAAGAACCAGAGACCATAAGATGTTATACTAGAATAATTGTTCATGCTCAATAGACTTCAAGCAACTTATGAAAGGGTTGGACTGGCCATAAATTAGAGTACTTATTTTCGGATCTTTCCTGTGTTTCAGTATCATGTTTCAATAACGAAGAGAGTCCCACGTCCCTTTGTCTCTAGCTGAGGGTGTGTTACACCATGGGCCTTAGCTGAGACGTCTACATGTGGCTTGGAGAAGGCTGAGAAAGACAGAGAGCACTGAGAGAGCACTTAGAGGTCTGAGGAAATCTGCTTATCAGCCTGTAGGAAAATATCTTATTAAGACTGAGACTGCGACAGGATGGATGGGTGTCACGCCTGGCCTACATCCAAAATAGCACCCTATTCTCCTTTATAGTGCACTAATTTTAACAAGGAACCATAGGGCTCTGGTCAAAAGTAGTGCACTATGTAGGGAATAGGATGCCATTTGGGAAGCACTCCTGATCACAACGACGGGTTACCACCACAGATATCAAACACAGTGCGATGACATTACACAGTGTTATGACACCACATGGTTAATCACCTTGTTATTTGTTATTACCCTGTGTCAAACAGACAGACAGACAGGTCACAGACAGAGTGAACATAACATGGCATTGCACCCCCGTACGGGGTGTGTGGGAGTGTGGGGGTGTGGGCCTGTGTGTGTGTGTTCCATGTAGCATTCTTCTCCCCAAAACAAACGGCTTCATTAGGACCCAAAGGAAAAAAAGATTAGGCGACCGACGCAGAAACGGGGAAATAGCCATGACAGCCTTAGATCTCTCCACCCCCTCTCTCTCTCTCTCTCTCCACCATTTATGACCTTGTGTTATGTGCAGATGACACAGCAACATGCAGATGTAGGATCTTAATTTGATCACTCTTTGTTGCTGAGGAAATGTAATTTTGTAGTGTATTCAAAGTTTAAAAAGGCCTCTAATATAACTTTTAAATGTCAGACTTGATTTGTCCTAACAAAAAATATATCAAACCCTAAAAATAATGTCAATGAATTATAATCTTCATAATAATTTGCATTTCCTGTTGCTCCAGGATTATTTTCCCACTATAGCAAACTGGCTCAAATTAAGATCCTAGGTCTGTACAAGCCTCTCTCTCTCTCTCTCTCTCGCTCTCTCTCTCTCTCTACCTCACATACCATAGGCAGGAGCTCAGTTGTTGCCTTCTGTTGCTGCTCTCTCTATCTCACATTCTGTCTCTTTCTATTTCTCTCTTTCTCTCTCTCTCTTTCTCTCTACCTCACACACTCTCTCTCTGTCTCCCCATTCTCTCTCTCTCTCTTTCTCTTTCTCTCTCTGGTGTTTGTCACTTTATGATGGAAACATAGTAATCTACAGGAACGCTATGCTCTATGACTCACAACACTAAAAGTACAAACTGCCTATTTACAAAGACAAGTAGGCTATAACGAGGCTATATTTTAAAACAAGTTTAAACAAGCTATAACAAGAGATATGAACAAGGTCAATATTGTCCATAATGAAAACCATTAGGTTAAATAAAGATGGATTATTCATAGAGACAATCGGAATGCCATGATTTTAATATTGACAATTTCTGTGACAAATTAAAATGTAGGCTACACTAGATGACTTGTAATTAGGCATTTTCACTATGATAATTACTACTAATTACTTATCTATATACTGTTTGTATTTTCATTTCAATACAATATCATATCAACAACAATCAAATTACATTGTGGTTAAACTGTTGTTCCAATTGAACTGTCCTGAAATCTTGAAATATTTAAAACAAGAGAAAAACCCACCTGGACCAACGTCATTTGAGAGCCAAGGGCTAGCAGGATTTTCTCCGTTTTAGTCGGGTACGGATTGTCCCTGTGTTTGTAGAGCCACTGCTTCAGGGGCCGCGCCATGTCCTGAAGGGCCTGACGCTTGTGTCGCACCTTCCCGCTGTTCTGACGACCCCTGCACAAGGGAGAGAGAGCGAGAGCAACAACAGGCGTCAGTCACTGCTCTAGAGAAAATAGGCCTAAATGATTTCATTGAGGCCCTCGTCAATAAACATTTTTGTTATGAAACAAATCTATTAAGAAAAAATCTATATATTATTGACGTTTAATTTATGCGGAATAGTGGCACATACTTTTCTGATTTTGTTTTCATAACGTAGTTGTCAAGGTCGCAGACTGTAGGCCTATAAGAAATTGACATGATGAAACAATAGTGAATTTAGAGAAAATATTAAAACGTTGTTGTTAAGACTTTTTTGTAACACGGGGAAATTATTTTAGCTATTTGTCTTCGTAGGCTATACCGTATTTTCCCTTTTTAGAAGTTGTTGGCAAAAACTTGATCAGTGATGCACAACTTTGACACTCAAGAGTAGACTAATTCGATACTACTGTAATGAAACAGGCAGGGAGCAGGTCGAGTGTTCTTCTAGTCCGAGGTCCGCGCTTATATACCCAGGGTCGTTACACTACTCCCTCCTTTCAAAGAGCGCGTCCGCAAGCTAGCTTGCGACTCTACGTCGTATAGGAACGCGCACACTGGCCAAGCACACGCACTGTCGTGGATGTCCGATCACTTTTGACACCAATGTAATGAAACAGCAGGGAGCAGGTCTCGAACCCTCGACCTTCTAGCCCGAGGTCCGGCGCGTTATCGACTGTGCCACGAAAGCGTGCGGTAGCCTAGGGTTTAATTCACTGTGCATACATTAATTAGTTCTAATATAGGCCAAAATACCATTTGTCTAATCAATTAAAGATAGCCTCTCATTAAAACGTATTTGAAAAACAACGATAAAGGAACAGGCTATCATTACCAACATATCAATTTCATATAATTCGATCTAATGCATTTTGGGGGGGAAAGAAACTTTAGGGAAAAGAAACAAACAAACAACAGGTGACGTGATCTTAGATTGAATTCGTGGATGAGTGGTACTTTATCCATAGTAGAGAGAATAATGTTGTTTATTTACACTCGACCTAAAGTGGATGTTCCGTTCATGTTGTAGTCTTACTTGAAGAGAGGCTACCCAGAGTCATAACACGTTGGAGATTGTGTCATTTTCTCACCAAAGTGTGCTTGTTTTCTTTGCTGTGCTTCTCATCCCGCAAAGCACGAAAACGTCGCAATGAAACAAATAATAACATTACATTTTAGACCCATGGTAGCAGCTAGACGTGTCTCAAGTAGGGCTACGTTTTATGGTCAGTGCGTGGTGCTGTCTGTTGAAGTGCTATCTTTCAACCAAGTGCAAAATAGGCTACTTCCAAATTGAGCCTACGTATTTTGGTAACGAAACATTCTCAGACTTTGATAATTAAAGGGACTCCAAATGGGCGCAATTTGTTCTTGATACTTCTAATCTGCTGCCTAAGATTTTTAAACCTGTAGATGTCACTATGGCCCTGCAATATTCCTGCTTTATCTTCTGTCTCCGAAGCTCCGCTGCAGATGTAACATATTTTCTACTAACTTCAAGTCTGCCTGAAATTCATGTTCTACATATACTTCCCTTCTAATCTAGATCTGTATGTTAAATGACATTTTACTCCCCTGTACTTAATTTTGGCGACACACACCTCGTATGTATATGAATATTCTTCATTAGTAATGATATTCCTCCCGAAGCAGCACCTCACCGCCATTGTGTTATCAATCCCTCCGTCTCTCAGACGTAGTTCAATAACTCCGGCTCTGACGGAGACCGTCGGTGTGTAGGATGTTTGCTTAAATTGACTAGTGTTTCACCCAGCATCATGCCTATCCAAACATATAAGGGACTACTGTACTTGTCTGTAAATAAATTGCGTCTTGAGTGTCAACAGCCCACGGCATAAACAGAGGAATGTTGACTCTCTGAGTACTGATTAGATGAAAATAACGCATGACATTAATCCTTTTTACTCTCGCTCTCTTTCAAAAAAAAATTCCATGATTGACTACACCACACATAGAGTTGAAGGGCACATGTATATATTGGAAACAGACGAAGAGTGTTTTATACACGCTACTGAACACAGGTGGCCTAGATATTAATCTGTAGATTATCTGTGAATATCAACACTAAAATACCAACCAGGTTGTAATATTAAATATGAATTTCCTGCAATTTCCTTAAAACAATAAGATTATACTGCACTGATGGGAAAATGAAATATGCATGTTAAACCTAATGTGGTTAATATTTTGCTAAGATTTGCTATGATTTCACTTTAGATAACATTTTGTCTGAATGTATCATTTAAATGACTGTTTAGAACATATCCCAAAACATTATTAGATAACATTGCTTTCGAAAAGCCTACCTCTTGCATTATAAATGCGTAATTACACAACAATCACACTTGGTTATCTGGGGTCACCATCATAAAAAAAAAACGAATCTGCACAATTTAAACTTGCACCATCAACTTCTTACACCTTCCACACAGCGTGCATCACTCCTTATTCAGTTGCGTCACCAGAAAGGTTCCCTTACCCAAATATGACTTCACAATGAAAACCGAAGTGCAATAATTAAACCTTCTAAACACTGTTGCAAGTTATGTTGTCTACTTTGTTTATGAGAAGTTTGAATGAGTGAAATACCTCCTGTGTCTGATGCCGTTGTCTTTGATAACTTGATGATTGCTTGATAGAAGGTCTGGATGAAGGTCCGGATGCTGCCCATCTATTACCTCTAAATAATTGATGCTGCTCCTCTCGACCTCCTTCGCCTTCTCATCGAAGAGGACCTGGTTACTCAATTTGTTAAACACAATAGTATTCATCTTTGGTTCGGTATTCCTCTGATATCTCTGCTTCGTAAAATTATATTTCTCAAATATTGTTGCACTTCACTTCTTATTGAAGCTGCTGCCCCAGTGTCCCGGTGAGTCCCCTGTGAAGCAAGTGGAATATGGGGATTCAAAATTCATGCAGCTGGGGTTATCAGATTCAGATTGGCATAATTTACTTAAATTGAGTTTATGGTTTTGAATCTATGGATAATATGAGGATGCGCAAAAATCCAAGTGCATTATATTTTATCCTAATTCATGGTAGATCAATTTACGCAATATGCAAAATCCTGAATGAAACCACAAAGACAGTATTGTTCTTGACTATACTCAAAGACCATCCATCTCAATAAAACACATCCTTCTCTGCAGTGCTGTGCGGTGCCATGAATCCATTAAGCATTCCTGTGAGCGATATTTTCATATTTTACTCACTAAAATGTATTCACTAGGCTACAACATGACTAAAATGTCAAAACAACCTCACCATACATACAGAGAATGTCAATACATTGAGAAAAAAAACTGTCCATCAGATGAGCTAAATAGGTCCACAGCCGCACAGGCTCATTCGTAATGTCATTCCATCGCCTTTTCCCCCCTGATTTTAGAGATACAATGCATTCCACACCACCACATGTTGCCATGAAATCTCTCTCTGTCATCGTCAGACATTTCAGAGGTGCATTTGAGCTGACACACAAAATAGTTCAGCTATACATTTGAGATTTTTTCTGTTTGATTTAAAACCGTCAAGGTTTATGGTTTACAGTTAGAGTAGCCTACTATCATACCGATAAATATTTCTGGCTTAACATGAGCATGACTCCAGTCACGGGAGGGATATACCGTGCCATCACCATGGAACAATGTTGCCAGATATATCCCATTCCGGGGATAAGGTAACGCGCTTTCAAGTTGAGGCAGACGTTTTTCCATTGTAGTCACACATAAGAAACCCCATCAGACGGTGTCGCGTTCTCAGTTACCTGTACCGCAGCCCGTCTGCGTCTTTGTGTAGTGTGTAGTAATCCTGCTTCCAGTTGTACATTCCCTGCTCACATGTTCCCGTTCTAAGTTCCTTAGCTGAAACCACACGATCCGTGGTCGCCTCTCTGCTTTATTCAGTAGCCTCCGATTCTCAGCCCGGGAATCTGAATGTGTCACCCTTCTCATGTTTCCTAGCACAGAGCCCCAGCATGCGAACATAAAGTTAATGCTCTATGCCTGTTCCGCGGCTCGCATAGCCTTAAGGCATCGGGGATACAGCGCTGCAGTGTTTCGCGTCTAGACTTGTATCTATTATTGCACTCGATATAAGCAATAAAGTATATTTTAGTGCGATTTTTGTTTCATTCTATTGTACGCACATTTTCTTGAGTAGGTAGCAGGGGTAGTCTGACGTGACGCAACACATTCTCACCGAATAACGGTCCCTGGCTTGGTCAATTGCATCTTTGCAGGTGCTCATGAGTTCCAGCTATAGGTCGCAGTCAATTGGAGCGTGTACAATGCGAGGTTATTTACAATTATGGACTTGAAATGTAATTCTTATTCCAGACATCAGTTCATATTGAGCATTTTCCATTTCTTGCGCAATCTGCCAGGGTGTTTATGTTTTGAGTATAGCCTATCAAAGGCTAACGTTTAAAAGTAGGCCTAGTTAAGAAAATATTGTCCTTTTAAGAAATACAACTATATAACATTTGCCTATGCTAAAATATAACTTTGCTCTTTGGTTTTTACAAGGTCATCAATGCAGCCCTGCTGCAGGAAAACAGATCAATTAATTGAAACAGCATATCTAAAGAGTTCACCGTTTTTTTGTGTGTGGTGGCATTCAGGAAAAATGTTGTGCTTTTATAGATAGCCTAGCCTACCACTGATTACCACTGATGAACCCTTTCATTTACTGTAATTGCACACGTTTTTTAAAGGGGCAATCTGGGATTGGTACATCCATTTTTGGACTTTTATACCAGGTGGCCGTTTTGTTGATGTTTAAATCCCAGATTGCTCCTTTAAAAAACGTGTGCAATTACAGTAAATGAAAGGGTTCATCAAGTAAAAATACTTGAAAGTACTACATAAGTAGTTGTTTGGGGTATCTGTACTTTACTTTACTATTTATAGTTCTGGCAACTTTTACTTTTACTTCATTTCTAAAGAAAATTATGTATATTTTACTCCATACATTTTCCTTGACACCCAAAAGTACTCAATACATGTTGAATGCTCAGCAGGACAAGAAAATGATCTAATTCACACACTTATCAAGAAAACATCTCTGGTCATCCAGCCTCTGATCTGGCGGACTCACTAAACACATGCTTCGTTTGTAAATTTTGTCTCAGTGTTGGATCGTGGCCCTGGCTGTCCATAAAATAAAAAAACAAGAAAATGGTGCCGTCTGGTTTGCTTAATTTAAGGAATTCGATTTTTTTTATACTTTAACTTTTGATCTCTAAGTATATTTTAGCAATTACATTTACATTTGATACTTAAGTACATTTAAAACAAAATGCTTTTAGACTTTTACTGGGTGACTTTCACTTTTCTATTAAGCTATCTTTACTTTTACTGAAGTATGACAATTGTGTACTTTTTCCACCACTGCTACTTTTGAAAGTAGTTCACTATATAGGGAATAGGGGGCAATTTAATAGGGGGCAATTATAGTGTTTTAAGGAATACTGTAAATGTTTGGGCACACTATGCACTTCTAACCTGTCCTACTTCTATTTTACCTTTTGTGCCGCTCACTCTCTTTGCACGTGTTTTTTTGTTTGTTTGAGTAGACAATTGAGAAACTGACAGCAGAAAGCTGGGCTGTGCTTTAGCGTGATGCATGGCACGGAGGGGAAGGACATTCATTAATGTCAGAGAGAGCAGAACATGAGAGACCGGTTATGTATCAGGAAGCCTGTCACTATTCTATTGGGGTGGCAGGTAGCCTAGTGGTTAGAGCGTTGGACTAGTACACAAGGCAGTTAACCCACTGTTCCTAGGACGTAATTGAAAACTACTTAGAGAGCGGTGGGGCGCTCCCAACACTACCCGGTGAAATGCAAGGCGCCAAATTCAAAATCCAAAAGTTGAATTATTAAACATCCACCAATATACAAGTGTTTCATACTCATCAAAAGCTCTGTTTCTTGGCAATATCACAGCGTTGTCAGATTTCAAAAAGGCTTTACGGCGAAAGCAGCACATTTGATTGTTTGAGGGTAGCACCTCACATATTTTTGCCATTACCATTAATTCATTAGCCTTCACGGTTCACACATAACACATTTCACAGCGAAAACAAATCAATTACTTGTTGAATAACTTCTGCTGAGGTCTTCCTAAGTGTCCAACGAAGACAATCCATGGTTATTTTGTTAGAAAAAGTAATGTATTTTATCCATAAATCTCCATTTGGTTCGCGAGTTATAATCAGAAACTACAGCCTCCACTCCTCCATTGAAACGTGAATAGAACTCGTTCAACTTATACCTATAAACGTGTCCAAGAACAATCAAACATAGTTTAAAATTTATCCTTAGGAACACTTTTACGTATATTTACTATAATAATTCAACCGGAATATAAACTGAGATATAAGGACGGAAAAAAACACAGAGCGTGCCTTCTCGGGAGCGCGCGTTCCCTTCTGTTGACATTCAAGGGGACACTTCCTGTTTTCCTCTTCTTCTCTGCTCTAAAGCATCCAAAACAAAACTGAACACTGTCTCGAGACTGTTGACATCCAGAGGAAGCGATCAGTACTGCATTCATATGCCCTTATATGGGCATTTTCATAAGGGAGGGGTTCCAAATGAGGCACTCTGTCAAAACCACTTTTTCCAGGACAGAAATTCCTCGGGGTTTCGCCTTCCATATCCGTTCTGTTTTACTCACAGACAAATGGTTAACAGTTTTGGAAATTTCAGAGTGTTTCCTATCCAATGGTACCATATATGTGCATATCCTATTTTCTGGGCCTGAATGGGAGGCATTTTACTTTGGGCACGCCAGGCTCTCCAAAACGGTCACTTCGTGCGCTGATCGCTAAGTTAACTGACTTGCCTAGTTAAATAAAGGTAAAATAAAAAAATAATAGAGACAGGTAGGTTGATTGACAGGGCACTCAAGTGAATGGCCATCATATAGCTTTTGAGTAGAAACCTTGAGTACAATAATTTTGCTTTTTAGTAGATACCTCTGAAGCATAATCTTCTGAGAGTCTCTAATTTCAGGTATGAATGTGTCTTTAAGTGCAGAAATAAGTTGTTACAGATACTCAGTAGGAAGTTCTGTTATACCTCACAGTTGATGTGTTGATTGGGTATCATTCCTCTGTGTTGCATATTTCTCCCTCTGTTGTCCAGAGCTGAGCTGTGATAGCTTGATGAAAACACCCTGATGAAAGCTCAGGGATTATATGATTTTTGTTGGGGAGCCACAAGGAGCTCAGCTCTCAGGTTGATTCTGGACAATGAGGAAAATCTGGATGGCTTATGGCTCACAGCTGTGTGGGTGTGTGTCTACACCAATTCATCTCTGTCTTAGTGCATGTGTGTGTGACTATGCATGTGTCTGAGCAGCTTTACAAGGTACTGTACGTGTACAGTATGTGCAGTAGCAGCCTACAGTATATCAGTGTTTCCCAAAAGGTATATGTCAAAGCTATATCATTCCAGCTTGTGGTGTAAAGACTGGGTTTATCATAGTATACATTAGCTTTATGTTAGTAAATTATTACTTTTGGGTCAAAAGTTCAATTTCGTGAACACAATGGTAATGGCAGTTTTATTGATAAAACACCACAGGTAACGGGTGAGTAATATTTGTCTATAAATCTCTTGCCCTTAATGAAAATATTTCCTAATGCCCTAACCATCACCGCTCTGCTCTCCTTGGTCTGTCAGAACCACAGGTAAGTTTCCTTTTTGAACAAACCTCGAAGCCCTATAAAGTACATGGGCTGTCATTACCGATGTAGGTATTATTTATTAATATTGTTGAGACCTTTATGGAGACATTACTCTACTAGCCCTGAAACATGACCCAGACTCTGTGGTATTTGCCCACTAATTTATCTGTTTATTTATTGTCAGGCCAGCTAGTTATTTACACTTTATGGATGGGAACATCACGATTAAAACCGTCTCGAAACCACCCAGTAATGCAAGTGGATTACAAGACGCATTTAACCTTTTTAAGGAATATTGAATTCTGAGGGCACATGATCCGTGGGGAGGGAAACTGACACACTGCCTGCAGCCCGCTGTGCAAACAGTAGGAGAGTGTTACGACACGCTACCGCACTACAGACCAACCAACAAACAGGCCTGGCTGGACCTAGCTGTTTGTGTGAGAGAGCTGTAATGAGATAAAACCAAATGTACAGATTGAGAACAGAAGCTGTGTTGAGTCCCATAGCTGAAGGAAGTAGTTTGTCGGTCAGGCTGCTGCAATGTTTTTGCATCTGTATTTTTTCGCCTGGGCTGGAGAGGTCTATATTGTCTGCTAATACAGGACCAGTAATTGCCCAGTGCACTACCTTTGTGATTTTTTAAAAACTGAATGTATTTGAGTATTTACCAGCATTGTAACTTGAGTCTGATAATTATCTATACAAAATAGTTAATCTGATAATACTTGTGAAAAAAAAAATACTTGCTTGATATACAGTACCAGTCAAAAGTATGGACACACCTACTCATTCCAGGATTTTTCTTTATTTGTACTATTTTCGACATTGTAGAATAATAGTGAAGATGCCAAAACTATGAAATAACACATATGGAATTATGTAGTAACCAAAAAAGTGTAAAAAACAAATATAAATATGTTTTATATTTTATATTTTTCAAAGTAGCCACCCTTTACCTGGGGAGATGTGAAGTTTTCAGAAACTTCAGAAGAAGAGACAGTTGAGCAGCTCGTATCCCAATATTTCAGTACCAGTTCCTACTAAATGTATTGTCTTGTATTGTATATTAAACAGTCAATATCACCTTTGAACCTTGGTTAAGCCCATCACCATACCTATAGAGAATTACAGTAGTATGAAATCTGGACTGTGCGTGTATTGTACAGCAGGGTCATGCTATCGGTCAGAGGTACTAGTCAATCTAGCGGGTGTGGCAGCCAGGCCTTCACATTTCCTTGAACCTGGGGACAACAGACCGGTCAACAACAGTCAGGGATATCCCTCCACTATGTCTGTCTCCTTTCAATGAAGCCATAAGAAGGACGGAATCTCCAGTGATGGCGACTAAAGGGAAGGGACCGACCAGACGTAATTGCTGCCTCTGCCAAGGCGTGGAGACACAACCTCTAATTTTCCATGAATAATGTACCTGTGCCAGCCAACAGGCTACAGAAAGTGGCAGTTTCCTTTCTCAGAGGGATTGTGGCTCCGCTAATACACTCAACTGAACTGTGGGTTTATGACCGATGGGCCAGAGGACCAGAGCTCAGAGAAACCATCTTACTAGTTATTACTTCCCTTTCCTTTCCCTGATGTTCTTCAAAGTGCAACACAGGGCTCAGAAACACAGTCAAGACAATAAATGCAGTATTTATTTAAGATAACAAGGAGGATGACTTCCGGCACCGACACAGGTGGCAACCTCGCTTCACGTTCTCAGGAAGCTATGCAGTATTTTGCTTTTTTATGGAATACTTCTTACATTGTTACCCAGGGAAATCTTAACCTGTTAGGGAGTGGCAGCTGAGGGGTCGGTTTTGGAGAGTTGTGCATGCCCAAAGTAAAATGCTTGCCACTCAGGCTCAGAAAATAGGATATGCACATAATTAGTACTATTGGATAGGAAACACTCTGAGGTTTCCAGAAGTGTTAACATTTTGTCTGTGAGTGTAACAGAACTCATTTGGCAGGCAAAAACCAGAGAATCCGGAAATCTCATTCTGGTGGCTTATGGCTCACTTTGAGACAGTGCTTTTAGAAAAGTCTTTATACCAGGACACTGAATGTAGTACCTATTGCTTCCACTGGATGTCAGCAGTGTATAGGTAAAGTTTAAAGGCAATCGGAACCAATGTCTTCAATAGGTAGAGGTTTTAGTAAGGGGAGCAATTTTTCAGTTGCACGTTTTTGGGCGCACGTTTTGCTGAGCGGTCCACTTTATTTGACTTATATAACGTTTAGGTGACCATCCAAGTGAATGATTATCACTTTTATTCATAAAAGATAAGCTAAGGATGCATTTTAATTGGTTTTTGTTTTGTTGAGGGAAAGTTTATAGGTATAGTTGAACGCGTTCTCGTCACGTTGGATTTTCTGAACACAAGGTGCCAACCAAACGGAGATTTAAGGATATAATAAATTACTTTAGCTAACCAAATACCCATGGATTGTCTTCGTTGGACACTTAGGAAGCTCTCTGCAGAAGTTCTACAAAAGGTAAGGCACAGGTTTTCCCTGTGAAATGCATTTTCTATCGACCGCGCTGGCTAAAGATTTCATGGTTATTGAAAATATTGAAGGTGCTACCCTCAAACAATCAAATGTAGTGCTTTCGCCGTAAAGCCTTTTTGAAATCCGAATGCTGTGATATTGCCAAGAAGCAGAGCTTTTGATGAGTATGAAACACTTGTATATTGGTGCATGTTTAGTAATTTAACTTTTGGATTTTGCCTTGCATTTCACCTGGTAGTGCCGGGAGTGGGGCGCTAGCGCCCCAAATCACCTTGCTGCTCCCTAAGAAGTTAAGTTTTATTACATACATCCGGGAGGAATTAATTGATATAAGAGCAACGTCAACTTACCAACATTCCGACCAGGCATACGTCTTTCCTGAAGCAGATCCTCTGTTTGGTCCACCAACCAGGAGTGGATCCCAGCCGGCAACCCAAAACAACGGCGGCGCAGGAGAAGAGGTAGACGGGGCAGTATTCTGGTCAGGCTCCGTAGACGGCCACATCGCGCACCTCTCCCGACTATACTACTTGCCAATGTCCAGTCTCTGGACAACAAGGTAGACGAAATCCGAGCAAGGATTGCCTTCCAGAGAGACATCAGCGACAGCAACGTTCTTTGCTTCACGGAAACACGGCTCACTCAGGACACATTAACAGAGTCGATGGTTTCTCAGCCACATGGTTTCTCCACGCATCGCACCGACAGAAACAAACATCTATCTGGTAAGAAGAAGGGCAGGGGTGTAAGCCTTATGATTAACGAGTCGTGGTGTGATCATAACAACATACAGGAACTCAAGTCCTTTTGATCACCTGACATAGAATTCCTTACAATCAAATGCTGACCACACTATCTACCAAGAGAATTCTCCTCGATTATAATCACATTCGCATATATCCCCCCTCAAGCTGACACATCGACGGCACTGAAAGAAATTCATTGGACTCTATGTAAACTGGAAACCACATATCCTGAGGCTGCATTTATTGTGGGTGGGGATTTTAAAAAGGCTAATCTGAAAAAGAGGCCCCCTAAATTTTATCAGCATATCGAATGTATGACCCGGGCCGGGAAAATCCTGGATCATTGTTATTCTAACTTCCGTGACGCATACAAAGCCATTCTCCGCCCTCCTTTCGGCAAGTATGACCATGACTCCATTTTGTTGCTCCGAGCCTATAGACAGAAACTAAAAGAGGAAACGCCCGTGCTCAGGTCTGTTCAACGCTGGTCCGACCAATCTGATTCCATGCTTCAAGATTGCTTCGAGCACGTGGACGGGGATATGTTCCGGACAGCATCAGACAACAACATTGATGTATACGCTGATTCGGTGAGCAATTTTATTAGCAAGTGCATCGGTGATGTTGTACCCGTAGCAACTATTCAACATTTCCCCAACCAGAAACCGTGGCTTGATGGCAGCATTCGCGCAAAACTGAAAGCGCGAACCACTGCTTTTAATCAGGGCAAGGCGACCGGAAACATGACTGAATACAAACAGTGTAGCTATTCCCTCCGCAAGGCAATCAAACAAGCTAAGCGTCAGTATAGAGACAAAGTAGAGTCACAAGACACGAGAGGAATGTGGCAGGGTCTACAGTCAATCACGGACTACAAAAAGAAAACCAGCCCTGTCGCGGACCACGATGTCCTGCTCCCAGACAAACTAAACAACTTCTTTGCTCGCTTTGAGGAGAATACAATGCCACCGCTACCAAAACCTGCGGGCTCACCTTCACCGCAGCCAACGTGAGTAAAACATTTAAGCGTGTTAACCCTCGCAAGGCTGCCGGCCCAGATGGCCTCCCTGGCCGTGTCCTCAGAGCATGCTCAGACCAGCTGGCTGGTGTGTTTACGGACATATTTAATCAAACCTTATCCCAGTCTGCTGTTCCCACATGCTTCAAGAGGGCCACCATTGTTTCTGTTCCCAAGAAAGCTAAGGTAACTGAGCTAAATGACTATCGCCCCGTAGCACTCACTTCTGTCTTCATGAATTGCTTTGAGAGACTAGTCAAGGATCATATCACCTCCATCCTACCAGACACCCTAGACCAACTCCAATTTGCTTACCGTCCCAATAGGTCCACAGGCAGCCTTGTCGCAATCACACTTCACACTGCCCTAACCCATCTGGACAAGAGGAATACCTATGTAAGAATGCTGTTCATCGACTACAGCTCAGCATTTAACACCATAGTACCCTCCAAACTCGTCATTAAGCTCGAGACCCTAGGTCTCGACCCAGCCCTGTGCAACTGGGTCCTGGACTTCCTGAAGGGCCGGCCCCAGGTGGTGAGGGTAGGAAACAACATCTCCACCCCGCTGATCCTCAACACTGGGTCCCACAAGGGTGCGTTCTCAGCCCTCTCCTGTACTCCCTGTTCACCCATGACTACGTGGCCAAGCACGCCTCCAACTCAATCATCAAGTTTGTAGACGACACTACAGTGGTAGGCTTGATTACCAACAACGACGAGACGGCCTACAGGGAGGAGGTGAGGGCCCTCAGAGTGTGGTGTCAGGAAAATAACCTCTCACTCAACGTCAACAAAACTAAGGAGATGAACGTGGACTTCTGGAAACAGCTGAGGGAGCACCCCCCTATCCACATCGACGGGACAGTAGTGGAGAAGGTGGAAAGTTTTAAGTTCCTCGGCATACACATCACGGAAAAACTGAAATGGTCCACCCACACAGACAGCGAGGTGAAGAAGGCACAACAGCGCCTCTTCAACCTCTGGAGGCTGAAGAAATTCAGCTTGTCACCAAAAACCCTCACAAACTTCTACAGATGCACAATCGAGAGCATCCTTTCGGGCTGTATCACCGCCTGGTACGGCAACTGCTCCAACCCACAACCGTAAGGCTCTCCAGAGGGTAGTGAGGACTGCACAACGCATTACCGGGGGTAAACTACTTGCCCTCCAGGACACCTACACCACTCGATGTCACAGGAAGGCCAAAAAGATCATCAAGGACAACAACCACCCGAGCCACTGCCTGTTCACCCCACTATCATACAGAAGGCGAGGTCAGTACAGGTGCATCAAAGCTGGAACCGAGAGACTGAAAAACAGCTTCTATCTCAAGGCCATGAGACTGTTAAACAGCCACCACTAACATTGAGTGGCTGCTGCCAACATACCGACTTAAATCTCTAGCCACTTTAAATAATAGAAAATTGTATGTAACAAATGTATCACTAGCCACTTTAAACAATTTTGTATATAATGTTTACATATCCGACATTACTCATATCAAATGTATACACTGTACTCTATACCATCTACTGAATCTTGCCTATGCCGTTCGGCCATCGACTCATATCTCTAGCCACTTTAATAATTAAAAAGTGGATGTAATAAATGTATCACTAGCCACTTTAAACGATGCCATTTATATAATGTTTACATATCCTACATTACTCATCTCACATGTATAGACAGTACTCTATACCATCTACTGCATCTTGCCTATGCCGGTCAGCCATCGCTCATCCATATATTTATATGTACATACTTGTATTCATACCTTTACACTTGTGTGTATAAGGTAGTTGTTGTGAAATTGTTAGATTACTTGTTAGCTACTACTGCATGGTTGGAACTAGAAGCACAAGCATTTCGCTACACTCGCATTAACAGTTGCTAGGTACAGTGGGGCAAAAAAGTATTTAGTCAGCCACCAATTGTGCAAGTTCTCCAACTTAAAAAGATGAGAGAGGCCTGTAATTTTCATCATAGGTACACTTCAACTATGACAGACGAAATGAGAAAAAGAAATCCAGAAAATCACATTGTAGGATTTTTAATTTATTTATTTGCAAATTATGGTGGAAAATAAGTATTTGGTCAATAACAAAAGTTTATCTCAATACTTTGTTATATACCCTTTGTTGGCAATGACAGAGGTCAAACGTTTTCTGTAAGTCTTCACAAGGTTTTCACACACTGTTGCTGGTATTTTGGCCCATTCCTCCATGCAGATCTCCTCTAGAGCAGTGATGTTTTGGGGCTGTCGCTGGGCAACACAGGACTTTCAACTCCCTCCAAAGATTTTCTATGGGGTTGAGATCTGGAGACTGGCTAGGCCACTCCAGGACCTTGAAATGCTTCTTACGAAACCACTCCTTCGTTGCCCGGGCGGTGTGTTTGGGATCATTGTCATGCTGAAAGACCCAGCCACGTTTCATCTTCAATGCCCTTGCTGATGGAAGGAGGTTTTCACTCAAAATCTCACGATACATGGCCCCATTCATTCTTTCCTTTACACGGATCAGTCGTCCTGGTCCCTTTGCAGAAAAACAGCCCCAAAGCATGATGTTTCCACCCCCATGCTTCACAGTAGGTATGGTGTTCTTTGGATGCAACTCAGCATTCTTTGTCCTCCAAACACGACGAGTTGAGTTTTTACCAAAAAGTTCTATTTTGGTTTCATCTGACCATATGACATTCTCCCAATCCTCATCTGGATCATCCAAATGCTCTCTAGCAAACTTCAGATGGGCCTGAACATGTACTGGCTTAAGCAGGGGGACACGTCTGGCACTGCAGGATTTGAGTCCCTGGCGGCGTAGTGTGTTACTGATGGTAGGCTTTGTAGGTGTCTTTTATACTGATAACAAGTTCAAACAGGTGCCATTAATACAGGTAACTAGTGGAGGACAGAGGAGCCTCTTAAAGAAGAAGTTACAGGTCTGTGAGAGCCAGAAATCTTGCTTGTTTGTATGTGACCAAATACTTATTTTCCACCATAATTTGCAAATAAATTCATTAAAAATCCTACAATGTGATTTTCTGGATTTTTTTCCCTCATTTTGTCTGTCATAGTTGAAGTGTACCTATGATGAAAATTACAGGCCTCTCTCATCTTTTTAAGTGAGAGAACTTGCACAATTGGTGGCTGACTAAATACTTTTTTGCCCCACTGTATGTGACAAATAAAATATGTTTTTATTTTATTTTAAATTGGTTAATAAGTCATCTTGACTGAGCAGCACACATTGGGTAGACATCGTGAACAAGAGGAATATGTATTTTTATTTTTAAGCACTGTGGATAATGCTATGCCCCTTGAACTCCCAAGCAGCAGTGCATCTGCCTCTGGTGCCTCTGCCCCTCCTCTGATGGCTAAAACATGTAGTGGAGTTGTACATCTCATAAATTCCCTTCCTTCAGCGGAACATGCAACATTTGTTTAATGATGTTAGTTATGCATATCCTTCCAGTCAGAAACCTCCAAATCTAAACATTTAACAGAGAGAGAGAGAGAGATAGAGAGAGAGAGAGAAAAATACAGAGAAACAGAGAGACAGCACACAACATGAGGGGCTTGCTCAAGCATCTGCTTGTTTAGGTTACCAAATGCTTCTCATTTAAACGTTTCCTAAAAATCTGTTTTCAGATACGACATGTTTTTTGAAAGGTCGTAAAGTGCGTCTGCATGAGCAATGAAAGTGCCATTAATTACTAGGGTATTTATTTGTTTTTAATCGTTTCGATACAATGGCCTTCCTCAGCCCAGCTCCAGCTCCTCGTTCAGATTTTTGGAAGGAGCTCCCTCTTCAGAGTAATCAAGTTAAAGTTCACTCTCTCCTCTCTCTCTCCGTGCTCCCACAGTAACCCTCAGTGACAGCTGGTACTGCTTAAAACATCACAAGAGTGATGAAGATTTCTCGACCACATATTTTTGATGTTTTGCTAATTTTCAATATTAGCTCAGCCAGGCTGATATTATTAATGATGAAAGTCCCTTGAAATGTTTTATGGGAGTCAGGAGGAGTCAGTAGTCTCAGTGGGTGTGTCCCAAATGGAACCCTATTCCCTGTGTAGTGCACTAGTTTTGACCAGAGCCCTATGCACTATATAGGAAATAGGGTGCTATTTGGGATGCCTCCAGTGGCTCGGTGGCTGAGTGCTACAGTAAGCCTGGGAGGCTAATTAGGACCAGGACACTGGAGCAGCCAGACCAGAGAGGTGGAGCAGCCATGGCCTGCCTGAATGCAGCTCATTGTAAAACAATGGAAACTAACATGGCCTGTTTTGACTAAGGACACTGGACACAAGACAGAGGAGGAGGAGAACATACTCACTCATCAAGTTTCCTACCACACTAGTAGGGATGTCCGAGCATAAGCAGCAATTCATTCTCATTGAATCCCTTCTCGTTTGTTATGTTTTGTTTTCTCTTCAATAAAAAAGCAATCCATTCTCTCTTTTTTATTCATGTCATTATTTGTATAAATAGGCAGCAATAGTTATTGGATCTTAGAAAGATTCTGGTCACTTATGAGTTGTTTAATGGGTATTGTTGAGCAGATGCCACGCTAGTTTTTTGGTTCTGAGGTGGTCCCAGCCCACAAATACTTATTTGCTTGTTTTTTTTTACAGGCAAAAATAATGAGGACATTTCAAATATACATTTTCCCAATTACTTACAATGACTATGTCTACCCATAATGAAACAGATAATACATTAGGTAATTGTGATTAATAGGGAAACTGCTCGTACCAATTACATGTTAAGATTCATATTTATTCATATTTGTAGTGCAGGAGGGACATTCTATTATACTCTGAGATCTTATCGCCATATTCTCCCCGTTTACGTCAATGTTGATTGAATATATGAGTATCATTCAACATTTACGAGAATATCTTCTTGATTTTGTATACAGACAGACAGACTGTTGAGCAAATAAACAAACCTTATATATACTGACCCAACAATGCATTATTATGTTCCCAGTATCTCTCAATGACTCATTGAAGGTTGTGTCTGTGTTTGTGTTCCCTGTGATTCACAGACATATTTTCAGTTTTAAGGTGCTTGTGTTGAAGTGAGTAACACAACCAGATGTGGTCTTGTTTAGATATCAGTGTCTCGTGTGGATTACGTAAGGAATGTGACTGAACAATACATGCTCTAAACCGCTTCACTCTCAGGTACAGTGATGGGGTATCTGGCATGGGCACAAATGTTTGTATGTCCTCTATGTTTGTATGAACTCCAAATGAAATAATTATCTAAATTCACAGGGTAGCATGGACTAAACACTTCCTGCTATGACAGATGGAGGCAGAAGAAAGAAGGGACATAAATACACATGCATCACTCATCATATTTGATTTGAAGCACACCTATATTCTGTGGGATGGGTGGAAAGGATATAGGGATAGTGAGAAAAGTCTCTGTGGATGGAAGGCTACTGGAGTAGATCTGGACCCATGACATCCAATCAGACCCAAGAGGTGATGATGAGGTCACAGTAGCTGCTGGGGTGGTCGCTGTGGTTGGTTAACCGTATCGTGCCTTCTCACTGGCCAGGGCAAAGATGGCGGATGTTAGCCACACAGCCAGCGGCTGCCTCCTGAAGGACCTCGACAGTGGAGCCTATCATACCTAGCAGGACCTATATGAGCAGGGGGGAGAGAGGAGAGGACAGGGTTAACCATCATCATCATCATCATCATCATCATCATCATCATCATCATCATCAGTACAGTGGGGGGGAAGAGGAGATGACAGGGTTAAAGTCGCTACAATCTGTTCAATCTCATTCATTCTTGTAAGGAAGCAGTTGGTGAATCAGAGGTGATATGACACTTACATACAACACTTTCCATTATCAAGAGATTTACTGTAAGTATCAAGTAGTTTGCGCAAAGTCAGATGCCACATGCTAGTGTACACACTGTCACTCATGCTGCAATGCACAGTATACAGTAGCCGTGACTTGTCTGTGACAGGCTGCCTCTCTCTCACTGTTTTTCCCTCTTTAATAACCTCCTAACCAGGCCATGAGCATGGGACATGGGTTACAGCTGCAAGCAGCACATGGCTGCCTGCCTGCCTCTGCCTCTCTCTGTAAAGTTTGTTCAGATGAAAGCATTTGTCTAGCACGCAGCAGCATAGCTAGGCATTAAAACCCTACTCCAAAGGTCAGATTATATCCATTGTATAATGGATCTGCTGTTTGATCTGTTTACTGAACATGTTCTTTTTGGGGGCCCCACATTTAGGGTTATACATAAAATACATTAAAATGTTTTTATTGTGTTCGAAAGAACACTGTCACAACATGTAAACCTATGGAGAGTATTTTATTTAATTTAACCAGGCAAGCCAGTTAAGATCAAATTCTTATTTACAATGATGGCCTACCCCGGCCAAACCCGGACGACGCAGGGCCAATTGTGCGCCGCCCTATGGGACTCCCAATCACGGGCGGATGTGATACAACCTGGATCTGAACCAGGGACTGTAGTGACGCCTCTTGCACTGAGATGCAGTGCCTTAGAACGCTGCACCACTCGGGAGCCCAAATGGAGGAGCCTGCCAAATAAAAACACTATATGGGTTTTAGTATGGTATCTTTGCTTTTTTTCGTGTTTAAAAAGAGACTACATCAGGCTTGTGGGCAGCTGCAGTGCCAAATCAAAATCAAAGTAATTGACGGCACAAATACTCTGGCACAATGGACATTTTAAATGTGTTCAATGTGTGCTCCTTCATTAAATCACAATGGTGTGCCATTGAGCTCTCTTATGCCACACAACATAGTTTTGGAGGCTTTCTGGTTTTCATCAATAATAAACAAAACAGGTTACTTCAAATCTCTAAACTAAACACTCTAAAGCTCATGAGTCCCAAACAAAATGTATACTTTACAGTGCATTAATCATACAGTATATTCAAGGTACTTTCAGGCTCTGAAGTTTGAGACCTAACTCAAAAGTAAACTTTAAAGCTCTGTAAAATAGCAACTTTTGTTTTTGAAGTCTTGTATAGCAAGAATCTGTTGAACCAGGCTCTGCAAACGTGTATGAGCAGTCAACCAATTGTGTCCCTACTTTTTGGTGTTGAAATGACACATTCTTGGTGATCCTTTAAGTAACACAGCAAACAATATTCTAGACAGTGTCCTGCATACAAAGAAAATGATCCTACTGTAAGACATTCGTAAACAACTAAATCCCCTCACTAAACAGATTCAGACTCATTTCATGAAACAGTGTGCCTGTCTCTCCAATGGGTTAGCTCCCTGGTCTCTGTGCCTTATGAAGGAGGAGAGCTTTAGTTATTTAGCCTGACTTAACTGGTATCTCTTTCTCTCTCTCTCTCTCTCTCTCTCTCTCTCTCTCTCTCTCTCTCTCTCTCTCTCTCTCTCTCTCTCTCTCTCTCTCTCTCTCTCTCTCTCTCTCTCTCTCTCTCTCTCTCTCTCTCTCTCTCTCTCTCTCTCCCAGATGTTCAACCAGCTAGGAAGTGATGGGATTCTTCTGTTTTTCACCTGCAGGGCATTCATCATGGAGATCCTTTAAAGGTCCAATGCAGACGTTTTCATCGCAATATCAGATAATTTCTGGGTAACAATTAAGTACCGTCCTACTGTGATTGTTTTCAATTAAAATGCACAGAAATAGCTTCTTAGAAAGAGCAATTTATCAAGCAATAATTTTTCTAGGACTGTCTGGGTGTGGTCTGAGTGGGGAGGGGAAAACTGGAAACTAGCTGTTCATGTCAGAGAGGTTTGGAACGCTCTTTCTTATTGGTCTATTCACTCATTTACAAACTGGTGATGACACCAGGCCCAAAACTAAATTCCACCAGAACAGGCTGAAATATCAGGCAGCTCTTACACTAAAATGGCATTATCACAATTTCACAAATCCAACATAGTGTGGAAATATATATACAGTGGGGCAAAAAAGTATTTAGTCAGCCACCAATTGTGCAAGTTCTCTTACTTAAAAAGATGAGAGAGGCCTGTAATTTTCATCATAGGTACACTTCAACTATGACAGACAAAATGAGGGAAAAAAATCCAGAAAATCACATTGTAGGATTTTTAATGAATTTATTTGCAAATTATGGTGGAAAATAAGTATTTGGTCACATACAAACAAGCAAGATTTCTGGCTCTCACAGACCTGTAACTTCTTCTTTAAGAGGCTCCTCTGTCCTCCACTAGTTACCTGTATTAATGGCACCTGTTTGAACTTGTTATCAGTATAAAAGACACCTGTCCACAACCTCAAACAGTCACACTCCAAACTCCACTATGGCCAAGACCAACGAGCTGTCAAAGGACACCAGAAACAAAATTGTAGACCTGCACCAGGTTGGGAAGACTGAATCTGCAATAGGTAAGCAGCTTGGTTTGAAGAAATCAACTGTGGGAGCAATTATTAGGAAATGGAAGACATACAAGACCACTGATAATCTTCCTCGATCTGGGGCTCCACGCAAGATCTCACCCGTGGGGTCAAAATGATCACAAGAACGGTGAGCAAAAATCCCAGAACCACACGGGGGGACCTAGTGAATGAGCTGCAGAGAGCTGGGACCAAAGTAACAAAGCCTACCATCAGTAACACACTACGCCGCCAGGGACTCAAATCCTGCAGTGCCAGACGTGTCCCCCTGCTTAAGCCAGTACATGTTCAGGCCCATCTGAAGTTTGCTAGAGAGCATTTGGATGATCCAGATGAGGATTGGGAGAATGTCATATGGTCAGATGAAACCAAAATAGAACTTTTGGTAAAAACTCAACTCGTCGTGTTTGGAGGACAAAGAATGCTGAGTTGCATCCAAAGAACACCATACCTACTGTGAAGCATGGGGGTGGAAACATCATGCTTTGGGGCTGTTTTTCTGCAAAGGGACCAGGACTGACTGATCCGTGTAAAGGAAAGAATGAATGGGGCCATGTATCGTGAGATTTTGAGTGAAAACCTCCTTCCATCAGCAAGGGCATTGAAGATGAAACGTGGCTGGGTCTTTCAGCATGACAATGATCCCAAACACACCGCCCGGCAACGAAGGAGTGGCCGTAAGAAGCATTTCAAGGTCCTGGAGTGGCCTAGCCAGTCTCCAGATCTCAACCCCATAGAAAATCTTTGGAGGGAGTTGAAAGTCCGTGTTGCCCAGCGACAGCCCCAAAACATCACTGCTCTAGAGGAGATCTGCATGGAGGAATGGTCCAAAATACCAGCAACAGTGTGTGAAAACCTTGTGAAGACTTACAGAAAACGTTTGACCTCTGTCATTGCCAACAAAGGGTATATAACAAAGTATTGAGATAAACTTTTGTTATTGACCAAATACTTATTTTCCACCATAATTTGCAAATAAATAAATTAAAAATCCTACAATGTGATTTTCTGGATTTCTTTTTCTCATTTCGTCTGTCATAGTTGAAGTGTACCTATGATGAAAATTACAGGCCTCTCTCATCTTTTTAAGTTGGAGAACTTGCACAATTGGTGGCTGACTAAATACTTTTTTGCCCCACTGTAAAACACAGAAAAATCATGTTTTTGACTATATATAGACTATATAGTCTATATATGACTATAATAGAGTGTGTGTGTCCGTGTGTGTGTGTTTCTTAATGTGAATCTCTGACATCTAGTAGACCCTCATCATGCCTCATTGACTCTTATCTCCAACTGTTTGAACCAGCCTGCCCTTGGCCCTGATAGGGAGTTCAGTACTGGTCTGAACTTTACAGAGCAGTACTTGTCTCTGTTCTGTTCCCATGTTATCATTGTGTTCATAATGTAAGTAAATGTGAGGTTGAGGTTGAACTCTGACTCTTTCCGTGAGACAAGTAAACTTAAAATCCTGCTCCGCACATTTGTGTGGTTAGCTAGCGGCCTAGCGCAGTGCCAGTGAGCAGAGAAAAAGACATTCCCAGAATGTTCTGCTCAAAGATAAATAGTGAAAGGAAAACAGATGAAAGATGAGGCTTCTATCTCCTCTCCGCGTATGAGCAGTGAGCACACAAACAGACACACTCTGGGCGAACATTCAAAACCCCCAAAAAGCGGAGAAAATTATACTACCATTCCCTTCTATTCCAATTAATTCCATGATTTGGACATTTTAAAAAAGGATGTTGACCTATGAATGCTAATCACTTTCATTGCATCCGTGTATCAGTTAGTATTTCTGTGGCAGAAACATTAGTTTATATGTTGTTGTTTTTTAATAGCGTCCAAAACACCTCTGAAATGCAAACTTCATACACACAAGGCTCAGACACAAGTCTCTTTTGTGAAAAGAGAGGATGCCTGCAAAGTGCCAGAATCAGCGTTTTGCCAACTTATTCAGACGTGGCCAAATAAGGTCTCCCCAAGCCCACAGCTAGGCTAAGATAAGTCTCTCTTTGCATTTTTTCTCTCTTCCTTCTCCTCCCCAGCTGGGATCTCAAAGACTATAATACGCCACTTGTTAGAATATTACCAAACCGCGGTAACATGAACACTCGCACTACCCTAGTTTGAGAAATGAATCAAGTGGGTCTGAGGTTTTTAACCTTTTACTGCAGTGGGCTAAATCAGGGTCACACAGAGTGTTTCTTGGTAGTCTTAAACAAATCTACTCTGAAACAAAAGTATACACCTCACACACATGGTTATGGGTTTAAAAAAAAGAAAACACCTGCACCACATCAGATATTGAAATGTTTGCACCCCAATATTACACTTTATATACATCATAGAAGATTTAAATAGAACAAAACTCTTTAACATAAAAACACTGGATTTTCAGCTGTTTTTTAGAAATAATGTTTATTAATTATGAAATTATGAAAAATATTAAAATTTTCTCAATCGCTTTGGCTCATTTTCTTAAACAGTCTTAACATTCTCTAAACTGTAAGTGCAGTTGTCACAAGTGTTTTATTGCATGTCTGCAAAATGTAGTAACCCACCAAAACATTTAATTCATGCTTCAAAACCTAGTTATTGTGTCAGTAAATTGGCCAATGCCACCAAAATTAGATTTTTTTTGTCATCGTGTGAGCCCTACTGGTTAAAATATTTAGATGTTTTTTCACCATGGCAGTCAACCCTGGAAATGTTTGTTAAATACACATTTCAGTTCTGTTATACTTTTCTGTTGACACTGACTGTTTACTGTACTATACAAGAATTTCAGTTTTGTCTAGCTGAATGCTAATGTGTATCACACTGAGCTTTTTAGATACCGATTTCAACAGAAGGTCAAAGTTTACTGGGAAAAGTCAATACTGTACAATACTGTTGTACACAGAAAAAGGATATGCACATTTGTATGTATACAGTAAAAGTATTTTTGTAGCAATGTGTTACATGTAAACAGAACATTTACATTTGCATGTCCATTTTTACATATTTCTGACATGTAAAGTCATATATAGTGAACCGAAAATTTGCCAAAAAAAACCCTGCAACAACAATGAAAAAACCTGCTGTAGTTCTGTAAAAAACAATAAATTGTTCCTCCTCACAGTATGTAACACTACAAGTTCCCATCTTCTTGGTGGACATCCTGTCGCTCTTGTTGGTCTGGCCAGAGATTTTCGTCAACATCACATCTGAAAATCTCCTTGCGTGGCGCAACCATCCCCTGCAATGATTGCCTGTGATGTCCTCACAAGCAGCATTCACAGCATCTAACTGAGACATCTGATCTTGTGCCCGATAGTCATATACTTTCCACCTCCATGCTGAAAAAAACTCTTCTATCGGATTCAAGAATGGGGAGTATGGTGGAAGGAACTCCACTGTTATCCTTTCATGCGCAGCAAACCATTCCCTAACAATGTTGGTTCGGTGGAAGCTGACATTATCCCACACAATTACATAATTTGGCAAATCTGGTCTAACTAAACCTCTTTCGTGTTCTGGTATTAGGTCTCTGTAAAGTGTATTTAGGAAGGCCAGGAGAAGTTAGGTGTAATAGGGCCCAATGTGTGGAATTCTCAGAAATGGCAGCACACATTGTAATATTGCCCCCACGTTGGCCTGGTGTGCCAATTGTGGCTCGGTGTCCAATGAGATTGTGGCTGTCTCCTGCCTTTGGTAAGATTGAACCCAGCCTCGTCCACAAAAACAAGAATGTGGGTCATTTCATGTCCCTCCAGCTCCGTTATTCTCTATATAGTAACACAGAAACAAAATATAAAGGTTGTTTTACATAGCCTATTCTAGAATCAGACAGTTTAGTAAAGTTTAAATGTTTTCTGTTCTTATGGGTTTCTACAAATTCAATATACAGGCATCATTGAAGTACAGTAAAACTCCCTGTACAATATACCATGTGCACACCAATGGTTTACCTGGACATACTGGTACCGCAGCTCCTTCACTCTGTCACTATTCCTCTCAAATGGCACCTTGTAGAGTTGTTTCATAGTCATTAGATTTTGCTGACAGAATTGATATTTGTGAAGATATTGTTGTCATTTATGATTGCACTTTGGATCTCTCTTAGCCTGATGGAATTGTTGGCTATGACCATGTTGCAAATGTCTTGTTCTTGCTGATGGCTGAATACTGCTGCCCTGCCACCAGCATGAGGTTGTTGTGCAGTCCTATATATGACATGTAGAATTCACAAATAGATCATGTTACAGATAGTATATTGTATTCAAATTGTGCTGTATTACTGTATATTCCTCATACATATCTTACAGTACATTGTGATTTTCAGACTTGCATTTACCTTTACGATAGTTGCTGTATTGTTGTGAATGAAATGCTGTAACAAAAGAAAAAAAAACAAGTACATATTTACCTGTTTTCCCTACGGAATGTTTGCACAATTGATGACACTGTTGACCTGTTTACATTAGGCTGTACTCTCCGACCAGCCTCTTCCATTGTAAGACCATGGTTTATGACATGGTCCACAATTATTCTTTGCCTTCTATCTCTTCCTCTATTATGTCTTCCCCCTAACACCACCACCACGCATTCTTACACATCTTCTTACTTCTCTTCCACGAGCATGTAGCTGCTGTTCAGGGTTGTGATGTTCCTCCATGTTACAAAATGGTAGTGATTGTGCTGTGGGCAAGCTCCATATATATGCTTCCTAACTTGATCGGTTGATTGGTAAGGTTGTGATTCCTATTTCATTACTATGTCACCTGGCAGGTAATTTGCCAATTTATCAGACATCACAAACATTCCATGTCATAAATATTTATGTAATATACATGTGTGTCTGACAGATTTTGATAATTGAATGGATCATTTTGCATGTGATGGCTCACACGATGAAAGAATGTTTAGAAGCTGTGAAGAGTATGTCAATTTCAATGAGAATCAACTCATCAGTTTTGATCAGCAAGCCATGTGCATGTAGTTATTGTGCAAATTGTAGACAATTGTACTTACTCTTTTGCACACGTGCCAAAACACGTGCAATTTGCTTAAATGAATAAGAAATTAAAATCTGGCGTGAACAAAAAAAAAAAATTCAGAGATTTGAACTTATTGTCTTGAAAAAAATAATTCTCAATCGAGAATTGAGCCAAAGCGATTGAGAAAAACTTATAACAACACACATTTTTTTTTATTTACCTAGGCAAGTCAGTTAAGAACACATTTTTATTTTCAATGTTGGCCTAGGAACAGTGGGCTGCCTTGCTCAGGGGCAGAACGACAGATTTTTACCTTGTCAGCTCGGGGATTACCTGCCACCCCTCCCATCATACATGAAGGTGTCAAGGTGTTAAGTGCTCCGGTGTTGGGCAGCTGTTTCCTGAAGAGTTGGGGTCTCTAAATCCTCCATGAAAGCACCTGGGTCTGACAACCAACCAGGCATTACAGGACTGGTCCTGGAACTTCTGTCCTCCTGGCCCAGTGTTCCCATGAATGTATCCCAAATGGCAACCCTATTCAATATATAGTACACTACATTTGATCAGGGCCCTAAGTAGTACACTAATAGGGTGCCATTTGGGATGCAACATTGTGTTTCAGGCCCCTGCTCCTTCCACGCTGTGAGCAAACAGTCCAAACAGGCAGCATTTAGCTGAGCTGAGCTCTGGGCTGAGGGGAAGGGGAAGGGGAGTTACTGAGGGAAGTCAAGGTAAACAACATTCCCTACGGCCTCAACTGAGCCAGGACCGTTTAGCTGTTTCCCCCCCATCTCTCTGTCAGCGTTCAAATCATTGACTTGGGGGGGTGTGCCTCAAGGAAACTTTACTGTACTGTAAGACTTAGTCTAAATCTAAGCTGGTTCCACACACACATGTCCAACCTGAGAGAGCTGCTGGACTGGACATCCCTCCTCATCCCAGACCAGACATTAGAGAGAGGCTTGAGTCATAGCACTAGGCAGCGTAACACTTAACACACTACATATTTCAAACACACAGTACAGTAGCTAGTTGCACAGAGCAGCTCCAGTGGCGTGTACTAGGAGTATCATCTGCTCACCACATCCAGTCCACAACCTGAAATCCTGTTACAGATAAAGCATGACTAAGAGGAAACTTCAGAAATATTTGCTGCAGTGTTTTTTTCCGACTGCTGCTTTCACTCACTCTTTCACTCTACCACTTTCCCTCTCTCTCTTTATTCTATCCCCTCTCTCCCTATTCTTGTTCACTCATTTAGTTTAAGCATACAGTACACAGAAAATTAAAACAAAACACAGATAGTGCAAAGCAAAGCACAGGAGGAGTGTAGAGCATGCGTGGCAACAACAGTACAACATTTTTCTCATTTAGAGATTTAAAGCCATAAAAGACATACCAGCTAGGAGCTGGCAACGGCCATTCGCTGGAATACCTTCAGTTGAAAATGACCAATAATTACCATCTGCATTTTGTAATTTACATCAATTTACTTCACAAAGCTCTCTTCTGAAAGAGCCTCTTTAATACAGAAAGCTGTCTGAAGCTGTCCACAAGGATTTATGGTTTCAGCAAACAATCCCCAGCCCTCTGGAAGCAATGTAAAGCAAAGGGGGTGTGTTGATTTTGTACAAGGGACAAAATCAAGCACCATCCTTATAAAACTGTGAGATACCAAGTGTAGATGTCAAATCAAACGGGAAGGGCAATTCATCTTGGCACTTTTTCTGCTTAGCCCTGGTACACACTTCCTCTGGGAAAGCTAGCAGCCCCTGAAAGCTCCTCATTCCTGAACTTGTTCACAGAGCTCCCCAATAGAACCAGGGAACGGAATGCAGGACAAAACACACAATAACACAGTGGCAAAACACAAAACCTCTAAGCAAAGCATTTTGTACACCTAATGAAATCACCAAGGCAAACACTGTAAAAAAATAGTTTGGGTATTAACTCTGCTCATATAAAGATGTTTTCATATTTTTCATGCAATATTAAAAATTGCTTTAAGGTTTTAATACATTTTTTTTTAATTTGATGAGAAGCAATGAAATGGCATTTGGATATTTTTAAGATCGAGGGACAGAAAAAAAAGAAGCGAAAAAACTCAGGCAGATCACTAATGTCTTTTCCAGTGTAAAATACTTTCTTTTCAATGCTTAATTTCCTCTGCTAAGCTTAGGGGACTGTGTTATACACCATTAAGAATGCTGGGGAGGAAAGTTACAGTACTCTGAGCAGAGAGAGAGAGAGAGAGAGAGAGAGAGAGAGAGAGAGAGAGAGAGAGAGAGAGAGAGAGAGAGAGAGAGAGAGAGAGAGATGCTCTAACAGAGAGAAAATCCTACAAAACCATTATACTACTTGTGGTTGTACATGTTTTGAGAGCTTTTCAATGGCAGAGAAAATACCCTTTGAAATATGGTTGCAATAATACAAGAGGCAGTCTTGAACACTCTGCCGTAAATTAGACAGAATGTAACATTACAGAAAGAGAGCCCAGCATCGCTCCTCGATAAACCCCACTCAAACAAGGATAGGAAATATTGTTCTAACACACCAACACATCATAAGCAGGACGTACATTTTTATATATATAGCCTTTATTTAACTAGAACAAATTACAATGACAGCCTACTGGGGAACAGTGGGTTAAGTGCCTTGTTCAGAGGCAGAACGACAGATTTTTACCTTGTCAGCAACCTTTTGGTTACTGTCCCAATGCTCTAACCATTAGGCTACCTGCCGCCCCTACATAATGCAGCCAGGCCTCAATGTCTCGCTTAGTGTTGCCCCACTGGGCACAGACATCAATTCAACATCTATTCTACGTTGGGTCAACGTAAATTAATTGAAATGACGTGGAAACAACGTTGATTCAACCAGTGTGTGCCCAGTGGGGCACTACTGAGGACTGGCCACCCGTCAGGGCTTGGTTCCTATCTAAGTTTCTTCCTGCCTTTCTAGGGAGTGTTTCCTAGCCACCGTGCTTCTACATCTGCATTGCTTGCTGTTTGGGGTTTTAGGCTGCATTTCTGTATAAGCACTTTGTGAAATCTACTGATGTAAAAAAGGCTTTATAAATGCATTTGATTGATTGATTGACTACTGACAGGCTCTGATGTTGTAATGTTTCCAGTGGTCAGGCAGGTATACATCCACAGACTGTTAGTATGAACCCAGTCAGACTGAAACAATGCAGCCGCCTGTGGGTGTTTCCTTTAACTGCTCAGATTAACAACAATTTAAACACGCAATAGTGGTGTAACGTAACGTGGCCTGCCTTTCTTTCTTAATTAAGCTCTTTAAAATCCCAAAATACATTTTGGATTTGTGTTGAAACAACTCACTCTGCACTGGTGCATTAATAAGGGCAAACAGAAAGAGGCTGATTAAAAGGGTGGTATGCAGGGCGCACCGACACGCACACACGCACACAAACATGCGTATGTACACACACATAAACAGACTCACACAGCTGTCCAGGTTTTGTTGTGGCTTGAACTACAAAAAAGATTCTGCTTAACGACTTTTGCAAATTGGACATTACTCTTTCGGAACACCCAATGTTCAGTCCAGCTACCAATTATGGCTAGTGTTGAACCACATACACTGCAACAGCAGATCAAGCTAAAGTACACCATTAAATGAACATGGGAACAAATATTTGGCTGCAATGGCAGAACCACTTTTTAATTTATATTGCAGTTGTTGTTGAATTTCTCATGTGAAAATCTTGTTCTGAAAGTAATGTGATTGAAAAAAAACAGGAACATTTTCCCAAACATTGCATTTCGCTGTTCTCTATGAAATGACGTTAAACACAGTTTCGATCTAAGCTTAAAATATTTACATTAATGTCACATAAATATAAACATGACTAGTTAGGAAAGCTTTGGAAAATGAAAATAATAAAGACTATTATTCTGTATGAAACATGCACTGTCCCTATTCTCAGTCAATTATGGATTAGGATAAAATAACATATATCCCCCATAACATAGTGTTGTTCTCCTTTAGCTCTAGACAACTGTGGCCCTGTTCCTTGGGCCTAAAACATGTCACTGCCGCATTCTGCTCTCATGCTCAGGGACAACTCTTAGCAACAGTTACCCAAGATACAGCCTTTTGACTTGCTCTGTAATGGCATCTAGGGTCTACAAGGGAAGTGGCACTTCGCACACACTGAGTTGTTTGCTTTGCTGAATTCCCATGACGGTTAGAAAATGGAGTCATGTTTCGGACGAGAATAAAACTAGCTTTGTTTCTGCTCCGTTGGTCAAAGGCTCTGAAAATAGTTACAGCTTTTCAACGTTTATTACCAATGTTTTCACACATCACTAAAACAAAGTAGAGTGATGGGGCTCAGAGACTTTTTCATCAATGCTGATTAAGTATTTTGTCTCAAAACACCAACTAAAATGCAAAAAAATAACTACGTGCAACTACATTATACTGAAAATCGAAAGGAATTACTGTACCAGTCAAAAGTTTGGACACACCTACTCATTCAAGGGTTTTTCTTTATTTTTACTATTTTCTACATTGTAGAATCATAGTGAAGACATCAAAACTATGAAATAACACATATGGAATCATGTAATAACCAAAAAAGTGTTAAACAAATCAAGATATATGTTAAATTTGAGATTCTTCAAAGTAGCCATATATTTTGATTTGTTTAACACTTTTAACACACACTTTTGACTGGTACTCTATAAATAAACATTTAAAGAAAGTATATGAAGGTGTGAGGAGAATGCTTGGAGGAAATTATCTTGAGCAAAGATATTAATGAAAATATATATATATTTTTTCTTTGTACTTTTTTTTCTCCCCAATTTCGTGATATCCATTAGCAGTTGCAGTCTTGTCCCATCGCTGCAACTCCCATACGGACTCGGGAGCGACGAAGCATGCGTCCTCCAAAACACGACCCTGCCAAGCCACACTGCTTCGGAGGAAACACCGTACAACTGGCGACAGTGTCAGCGTGCATGCGCCAGGCCCGCCACAGGAGTCGCTACAGCGCAATGGGACAAGGACATCCCGACCAGCCAAGCCCTTCCCCAACCCGGACGACGCTGAGCCAATTGTGCATTGCCTCATGGGTCTCCCGGTTGCGGCCGGCTGAGACAAAGCCCGGGATTGATGAACATATAGTACCTTGACCACTAGGTGTGGAAAGGACACATGCTTGTGAGCAAAGAAGTGAACATACCTTGACCACTCTGTTCTTGTGCATGGTGATGTAGTTGTTGGGGTTCTTGGAGAGCTGGAACAGGGCCTGAGCTGTGGTCTGGTGGACCGAGGAGTCCTTGGACTTCAGGTAATGAACGAGGGGGGCCACGGCCTCCCCAAACGACACCCTGTTACTGCCCCACATGCAGCAGCGGGCGACTGCCTCAGCCAGGTAACGACACAGCTTATCATCAGTCTGTAATACAGAGAGAACAATACATCAGACATCTATGGGTGCTTCTCAAATGGTACCCTATTCCCTATATAGTGCAGTACTTTTGACTAGGGCCTATACTATTAATACTACTCAATAGAGCTTGTTTACAGGGATCTCAGAACTATTAAGTTACTTTATGATAATATAATAGACAGTCAATTTATAACAGGACTGAATATTCCCAGTAAACACTAATTGAGAAGGATTATAGGTATTTTATATCCTCCTACATTGAGATGTACTTACAGTGTTTGTCAGCTTGGCCAGCATCGGGACAACCCCATGGTCGGTGATGACTGCCAGATTCTCTTTGTCTTTGGCTATTTTGGCTATGGTGGCGCACACGCTCGCCAGTACCTCTTTGTTTTTTGATTTCAGCAAATTAACAATCAGTTCCAATCCACCGACAAAGGAGCGCACCATTTCCCCTGCATCCTAAAAGTCAAAAGCCTGTTATTAGCTTGATGCTCTCAATCTGTAAAGTAAAGGGAGCAGAATTCAATGTAATGGGCAGGGAGGCAAGCTGGGGCATTTGAACAGAGCAGAGAAAACGAAAGATACGCACATGCTAAGGAAAAAAAAATTATCAGCCTTAGCAAAAATCAAAACCCCATCAGTGCCAGTCAGCCCCATCTGAGGTAATGTGAGTAGCCATGGTTCTGTCCTGCTTTCCGCTCTACTTAAAGTGCCATTGTCAATACGGATGGGCTGTGTGGTGTGCCAGTAGCTATTCCACATCAAGCACGCCAAATAGGTGAGATAGGTTCTGTTTGTTATAAAAAGCCATTTACAGAAATCAACAGAGTAATTTTGGGGGGATTTCTTGCCAAGTAATACGAGGGCCAAGGGAAACTAATACTCCTACAGCAGACCTATCTAATGTCAGCCTATCATTTGGATAATGAGTTATTTGGACTTCCTTTTCTACCCCTCCATGTAGGTTAGGCCAACACTGTTCAGAACACTAATACTCAACAGAATGCCTACAGATGTTGTATCTTCATTTGATCACTCTGTTGTTGCAGAGAATTTTCCTGCGCAGCAGGAAATGCTAATTGCAGTGTAATCAAGTTTAAAAAGGCTTCTACAATTTGACATTTCCACGTTAAAATGTCAGATTTGATTTATCCTATCAAAATTTGTATCAACCCCTACAAAAAAGGTCCATTAATTATAATCCACATAATAGTTCACATTTCCTGTTGCTGCAGGATTATTTTCCTGATGTGAGAAACTGGTCAAATTAAGATAGCACATCTGTATCTAATGACCTTTCCATGTAGCCTACACTGTTCAGAAGAACAATGGACCGGAGTCAGTCACAAAGGAACTGAAGGAGTCAGTGTGTTTCCCTGACCGTTCAGGCCAAGCTGGCACCATAGACCCTGATATGAGTTCATGGGCACCAGTGATGGGCTGATACCACAGGACTCTCAAACACTTATGGGGCTACGCTGCTGTGAGCCTCTCTCAGAACCACCTCGGACACGGCCTTCATTGAGGCTTGGCAGATCGGGATGCTTTTTAAATCATGTATCAACATAATTGCCACCAAAGGGGGGAATATACAGCATCAAAGGTGCTGTAAAGTACTTAAATAAAAATACTTTAAAGTGCTGCTTAAGTTGTTTTTTGGGGTATCTGTACTTTACTATTTATATTTTTGACAACTTTTACTTTTACTTCACTACATTCTTAAAGAAAGTTCTGTATATTTTATTCCATACCCTTTCCCTGACACCCAAAAGTACTCGTTACATTTTGAACGCTTAGCAGGACAGGAAAATAGTCAAATTCACGCATCAACCTAACATCCCTGGTCATCCCTACTGCCTTTGATCTGGCGGACTCACTTAACTCTCATGCTTCCTTTGTAAATTATGTCTGAGTGTTGGAGTGTGCCCCTGGCTTTCCGTAAATAAAATTAAAAAAGAAAATGGTGCCATCTGGTTTGCTTCATATAAGGAATTTGAAATGATTTAAACTTTTACTTTTACTTTTGATACTTAAGTACAGTTTAACAATTACATTTACTTTTGATACTTACGTATATTTGAAACTAAATGCTTTCAGACTTTTCCTCAAGAAGAATTTTACTGGGTGACTTCTACTTTTACTCATGACAGTTGGGAACTTTTTCCACCACTGAGTATCAAGGTGGCATACACAGCTACTGCCAACCTGTAATGTCTCGATTAATATGGAAATAGTATACCAAGATTATGGAAAGCGTATAATTATAGACGGCAGAAAGTAAAATGTCACAAAGCACGCTCCATCTACTTCTCCATCAACATTATATCTCCATCTACAACATTATTGTCTCGGTGATTAAAACCGTTAAACAGGTCAACATCCACAAGGCCACAGGGCCAGACGGATTACCAGAACGTGTACTCCGAGCATGCGCTGACCAACTGGCAAGTGTCTTCACAGGCATTTTCAACCTCTCCCTGTCTGAGTCTGTAATACAAACATGTTTCAAGCAGACCACCATAGTCCCTGTGCCCAAGAACACTAAGGTAACCTGCCTAAATGACTACCGACCCATAACACTCACATCTGTAGCCATGAAGTGCTTTGAATGGCTGGTCACGGCTCACATCAACACCATTTATCCCAGAAACCCTAGACCCACTCCAATTTGCATACCGCCCCAACAGATCCACAGATGATGCAATCTCTATTGCACTCCACACTGCCCTTTCACACCTGGACAAAAGGAACACCTATGTGACAATGGTATTCATTGACTACAGATCAGTGTTCAACACCATACTGCCCTCAAAGCTCATCACTAGGCTAAAGACCCTGGGATTAAACACCTCCCTCTGCAACTGGATCCTGGACTTCCTGACGGCCGCCCCCAGGTGGTAAGGGTAGGTAACAACACATCCGCCACGCTGATCCTCAACACGGGGGCCCCTCAGGGGTGCTTGCTCATTCCCCTCCTGTACTCCCTGTTCACTCATGACTGCATGGCCAGGGACGACTCCAACACCATCATTAAGTTTACAGATGACACAACAGTGGTAGGCCTGATCACCTGATATAGGGAGGAGGTCAGAGACCTGGCCGTGTGGTGCCAGGACAACAACCTCTCCCTCAATGTGATCAAGACAAAGGAGACGATTGTGTACTACAGGAAAAGGAGGACCGAGCACGTCCCCATTCTCACCGATGGGGCTGTAGTGGGGCAGGTTGAGAGCTTCAAGTTCCTTGGTGTCCACATCCCCAACAAACTAACATGGCCCAAGCACACCAAGACAGTCGTGAAGAGGGCACGACAAAACCTATTCCCCCTCAGCAGACTGAAAAGATTTGGCATGGGTCCTCAGATCCTAAAAAGGTTTGACAGCTGCACCATCGAGAGAAACCTGACTGGTTGCATCACTGCCTGGTATGGCAACTGCTCGGCCTCCGACCGCAAGGCACTACAGAGGGTTGTGCGTACGACCCAGTACATCACTCGGGCCAAGCTTCCTGCCATCCAGGACCTCTATTCCAGGTGGTGTCAGAGGAAGAAAATACTCCAGCCACCCTAGTCATAGACTGTTCTCTCTGCTACCGTACGGCAAACGGTACCGGAGCGCCAAGTCTTGGTCCAAGAGGCTTCTAAACAGTTTCTACCCCCAAGCCATAAGACTCCTGAACATCTAATCAAATGGCTACGTAGACTGACTATTTGCATTGCCCCCTATTTTACGCTGCTGCTACTCTCTGTTTGTTATCTATGCATAGTCACTTTAATAACTCTACCTACATGTACATATTAGCTGAATTACCTTGACTAACCAGTGACCCTGCACATTGACTCTTTACCGGTACCCCCTGCATATAGCCTCGCTATTGTTATTGTACTGCTAATCTTTAATTATTTGTTACTTTTATTTCTTGTTTTTTTTTGGTATTTTTCTTAAAACTGCATTGTTGGTTAAGGGCTTGTAAGTAAGCATTTCACTGTAAGGTCTATACCTGTATCCGGTGCATGTGACAAATAACATTCGATTTCATTTGATTCATCATAATCCCCTCCCTTTGGAGGTTGTGTGGGGTTGTACCAAGCCAAGGGCTCAATTGTAAAAGAGATTTGCATCTCAATGGGACTCACCTTGTTAAATAAAGAATAAATTAAACAATAGCCACACCAGTTAACCACAATCACACTAGCCTCAATGTGAGAGGCCTATTTCACAAGGGACAGGAGTGCAGGCAATGAGGAGTTTTGAATGGAGCCTTCTAACTCTGACAGACCAGGGCTCAGAGAGCTGGACAGGACATGGTGGTGTTTCTCTCTCCGCTCCCCTCAGATGTGGTGCCAGAAGATGAGCAATGTGTGCCAGGCCAGAGCCAGGGCCTCCCCGCTCCACTCTGCCCCAACTCACAGCACAGGAAACATTTCCCCAGGAATACTGATGATGCCACGACTCACCAGCGACAGGGGAAGCGCTTCACAAGCCACCAGCTGTGAAAGACTAGTGAGGATCCCTTTCATGGTCTGGACAGAACCCCATATCCCTGAAAACCGCAGCATTATGAAGCTCCACACGTAAGGTCCCTGCTGTCCCTTTTCCCCAAAGATAAAATTAAATAGAAAACACATTATCTGATCGGTGTGCGTGATGTAGCCTAGACCGAGGGAGAGGGAAGGAAGTGGCACAGCACTTCCCAAGTGGCACAGCAGAGTAGTTTGCCCTGACCCTCTCCGGCAAGCAATCAGGCTCCTACTTCCATATGCTGCTATATGGTAGGCTACAATGTAAAATAAAAATACATCACTCATTGCAAGTTGCCCGTGTCCTGGCAAATTAATGATGCCCTTCATTACATGAGCAGCAGGGCAGGTTACATCCTTGATTGAGGGAACAAAGATAATTGACTGATTCACTGCAAAGCCCCTGCTGACTGCTTGCATGCAATAATGACTGGGGCTTTACTCACAGCACAGAGCTGGCCAGGCAAGCCAGGCAGGCCAGTAGTGGGGCGTACTGTTCCTGAATCCTCTATGTGTCTAAGTGTGTCTGGGGACGAGTAGAGGTATGGACTGGACTGGAGCATCCAGCAGCTGCATTTACACCGTTATTCTCTCAAAATCCACTGTGGAACTGCTAACTAAAACCACATGGGGGTTTTATCTAAATAACTACTACTACACCAAGCAGTGTCGAATTCCCCTCGCTCTCCTCGACGGGCAAAACCCTGCACTGTTTAGCTCTTGTCATTGACCCTGTCTCAGAAATCAACCAAAGAGCATGTTCATGTATTCCTACAAAAATTGGCACTGTAGAGTCCAGACAAACATTGTCAAACTTTGTTAGCGTTCAAATAGTGAGTTGAGCTGCGGCCGGTCCTCCTCTTCCATATGGTTGCCATATATCATCTTTGCAACACTGAGCCAGAAAAATTCCTTCTAGCAAGTGAAAATCTCCCTCACCCTAACTGAGACTGAGACACCTGCCTGAGCTGGACCCAATGTAACTGCTTAAACAGACTGTCTGATTGACAACCGTTAATCATGTCGATAATCTAATAGAACAATGTTCCATTTGTATTTTGGAAAAAATATACAACAGCTCGGGGAATCAAACCCACTGACAGAAATACGAGGGGGGGGATTTACACAGTTATATTTCAGCAGTTCTATATGAATGTAATAGACTGTGGGTACGTCCATATGGCACCCTGTTTCCTACATAGTGCACTACTTTTGACAAGAGCCCTATGGGCCCTCTGGTCAAAAGTAGTGCACTATAAAAGGAACAGGGTGCAATTTGGAATGCAAAGCGTATATGCATGCTATATAGTCGGCCCTAATGTTGTGAGGACTGTACAGTAGAAGTATGCTCAGCAGCCTAGGTTGGATATGCAGCATGGGGTCACAGGAGACACGGCCTGCCTGGCACCCTGCTTGTTGTGTAAGAAGAAACTGCTGCTGGTTGTGTGACACTGTAACTCAGAGCATGTTGAGGGAGGATTTTCAACAGAGGAATCAGAACATGCCACAGGATATTACTCCTTCAAGTCTCTCCCTGCCTGCCTGCCTGTTTCCCAGTTCACCAACAAAGAGCAGCGTGTTCTGCTTTATATTAGTTGAGGGTTCATGTAAGCCTATAGTGACACAGCACTGGCCCTGCTACAACCTCCCAACACCAGATTGTCTTTAAAGCTGCAATATGTAACTTCATTCTCATTGAAAGCAAGTCTAAGAATCGGTAGATCTGTTCTATCTGTGATATTTCTATGCTCCCGATTTTTTAGGTTTCGTTTTTGCGTCTTTTACTTTCGATTTTGTATACCAGCTTCAAACAGCTGAAAAAACAATATTTGTGGTTATGGAAAATATATTTCACAGCGGTTTAGATGGTACATTGATTATCTACACTATACTTGCTTGTTCAGTCACATAAACTCCAAATTAGGCAAACTAGAATTTTTGCAAAAAGGAAATGGAGGAGAGATTTCTGCATAGTGCATCTTTAAGGAGAGAGAGCCTTGAGGAGGCTGACATGATGATATAACAGGTTTCTGAACAGTGACAGAGAGAGGTATCCAAACACGATAAACATGATAAACATACTACAACAATGATCAACATACAAATATACATACAAACCTTTGCATTTTCAATGCATGGAAAAATACCCCATGCAGCACTGGCCTGGACATCTGGATTTGGACCAAAGCAGGCGCACTCCATCCAGACGGTCAATGATCCTGTTGAGGAAGATAAAAAAGAGAAGAGAGAGAAAATAGAGAGAGAGAGAGAGAGAGAGAGAGAGAGGAAGGGAGACAAGGGAGAGAGAGACACAGAGAGAGGGAGAGAGAGAGAAAGTGAGAGAGAGAAGAGAAAGAGAGAGACAGAGACAGAGAGAAGAGAAAGGAAGAGCGAGAGAGAGAGAGAGAGAGAGAGAGAGAGAGAGAGAGAGAGAGAGAGAGAGAGAGAGAGAGAGAGAGAAGAGAAAGGGAGAGAGAGGGAGAGAAGAGAGAGAGAGAAGAGGAAGAGAAAAGAGAGAGAGTGATATTACAGTGGGCACAGTCAGTGTGATCTGCACCATACTTTCACAGTTAAGAGTAGCATTTGAGAACTTCTCTTTCTCAGAACTGGCTGGGCTGGTCTGTGCCATACAGTAGCATTTTGTCCAGGTCCAGGCCCTGAATACCCATCACAAGGCAGGATCAAAGGTATCAGACATTTAGCTGAATGGGTTTTCAATCAAACCAACCTTCATCAGTCCAATTCAGTTTCCACCACAGCTCTAAAAACCCACTCTCTGTCTCGTCTGGTAAAGTGAATCTCCATGAGAAATCACTGACCGCCTACGTGACGTTAGGCCAAAGGTTAACTTGTGTAAATTCATGTATAGTGAGTGAAGTCCATACAGATATTTATATATAGAACCAAAACAACATTATACACTGTACAGTGGGTAGTCCAGGGGTACTTCTTTCCAAATCAAACAGAGCCAGTAGACAGGTCTCTCTATATTTCATTGCGTCTGAGTTGAAGTTTACTTAAGCATAAGCCGTATTTCATGCTGTGTACATGACTGTAGTCAAGGCTGTAGTCAGGGTCTGGGAACCCAAAGAATTACGCCACAGTGCGCCCGTTGTCTGGTATAAATAACATGTAACGTGTTTCCCATGTGTGTTTCCACCAACAAGGCCGACATTGAATGCTGTCATAATTAACTAAACACTCCCTAATCACGGTATCTCCGTGACTGGCAACGAGCGAGCACTCATCAGAAGAAGTCCCCTGCGCCATCTGTCTTCCGTTTGCACATAAATCAGTCTGGGGGATCATAACATAAGATTCCAGTCCATAGGGCGTCCTAAATCAAGCCCAACAACAAACTAAACTTTATATCAAGTGCCAGAAAAGTACTGTCCTCACAAGAGCAGGTATGAAACACGTTAGCATGAAGGAGACAACTGACAGTTTGGATGAGGGATGGAAACGGAGAGACCACAAAGTCTCAAGGCATTTGCACAACATGTGCTCTTTCTTGTAAGTTACAGAAAGTACTAGGAGGGATTGTGATGTGTGATGTTTTCCTGTATTTGAATATTTATTTTGTCTATGATGTCATTAACCATACAGTTCAATAGCTTAGAATAAAAATAAGCTAATAAAATAATTAGTTATTTAAAATTATTTTAAAACATATACAGTGAGGGAAAAAAGTATTTGATCCCCTGCTGATTCTGTACGTTTTCCCACTGACAGAGAAATTATCTGTCACGATCTTCTTTAGTGACGGACCAAGGCGCAGCGAGGTATCCAGTATGCATATATATATGTTTATTTCCATGTTGGGTTAATGGTTCCCAATTAGAGGCAGCTGAGTGTCGTTACCTCTAATTGGGAACCATTAACCCAACATAGAAATAAACAACCTAGAACTCAAAACCCTCCTAAATCGAAAATGAAACTAAACACGCCAGCCTGAACTTAGGCCTGGACGTGACATGATCAGTCTATAATTTTAATGGTAGGTTTATTTGAACAGTGAGAGACAGAATAACAACAAAAAAAATCCAGAAAAACGCATGTGAAAAATGTTATAAAATGATTTGCATTTTAATGAGGGAAATAAGTATTCGCCGTGAATGACTGAAATCCTGCAGCGCCCGCAAGGTCCCCCTGCTCAAGAAAGCACATATACATGAAGTTTGCCAATGAACATCTGAATGATTCAGAGGACAACTGGGTGAAAGTGTTGTGGTCAGATGAGATCAAAATGGAGCTCTTTGGCATCAACTCAACTCGCCCGTGTTTGGAGGAGGAGGAATGCTGCCTATGACCCCAAGAACACCATCCCCACCGTCAAACATGGAGGTGGAAACATTATGCTTTGGGGGTGTTTTTCTGCTAAGGGGACAGGACAACTTCACCGCATCAAAGGGACGATGGACGGGGCCATGTACCGTCAAATCTTGGGTGAGAACCTCCTTCCCTCAGCCAGGGCATTGAAAATGGGTCGTGGATGGGTATTCCAGCATGACCATGACCCAAAACACACGGCCAAGGCAACAAAGGAGTGGCTCAAGAAGAAGCACATTAAGGTCCTGGAGTGGCCTAGCCAGTCTCCAGACCTTAATCCCATAGAAAATCTGTGGAGGGAGCTGAAGGTTCGAGTTGCCAAACGTCAGCCTCGAAACTTTAATGACTTGGAGAAGATCTGCAAAGAGGAGTGGGACAAAATCCCTCCTGAGATGTGTGCAAACCTGGTGGCCAACTACAAGAAATGTCTGACCTCTGTGATTGCCAACAAGGGGTTTGCCACCAAGTACTTAGTCATGTTTTGCAGAGGGGTCAAATACTTATTAAAATGCAAATCAATTTATAACAATTTTCACATGCGTTTTTCTGGATTTTTGTTGTTGTTATTCTGTCTCTCACTGTTTTTTCTCTCACTGTAGGTAGTCTTATCGATAAGTTCATTTTGAATAGTAACTCTTCCAACAACAAAAAATTAAAAAAATCACGTTGTGAAAAGAACATGAAAAGACACGCGTAAGTCAGACACATGGTTTTCGGACACATATGAAGTTTCACATATGTTAATCTTTCACATGACTGAGACTCATGTGGTTTCCCAACATTTCACATGTATTATTAGGGTAGCATACCTTCCGGCAGGTAGCCTGGTGGTTCGAGTGTTGGGCCAGTAACCAAAAGCTTGCTGGATCAAATCCCTGAGCTGACAAGGTAAAAATCTGTTGTTCTGCCCCTGAGCAAGGCAGTTAACTCACTGTTCCCCGTGCGCTGAAGATGTGGATGTCGATTAAGGAAGCCTCCCGCACCTGAAATTTAAGAAATTTAAGCTCAACATGTGAAAACAGCTATTTCACATGAAAAAAGCTATTTGTGTAAAAAGAATTGTAAGGGAAAACTACAGCCAGGAGTTTTTCCTGGCCATGTGATCCTGCACCAAGAAAACAAAGCCAAACAAAGCCAAGCTAACTGACATGGATTTTGCACCTGACTTTGGAGCACCAGACTTTGGACCACAAACAAACAGACATCACCCTGTAGTCCAGTAAATCAGTGAGACAATAGCAGGCCCTGGTCCTTAATCTGAGAACCAGTTCTGACCATACGTGGTCTGGAGCAGGAAACAATCAAATGTGAGCTATGTTAATTGCTCAGCGAACTACTGTACACACAGGTCCTCAAAATAAGTCACTGCCACAAGACATACAAAAAGCACTTGTGGAAATAACGACTTTCTGTCCACAACTAAATGTGAATGCAAATTGACAAGGCCTAAATATACATTCCATGTGAAAACATGGACCTGAATGAATGGGTTCTGATGTAACATTCTGCCTGGGCCCATGCAGAATGTTACATCAGAACCCATTCATTCAGGTCCATGTTTTCACATGGAATGTCTTTGAGAAGTTAGGCTAGCTAGCCTAATTGCTGAAATGGCCTTATTTCTTCACAACAACGTTCTGCACTTTTTATTGCACAACTGTGGTTCTGCTTATCTTAACCATATAACTTTTTCCTGACAATGGCGTTAATAGCTTGCCTAACAAAATGTACTTGGACGTAAGCTATTTATTTGCGTCCAGTGTTAATTAAGTAAGGGTCTTGCAGTCTGTAACAGCCTTGTAAAATCAATGAAATTCAGATGGGACTGTGTACTGTACAGTATGCAGCATTTGGGAGCATTGAAAGCAAATGAGCACATACTGTAGTCTAGAAGCAGGACTGGACTGTACGTGTTCAGTGTTTATGTTTTTATAGCCCTGAGGGCTTGGATGGCTGAAGGTATGCTACCCTGACCAGCCTAGCACCATGAATGACCACAGAAGTACAGTAAAACTGTGGGACACGCCACCACAACCATATTTATCACAGCAGGGTCAATAAACAAGGCTTTTAAAACTGTCACTCAGCTGAAAAAGAACATGAAACCTACCTGGTAAAGATGAATGATTAAGCTCATAGTATTATATTATCATTAGGACACATGCCAGGTTGTGTCATAACACTGTCTGTCAACAACATTATTAGGACCAATTATGATGCTGAATAGCCGCTAATAACAGAGGTTATGACACATTATTTACACCACATAATTAAATATATGATGCATCTCTATGACTTACGCCATGTTCTCTGGCTCTGTGGCGCAGGCCCCCACAGCCTTTGTGACGTTGACCAGCAGAGCCTGGTTGGTTCCCGGGTCAGCAGGCTGACCAGGGGCTGGATGCCTCCACATTTCCTGATGGTGGCCCTGTTGGCAGGTTTCTAGGCCTTAAACTCCTGGAACCTGAGGAAAGGCATAGCACCAGGGTCAATCACTTTAATCTTTATATAGACTTATATGTTATATGCTGCTTTGGACATAAGTGTACGGGCTTGAAGAATATGACAGTGATAGACATTTTAAATATTTGAGTCACATAATTCTGAATCATAATCAATATCTTGTAGATTTGTTGTTCCCAAACTATTTATAGTCCCATACCCCTTCAAACATTCAAACTCCAGCTGCGTTCTCTCAAATGTTGCTTTTTGCCATAACACGACACATACAATACATTTATTAAACATAAATGAGTGTGAGTGTTTGTCACAACCTGGCTTGTGGGAAGTGACAAAGAGCTCTTATAGGACCAGGGCACAAATAATAATAATCAATAATTTAGCTCTTTATTGAACCATCTTACATATAAAACCTTATTTGTTCATCAAAATAACTCACCACAGGTTAATGAGAAGAGTGTGCTTGAAAGGATGCACATAACTCTGCAATGTTGGGTTGTATTGGAGAGAGTCTCAGTCTTAAATCATTTTCCACACACAGTCTGTGCCTGTATTTAGTTTTCATGCTAGTGAGGGCAGAGAATCCACTCTCATATAGGTACGTGGTTGCAAAGGGCATCAGTGTTTTAACAGCGCGATTTGTCAAGCCTGGATACTCTGAGTGCAGCCCAATCCAGAAATCTGGCAGTGGCTTCTGCTTAAATGCAATTTTCACAGAACCGCTTGTTGCAATTTCGATGAGGCTATCTTGTTCAGATATCGGTCAGTGGACTGAAGGCAGGGCATGAAAGGATAACGAATACAGTTATTTGTGTCATCCGTTTCGGGAAAGTACCTGCGTAATTGCGCACTCAACTCTCAGGTGCTTCAATATATCACATTTGACATTGTCCGTAACCTTGAGTTTGCACACAAAAAAAATCATAAAATGATTGAAAGACGTGTGTTGTCCTTGTTAATGCAGAAAGAGAAGAGCTCCAACTTCTTAATCATAGCCTCAATTTTGTCCCGCACATTGAATATAGCTGCGGAGAGTCCCTGTAATCCTAGATTCAGACCATTCAGGTGAGAAAAAGCATCACCCAGATAGGCCAGTCGTGTGAGAAACTCGTCATCGTGCAAGCGGTCAGACAAGTGAAAATGATGGTCAGTAAAGAAAACTTTAAGCTCGTCTCTCAATACTCTCCCCCTTGATAAAAGCGTAACATGGTTGCTGCCCATATCATTGCATAGTGCAAAAAATACACGAGAGTTCAGGGGCCTTGCATTAACAAAGTAACCACTTTAACTGTAGTGTCCAAAACGTATTGGCAGCAAGAGCCTCTCCGTGGATGCTGCAGTGTACCCGAGTGGTGTCGGGAGCAACTGCTTGCACGCGCGTTACCACTCCACTATGTCTCCCTGTCATGGCTTTTGCGCCATCAGTACAGATACCAACATGAGCAGCAGCTACGTTTGGCTACATACAGACCGTTAGTGGAATTCCCACGAGATAGTAACGGTTAACGTGATTGGATGTTAATTATTTGACTAGGCAACCTGTATTTGACATTGTGTTGTTATTTCGCTGAACACTAGGTGGTTGAATTTTATTTTTGGCAGTGAAACAAGGCTACTCAGACGAGAAAAAAACCTCACCCAAATGTATAGCCATGTTGGATTTTAATTTTTTATGTGAATCACATTTTTATTTGGCGTACCCCTGACGGCGTTGCGCGTACCCCTGGGGTACTGTAGAAAGTGTCTAAGGTCATTTGGTTTTGGTCACGATCCACCTAAATGTATTATGTGCAAGTAAAACATTAATGAACGGAGCGGCTGCCAAAGCGAACTTTGACTGATTTAACGTAGAAAAACAATATTATTCACATGGCCACCACTGAAGTGTTATCTGCAGGTCACTCCTACAGTAGAATTACCTTGTAATTGCACACATAACTTTTGATAAATGGATTGCGAGTCATGTCTATTTTTGTTAAACCAATCCCAGCTCGCGTAATTACGATGGCAAAAGAAACATAACACAAAGCTTCCCGAATCAGCCCCTCATACAAACAGTGGGCTCCACACAAGTGGAAGCATTATTAAAGCCTGTCAAAAGACACAGGAACCACAGAGAGGCTTCTGTGTAGCAGCTTTATGATTGATTGTTTTGCTCCATCTCTTTTTGTAAAGATATCTGTTACAGTAACACATTCATTCAAATTCGTGGTGCAAAGAACTTGAATGCTGCCTGCCCTTTTATACCACAGCCAGTTAGTTTTTAAGAAGGGGCTCTATATGAAAGAGTCATTTCAAGGACCACGGGAAAAGAAGAGACCCTCCAAGACGCTCAATGGGGATCATAAAAGGACTGGGAGACTTTCAGATGGATACATTCTACTGCCTAATGTAGAACAGAAAAATGTACTCACTTCAAAATGAAGTAGAGTGAACTGTTGCCTGAATAGGCCTTGGGCTCCGGTGAGCAATTTTCTGTAGATAGAAATGTGAGGCAAGAAAGAAGTATCATTACGATACATAATTATGGTCTGTTCATCATAGACTCTGGAACAGAGGTAAGAGAAGGAGGACTGGATGGATAGTCAGTAATTGTAACTGAACCACACAATCTTGACCTCAAACATTATTGTGTTGGCAAATACAGTCTGAGTTTTGGCAAGAACCACTTTCCATTGCAAAGTTATTCCCTCACTCTTTTGTTACAGAGCTTAGTTTTACAAAGCGTTTGTGTGTGTCCATAACACCAAAGTATATATAGTTCGAAGCGGTCACATATCAACGCACCTATAAATCTGCTTTTAAATCTGCAAGAAACAACGGTCCAAAACTTTCCTAGTGCGAGACGATTGAAAGATTGAAATGACTTTTTTATGAAGGCCTTTCATACATATAGGCTATAGGTCTAGTCTCCCTCCACGTTGCAGGCCTTATGAAATCTCTGGACATTTAGATGATGTAAAGCTTTAAAACAAACACACTTAAGTTATGAAGGTAATTATATTTTTAACCATCAATCATCTCTCATTTTGATGCATCATTAATCAGGCAAATAGCTTACAGATGCTGCTTCTTCTGGACTTCAGCGGAGGTCTCTCTACTCACATCTCAGGCCCGCATTCAAAATGGCACCCTATTCCTTATTTTTGACCAGAGCACTATGGGCCCTGGTCAAAAGTAGTGCACTACATAGGGAATATGGTGCCATTTGGGAGGTAACCTCAGGGCCCTCCTGTACAATACAGCCAGGCCATGTTAAAGATAACTCATAAAAAGCCTGCTGTCTGCTATTGGCCACAAGGGCTTGTTTAAGTTGTTCATGTAATACTTGTGAATACAAAAAAAGGTCAACCATATTCCAAAACGATTTTTGTCTGGAAACACCACTCGGCCCATGATTGATTCTGAAATGAACACATGCCCTGAACAACTCTCCCTGAAACTCTATTGCCGTTCACAGCCTTTCCTGCTTGACAGTAATGGCTTGGTCATTTCATTCCAAGCCTGCGTCTGACCTTGACATTTTTATATGTTATTCAAATAATCCTGAGAGAGTAAAAAAAACTCAGATCCACTCGCAAATGTAAGTGTGTATTAAAACACTCAGTGCTCTACTCTGCATCACGCTGGTTTCCTCTCTTCCCTGCCTGCCTGCCTGGAGAACCCACAGCCACATTTCTACCTTTGTTCACACCCAAACCCCTGAGCCGTCCCAAAAACTAAACTAAACGCTACACAGGAAAGTAACCGTTAAATCTCTCACTCTCACTGACTGGATTCCTTAGTTATTTATCACATCCCCACTTAATGAGTGTGAGGGCACGCTTCTGATGGGTTTGATGTTTGCTAATGAAGTGTCACCCAATTGCAGTTTTGTATGCGATTATTGGTATCATTCTAATCATTGCTATTATTATTATTATGGGCCTTTTTGCATAGCAACGGTGTTATGAGTAATTACGCTGTGGCAAGCAGCCTGTAATGGGAGCAAGTGCACAGAGGTGCCACATTACTCATTGCCAGTGCAGTTAACTTGTTTTATCGCCTTGCCAGGCTGCACTCTGAAGGGCTCCCAATCTCTGCCATTTTTTATGCAGCAGAACTGGACTGAATATGAAGGCTTGTTTGGTAGCCAGAGGACTGAAAAGCAGTCTGAAAGGTTCACTTTGTTCCCTGAAAACCCATACTGTATAAATTCTTTAGTCTTTACAGCTAAATATGTTGTCAGCCAACACTCGTCTTTCTATGCAAACAGAACATACACTTTGTTTATGACAACAACCACTGGTCTAGTTGTCCATCATGAACTTGGCACCAGAGACAGTAATCTACACAGGCTTTTTCCATGACATAGACTGACCAGGTGAATTCAGGTGAAAGCTATGATCCCTTATTGATGTCACCTGTTAAATACACTTCAATCAGTGTAGATGAAGGGGAGGAGACAGGTTAATGAAGTATTTTTAAGCCTTGAGACAATTGGGACATGGATTGTGTATGTGTGCCATTCTGTCACGACTTCCGCCGAAGTCGGTCCCTCTCCTTGTTCGGATGGCATTCGGCGGTCGACGTCGCCGGCCTTCTAGCCATCGCCGATTTTCATTTTCCATTTGTTTTTTCTTTGTTTTATACACACCTGGTTTCAATTCCCCAATTACATGTTCATTATTTAACCCTCTGTTTTCCCCATGTTTGTTGTGCGTTATTATTCCTGAGTTATGTCAGTCCTATTTGGTGGGCTTGGTATCTATTCTACTTTGTAATTATATGAGTTATCTACGTTGTGTTGCTCATCTCTGCTGTCCTGTGCCTGACTCTTTTGCACCAACTACACCAAGCGCTTTGACACATTCAGAGGGTGAATGGGCAAGACAACATTTTTAAGTGCCTTTGAACGGGGTATGTGCCAGGCACACTGGTTTGAGTGTGTCAAGAACTGCAATGCTATTAGGTTTTTCATGCTCAACAGTTTCCTGTGTTTATCAAGAATGATCCACCACCCAAAATACATCCAGCCAATTTGACACAACTGTGTGAAGCATTGGAGTCAACATGGGCCTGCAACCCTGTGAGCGCTTTCGACTGCTTGTAGAGTCCATGCCCCGATGAATTGAGGCTGTCCTGATGGCAAAAGGTGGTGCAATTCAATATTAAGAATCTGTTCCTAATGTTGTGTACACTCAGTGTATATCCACCTGTTTAAAAGAGAGAGTTATTGGCATACTTCTGTAATGGGATCTTTGTTTAATTGAATGTGGCAACAGGCACCTGCTTCCAGTTGGGAAGACTTAACTTAGACTCTAAATGTAGGATATCATTCTGTCAGTTATGAAATATGAGTTAGAGGAGAGATTGGTGTGAGTGCTACTGGGCCCTCTGCAATTTTAAATCCTACAGGGTTTTTTAGTCAAAGGCTAGACATTTCCACATATCTTAATTCATCACATAAAATAAAAAAATTAAAAAAAACACTCTTATCGTAAAAATATATAGTTTGTTGGGATCGTTTCTGAAAATAAGCCTTGAATTTATTAAGAGGTTACCGTGGTATAAATGAATGCATATGGCTTGTATTGTATGTCCCCGGAGTAGCCCAGAGTAAGAAAATAAATACAACTAAATCATTTTCTCTTTTAGCAACCGTCAACAGCTGTCAGGGCACGATTTCTATCTGTTATTTATTTTTAGGGAGAATTACTGACATAAAAAATGATCCAACACAAAATATAGCTAGCCAAGAAAGATTCCAGAAAGTGTCACTGTTGAAGAGAACTAAATGACAATTGAGTAAACGTAGGCATGCATAACATGACAAGTGATTTAAGAGTCTGTCAGCTTACATTTCTGACATTATGAAGTATTACTTTTTTTAGGCAGCTTTCTCTCAGTCTGCTTGGCCATGTTCAATACTCATTGGATGAGAGCTGCTTTAGACTAACACATTATTGGGTGTCTATAAAATCAAGACTTTACTTCATCTTTTGTTAACAGTGAAAAAGAGCACATTCCTCCTGCAAACAGTCATGTAAAAGATCAGAGATAATAGAATCCGTGGCAGAACCCAAATAATCACTTTGACCAGACTGTCACATCCTGGCCATAGAGAGCCCTCGGGGTACTCTATGTTTTAGGTCAGGACGTGACTAGTTGGGTTTTCTATGTTGGATTTTCTATGTTTGGTTTTGTGTGTGGTTCCCAATTGGAGGCAGCTGTTATTCGTTGCCTCTAATTGGGGACCATACTTAGTGTTCCTTTTCCCACCTGTGTTGTGGGTTATTGTTTTTGTATGTGCTATTGTGTGCGATGCTATTGTGTGCGATGCTATTGTGTGCGATGCTATTGTGTGCGATGCTATTGTGTGCGATGCTATTGTGTGCGATGCTATTGTGTGCGATGCTATTGTGTGCGATGCTATTGTGTGCGATGCTATTGTGTGCGATGCTATTGTGTGCGATGCTATTGTGTGCGATGCTATTGTGTGCGATGCTATTGTGTGCGATGCTATTGTGTGCGATGCTATTGTGTGCGATGCTATTGTGTGCGATGCTATTGTGTGATCAGTCATTTTCTTTATTGTTTTGTATGTTTCACTGCTACTAAAATGTGGAACTCTACGCACGCTGCGCCTTGGTCCGTTTATTCACAAGACGATCGTGACACAGACACAATGTAAAGGTGAGATGTGACAAGATGTGAGACAGCGATATGAACAAATGAGAGGTCTTGTAAAAACACCACGTGATTGCAGCCCTTCGACCCTCATCCCAACTGCTATCGGCTTTCCATTGGAACGTAATGTAGACCCATCTGCCCAAAATATCAACTTAGCTCTCTAAAACACAAAGACTTGCTCACTACGCTAGCAAACATATTTTCTAAGTATTTCAAGCACCTATGGCTACCCATTCAATAAATGCTGAATGGACATCAGTCAAATATCTCTGTACTTCTGCGTGGGGGGGTTTGTCAAAGTCAGGGCTAGACCCCACTACAGTAAATAATATATAGTATAAGGGATCACAACCAGCAAACACACAGTTTAACTCTGGTGCTGGTTAGGCTCAAATCTAAGTGGGGCTGTAGTGATAATGAGGGGTAATAATAATGGGAGGGAGGAAAAAGGGGCGTAACGCTACTTAGCCACGTTCTCCATGCTGATGGAGCACTTCCAGATGGCCCCTGTGGTGGCGGCCAGGAGCTGCTTGTTGTCTGCCTGGCTCAGCAGAGTCACCAGGGGCTGCAGGCCCTCGTACTGACGTACCAGGTCACCGCTACGCTTGTCTTCCGCACACTGACAAGGACAGGGAAAGACAGGCAACATATACAGCTTTGGGGCTATTAGTACACATCAAAAAACTATGATGGGCATATTTTTGTAAGTTCTTTGCCCTAATGCTTATGCATTGTTCACATTCCCAGCATCAATGTACATTTTTGCTTGTTAATGGGTTCCTTTTCAATGAGAATAGGTATGGACCTAAGACAGGAATTTAACTGGGGTGGATGAGGCATAGGATCACCTTGAAGATGGCACTGGCACAGTGCATCTGTAGCTTGTGGTTGTCACAGCTGAGGTTTTTCACCAAGTCCTCGATCATGCCCTCAGTCTGGATGGCAATTCTGTAACTTCTCTGTAAATTAAAGTGTAGGGAAAACACATAGGCAATCAGAGACAGTGTTTTGGGTTCCAAAAATGAATCACACAGTAGTCCTCTTCAGGGTGGCACTCCATGTCTTAATCTGCTGAACATGCTTCCCACACCCAAAATGGCACCCTATTCCCTATGTAGTGCACTTCCTTGACCAGAGCCTCCGAGTGAGCCCCACCTCTGAGGCACACTCCTGCAGGGTTCCCACCACAGGGGTTAGCATGTTCTCATGGGGAGACTTGAGCAGGCAGGCCAGAAGAGGGATTCCCCCAGCCTTGCGGATGGCCTCCTTGTTCCTGGTGCTCTTACTGCAGCTCCAGAGGGCCAGTGCCCTGCAGCGAGCCACCTCCACGTCTTTCTCCTGTTCCTGTGTCAGGGCCGCCGAGTCAGGCACGCAATCTAGTAACTCCACCTGGGAACACATACACAGAGTCAGACACGCACGCACACATACACCACACACACACACACACACACACACACACACACACACACACACACACACACACACACACACACACACACACACACACACACACACACACACACACACACACACACACACACACACTCAATGATCCAGTGTTTATCAAATACAATTTATATCAGACATTGCGAAAGTAATGTCAGATTTGTTCAGTGAATGTGAAATCCACAGGAGATACTGTAATGATAGCTGTGGTTTCTATTGACGCAATATATTAAACAAGAATAACAAAGCCGTTGGCCATGATCAGGTGCAAAATTAAATCCTATTACCGTGGGGTCTGATAGAACAAAAAAAGAGATTCAGAATGTGGAAAAACAGCAGGTCTACGTGTTGATGTTGAAATCCCAGAGGGACCCTTTATGACCGTCAGTCTGTGTGTCAGGGCTGTGTTAATCCATAGTTCCTGCACGGCCACTAACACAGAGCAGGCAAAGCTATTACACATGTTATGCAGTTCAAAGGAGGTCTCAGTCTGTAGTTTAGCGTGAAGTTAATCTCTCCTCTGCAATGATTGCAATGAGCACATCCGATTTGGTACTTGACGTAAATATACAAGGCCCACAGGCTTTAATCACAGGTCGCTCTGTCAATAAACATCATCTCAGGTCCGAGGATGTCAAAGGACATTCTATCTGTTTCCCCCTGACTGACTTTGATGTTCGTCACATGAGACCAAGGAAAGGGGGAATGGAGGGTGGGGACTATCAGGGAACTTAGTGTATGGAAACTCGAGGTAGCTAGAAGAGCCAGTACTGTGAGGAGTTGGGTTGGGCTGTGCTGTGTGTTGGTGTGTAGTGGAGGAGTAATTCTGTGCTATGTGCGGTTCTGTAGTGAGGGAGTTATTCTGTGTAGTGCTGTGCCATGTCGGCCTATGTTGTGCAAGTTGCGCTTTGCTGTGCTACAGTACAATATGTGATTCCAAATTGGCTCCGTAGTGGGTTAGTTAAAGTGTGCTGCTGGTGACAGCAGCAGGGCTGTGGGTTCAATTCCCGCATGGGTCACACATACATATATATTTATGTGTCACTGTCAATGCCGACAGTTGTGTAAGTCTCCTTGGATAAAATAGTCTGTCTAAATGGCATTATTATTATGTCCCCTTGTGCAAGGCTATGCTTTGCTGTGCTACAGTACAGTACAGTATGTATTTTACAACCATACTCACCAGTCTCTTGATTCCTCCGTGCTGTCTGACTGTCCTCCTGGCCCGTCGGAACTCTGCGGCCAGATATTTCAGGTCATTGTCTGGGGAGTCAGCATTAGCCCGGCGGATCTGACTGTTACGACTGTTCTCCTTCAGAATCTTCAGAGAACCAATCTAAATCAAACACACAGATGATGAGTCTATTTCTTTAAATCAAGAAAACTTTTTTGGGGCCTATATTAAGAAAAACTTTGAAGCCAATGGCAACAACATGAGGTACATCTGTCAACAGGAGCAGAAATAAAGAGCATTATGTAAACCCCCAAAACGTGCCACTGTAAAAATAGACAGCAGTTTCTAATGAGTCAATATAAAGGCATGCTGTATATAAAGCACCCACACATCTCATTAGGTCTATTGGAGTCGAATTGATATCCTGTGTCCTTGAAGGCACCGGGCCTGCCTGCCCAGGCCTACAGTCAGTTAACTCTTTGTATCTGAAACACTAGGCTGGCACACACAGCACAGCTCTGTTCCCCCCGCGGGCAACCAGGTCTGCTTGGCAGGGAGCAGGGACTAGGAGGGCTACTCACTTTGCATTTGATTTCTTCTGTATCCAGCAAATTAATGAGGACTTCAAGGCCACCTACATCCCGGATGGCCAGTTGGCACGTCTCCTGGGCTAAAGTCCCTCATGGAGCACAGAGCAATCACAGTGGCCGTCTGGTTGCCTCCCTGAAATAATAATGAAAACAAGGCACCAATGAATGAATGAATGAAACCGCAGACAGAGAAAATAAGAATTAAAGAGACATTTAGAAAAGGGAAAACACAGTGTCTCACTTCCTGCCATACCTTTCTCCCCGTCTTATCTTTCTCACTCTCTCACTGGCTTTAACCATGCCTGGCTTGGCTATTTTGTTTGCCACATTTTGGTTAGTGTTTAGCTTTGTGACAGTAAACACTGGTAGAGAGAAACTATTCGATACAGAATGGCACTCTGACTACTAAGCTGCCCGCAGTCAGAAAACCATAGAAAATGATCTAAGTTAGAGATTAAAGAGAAAAATGAGCATTGAAATGATGAACATATAATGGGTAAGCACTTCAAAAGACTCTGTTTTGCCAGTTGCTATACACACACACAATAACTCAAGGCTTGTTTCTAACCAATTAGCTACTTAGTAACTACTACTAAGCAAACAAGTGGTTTGGGGGTAGAAAATATTTTCTTTGATTTCACTACAAGTGCCTCAATATTTGGGCAGATTTAGGTTTATTGCTTCTTAAGTGCAACATACAAAACAATGTAAAATGTAAAACAGTTGACTTGGGGTCATTCTCTGAGCAACGATTGACAAAGATTGGAAAGCTGCCGCGGTCATCCCCCTATTCAAAGGGGGAGACACTCCAGACCCAAACTTCTACAGACCTATATCTATTCTGCCCTGCCTTTCTAAAGTCTTCGAAGCCAAGTTAACAAACAGATCACCGACCATTTCGAATCCCACCGTACCTTCTCCACTATGCAATCTGGTTTCCGAGCTGGTCATGGGTGCACCTCAGCCACGCTCAAGGTCCTAAACGATATCATAACCGCCATCGATAAGAGACAATACTGTGCAGCTGTATTCATCGACCTGGCCAAGGCTTTCAACTCAATCACCACATTCTTATCGGCAGACTCAACAGCCTTGGTTTCTCAAATGACTGCCTCGCCTGGTTCACCAACTACTTCTCAGACAGTTCAGTGTGTCAAATCGCTGCCCACACCTGTGATGCTGGACGGGCGGGACTTAGAATATGTGGACAACTACAAATACCTAGGTGTCTGGTTAGACTGTAAACTCTCCTTCCAGACTCAAATTAAGCATCTCCAATCCAAAATTAAATCTAGAATCGGCTTCCTATTTTGCAACAAAGCATCCTTCACTCATGCTGCCAAACGTACCCACGTAAAACTGACTATGCTACCGATCCTTGACTTCGGTGATGTCATTAGGAAATAGCCTCCAACACTCTACTCAGCAAATTGGATGCAGTCTATCACAGTGCCGTCCGTTTTGTCACCAAAGCCCCATATACTACCCACCACTGCGACCTGTATGCTCTCGTTGGCTGGCCCTCGCTTCATATTCGTTTGCCAAACCCACTGGCTCCAGGTCATCTATAAATCTTTGCTAGGTAAAGCCCGCCTTATCTCAGCTCACTGGTCACCATAGCAGCAACCACCCGTAGCACGCGCTCCAGCAGGTATATTTCACTGGTCAGTTCTCTGCTGCCAATGACTGGAACAAACTGCAAATATCACTGAAGCTGGAGAATCATATCTCCCTCACTAGCTGCACCAGCTGTCAGAGCAGCTCACAGATCATTGCACCTGTACATAGCCCATCTGTAAATAGCCCATCCAACTACCTCATCCCCATACTGTTATTTATTTTGCTCCTTTGCACCCCAGTATCTCTACTTGCACACTCATCTTCTGCACATCTATCACTCCAGTGTTTAATTGCCTATTTATTGCCTTACCTCCCTTATCCTACCTCATTTTCACACACTGTATATATACTTTTTCTATTGTACTATTGGCTCCATGTGTAACTCTGTGTTGTTGTTTGTGTCGCACTGCTTTGCTTTATCTTGGCCAAGTCGCAGTTGTAAATGATAACTTGTTCTCAACTAGCCTACCTGGTTAAATAAAGGTGAAATAAAAAAAGATTCTCAGTAAATTTTTTGTCTGCATTGTTTTTTTGTTGCAGTGTATTGTGTTTCATGTTCAAGTTTCAAGTTTTAAATGTCACATGCACAAGTACAGTGATTATTTTTTTCTTGTAAGCACTAAACCCAACAATGCAGTAATCAATCAATAAACAAATGAGAAATAAAAATAAGAAATAAGAAGAATTCAAAAAAAGAAGAAAATACTCTATATACAGGGTCCGTTCCAATATTTGCAATATTTGTAGCGGAGGGCAAGATGACTAGGCAACAGGGTGTATGATAAACAGAGTAGCAGCAGTGTAAATGATGGTTGAATGTGAGTGTGCGCGTGTGTAGAGTGACTAGAGTCAGTATACATGTGTGTGCATGTTATGCATGTGTGTTGGAGTGCCAGTGTGCTTCAGTTTATAGAGTCCTTAGAGTGTACATAAAAATGAAGAGTCAACTCAGTCTGTGTATCCATTTGATTAGCTATTTAGCAGTCTTATAGCTTGGGGATAGAAGCTGTTAAGAAGTCTGTTGGTGTCAGAATTGATGCATAGGTACTGCTTCCCATGCGGTAAGCAGAGAGAACAGCCCATGGCTTAGGTGGCTGGAGTCTTTGACAATTTTCCAGGCCTTCCTTACACACCACCTGGTATAGAGGTCCTGGATGGCAGGGAACTTGGCCCCAGTTATGTACTGGGCTGCCGCACTACCCTCTGTAGCGCCATGCGATCGAGGGCAGTGCAGTTGCCATACCACGCAGTGATGCAGCCAGTCAAGATGCTCTCAATGGTGCAGCTGTAGAACTTTCTGAGGGCCCATGCCAAACTTTTTCAACCTCCTCAGGGGGAAGAGGCGCTGTCGCGCCTTCTTCATGACTGTGCACACGTGTGGACCATTTTAAGTTCTTAGTGATTTGTAAACCGAGGAACTTGAAGTTACAGTGTATCCTTTGTTAATGTGAAATTGAACAAAAGCATCTGATGGCAGATAGAAACAGAAGTTCCACACAGTAGGTAGAAAATACAGCATTAAGCTGGTGCAATATGAGATGTGTTATATGACTTTGAAATGTAACACGGCATCCTGAAGTCAAAATCTCCTGGCAATTGAACAATTAAAATCTTATTGTTAAATTTTTCAACTTTTTTTCTTTCTGTTCTCGTTTTAAATGAACCACAAATAAACCTAGAAAAAAAGCAAGTTGCTTTTATTAGTTGCACACTTTATTAGTTGCACGTCTCAGCCTCAGGACCATCCCAAACAGATTACTCTACCGACGCAGAGGAGACTCGAACGTCTTATGTAATGGACGTATCAATGTGAGAGAGAAGAGTTCTTCAAAGGCAATATCTAGAACATGTTTAACTATAAATGACATAGTATGTTCTATGCAGTTCATGTTTTGGGGGTACAGTTATAGCAGAATGTACTGTATCAGGGTTTACTGTGATATGAAGCAGTTGTTTGAACAAATCGTTCACCCCCAAAAAAAAGTAGCCTGACACACTGTTGGGAGTGGGATAACAGGCACATGTGTTCCCCATATTATGATGTTGGCCTAAATGTGAACCATTGGTCTAGCAACAGCAGTGGATCTCCTGCTTCTTTTTTCCTCTCCTCCACCACTTCTCACTCTTCAAAGGATTCAGTGGGGCTAGGATCCTACCTTTTAAAAACGAAACGCTATGTTTAGAACTGATACCACAGAGAAAACAACATCATATGCTTCCATTTTTGTTAGCTTTGGTCTAGAAGTATTGTAGACATTCTTTAAAACATTGACAACATCTGACAATCTTTTATGATGGACTCTCCTCCAGCTAGCATGATAGAGGCAGATGCGCAGCCAGAGGGGCAGCCAACAACTCAACCACTATCTGTCTGATTACGTACCAAATTGCACCATATTCCTTATATAGAACACTACTTTTGACCAGAGCCCTATGTGGGGAATAGGGAATGTGGGGAATAAAGGAATAGGGTGCAATTTGAGATGCATCCTCTGTCTGCAACTTTACGCTACAGATTATGAAAGACACATGAAAAAAACTGTAAACACAACTAATGACTGGGGTTTACATAACATGATGAGACAACATTTGTATACAATATTTATGTGACTTTTGTGATTCGCCACAGACAACAATACTGCATAGATTTACTGCAGAGGATAGGCTGATATGTGTTTTGTTTAGAGTAGTATAAACCCAGGTGAACACCTTTTTCTTATGACCCATTCTGCTCCGTGAAGCTGGGGAGGGACCCACTGCTCATAACATGTCGCTACCAGCGGGATTTGGCAATAACAATAGCAATTTCTAAATGTCCTCATAAATTACATCCAGACGAAAAAATTTATTTCAATATCGCACATTACAAAGCAGGGAAAGAATGAAGGAGATTCATAAACTCTCATGATCTGATAAATGTAGTCAATTACCAATATATAAAACAAGCATTTATTATGGTCCTTTAATCCAGACACATACATTACAAGCAGAGCAAGTGCAACAGGCACTAAGCAGAAATATAAATATACAGTACCAGTCAAAAGTTTTGACACACTTACTCATTCAAGGTTTTTTTTTTTTTTTTTTTTTTTTTTTTACATTGTAGAATAATAGTGAAGACATCAAAACTATGAAATAACATATATGGAATCATTTTGTAACCAAAAAAGTGTAAAAATTAAAAAAGTAGCCACCCTTTGCCTTGATGACAGCTGTGCAGAGTCTTGGCATTCTCTCAACCAGCTTCATGAGATGGTCACCTGGAATGCTTTTCAATTAACAGGTGTGCCTTGTTAAAAGTTAATTTGTGGAATTTCTTTCCTTCTAAATGTGTTTGAGGCAATCAGTTGTGTTGTGACAAGGTAGGGGTGGTGTACAGACAATAGCCCTATTTGGTAAAAGACCAAGTCCATATTATGTCAAGAACAGCTCAAATAAGCAAAGGAAAACGTCTACTTTAAGACATGAAGGTCAGTCAGTGTGGAACATTTCAAGAACTTTTAAAGTTTCTTCAAGTGCAGTCGCAAAAACCATCAAGTGGTATTATGAAACTGGCTCTCATGAGGACCGCCACAGGAAAGGAAGACCCAGAGTTACCTCTGCTGCAGAGGATACGTTCATTAGAGTTACCAGCCTCAGAAATTGCAGCCCAAATAAATGCTTCACAGAGTTCAAGAAACATCAACTGCGTGAATCAGGCCTTCATGGTCGAATTACTGCAAAGAAAGCACTACTAGGACACCAATAAGAAGAAGAGGCTTGCTTGGGCCAAGAAACACGAGCATTTAGACTGGTGGAAATCTGACCTTGGGTCTGATGAGTCCAAATTTGAGATTTTTGGTTCCAACTGCCGTGTCTTTGTGAGACGCAGAGTAGGTGAACGGATGATCTCTGCATGTGTGGTTCCCACCGTGAAGCATGGAGGAGGAGATGTGATGGTGTGGGGGTGCTTAACCAGCACAGCTACCACAGCATTCAGAAGTGATACGACATCCCATCTGGTTTGCGCTTAGTGGGACTATCATTTGTTTTTCAACAGGACAATGACCCAAAACACACCTCCATGTTGTGTAAGGGCTATTTGACCAAGAAGGAGAGTGATGGAGTGCTACGTCAGATGAACTGGCCTCCACAATCACCCAACCTCAACCCAATTGAGATGGTTTGGGATGAGTTGGACCGCAGAGTGAAAGAAAAGCAGCCAAAGTGCTCAGAATATGTGGGAACTCCTTCAAGACGGTTAGAAAAGCATTCCAGGTGAAGCTGGTTGAGAGAATGCCAAGAGTGTGCAAAACTGTGGCTACTTTGAAGAATCTAAAATCAAAATATTTTTTTTATCTGTTTAACACTTTTTTGGTAACTACATGATTACATATGTATTATTTCATAGTTTTGATGTCTTCACTATTATTCTACAATGTGGAAAATAGTAAAAATAAAGAAAACCCCTTGAATGAGTATGTGTGTCCAGGCTTTTGACTGGTATTGTATATACTGTATGTTTTATTGTCACATACACTGGATAGGTGCTGTGAAATGTGTTGTTTTACAGGGTCAGCCGTAGTAGTACCCCGCCCCTGGAGTAAATTAGGGTTCCTCAAGGGCACACTAAGCACTAAGAAGTGCCCTGGGAAGCAGACATCACACAAAGGGAATTTACGTGTTAAGGTCGCTCTGGAATTCACACCAGACACACAGGACGGATGATCATCATTAATCAGCAACTCAATAGTAGTTCCTCGGGTAAATGATGAAGACCATTGTATAAAATATTTATCTACCTATCCAATAAGATTATGGAATCAACAACTGATTCATGCAATACAACACTATAAGGGATCAAATTTAATTAAAGGAAACCTGATATCACCCATATTCTTTAATAAACTTTTGTCTCCCTATGCAACTGTTCAGACCTCACCACCAAAAAAAACTGAAATCTGGCAGAAACCTTCCCTGCTTGATAACTGCTTGATACAACTCTTCCAAACAGCAAGGTAATAACATGGGCATGTGTGTGTGTGTGTGTGTGTGTGTGTGTGTGTGTGTGTGTGTGTGTGTGTGTGTGTGTGTGTGTGTGTGTGTGTGTGTGTGTGTGTGTGTGTGTGTGTGTGTGTGTGTGTGTGTGTGTGTGTGTGTGTGTGTGTGTGTGCCCCAACAGAGCTGTGGAATGAAGCCACAGTCTGTGTTTCTAGTGTCTGTGTTCTTCGACCTCGGTCGGTGTAAGAAAGAAGCAACCAGCTTGGCAGTGTCCGCTTCCTGGAGAGTGTATGTGATTTTTACTCTTCTGCCGTTTCTGGAGCAGACTAACCATGTAGGGTACAGATGAAGAAGAAAAAAGACAGAGCCTTCTGCCAAGTCCATTATGGGTAACGAATAGGGAAAGAATGATTGGTGGTTCTCTCTTACTTCATATTGGACATAGGATCTTCTATAAAATAAAATTTTGAGCATATGACTTGGCCTTGTAGGGTCTAGCGAAATAATACAGTTTGTGTCAGGCTTCCAAATGTCTTGTGGTATTTTGTGTCACTAAAACAGTTGTTTAACTTAAAAAGTATGGAAATATGTACAGATTTTCTGTAAAACATTCTCTAGACATAAGTTATAGCATTCATAGCGGAAATTACTTAGTCTAGTGGAGGAGTAGGCCACTTAATTTCTCATACTTATGTGTGTTGTATTTATATTTAGCCTTTTAGTCCAAGGCTTCCAATCAACAGTTAGATTTTGTCTGGTACTTAAAAAACTATTTCTGAGAAAGGTCTTTATAACATGTTAACAGAGCTGAATACTCAATTCAAAGCTGTGAAACACCTAATTCATTGGAAATAATATTCACTTGTAGAAAATAAGTTAATGTGAGGTTAGTGACTGACCCTGGATCTTTTGCACGGCAGGAGAACATGAGGTAATTAGGAAAAGTGTTCTCCTGAGAGAACATGGGGCCTGTATTTCCGCTACTGACCAGCAGAGGGTAGACAACCTCAACCAGGGTTAAACAAAGTGTCATCGTGGATGGACGTGGGACCCCGCTCAATACCCGGGTGTGTCTATTATGACACCTACTTAGATCACCTTGCTCTATGCAACATCTTACATTTTACTTGAAAATTAATATACTGTTTTATCATAAAAAAATGAAAGACTGTATGTACACCTCATCTATAAAATCTAATAAAATCTAATTTTATTTGTCACATGCGCCGAATACAACAGGTGTAGACCTTACAGTGAAATGCTAACTTACAAGCCTTTAACCAACAATGCAGTTTTAAGAAAATACAAAAAAAAAAGTAAGAGATAAGAATAACAAACAATTAAATAGCAGCAGTAAATAAGAATAGCTGGGCTTCATACAGGGGGTACCGGTACAGAGTCAATGTGCAGGGGCACCAGTGTCGAGGTAATTGAGGTAATATGTAGGTAGAGTTATTAAAGTGACTATGCATAGATAATGGCAGAGAGTACCAGCAGCATAGAAATAGCCTGGGTAGCCATTTGATTAGCTGTTCAGGAGTCTTATGGCTTGGGGTAGAAGATGTTTAGAAGCCTCTTGGACATAGACTTGGCGCTCTCCGGTACCGCTTGCCATGCGGTAGCAGAGAGAACAGTCTATGACTAGGGTGGCTGGAGTCTTTGACAATTTATAGGGCCTTCCTCTGACACCACCTGGTATAGAGATCCTGGATGGAAGGAAGCTTGGCCCCAGTGATATACTGGGCCGTACGCACTACCCTCTGTAGTGACTTGCCGTCGGAGGCCGAGCAGTTGCCATAACAGGCAGTGATATAACCAGTCAGGATGTTGTCGATGGTGCAACTGTAGAACTTCTTTGAGGATCTGAGGACCTACGCCAAATCTTTTCAGTCTCCTGAGGGGGAATAGGTTTTGTCGTTCTCTCTTCACGACTGTCTTGGTGTGCTTGGACCATGTTAGTTTATTGGTGATGTGGACGCCAAGGAACTTGAAGCCCTCAACCTGCTCCAATACAGCCCCGTCGATGAGAATGGGGGCGAGCTCAGTCCTCCTTTTCCTGTAGTCCACAATCATCTCCTTTGTGACGTTGAGGGAGAGGTTGTTGTCCTTGGTTGTTGTTGTCCAAACTCGTCATTAAGCTCGAGACCCTAGGTCTCGACCCCGCCCTGTGCAACTGGGTCCTGGACTTCCTGACGGGCCGGCCCAAGGTAATGAGGGTAGGAAACACCATCTCCACCGCGCTGATCCTCAACACTGGGGCCCCACAAAAGTGCCTTCTCAACCCTCTCCTGTACTCCCTGTTCACCCATGACTGCGTGGCCAAGCACGGCTCCAACTCAATCATCAAGTTTGCTGACTACACTACAGTGGTGGGCTTGATTACCAACAACGACGAGACGGCCTACAGGGAGGAGGTGAGGGCCCTCGGAGTGTGGTGTCAGGAAAATAACCTCTCACTCAACATCAACAAAACTAAGGAGATGATCGTGGACTTCAGGAAACAGCAGAGGGAGCACCCCCCCCTATCCACATCGACGGGACATTAGCGGAGAAGGTGGAAAGTTTTAAGTTCCTCGGCATACACATCACGGACAAACTGTAATGGTCCACCCACACAGACAGCGTGGTGAAGAAGGCGCAACAGCGCACTCACAAACTTCTACAGATGCACAATCGAGAGCATCCTGTCGGGCTGTATCACCGCCTGGTACGGCAACTGCTCTGCCCACAACCGTAAGGCTCTCCAGAGGGTAGTGAGGTCTGCACAACGCATTACCGGGGGGTCAACTACCTGCCCTCCAGGAAACCTATACCACCCGATGTCACAGGAAGGCCAAAAAGATAATCAAGGACAACAACCACCCGAGCCACTGCCTGTTCACCCCGCTATCATCCAGAAGGCGAGGTCAGTACAGGTGCATCAAAGCTGGGACCGAAAGACTGAAAAACAGCTTCTACCTCAAGGCCATCAGACTGTTAAACAGCCATCACTAACATTGAGTGGCTGCTGCCAACATACTGACTTACATCTCTAGCCACTTTAAATAATAGAAAATTGGATGTAACAAATGTATCACTAGCCACTTTTAACAATTTTGTGTATAATGTTTACATATCCGACATTACTCATCTCATATGTATATACTGTACTCTATACCATCTACTGAATCTTGCCTATGCCGTTCGGCCATCGAATTAAATCTCTAGCCACTTTAATAATTAAAAAGTGGATGTAAAATGTGTCACTAGCCACATTAAACAATGCCATTTATATAATGTTTACATATCCTACATTACTCATCTCATATGTATATACTGTACTCTATACCATCTACTGCATCTTGCCTATGCCGGTCAGCCATCGCTCATCCATATATTTATATGTACATACTCGTATTCATTCCTTTACACTTGTGTGTACAAGGTAGTTGTTGTGAATTTGTTAGATTACTTGTTAGATACTACTGCATGGTCGGAACTAGAAGCACAAGCATTTCGCTACACTCGCATTAACATCTGCTAACCATGTGTATGTGACAAATAACATTTGATTTGATTTGATTTGTACCACACGATCAGGTCTCTGACCTCCTCCCTATAGGCTGTCTCATCGTTGTCAGTGATCAGGCCTACCACTGTTGTGTCATCAGCAAACTTAATGATGGTGTTTGAGTCGTGCCTGGCCATGCAGTCATACGTGAACAAGGAGTACAGGAAGGGACAGAGCACACACCCATGAGGGGCCCCCGTGTTGAGGATCAGAGTGGCGGATGTGTTGTTACCTACCCTTACCACATGGGGCGTCAGGAATTCCAGGATCCAGTTGCAGAGGGAGGTGTTTAGTCCCAGGATCCTTAGCTTAGTGATAAGCTTTGAAGGCACTATGGTGTTGAACGCTGAGCTGTAGTCAATGAATACCATTGTCACATAGGTGTTCCTTTTGTCCAGGTGTGAAAGGACAGTGGAGTGCAATAGAGATTACATCATCTGTGTATCTGTTGGTCCGATACGCAAATTGGAGTGGGTCTAGGGTTTCTGGGATAATGGTGTTGATGTGAGCCATGACCAGCCTTTCAGAGCATTTCATGGCTACAGACGTGAGTGCCACGGGTCTGTAGTCATTTAGGCAGGTTACCTTAGGGTTCTTGGGCACAGGGACTATGGTGGTCTGCTTGAAACATGTTGGTATTACAGACTCAGACAGGGACAGGTTGAAAATGTCAGTGAAGACACTTGCCAGTTGGTCAACGCATGCTCGGAGTACACATCGTGGTAATCTGTCTGGCCATGCGGCCTTGTGCATGTTGACCTGTTTAAAGGTCTTACTCACAACGGCTGCGGAGAGCGTGACCACGCAGTTGTCCGGAACAGCTGATGCTCTCATGCATGTTTCAGTGTTACTTGCCTCGAAGCGAGTATAGAAGTTGCTTAGCTCGTCTGGTAGGCTCGTGTCACTGGGCAGCTCTCGACTGTGCTTCCCTTTGTAGTTTGTAATAGTTTGCATTCCCTGCCACATCCGACGAGCATTGGAGCTGGTGTAGTACGATTAGATCTTAGTCCTGTATTGACGCTTTGCCTGTTTGATGGTTCGGGGCATAGTGGGATTTCTTATAAGCTTCCGGGTTAGAGTCCTGCTCCTTGAAAGCGGCAGCTGTACCCTTTAGCTCGGAGCGAATGTTGCCTGTAGTCCATGGCTTCTAGTTGGGGTTTGTACGTACAGTCACTGTGGGGACGACGTCCTCCATGCACTTATTGATAAAGCCAGTGACTGATGTGGTGTACTCCTCAATGCCATCGAAGAATCTCGGAACATATTCCAGTCTGTGCTAACAGAACGGTCTTGTAGTTTAACATCTGCTTCATCTGACCACTTTTTTATAGACCGAGTCACTGGTGCTTCCTTCTTTAATTTTTGCTTGTAAGCAGGAATCAGGAGGATAGAATTATGGTCAGATTTGCCAAATGGAGGGCGAGGGAGAGCTTTGTACTCTGTGAGAGCTGTGTGGAGTAAAGGTGGTCTAGAATTATTTTCCCTACGGTTTCACATTTAACATGCTGATCAATTTTGGTAAAACTGATTTAAGTTTCCCTGCATTAAAGTCCCCTGCCACTAGGAGCGTCGCCTCTGGATTAACATTTTCCTTAGTGCCAGCATCGGTCTGTGGTGGTATGTACTGTAAACAGCTATGAAAAATACAGATGAAAACTTTCTAGGTAGATAGTGTGGTCTACAGCTTATCATGAGATACTCTACCTCAGGCAAGCAAAACCTTGAGACTTCCTTAGATATCGTGCACCAGCTGTTGTTCACATATATGCATAGGCCTCCGACCCGAGTCTTACCAGAGGCTGGTGTTCTATCCTGCCGATAGAGTATCCTGCCGATAGCTGTATGTTCTTAATGTCGTCGTTCAGCCACGACTCGGTGAAACATAAGATATTACAGTTTTCAATGTCCCGTTGGTAGGAGATACATGCTTTCATTTCGTCCCATTTATTTTCCAGCAATTAAACGTTATCTAGCAGGACGGAAGGCAAAGGCAGATTGGCTACTCGTCGCTTGATCCTCACAAGGCAGCCTGATCTTTTTCCGCAAAATCTCAGTTTCCTTCTCCAGCGAATAACAGGGATCTGGGCCTGGTCGGGTGTCTGTAATATATCCCTCCCCCCTCTGACTCATTGAAGAAAAACTCTTTGTCTAATCTGAGGTGAGTAATCGCAGTTCTGATGTCCAGAAGCTCTTTTCGGTCATAAGAGATGGTAGCAGCAACATTATGTACAAAACAAGTTACGAACAATACGAAAACACTAACAAAATAGCATGGTTGGTTAAGACGGCAGCCATCATTGTCACTTTATATTGAAAGGGTTACTTTACCTCAGGACATAAAACAATCTCATTATTATATGATTATATAAACTAAGGACATATCCTCATGGTTATTTATACAAATATGTTAGGCACAAATCTATTAGGCACAAATAAGGGATAATCTAATGTGTTATTATGTGGCAGTTAAATTACAAAACCACCTATGCAATAAAAATGACCACATTCTAGGTAAACACTTACACAGTACACAACCTTTGAGTGTGGTTTGGTAAGTAATAAACTTGTTAACAATGTTGGCACCTAAATATAAATAGTTTTTTCACATAAGCCACTTACAATCACCAGCAACACTTTATCAAAAACAGCAGAGCACAAAGTAGGGTAGTTGGTAGCAGCTACGCTGAAAGCATATTGTATGTATCACTGTTAAATTGCCATATATATCTAATTCTAGATAATGAAGCAGTGGCTTCAGCTTATAAAACAAATACCCTGTGGTTACCAACAGTGCATATTGATGGCAATTACGTGGTATGTAGCATATGTGTAAACTGTACTGTGTGTTATTCAATCTGCACAAAGAGAGAGTGCCGACCATATAGGCACTCTGCTTGTTTTTAAATATACTGTATAGCCGACATGCCTTGTTTCTTGCCACACAAAAAACTGTTTACATACACACAAGCCTCATCTAAAGTGTTTAAGTCATCGCGGCAAGCAACATGCTAACATCATTATAACATAATTTCATCAAGCAAAATTAGATGGCATACTCATTAGATGGCATACTGTATGTGTATTCACAGGCACACATATTAGTATGTTAAAGGTGCAATCTGCGATTGCTACATACATTTTAGGACTTTTCAATTCATGATATATAGCCATTGGTTGTTGACGAGTATACTTTATAAATGCCCCATGAGCTTAGTTAAACTGTCCAACCCCATCAGAACCCAAAATATAAGCTTCTTTGTTTGTAAACAATGTAATTGTAAATAATCACTGTTTAGCCTCAAAACATGGTTCAAACTACCATGGATGGTCAGTCCTGCATCTATAGCTCTGTCAATTAATTTGAGAATTTTTACATTTTTTCAGCCCCGTCTCTCAACAGTGGTGGGATGTATACTTTGTTATTGCAGATCGCCCCTTTTAAGACATACTTATTTAAACGCATGCAGTGGAGGCACACATATTAGCACTCTGGATAAATATCCTTGGATAAATAACCCATTAAACACAACACAGATCATTCATGTGTTGTTTTATGAAAGTCTCAATCTTCCTCAAGTACAAATGTCTGTCTATACGGCTGAGAAGAAGAAGAAAAAACTGTTCTTACTTCTAAAATAAAACAGATATTTAACTTGGCTCAGGGTTAGTTTTAGCTTCTGATGGTAATGATATTATAAAATGACTACTGGACAAACCCCATAAATAACTCCACTGTGTGGTTTCCAGACAGATAGAATGCTGCCTAGGAAGTACAGATTTATAAATGCATCTTGTTGAAGGCACAAACTCACTGCGAATTCACTCCAATCCCCACTGAAAAGTATAACGAAGTTTGAACAGTTCCCTTATCAGATATTGGCCCAGCTTCTTTTTATATCATTTACATTTTAAATCTGTTTTGGAAAGGAGAGTAAACGCTCTTTCCCAAGAAATACTTTTTATTTCATTATCTCATGTTTTGTTAAGCTAAAAATATCTACCTGGAACAGAATTTGCATTAATGTTTTCTTTAAAAGATTTACCACCAGTTGCCCTATGAATGATCTTATTAGGGGGGCCCAATTGCAGTACAGTATGTAAAAACATGGACAGAGCCAAATACTGTATCTCAGCTTACAAAGCTTCTGCTAATATTTAATAGTCATAGACCATAGAGATAAGAAATATTGTCATTCATATTTCATTACTATAGCGTAAATCTATTTAATTAGTACCCAAAAAATAAACACATTTGAATTTCAGTTAATTTCGTAAATTACTATACCGTAAATATATGACTAACCATAATATCATATGATTGCAGTTACATCAGGTCATGGCCCTAAACAATATGTATGCACAAGTCCAAATAAACTGACCGGTAATCACAGAGCAAGAGAGAGAGGGGAGAATTCCTCTCTAATCAGGCAGTGGAAGAGGTATTCCCAGTCAGTCTGGGTCAGTGGCGCGTTGGTCCTCTCTCTCTTTTCCTTTTGTGTTTTGACACATTAATATTCACCATATGCACTGTCAGTCCTTTCAGAGCCGCGTTTCATTTATGCTCTGTGGTGTGGGTAAACAGTGTGCCCAGCTGCTGTTTTTAGACAGCTCTGCTCTCTTCTCTCATATGCGTTGGCTCACACGTGCACCCAAATAGGCCTAGTGTGTGTCAGAACGAGGAATCCACAAACCCAGTCCAACCACTTCTATAAACATCCTACTACAAAGCAGACGCTTTAAAACAGGAGCACATTATATATACTTTTTTATCTAACGTCTGTTTGTTATGTTGATCGACTACTTTATAAAATGTACGCAAAGCAGGCAGGTGGAATTATGTTAAGGAGATTACATATTGTTCCCTCTCGGATGACATTATGACTATTGTGACTATCACAATTCTACAGACACAGAGCCATACCTTAAAGGCATTACTTTTTTTTGACAATTTCAAGAAGTTTGAATATTGAGTCTGCATCAAAATTGCTGTATGGATCACAGGAAAAGGACCTGGATTTGATTGTTTCCTGTCCATTGTGAACTTCCTGGCCTGCTAGAATAGTAGATGTTTTCAACAGAACAGAATAACATATTTTTTTGTGAAATTCAGCAGTCCTGGGCCAGACCTCTACAGGATTTACTGTACTGTACCTTGAGGTACTTGACCAGTTTCTTGACCAGCTCCTTGTCCTGCTCACTCTCAGATGAACTCTCGCTGAAGTCATCGGCGCCTCCTCCTGGGGATTATTCGATACAACAAGCACCATTAACAATCTATTATTAATCGGGAATTGTCAGGTTTGAACTTTCTCACAATCTAAGCAGCAGCAGCCATGAATAGAGAGAGGGATTAAAGTAATGGGCGAACGGGTGTCGTCATCATACTAAACAAAGCAGGCTTCTCTTTTTCTAGCATAGCCTTCATACCATAAACGCCAACAGAAATGCAGATGGCTTTTAAAGTCAGTTGCACCACTCAAATAACTGTATCATGAAAACTGTGCACCGCGGAGCAATGAAATTTGGTACATGTTCAAATGGGGCCGCGGGGAGATGGTTCCTATTTACACAGATCACATTTCCAGGGGAGGCCATTATCAGAGTAAATCAGCCGATATGACCGTTTCTCAGGCAACGCAGACGGGCCATGATAAACACTCTGCCAAGCCTTAATTAAGCAGTGAAGCGCTGTTCCGATGTGTCTGCTATGACTACTGGTCTGGAGTAACGCTAGTAGGCTCCCAAAGGTCCCTTTCTGTACGTCTAACAAGTTTCTCTGGTTCAAGGCGGGGAAAAGCTATCAGCAGAACAGTGGCTAGAGTCGGCCCAGTAACTTTACTAGCGGACCTGTATACACTGGCAGTCACAATTATGGGGACAGCTGGAAACATTGCTGCCAGGCACCAGAGGAAAGGCAGGGAAAGCGTACATCAGACCCATACATTGGCTTATATAAAACCACTTATTATCAGTTTCCACAGAAACTATCACTACAGGTCAAAGAGTTGTGCCAAACGTTTTCTGTGACTTCAGCAATCTCCTTCCTGTAAGCTGCTTGCTCTTCTGTAGAACTAGAAGGGTTCCTCATTTATGAAGTGTGAGGAGAAAACCCTACCAGGTGACTTAAGTTTTATGAGATGACTGCCTACCAGGTGAGGCGGACACAGAGAAATCTGCTTTCTTCTGCATCTTCTCCTCCGTCTCAGCAAACATCTCATTTGCTGCACTCCTTTTGGATTTCTTCTCATCTGCTTCCTTAGAAAAATGTAATAAAATAAGATGGGACATCATTAAGTTATTTATCGTAACATACCATCATCATTTATGCATTGAGGGAGAAGAGATTTTTGGCTTTTTTGTTGTTGTCGTTTTAGATAGCTTTTATCCAGAGCCAGCTGCCTCAAAATGGGGACACTTATCACAAGGTACAGCTGCAAAAGCTAAAACCCCTGCTAGATCTATTTATCAATCAAAGAACATGTGATACATAATTTTTGTGAATTTTACTCCTGCGCCCAAACTTTTTTGTCTGAAATTGTACAGAGAGGTTCCAAGCAGTGAACACATCGATTAACTGGGATCTTACATATAATCAGGACTATTTGTGCTTGCCCTGAAAAATGTAAAGCCATATAAACCATCTCTTTATAATGTGTGACTGCTGGCATGTAGAGAAGACACACTGAGACACATGCAACCAGTGGAGTGCGCGACTCCAGCACTACTTCCTTCTTAAAATCTCATCTATTGGAGCAGAAAGTTCCCGCCACATACAGTACGTGGTAGCGTTGCAAATATTTCAAAAGACATCTAATATATGGAGTGGAATTATCACATACTCATATGGCGATGCAAGACCAAGGTTCTTCCATTTCAAAGACGGTTCTAATTGTTTTTTGCCGCCTGGCTTGTTCTGCACAAGCTGTTGTCTCGCCTTCTCATGCACATTCTTTTCCTGATGCTCGTAAGACCTCTGGGGTTGGCCTTGTTCCTCTGTATCAACCAATTCCACATGTTGGATCTTTTGTGTTGATGGAGGTTTTTCTTGAACGGCAAAATCCTGTTGAGGAAAAAAATAAGTGAGGAAAAAGGACCTCTCAATTTGCACCGAAATGCTAGCAGTGAAATTTACAATAAATTTGGGCCGTAAAATTATATGGACTTGGGTTGTTAAAAAAGTTCTTCCTCTGAATGATTGTTCTTTTAACAAAGTCTTCGGTCCTTTTGTGATTTTTTTCAAGTTATAAACCATATTTTCCATTCTGGAGCTGACATGTTGCCTCCTTATTCAGTTATTTGAGAGACACATCACACATTGGTGTCTGAAGGGGTGCCATTCAATTCTTCTCAGCCCAAGAAGAACCATATAAAAACGAATCAGGGTTTGTATCAGTGACTGTTCATAATAAAACAGAATTTTCTCAACATTCTGTACTGCAGCAGAATAACAATTCAGCCTTTATTATTGAGCGACAGAAATAAAATGACACATTCCCAGTGCTTTACTACACAGAAGATCCCCTCTATTAATTGGCCGAACAATATCAAATGTTTATTGTTTCTTTACATTCCTCGCGCTAAAACCTTGCAGCTTGTCACAGACAAAGGAGAGCCTTTGTGTCACTGTTATTCAGAGATGATTTTTACATTTTTTTACCGAACTTTACAACCTAACATAAGAATGCCAACAAGACACATATGCATGGTTCGCAGGCAGGTAATGTTTTTTAATCACAGGCACCTGCTAGGCAGGAAATAGCTCGCCTCGGACTACCATTGCTCGCAATAAGCAAAATTGTCGGGGTTTTTTTTAGAAGTAAAGGGGGAGAAACAATTATCATGGAATACTATGGCTGTGTTCATACGCTCGGGCCAAGCACGCTAGGTCACTTTCCAAAACCGGCTTGTTTGTCATAAAACCCAAAGTGACCTGCTGTTGGAACAATGCAGGCCAATTCAGGCCACTATGGCTGCATTTCAGGTGTCCAACCGTACCTCTTTTTTATGATACCTGAAATGGACAGAAGGAAACATTCCAAACTCTATGGCACGTTACAGCAGCACACATAGCACAGCACAGGGACGGCTCTGTCAGAGCAAGTGCACAGACACTTTAAGCAGGTCTGACGTCTGCCTGCCCGCAACTCTCCTCAGACTTTTGTCGGACTCTGCAACACTTTTTATTTTACTACAGGCGACTTCCAAATCATTACATTGGCACTATTCATCTTTCTCCACTTGTGCCTTGTTCCAAGCCCTCACTGAGAGACCCGAGACTCCAAATATTTACACATGTTTATTGGACTTGTATCCATTGTATCTAATTACTTTCTCCATACAGTGATGGAAAATAAGCTAAATAGTAGCTGTCAGTGGAAGGGCTGTGCGAGGCTCCGTGTGGAGAGTGAACATGACAGCAGAGATTGATTTCAGGATTTGAAAAACAAAAATCTGAGGGTGCTTTTGCATTTTTGTATGTGATCACGCATGCAGAACACACAGACAGACACCATGTCCAATTGATAATTACATCGTAGTTTAAAAAATGAGTCAGTCCAACACTACACAGAGAGGTTGAATATCGGACTGCGGTGTGTGTCCCTGGTGCTGCACTCTTCTCCTCTGGCTGCCTCTTGCTTATTTGATTGAGAATGTCTGATCTAATAAAACTGTGAAAAATTATCTGCTTCCTCAATGCTGGAAACGAGTAGATCATGTTCAGAGATTGGTGTTGTTATCTTTGGCTATCAACCTTTCAGGCTTCATGTTGACTTGGAACACCACCACTTTGGGCTCTTAGTGCTGCAATCAGAGAGCGGGTCCCAGCCGGAGCTATTTCAGATAGTGTTTCTGACCTGACACGGACTAGAGCCTATTCCTTTCATGGGCCACTTGGAAGGGATCTTGTCCTCAAGAGTGAGTGCAATTACTTTATTACTGTATGTCTGAAAAGGTTTATACAGTACTGTGCAGCAGTGCCTGTTGCATCATAGCAATTATATTGTCAATCAATAGAAAATACCTTTATCTGCAATCAAATCAGCAGTCACCGCTGAGTCAAGCTGATCCTTTCACACAGAAGAGGTATACTTTAAGTAATGCAGAGAGAAAATAGTTTGGTGGGGCGTAAAAAGGCCAGAAAAAAATGGCCTGATTTGAGTGCAGAACACTCCATTACATTACCATCACCATGCCATGACTTGGATATCACTGTAGTAATGTCAAATCAAGTCAAAGTTTAATAGTCACGTGCGCCGAATACAACAGGTGTAGACCTTACAGTGAAATGCTTACTTACAGGCTCTAACCAATAGTGCAAAAAAGGTATTAGGTGAACAACAGGTAAGTAAAGAAAAAAAAACAACAGTAAAAAGACAGGCTATATACAGTAGCGAGGCTATATACAGTAGCGAGGCTACATACAGACACCGGTTAGTCAGGCTGATTGAGGTAGTATGTACATGTAGCTATGGTTAAAGTGACTATGCATATATGATGAACAGAGAGTAGCAGTAGCGTAAAAAAGGGGTTGGCGGGTGGTGGGTGACGGGACTCAATGCAGATAGATAGCCCAGTTAGCCAATGTGCGGGAGCACTGGTTGGTCGGCCCAATTGAGGTAGTATGTACATGAATGTATAGTTAAAGTGACTATGCATATATGATAAACAGAGAGTAGCAGCAGTGTAAAAAGAAGGGTTGGGGGGGGCACACAATGCAAATAGTCCAGGTAGCCATTTGATTACCTGTTCATGGGAGAAAGAAGTATGCAGAGAAAACCTGTGACTTAATTTGTATCTCAGCAAACTCATTCACAGTTGTGTTTTACGGCCCACTGTCCATCATCCTCAGAACGACCGACGGGTTCAGCCTCATAGCATCACTCAGCACAGACACAGGACTCATAAAACATTAAAGCCTGGATGGCCTTTTTACACAGTGAGCGCAGCAGCCTGGCACTGCTCATTTGGGGTTTATACATCCCTCACTTACACTTCACTCAACTCAACCCATCTCTGTGGCACTAAAGGTTCTATCACCAGCTATAAATACGTCAAACTTGCTGGTCAAACATAATTCAATTGAAAGAAATTATGAGGTGGCTCTTTTTCATTAATAATGTAGTTGTTTAAAATTGGGTAGAACAGATTGTACTTCAGACAACTCTTGTACGTCAAAGAAGACATTTCCTTTGTCTTGAGCTATTGTCCATAAAGCAAGCACTCACTTACCAGTTCCTGAAACTGTGGTGGAATAGACTAAATATATTATTTTTCGCCCCACTTTATATCTGCAAACTATATTATTGTGATAACATCTATTCATTTATCTTAAAGAGAAAGACTTGTAGAAAGGGGTAAAAGGAAACCAGTCTTAATAATCACATTTCTGTTTCAATAGCTCAAGTACAGAATTATCGTGATCATAAAGCAGCCCAGGAGAAATCATCAGGAGCAACACTGATAATAGTCTTTGCTAACAGAAATGAACAATGTAAAGTGAAAAAATACTATTATTAGTTTAGGTACACTATTTGTTGTAACCAGTTTACCCATAAGACTGTCCAAATAGACAAAAGGAAACAAATAAATATACAAATATATATATCATTATAATTATATCAATTATATAACATATTTGGTGTCATTTCTTAGATTATAACTACTATGTAGAATGTAGAAAGTGTATAGCTAGCTTGCCTGTAAATTATATAACATTTTCCAACAATAGATTATTGAGCCACTCATGACAAAAAATATGTCCAAATATTCAGATGATAAACACATTTTTTCCCACCAAAGCTTGAAGCCATTATTTGATAATTTATCAAATCACTTAAGCAGGAAACAGCACTACTGAATGAATCACTGGCATTTCAGAGCAACACATGATTCTGTCTGTGTGAGTAACTGGACTGTTTTATTATTTAAAAAAAAAGTACATTCTTTTCAACTGGGGTGATTTGGAAAGTAAGGTTAGGTAGTGAGGCTACAGCTTCAGAGAGTTTTCGTTTCAATCTGACAGCCAGACACTAGCTCACAAGTGAGGACGAGTGCAGATACTGATTCACAATCTTAAACTCAAACTACTATGTATAAGAGAATATAATCTATGATCAGACAAATGCGTACTGCTACATCAGATTACCGACAGAGCAAATTTTACTCAAGAGAAAACAACAACCTATTGTTTGAGATACTGCTCCTCGATGTCAAAACCTAGCTGTTTATTTATGTTCTCAGCAAAGTGGGGAGACTTGCTTTTCAGAAGTGTTACCAGGTCTTTGTAAACATCGCTTGTTCTGTCATAGGCATTTTCCTCACCTTCCTGGCTTATGCCCTGTGAAGACAAAGATGACATTTGATTTATCAAATAAATATTACAGTATTACCATCTGTCAGAACAACTGAGGTTAGAGTGCCAAGGTATCAAAATGCAGCTTCACAGGCTGGAATTCAAAACCAGTGTGCACCGCCTCTAACCACTACACACATTATGCTAAACTCTGTAATCTTTGAGGTTTCATTTGTGTAAATATACCACAATGTCAAACATGTTGGAATACGGGTTTCAGTGTCCTGAACTGAACCATTTCCAGGTGAGGAAAGGGAGACGGGAAACGTACTAACGGGCAGGCAGGCAGTGACGGAGGGAGTGAAAGACACTGAGCCATGTAAAATGTTCTCTTTCTTAATTGCACACACGTTGCGGTCAATGGGGTTGTTTTAGACGTTTACCACCACAGGGCAAACTTGGAATCCAACCACACAATGAACGTTACATCAGTACATAAATCGCTAAACTTTTCAGTGATATTTACCTAATGTTTCGGAAACTTTATGGGCCATCATTAAGGAGACATTGTATAGCTTAAACAATTATATTAATATTAATATATTTCTTGACTTCCCGTGGTTGTTCTCCTGGGCTGATAACAATTGCCAAGTAAACATGTGCTGAAATATGTAGATTATTACATTCATTGATGCCTAAAGCATTTATGACAAAACACATCCTGTAGACCAGAAAGAAAATCTAATGCTGAGTGTAGAACACGCCTGACTAAAATTCAGGTAATGAAAACTGACATTCAGTGACTAATCTATCTCTATCTATCTTACTCCATTGAGAAAGACTCCAGCTGTACTGATGGTGATGTGCAGGGGTTGAGTGTCAAACGGCTGTATCACCAGGTAACAGATCTCACCTTGCACCTGCCTTCAAGGAGGAGTGTGACAGCCATTGGGGAATTCATAATCTACTGAAAAAGAAGAAGATGCCAGAGCATGTCAGTTCAGTGTACAATGTACTTTAATCAAGACAATATACAATAGTGCTCGATAGGGAATTAGGTGCAAAATCATACCGGCTGTATTTCTGTATTTTGAAAGTTATATATCTTGAAAACTGGGCAGCTACAAAGAGAAGCACAGCCGCGAGCTGCCCAGTGACACAAGCCTACCAGACGAGCTAAATTACTTATGTGCTCGCTTCGAGGCAAGTAACACTGAAACATGCATGATAGAATCAGCTGTTCCGGATAACTGTGTGATCACGCTCTCCGTAGCTGATGTGAGTAAGACCTTAAAACAGGTCAACATCCACAAGGCCGCAGGGCCAGACAGATTACCAGGACGTGTACTTGCCCTTTCCCACCTGGACAAAAGGAACACCTATGTGAAAATGTTATTCATTGACAACAGCTCAGTGTTCAAAACCATAGTGCCCTCAAAGCTCATCACTAAGCTAAGGACCTTGGGACTAAACACCTCCCTCTGCAACTGGATCCTGGACTTCCTGAAGGGCCGCCTCAGGTGGTAAGGGTAGGTAACAACACATCCGCCACGCTGATCCTCAACACGTGGGCCCCTCAGGGGGTGCGTGCTCAGTCCCCTCCTGTACTCCCTGTTCACTCATGACTGCATGGCCAGGCACGACTCCAACACCATCATTAAGTTTACTGATGACACAACAGTGGTAGGCCTGATCACCGACAACGATGAGACAGCCTATAGGGAGGAGGTCAGAGACCTGACCATGTGGTGCCAGGACAACAACGTCATCAAGACAAAGGACTACAGGAAAAGGAGCATGCCCCCATTCTCATCGACGGGGCTGTAGTGGAGCAGGTTGAGAGCTTCAAGTTCCTTGGTGTCCACATCACCAACAAACAATCATGGTCCAAACACACCAAGTCAGTCGTGAAGCGGGCACAACAAAACCTATTCCCCCCCTCAGGAGACTGAAAAGATTCGGCATAGGTCCTCAGATCCTCAAAGAAGTTCTACAGTTGCACCATCGAGAACATCCTGACTGGTTACATCACTGCCTGTTATGGCAACTATTCGGCCTCCGACCGCAAGGCACTACAGAGGGTAGTGCGTACGGCCCAGTACATCACTGGGGCCAAGCTTCCTTCCATCCAGGATCTCTATGCCAGGTGGTGTCATTTTTTTAAAGACTCCAGCCACCTTAGTCATAGACTGTTCTCTCTTCTACCGCACGGCAAGCAGTACCGGAGCGCCAATTCTAGGTCCAAAGGGCTTCTTAACAGCTTCTATCCCCAAGCCATAAGGCTCCTGAACATCTAATCAAATGGCTATCTAGACCCCTCTTTTATGCTGAAGCTACTCTCTGTTTATTATCTATGCATAGTCACTTTAACTCTACGTAATTGTACATATTGCTTTTGTTATTTTACTGCTGCTCTTTAATTATTTGTTACTTTTATTTTTTATTTTCCCATTTTTACTTAAACTAATTTTTCTTAACTTCATAAAGCATTGTTGGTAAGCATTTGACTGTATGGTTGCATTGTTGTATTTGGCGCATGTGACAAATACAATTTGATTTGATTTAACTTGATTGCTGACATGCAAAACATTTTGGGACTAAATCAACAATGGACTAATGAAACAAATTAAACATAGACTAAAGAAACAAATACCAAAATATCGTTTTTGGGTGGAGTTTTCCTTTAAGGTATGTAGGAGGAGAGGATCAGGGGGGAAATAAAGTTCCAATACAGGTTCAAAGAGTGCAGTATCACAGGAAGAGAAATCATCGAGGGTGCCAGTTCTGCCAGCGAGGATGATGGATCATTCCACCATAGAGAGAGCACAAGTCTGCGTCCCAAATAGAACCGTATTCCTTATTGAGTGCACTACTTTTTACCAGGACCTATAGGGCTCTGGACAAAGTATTGTACAATATAGGGAATAAGTTGCCATTTGGGACAAAGCCCAGGTCTGAAGACAGCAGCCCAGGTTACTTAGAGCTTGCTGTGATTTCACTCCCTGATAAATCATCCTCTAAAAACAGCTAGGCTGCAGAGGATCATGACACACAAACCACCATATTTTAATGTGCCCGGTATCACAGGTTGGAGGCTATTTACATAGAAGGTTTAAATGTTCCTCTGCATAAGAGGACACATTTTTCAAAATACTGAATTTATCACTATGGTACTGTGGTATGTAGACTTCAACACCCTTTTCTCCCCTTCACTGCAGAAGTGTTTCAACAGCTCGACAACATTCTTCACTGTGGCAAGACTAAGCCTAACCTTTCTGTACAAAAAAACCCAACAAAAACTAATACAGATAATTCATCTTGGGCCCATTTGTGGTTCTTCTATCTAGTAAGAAACTGTTTCTAATCAGAGTCAACCCCATGTGTTTGGACTTGTCTGAAGTCAAGTGGGAGTCAGGGTGTATTAAGATGGATTGATTCGTTATTGATACAGTGGGGCAAAAAAGTATTTAGTCAGCCACCAATTGTGCAAGTTCTCTCACTTAAAAAGATGAGAGAGGCCTGTAATTTTCATCATAGGTACACTTCAACTATGACAGACAAAATGAGGAAAAGAAATCCAGAAAATCACATTGTAGGATTTTTTATGAATTTATTTGCAAATTATGGTGGAAAATAAGTATTTGGTCACATACAAACAAGCAAGATTTCTGGCTCTCACAAACCTGTAACTTCTTCTTTAAGAGGCTCCTCTGTCCTCCACTCGTTACCTGTATTAATGGCACCTGTTTGAACTTGTTATCAGTATAAAAGACACCTGTCCACAACCTCAAACAGTCACACTCCAAACTCCACTATGGCCAAGACCAAAGAGCTGTCAAAGGACACCAGAAACAAAATTGTAGACCTGCACCAGGTTGGGAAGACTGAATCTGCAATAGGTAAGCAGCTTGGTTGGAAGAAATCAACTGTGGGAGCAATTATTAGGAAATGGAAGACATACAAGACCACTGATAATCTTCCTCGATCTGGGGCTCCACGCAAGATCTCACCCGTGGGGTCAAAATGATCACAAGAACGGTGAGCAAAAATCCCAGAACCACACGGGGGGACCTAGTGAATGACCTGCAGAGAGCTGGGACCAAAGTAACAAAGCCTACCATCAGTAACACACTACGCCGACAGGGACTCAAATCCTGCAGTGCCAGACGTGTCCCCCTGCTTAAGCCAGTACATGTTCAGGCCCGTCTGAAGTTTGCTAGAGAGCATTTGGATGATCCAGATGAGGATTGGGAGAATGTCAGATGAAAGCAAAATAGAACTTTTTGGTAAAAACTCAACTCGTCGTGTTTGGAGGACAAAGAATGCTGAGTTGCATCCAAAGAACACCATACCTACTGTGAAGCATGGGGGTGGAAACATCATGATTTGGGGCTGTTTTTCTGCAAAGGGACCAGGACGACTGATCCGTGTAAAGGAAAGAATGAATGGGGCCATGTATCGTGAGATTTTGAGTGAAAACCTCCTTCCATCAGCAAGGGCATTGAAGATGAAACGTGGCTGGGTCTTTCAGCATGACAATGATCCAAAACACACCGCCCGGGCAACGAAGGAATGGCTTCGTAAGAAGCATTTCAAGGTCCTGGAGTGGCCTAGCCAGTCTCCAGATCTCAACCCCATAGAAAATCTTTGGAGGGAGTTGAAAGTCCGTGTTGCCCAGCGACAGCCCCAAAACATCACTGCTCTAGAGGAGATCTGCATGGAGGAATGGGCCAAAATACCAGCAACAGTGTGTGAAAACCTTGTGAAGACTTACAGAAAACGTTTGACCTCTGTCATTGCCAACAAAGGGTATATAACAAAGTATTGAGATAAACTTTTGTTATTGACCAAATACTTATTTTCCACCATAATTTGCAAATAAATAAATTAAAAATCCTACAATGTGATTTTCTGGATTTCTTTTTCTCATTTCGTCTCTCATAGTTGAAGTGTACCTATGATGAAAATTACAGGCCTCTCTCATCTTTTTAAGTTGGAGAACTTGCACAATTGGTGGCTGACTAAATACTTTTTTGCCCCACTGTAGATAGAGAAGCAGACAGAGTGAGGAGGAGGAAAGGAACCCACTGGGAGATCTGCTTGAGGGAGTTGCTGAGGAGTTGAGTGTCCAGCTGCTGCAGCAGGATGAGCAGCTTCACTTGGATCTCTTTCTCCTTGGCCTGGTCCCCCTCCTTCACCTTCTCCAGGAGACGCAGCACAGAGCTGTCCTTCCCATCCACTGTTACAAAACTAGGCCCCAGCATCTTCGCAACAGGGTCTCTGTTGACTACAAATTACAGTAAAAACAGTTTAGTATTTTTTCAGTTTAGTAGATTTAGTTTAGTATATTTTCATATATTTTTATTTGACCAGATTGTCCTATTGAGGTCAAAAGATGTAGGCCTTATTTAAAAGAGAATCCTGGCCTGGGGTAATATAGTCATACAGTAGATGTATGTTTTCCTTTCTCAAACTAACATAGCTATTAGCTAGTACCACATTATGGCTTTGGGGTACAGTAAATATAACTGTGAGGAATTGCAAACATAATCTGATGCCAGTTTCTAATTGGATAAAAGTAGAAGATAACAAGGACAAACTATTATGTCCGTGGCTTTATGGGAAGTATGCAGCCCGACTACTTAGGAACAAATGGGATTCAAATCTCATTCTGTGGTTTACATGGTTTACCTTCCAGACAAGCTTGGACCTCCTTCAGCCTCTTATCCTTTGCCAGCTGCACTATTTTGGAAAGCTGACTAAAAATGTGCACAGAAATGCTCGAAGGAGTGATTTGCAAGATACTGTAGGACGCCCATCCTTGTCCGTTTCCTGCAACTTTACCGTACATATCATACCTATCTATGTCCTAATACACCAAAATGACCTGTAAAGACCTTGGAGAAATTCCTTTTTTGAATAAATATATATATTTTCTATTCTTAAAGTGCCTTCAAAAGATCTTCACAACCTTTGACTTTTTCCACATTTTGTTGTGTTACAAAAGTGGGATTAAAACGGATTTAATTGTCATTTTTTGGTCAATGATCTACACAAAATACTCTGTAATGCCAAAGTGGAAGAAAAACTAAAATGTGTAAAACATTTATGAAAAACGTCAACACTTATATAATGTATCTTGATTTAAAAAATATTCAAAGCCCTGAGTCAATACATGTTAGAATCCCCTTTGGGTAAGTCTTTCTGGGTAAGTCTCTAAGAGCTTTCCACACCTGGATTTTGCCACATTTGCCCATTATTCTCTTCACAATTCTTCAAGCTCTGCCAAATTGGTTGCTGATCATTGATCAACAACCATTTTCAGGTCTTGCCATAGATTTTCAAGCAGATTTAAGTCAAAGGAACATTCACTGTCTTCTTGGTAAGCATCTCCATGGTAGATTTGGCCTTGTGTTTTAGGTTATTTTCCTGCTGAAAAGTCAATTCATCTCCCAGTGTCTGATGGAAAGCAGACTGAACCAGGTTTTCAGATTTTGGCTGTGCTTAGCTCAATTCCGTTTCTTTTTTATTCTGAAAAACTCCTGTCGATAACAATAACTATTTTGCAACAGCTAATTGGGATCCTAATAAACCAAAATACCAAATACCAGTAATGTGTTGTATTAGATTTGCCCTAAACATAACACTTTGTATTCAGTGTCTTTTTCCAAACAGGATGAATGTTTTGGGATATTTTTATTCTGTACAGGATTCCTTCTTTTAACTCTGTCAATTAGATACGTATTGTGGAGTAACTACAATGTTGTTGACCCATCCTCAGTTTTCTATCACAGCCATTAAACCCTGTAACTGTTTAAAAGTTTAAAAGTCACCATCGACCCTATGGTGAAATCCCTCAGTGGTTTTCTTCTTCTCCGGCATCTCAGTTAGGAAGGACGCCTGTATCTTTGTAGTGACTTGGTGTATTGATACACTATCCAAAGTGTAATTAATAACTTCACCATGCTCAAATGTATGTTCAATGTCTGCTTTAAAAAATGGTATACTTCTTTGCGAGGCATTGGAAAACCTCCCTGGTCTTTGTGGTGGAATCTGTGTTTGAAATTCACTGCTCGACTCAGGGACCTTACAGATAATTCAATGTATGTGTGGGGTACAGAGATGAGGTAGCCATTCAAAAATCATGTTAAACACTATCCATGCAACTTATTATGTGACTTTTTAAGCACATTGTTACTCCTGAACTTATTTAGGCTTGCCATAACAAAGGGGTTGAACACTTATTGACTGAAAACATTTCAGCTTTTCATTTTTTATTAATTTGTAATCATTTTGAAAAACACAATTCCACTTTGATATTATGGGGTATTGTGTGTAGGCTAGTGACCAAAAACATCAAAATTAAGTCGATTTAAATTCAGGCTGTAACAACAAAACTTAGAAAAAGTCAAGGGGTGTGAATACTTTCTGAAGGCACTGTAAGTCCACTTTTTAATTTTCCGAAAATACATGTACGTAATTACAGTACTTACTGTATACTTATGCTAAAATAAGGGGTATTTTTGGCAATTGCATTAAGATCAGTGATTTTAGTATTAGTATGTAAATAATTATTTAGTATGTAAATAATTTGGGATTTACAAATGACACAGTTTGTTGATGTATTGGGTTACTGAATCTCTAATAGAGCTCAGTACAGTTTCATTAGCGAAACATTCTAATCTCCAAAACCTGCTTATCATTATCGTAATGCACCAATATTAGGAAAAATAAAATGGATACTTTAGTAATTGTGGCTTAATCTGATAGTGTGCCTTCAGTTCTTTATTCAAATATATACAAATAACATGCGTACAAAAGTTATTATGCCGAAAAACAAGATTCAGAAAAGTTTGTGTTGTAATGAGATAAATTACAAAAACATTTTAATAATTACATTTTAAATACATATTTTTTCAGTAAAATATTTAACTCAGGCCTTTTCATTAGGTGAGCAATTGTCATGATCTTCAAGGACGGACCAAGGCGAAATGTGCCGGGTTGAGTAAAACATATTTATTTGGTTTAACTCACCGAAACAAAAACAATAAACAAAGATCAGACATGAACTGTGAACTGTGAACTGTGAACTGTGAACTGTGAACTGTGAACTGTGAACTGTGAACTGTGAACTGTGAACTGTGAACTGTGAACTGTGAACTGTGAACTGTGAACTGTGAACTGTGAACTGTGAACTGTGAAGCACTACATAGCCACAACATACAAACAATATCCCACACACAGGTGGGGGACTAAACAACCTAAATAGGATTCCCAATTAGAGACAACGACTAACAGCTGCCTCTAATTGGGAACCCAAACCAACCAACATAGAAATTATAACATAGAACAAAAAACACCCCTGATCACGTCCTGACCAAAACCACCATAGAGCAGCCAAAAGGGCTATCTATGGCCAGGACGTGACAGCAATGCTAAAAAATATTAGAAATTGACTTGTTATTTTCTTTTTTGGACTTTGAGGTAATAAGCAGTTCTGCATTGGTAATTATGGAAATTGTGTAAAAAATGCACAACATCTGACATAAAAAATAATTATGAAATAGATAAATATAGATCCTAATCTTAGCGATCCAAGAGGAATTATGAATCACCCATCTAATCACATGCAGACAGCTAGGAAAAATAACAAAATATCCTGACGAAGTAGTGTAGTTTATCTTGTTTTCTGTCCTAGCTACTGAAGTTGAACAGAAAACAACATTAATTCAATTGTACATATGAGTCCTGCTGCAGGGCTCTAAATATGTTTTAACTCCATGAAAACATCCCCAGTAACATTAACATTCCACAAACAGCCTGCCTCATGATTACCTGATGTCATACTCTGTTTTGAAATCAGAAGCCTCCAAAGAGCTAGTCCACTGCAGCGGCTCATTGAACACATGTTTAGCCTCCTGAGGGTGTCTGGAGCTGAACTGTTCCTCGAACTATAGGATCTCTTTCAGCAGAGACTCGTTGACTGGGGTGATCTCCAGTTTGCCCATCACAGAACTTCCTGTAGTCTATTGCTCGGCTCTGGTCAGTGCTACAGTACCCCCAAGGTAGCAGCTGAGGCACTGGCAACATCCTGAAACTGTTTTAGTGGAATTGGTGACAATGACAATTCTAGCTAGACACGTCAAAAAAATATCAATTTGCTAGCTGCAGTTAAAGTAGACTGGCAGTCAAATTAGACTGTAGATGGCTAGCTAAGTTTATAGCCTGTTGTTAACTGTGAAAAGAACAACCAGCTACAGAAGCCAGCTGACCCCATTGCTAACTTAACATCATTCCATCAAAAACCTGAAACGGCAAGACATATTTTAAGCGTTTGTACAAATGAACTAATCTGCAAATGTTCTAACCAACTATTTGAAGTATTTTGTTCGAGGACCACCAGCTAGCTAGCTAGCTATCAAGGTTAGCGGTTAGTCAGTTTCCTTGGAAACAGCCAATTGTAAAGCCTCCTCCGGTTGCCAGGATACCACTCAACAACGTAGTGGGAGATAGGTCAAAAGAAATGAGATTCGAAAAGCAAAACTCTATTCCTCTCTCCCTGCCTGCAGCCTGCTGGTGTGCTATTTACTTTAATACAGCGTGATGCCTTCATGAAGACTTCTGTGGACATCTAAAGTAGGATGTCCACAGAACCACACATTTGAGTCCCTCTTTAGAAACGTCTTCTAGGATGTATGTATGATTTGGCTTTGGCTGTGTTTTACAGACAAACATTCTGGGCAAACTGAAAAAAGTGTATTTGAAGGAGATTTTACATTTAGGTTCTGCAACTGAAGTAATTCAGACTTATTTCATTCAATACTTTAGATCCCTTCACCATTCACCTACTGTATCAAAAGTGTTCCTTTTCAAGACAAAAACCATCTCATCTGGCTATAATTTCCAACGTTGATTATTGAAGTGATTTCATTATTTCAGGTTGACATATTTTTTTGTTGAGAATTTCCAGGAGAGTGAAATATAGGTATTGGTATGTTTTGAGATTGGTAAACTATACACAAATCAGGCCTAGTTGATTAACCAGATCCAATTGCATATTTTCCTTTTCAGGTAGATGCAAAAGGAAAATAACCAGATGACTTCCAAAGCTTTGATTGTGCACAAGTGTGGAACCTTCCCTTCCTTTAGCCACACAGCCCCATCAGAAGTGAGCTCAGAGTCAGACAGTTAATGGGGCGATCCAACCTCCACAGAAAGGTAGCTAGTCTGACTCTGCCTTTGTCTCAAATGGCAGCCTACTCCTACCATAGTACACTACTTTTGATCAGAGCCCTATGGGCCCTAGTCAAAAGTGGTGCACTATTACAGGGAAAGGGTGCCATTTATGATGCAGACTCTGTATACCATGGACTCTTCTCCTTGTATTGGCTAAGCATGTGCCTCAGACCATGATTTATAACTGTGGAGCAGACATGTTTACGTTTGATTTGAATAACCCCCTCCTCCTTCATCCTCGCTACGCTGAATGAACAGCCACAATTTGTGCAAATCAGCGCTGTGTGTCTTATTGTCTGGCAGCTGCCTGCCCACCCGGCCCAGGCTGTGGTGTCCCATGACTCATTGGGAATGACAACACACACAGAGTGGCCCCATGGCCAATAAAACCACTTACAGTGCCTTGCAAAAGTATTCATACTCCATAGATTTCTTCACTGGATTTTTTTTTTTAACAATCTACACAAAATACTGTATAATGTCAAAGTGGATAATAGAAATTAAATAACATGCATAAGTATTCAGCTCCCTGAGTTAATACTTGTTAAAAAAAACACAGTTAGACTCACTGAGTCTTCTTGGGTAAGTCTGTAAGAGCTTTACACACTGGTTGTGCAATATTAGCTCTTTATTATTATTCAATCTCTGTCAAGATGTTGGTGCTCATGGTTACACGGCAATTTTCTAATCTTTCCATAGATTTCCAAGCAGTTTTAAGTCAAAACTGTAACTTGGCCACTCAGGAAAATTCACTGTCTTCTTGGTAAGCAACTCCAGTGTCAATTTGGCCTTGTGTTGTAGGTTATTGTCCTGCTGAAAAGTCAATTCCTCCCCAGTGTCTGGTGTAAAGCAGACTGAAGCAGTTTTTCCTCTAGGATTTTGCCTGTGCTTATCCCATTTATTTTTATCCTGAAAAAAATGTCAAGCATACCAATACCATGATTCAGCCACCACCATACTTGAAAATAAGGATGCAGATACTCAGTGATGTGTTAGATTTTCCCTAAACATAAAGCTTTTTATTAAGGCCAAAAAGTGAATTCCTTGGCTGTGTTTTTTTGTTGTATTACTTTAGTGCCTTACTGCATACAATATGAATCATTTGTATATGTGCATTCTTCTTTTCACTCTGTCATTTAAGTAATTATTGTAGAGTCACTACAGTGTTGTTGATCCGGCCTCAGTTTTCTCCCCATCACAGCCATTAAAAGCCATTAAAATCATCAATTGCCTCATGGTAACATCCCTGAGCAGTTTATTCCTGTCCTGCAGCTCAGTTCAGGGGGGTTTAATAGATAATCCACAACATAGTTATTAACTTGACCATGCTTAAAGAGATATTCAATGTCTGATTTGTTATTGTTACCCATCTACCAATCACAGCCCTTCTTTATGAGGCTTTCGAAAAGCTCCCTGGTCTTTGTAGTTGATTGACAGGTGAGAGAGGGAGAAAAGAGAAAATCTCATGTTAAAGTAGGCAGCAGGCCTACAGAGCTGAGGTTAATCCAGTCATCTGGGTTTGAGATATCCCCGGGGGGAAGCAGTAGCTCATACCTGAAAGAAAAGAAAATCAAGAAAAATCATCCTGAGTGTTGTTGTTGTTACAAGGGAGGATTTATGAGTTCCCCGTTTCAGGTATTTCATTTGGAACAAGGGAGTCTGTGTAAATTAAGAAGCACGGAGAAGAAACCACGTAGCCACAGCGGGGTGCCAGCGCAGGCCAGTGGTTTAGAGTACAGGAGTCCAGACAGGCTTGTGTAGGAGTTTAGATAGAGGAAAGGGCGATAGAGAATGAGAGACAAAAAGAAAAGGAGAGAAGGAGGATGAATGACTGCCTTAATATATCTGGCCCAAGGTCTCGTTAGCAACTCTAATTGCTGTTCGTTAAAATGGCTAAATGGAACAGTCTGGAGCTTCCAGAACCTTTTCAAAACTGAAATAAATATGGCTCAGCAGTCTAGGGCACCTGCTGAGTCTTAGATGCACTTAATACAACCAAATAAATAAAACCAGTCTCCATGCTTCCATTCCAATGCTTGACTGGAGCTGTTGATGGAATTGCATGGAAACATGCTGTGGACTTATAGAGAGAAAAGTACTGTGCCCTGTGCAACCCTTTGAGGCTCTGTGCTTTTAAAACATTGCCATTGTGATTGCATCCGTCCACAGTGTACTCAATACTCAAATCATTTCCATTAACACTGAAATTAAACTTACACAAAGAATGTGTGTGAGTACAGGAGTGATGAAGTGTATGGACTACTGTTCCTCCTGTTATGAAGGTAGTATAATACCGTATCTCCTGCTGCATTTTTCCTCCCAGGCACACTCACACAGTCCACAGAGACCTTTTATTATTATTATTACAGGCTTCACGTCAAGCGCAGTTCAGGGCTGTAGTTAAGTTAACTAGGGATGTGTCCAAAATGGCACAATATTCCCTATATGGTGTACTACTTTTGACCAAGGCCCATAGGACTCTGGTCAAAAGTAGTGCACTTGGGAATAGTGTGCCATTTGGGATGAAGGACATAGAACAATCCAGGAAAGGACTTGGGTGACACTGGTCACAATAATGAGCACCTGCAAGATCTGTCACAGATTAATTTTCCAAAATAGAAAATAGTAAAAACGCGTCTAACAAGAAGAGAACATTATATTACCACATACTCCTGTTTTAAAGCTGTGGTAATTTTCCTATAATCTTCTGTGTCTTGTAGGGCCAGGGAGTTGCTCTGAGAGAGATTCAGACTGAGTGAATTATGATGAACAAGACTTGATGACCTGTCATATAACTTTTTCCAGGGAACAATTTACTGCCCACGTGCTATTTTGTGGAGTGGCCCCACAGTACAGTATCTCAGGGCACAGCGAATTATCTTTTTTTTTTTTTTTTACCTCACTACCTCACATAGCAGCTCTATTTTATCATTAGATATAAACGGGGTATAAACAGGATTTGGCTCGTTCTAAATAATCACCCAGTTTATTGACTGTTTGGACAGGCAGTATCACAGGTGAGTAGCGAAAACAGAAACCACAGAAGTGCTTTAGGATCTTGGTTCTGTGAGGATGGACTGATAGGTGAGGCGGACAGAACAGGGGTGCCAAAGAAAAATGCACTTCACTGACAAACCCAGGTTGAGGAGCATCTCATTGTGTCTGTGTGTGTGTGTATTGTAATTCATGGCTGCTGCTTATTCAGATGGTTTCAAATTGTTTGTTATGAGGGTAATATAGATGGATATACACACGTTGTGTCAACATCAGTGGATTGGTAATTGCCTCAACATCTATAACCTTTCTTTTTTCAGAGGACTTAAAAAAAACTCCAGAGAAATTTTATCAATCATCTCTAGAATAAGATGCACTCAGACACTGTCTTTAATGAAACATCATTAACGAATTGTGATGAAGGGTACACAGGGGCCACTATAAAATATACGCAATAAAGTCCATTATATCTACACTAAACGGGTCTCACTGTAAGAAAAACAAAACCTGATATTGTTGAAACTGTTTACTCTGTAACAATTAATATCATTGCTAGGGATTCTTATGGATGCAAACCTGAAATTTTGGTTTTCAAAGGTTGTGCATATATTTCAAGTTGTTGGTGCCAATGCTTTCTTTGGAGCAGGCGGTTGCTTGTCAAACATAGAAGTAGTTATGAATATATAGATTCATGGAATGAAAGATTTTGAAGTATTTTTTCATCTTTTAATCTTAATCTTACCATGTTTTTATCATACCAGGTTTTACATGAAATCAGCAGGTTTGTCAACCTAGATATTTAAATGTCCATGCAGTGTAGGGCAAAACAGTATGATTATATCAGCATGATCTGTTCATCATACAACATACTACAAGCAACATTCTGTTTTCATGTTTGGGCTATAAGGAGTAAATATTTATGCTACAACTTATAAAGTATAATGTTAGAAATAAGCTACTGTGAACGGATCCAATAACTGAGTCAATTTGTTTGTCATTTTGTTTTTTTTAAGCTAGGATGACACTTGTAGCTACAAAGTAATATTGGACAGATGTCACCAGCTATTGGACTGCTATTGTGACCATTGGCAGGGTCTGTCCTCTATCCTGCGTCCTGATTGGCTCATCCGAGGTCGAGTTGGCTCCAACCCCACCTATTTACCAGATCAGTCCTTCTAGTATCCCTGAGCTTACTGAGCTAACCAAGCACCACTGCCAGACCAGCCCTTTTGCCTCTCAATATACCCCCTTAGCCCCTTAACCACCCCTCTTTCTCTCACCTCTCTCCCCTCCCTCCCTCCCTCCCTTCCACATTCTTGAATAAAAACACAGATCTTCACTCACTTTTCTCCTTTCTCTCCCTCCCTCCATCTCTCCCTCACTACCACAGTGTAGCAGTGTAATTATTATTTAGAAACTGCGGTGTGAGGAGCTCTCCGTGTTTGGCGCAATTTGACTTGTGTTTTAAAATCTCCCCTGGAAGACATCAGGGCCTCCTTGTTCCTCCACCTGTCTGTCGCTCGGGCTACCTCAGGATGAACAGACAGAGAGAGGCACTGCCATGTGCTGGGCTGGGAGTGGGGCGAGAAAAGAGGCGGAGAGAGGGGGAGGAGAGGAGGAGAGAGGAGGAGGAAAGGAGAAGGGAGAGGGGTTCTCCGAGTGGGGCAAGAATAGAGGTGGAGAGAGGGGGAGAGTGGAGGAGAGGAGGAGGAAGGGGAGCAGGGGAGACAGGCACTGGCATGCGCAGAGAGAGGCAGAGAGAAGGGAAGGAGAGGAGGAGAGAGGATGAGGAATGTAGAAGGGGAGAGGGGTTCTTAGGAGCTCCTCCCTCCCCATCAATGGTTGAGGTGCTTGTTGAGTGCTTATGTTGCAGCCACTCCAGCGCTGGCACCCAGCTCTCCACAGCTAAGTGAGACGCAGACCGAGTGAAAAGAAACCAGTACAGGGATAGAAATGACTCTCTGGAAATAATGACACATTAGTTAGGCAAGACAAGTCACATGAGAAAACAAGGGTTTCCTGTGAACAGACAAGAACTGTTCATAAACAGTCGTCTTTGTGTGTCCCAAATGGCAGCCTATTTCCAATGTAGTGCACTCTCAGGCCCTGGTCAAAGGTAGTGCACTACATAGGGAATAGTTTGCCATTTGGGACTCATCCTGCATAAAGTCCAAAGGAGAAGTTCACTAGACAAGTCGTGTTAAGGGAGAATCCATCGGTACACTCAATGACTTTGAAGTGAGGAACTTGGAAATACGATTTGTTACAGAGTACAGTGTGTTGCTGAATGCTGAAGGCCTACGAACACGGAAAGCTTTCCAATGCTAACAATGTAGCTAGTCTAATCACAGAACACAGAGGACCAATCAGTCTGTCTGCAGGCTACGTGTGTGCCGCTCCGCTCCAGACAGAAAGGAGGCTGGACCTGACCATTGGGTCTCTGCTGGAGTTGTGGGCATTTCCCATTTCCAGTACCAAACGGCGGGGTTCAGAGGGTAGTGGTGGTGTGTGGGTGCTCCCCGTCTTCTGGCGGCATGTCAGCCCCAGCAAACCCGGCTACGGTAGGATCACTCATTAGGGGCTGTAGCCTAGTGGTTCGAGCGTTGGGCCAGTAATCGAAAGGTTACTAGCTCGAATCCCCGAACTGACAACGTAAAAATCTGTTTCTCTGCCCCTGAACAAGGCAGTGAATGTGTTCTTAACTGACTTGCCTGGTTAAATAAAATAAAAGAAGAAGCCCCCTGTTCTCCTCAGTCAAACCCCACCACCTCTCCTTTTAAGGATCCCTCCACTCACGCAAACCTTCCCAAAATCAACACCTGCAATAGACCTTTTCACAATCCTGGTTGTGTCCCAACTAGCATCCTATTACCTATATAGTGCACTACTTTTGACCAGAGCCCTATGGGATATAGGCCAGACCTGGTCAAAAGTAGTGCACTACATGGGAATAGGGTGCCAATTAGGAGACATCCCCTGTCCCCTCCAACTAGGTCTGGCCGTTTACCTGCCCGGTGGCCTCACGGTTTCAGGACCCAGTTACTTGTCTGCTCAATGCATACGCCCGCAGCCCCGCACTGCGCCGAGGACTCTTTACTGGTGATTACATCACCTTGTAAAGGGACACAACCCATTACAATATCATACTGCTCTTTTTTATTCTTAACCTGCAAACCAGACAGGTCTGTCTGTGCGGTGAGGGATGTCCTGGTGATTGCCATGATCTGTCCCAGTCATCGTCACGCTAAGGGGCCTCCCTCTTCATCTGGAACTAGGTCTCTGTCTACTTGGTTAGTCTGACCACATGTAAAAAGTAAAAATAAAGAAAATAATTAACCTGTTTTGTTAAGGCAGCCCATATATGTCCATGCAATGAGCAGGCCTCACTCCTCATCTGGAACTAGGTCTCTGTCTACTTGGTTAGTCTGTAACACAGAGGTATGCATCCCAAACGGCACACTATTCCCTGTATAGTGCACTACTTTTGACCAGAGCCCTATGGGCCTTGGTAAAAGTAGTGCAATACATAGGGAATAGGGTGCCGTTTGGGATGCACACCTCTGTGTTACAGCAACAGCCCCAACCTAACCCGCCGAGCCAACATTTCTCTGAGAACACAACCGGTGCCGCCATTATGTCGCCACACGTCTCCTACAAGGCCAGATTGGCCAATTGCGTACAGGCAGAAATCTGTGTCCCAGGAAATGTTTCATGGGAATGTTTTGTTGGTTCCTGGTTCCGAACACACCAAAGCGTTTTCTTGAATTCGAGACAACGTCAGAATCAGATGCTGAGCATAGGCAGTAGGAGCAACTTGAGATCCTGTATGTCTATTGTCTAAAATGTAATTTAATTAGTGCATGGCCATGGAGTTAAATCTGATTACATTGAGTGTGGTTTTAATCTGATTTCAATGAGTGTGTGACGTGTGCAGTGTTCCATCATTGAAACCATCTACAATCACTTTCTCTATTGCAAAACACTCTGAGATCTTTCATATATTCCTATGACCTTAGACAGTATCTTTGTTATTGTTAAGTACAGTGGTGAACTTTGATATGACAACATAATGTTTTTGTACAATCACTTATAATACATGAAATAAAATATTCCATAAACACACCATACTATGGTAAAAATATATGAACATCAAACAACAGGTTGTCACGCCTGCTCCCGCTCTCCCTCTCTGGCGCTCGAGGGTGCCAGGGAGCCCTTCATTGCGCACACCTGTCACCATCATTACGCGCAGCTGCGCAATATTGAACTCACCGGGACTCCATTACCTTGTTGATTACCCCCTCCATATCTGTGTGCTCCTCCGTTTGTTCCCTGTGCCAGCATTAATGTCGTTATTTGTTCATGTCCAGACGCTGTCCTGTCCTGTTCCATGTCCATTGCTATTAAATGTTCACTCCCTGTTCTTGCTTCTCTTCTACCAGTGTCGGTCCTTACACAGGTACTTTTCAGGAGCCACCATTGCAGAGTGCTGACATCTCATCTGAGGTAGCTAGGCCTACAGAGAAATGTAAACTAGTGGTTCACAGATATCGCGGAGCAGAAATCCATGTCCGGTCCCAGTGGTGTGTGTGTATGTGCGTGCGTGTGTGTCAGTGTGTCAGAATGCTGCTGAGATGTGGTGGTAACTGTAGAACCCTCTATAGTAGAGCAGCTATTAATGACTGATGATCAAGCCTCACTGTAATCCGTTTAACATCAAGACGGACTATACAGGGTCAGTGTGGCTACTGGCCTACTGCTACTGCTCTCACATCTCAGCTAGACTGAGCCCACCAACACACTGCTCGGTGCATGGATATATATGGGCTGCCCTAACAAAACAGGTTCACTATTTTCTTTCTTTTTACATGTGGTAAGACTAACCAAGTAGTTCAAACCAGAACAGATCAAATCAAATGTTATTTGTCACATGCTCCGAATACAACAGGTGTTGACCTTACAGTGAAATGCTTACTTGCAAGCCCTTAACCAACAATGCAATTAAGAAAAATAGGTTTTAAGTAAAAATAGATAAGTAAATCAAATCAAATTGTATTGGTCACATACACATGGTTAGCATGTGCAGTAATATCATTTAATAACAAATAATTAAAGAGGATCAGTAACAGTAGCGAGAATATATACAGGGGGTACCGGTAAAGAGTCAATGTGCGGGGGCACAGGTTAGTCGAGGTAATTGAGGTAATATGTAGGTGGAGTAAAAGTGACTATGCATGAATAATAACCAAAGTAGCAGCAGCGTAAATGAGGGGGTGGTGGGGGGGACAATGCAAATAGTCCGGGTAGCCATTTGATTAGCTGTTCAGGAGTCTTATCGTTTGGGGGTAGAAGCTGTTAAGAAGCCTTTTGGACCTAGACTCTGCTACCGCTTGCCGTGCAGTAGCAGAGAGAACAGTCTATGACTAGGGTGGCTGTTATAGAGGTCCTGGATGGCAGGAAGCTTGGCCCCAGTTATGTACTGGGCCGTACGCACTACCCTCTGTAGTGTGTTGCGGTCGGAGGCCGAGCAGTTGCCATACCAGGCAGTGATGCAACCACCATCGAGAGGATGCTCTCGATGGTGCAGCTGTAGAACTTTTTGAGGATCTGAGGACCCATGTCAAATCTTTTCAATCTCCTGAGGGGGAATAGGCTTTGTCCTGCCCTCTTCACGACTGTATTGGTGTGTTTGGACCATGAACTTGAAGCTCTCAATCTGCTCCACTAGAGCCCCGTCGGTGAGAATGGGGCGTGCTCTGGCCTCCTTTTCCTGTAGTCCTCAATCATCTCCTTTGTCTTGATCATGTTGAGGGAAAGGTTGTTACCCTGGTACCACATGGCCAGGTCTCTGACCTCCTCTCTATAGGCTGTCTCATCGTTGTCGGTGATCAGGCCTACCACTGTTGTGTCGTCGGCAAACTTAATGATGGTGTTGGAGTCATGCCTGGCCATGCAGTCATGGGTGAACAGGGAGTACAGGAGGAGACTGCGCACGCACCCCTGAGGGGCCCCAGTGTTGAGGATCAGCGTGGCAGATGTGTTGTTACCTACCCTTATCCCCTGGGGACAGCCCGCCAGGAAGAAAAACATGATTAAAATGTGTTGTTTAATAGTTTTGATGTCTTCACTACTATTATACAATGTAGAAAATAGTAAGTAATAGTAATTAAGAAAAACCCTTGAATGAGTAGGTGTGTCCAAACTTTTGACTGGTACTGTAAATAAACAGACCTTTTTCAGGACCCTGTCTTTCAAAGATAATTCGTAAAAATCCAAATAACTTCACAGATCTTCATTGTAAAGAGTTTAAACACTGTTTGCCATGCTTGTTTGATGAACCATAAACAGTTAACGAACATGCACCTGTGGAACTGTCGTTAAGACACTAACAGCTTACAGACGGTAGGCAATTAAGGTCACAGTTATGAAAACAATGGACACTAAAGAGGCCTTTCTACTGACTCTGAAAAACACCAAAAGAAAGATGCCCAGAGTCCCTGCTCATCTACGTGAATGTGCCTTAGGCATGCTGCAAGGAGGCATGAGGACTGCAGATGTGGCAATAAATTGCAATGTCCGTAATGTGAGACGCCTAAGACAGCGCTACAGGGAGGACAGCTGATCGTCCTCACAGTGGCAGACCACGTGTAACAACACCTGCACAGGATCGGTACATCCGAACATCACAACGGCGGGACAGGTACAGGATGGCAACAACAACTGCATTGAGGTACACCAGGAACGCACAATCCCTCCATCGGTGCTCATACTGTCCGCAATAGGCTGAGAGGGGCTGGACTGAGGGCTTGTAGGCCTGTTGTATGACAGGTCCTCACCAGACATCACCGGCAACAACGTCACCTATGGGCACAAACCCACCGTCGCTGGACCAGACAGGACTGGCAAAAAGTGCTCTTCACTGACGAGTCGCGGTTTGTCTCACCAGGGGTGATGGTTGGATTTGCGTTTATCGTCGAAGGAATGAGCGTTACACCGAGGCCTGTACTCTGGAGCGGGATCAATTTGGAGGTGGAAGGTCTATCATGGTCATGGTCAACGCTATGCGTTACAGGGAAGACATCCTCCTCCCTCATGTGGTACCCTTCCTGCAGGCTCATCCTGACATGACCCTCCAGCGTGACAATGCCACCAGCCATACTGCTCGTTCTGTGAGTGATTTCCTGCAAAACAGGAATGTCAGTGTTCTGCCATGGCCAGCGAAGAGCCCGGATCTCAATCCCATTGAGCACGTCTGGGACCTGTTGGATCGGAGGGTGAGGGCTAGGGCCATTCCTCCCAGAAATGTCCGGGAACTTGCAGGTGCCTTGATGGAAGAGTGGGGTAACATCTCACAGAACTGGCAAATCTGGTGCAGTCCATGAGGAGGAGAAGCACTGCAGTACTTAATGCAGCTGGTGGCCACACCGGTTACTGACTGTTACTTTTGATTTTGACCCCCTCTTTGTTCAGGGACACATTATTCAATTTCTGTTAGTCACATGTCTGTGGAACTTGTTTAGTTTATGTCTCAGTTGTTGAATCTTGTTATGTTCATACAAATATTTACACATGTTAAGTTTGTTGTTAGAGCGTTGGACTAGTAACCAAAAGGTTGCAAGTTCAAATCCCCGAACTGACAAGGTACAAATCTGTCGTTCTGCCCCTGAACAGGCAGTTAACCCACTGTTCCTACGCCATCATTGAAAATAAGAATTTGTTCTTAACTGACTTGCCCAGCAAAATAAAGGTAAAATATAGTCTGTTTCCGCTTCACAACACCACAGCGACTGTGCTAATTACACTAACGCAGTCTCGACCTCCATATCTCTAACTTTAAACATGACAGTTTCAGGCTGAATAATTAAGAACTGGGTAAAGAGAGGTCGACAAGTCTTTGGGGAACAGCACAGCGAAAGTTTAGGAAAATACAGGTGGACAGCTTTGCGGCGTCAATGCGATCACACAGCCTCGGTCCCTCTACCCTGTTTTACCTCCACACGTCAGAGGAATTTCCACTACAACTAACGATGGACCCCTCCCCCTGAACTTTCCCCCCTTGCTTTCATTTTCACATCATACAGGGGGCCTCTCTCCAACCTTAAACTGCACAGCCTTTACAGGCAATGTATACAGAGGCCGTGTCCGAAATGGAACCCTATTCTCTAACAGTGCACAAGTTTTGACCAGGGCCCATAGGACTCTGGTAAAAAGTAGTGCACGATGTATGGAATAGGGTGCCATTTGAGATGCAGCCCTAATGTATACATGTGCCACCCAGCATTAATGACCAGGTGACTGGTCCATGCTATGGATATTAGAGCAAGCCTCAGCTCAGTATGTTGTTATAATTCTCATCTGGGGTTAGTACACTGACTCCGAGACATGGGCTTGCTTCCCAAATGGCAGCTGTGCACTACGTTTAACCAGGGCCCATAGGGCTGCGGTCAAAAGTAGAGCACTATGTAGGGAATCGGGTGCCATTTCGGACGTTACCATTCAGAGGTATGAAGGGCATCCCCTGTTCACTCCTCTCCTCTCCCCTACATTCCCCAGGCTCTGTGTGTAATTGAGTAATACAGCTAGGTAACAGGGCCTGAAGACCTTTGCCTACAGACATGAGGTAATGTGTTGTTAATTAGCAGAAGACAGACAGGGTGGGCGGAAGCCCTGGCCAGCACTGGAGCAGACTGGGGATGTGTCCCAAATGGCACCCGATTCGCTATATAGTGCTCTACTTTTGACCAGAGCCCTATGGGCCCTGGTAAAAATATTGCAATGTTTAGGGAATAGGGCTCCATTAAGGACACACCCTGGTTGGAACTCACCCTCCAGTCAAGAGCATTTAGCAGGGATGAGGATTACAGAGAAGCAAAGCCTGCGACGGCCAAGTGATGGTGACCGGTCGGATCACAACATGAAAGCAGGGACAGAGCAGGATTGAACGGGCTACCATTAAGAAAGAGCGAAAGAGTGAGAGAGACAGAGAGAGGAAAAGAAAGATAAACAGAAGGGGAGGGGGAGACAGAAGGACAGACAGAGAGAGAAGGAGAGACAGGGAGAAAGAGGGAGAGAGAGAGAATGGTTATTTTAAGAAGAAAACCTTAATGAAAGAGAGCTGATCTCAGCAGGAGTCCAGGGCATCCTCGCTACCTCCCCTCCACCCCCTTCCTCGTCTCCCCCCTCTGATGCGCATGATGTACAATTTGTCATGAAGGGAACGGAAAGACTTATCACGTTGAGCAGGGTTCAGGATATTGGCCCTGACGTTGTAATTTAGAGCAGTAAATCAAACCAATTGGAGGGTATATCAAGACAGGGGAGGGTGAGTCGCTTTAATGGTTTCTGAAAAGAATCAGAGGGAACGCTGTAGGAACCTCTGTGACATGTCACTGTGCCTCGCTATTATGTCTTTTCCACAACAATCTCCTGTTCATCTGTTTGGCTCCTCCACTCCCTCTATCTCTCTCTCTGCCCCGCTATAGCCTGGCTCTGGCCCTCTCCCGCCAAACAAAAGGCCCAGTTAATATGGGCATTTATTTACATGAAAATAAATACATCAAAAGGCACAAGGAGAGTGAATCATGAAAATGTACTAGAGGCCCTGCGGAGCCCAACATTAATCTTGTGGATCAGAGATAAAGGGTGAACAATTAATGCTATAAATCCAGTGGATTCCTTAAGCTGCTCTCTGCTCTGCTCGGCTAAACCATTAGAGAGAGAGAGGGAAGAGGAAATAAGGAAAAAAGTACAGCAGCTCTTTCATTCTGTGAGCACTCAAAGTCACATCAATGTCATTACTGGAGAAACCACTGCTACATGGGCTTGGGCTGTACATGGTTCATAATCACACAACTATAGCTGCTCTCCAAGGACCAGGTAGAGAGAGGAGGAAAAGGAAGGTTTGTTTTCTTTAATCAGCCAGGGACTAATACAGGCACACATTACATTTATTGACCTTTAAAACACACAATTCACAATTCATTGATCACTGTGATACTGCCATCTGTCAAATCATCCCTGATTCATGTGATTGAGGGCAAGAGAGATTGAGAGAAAGAGGGAGATCAGTTCCCTGATTGTCTGTGGCACTGTGGGAGAAACCTAATAGTGGGAACATGTGTTTCTGTCTTCATCGTTTTCTGAGTGTGTGAAACAGGATGGCTTCAAGCTGATGCAATGTTTTGGGCCTCGACTAACGTCTGACTGAGAGAGTGGCACTCCTCCTTCCCCATAAGGCCCCTACAAGGCGTGAGAAGAGGACTGACTACCTCTACATGTCAGTGTGATGGGAGAGAAAATGGTGTCAGTCACAACCGCCCATGACTGAATGTCATGAATGTCAGGTACAACGTCATTTTGTTGAAGAGAACTCTTGGAATCTCACATGGAACCCATCACCCTCATGTACAATGTTTTGGGTGTTATCAAAACATACTCGAACGGGCAAGAGGTCAAAAACACTCCAACTTGGACATGGTCAAATAAACACACGGATGAAACACAATGGGTGACGTAGTGGAGGTAACAACAATACTGTAGATTGAAAGCGAGCTGAGGCTTATGAAAGTGTCTGAATTGGCACCTTATTCCGAACAGTGTGTTGCTTTTGACCAGAGCCTTGTGAGCCTGGTCAAAAGTTGTGCAATATGCCCGATTCCAACTTATGAAATGATTCCTTTCTTAAGCACACCTTTCCTACACACTTCTCAGTAGTTGGTATTCAGACTTATGTTATGAAGGTACGTAACAAGCTTTGCAGGTGTGGTTCCCTTGCACACGCTGAATAAATGTAATTCAATGGCTAAAAACCCTCCCACTTTGTGGCCAACAGATTTTCTTGTGGAGTTTTCATTCAATAGGGTTAACAGTACATTTATCTAATGCCATCCCTTTAAATATGGTGTACCTTCTAGTTTGAATTTTGTGGACAGACAATAGAATACATGGAGAGAACGGGTTCAGAATATTAGGGATCAATTAAAGAAAGCCATCTAAATACATGCATATTCGTCTCCGTTTCAGCAAAAATTGGGAGATTAAAAAAGATTATTGTAGATTATTTAGGGTTAACAAAGTATTTATAAATAGACTATGCACAAAAGAAAGAAAACGGTAGTTTAATTCAGTCAGAAAATTGCCACATTCAGTTCTTTAACCCATGGTAATGTTGTAAGAATAGTGTACATAGACTTATACAGTAATAATGACAATAGTGTACAATAGTAGGCTATACCCTTGTCTATTGCCTGCACTAACCGCGGAACTTCATGATGACACAACCAATTACTGCGCCATGCACCAGGTTCAAACTGTTACGGCTTAGCCTTAGCCTACATACGGCTTAGCCTACAATTAGCCTACATGTCTTTGTTCAGCACAAGAACTGTTCGTCGGGAGCTAGCCTAAGATCACCATATGCAATGCCAAGCGTCGGCTGGAGTGGTCTAAAGCTCGCCGCCATTGGGCTCTGCAGCAGTGGAAATGCGTTCTCTGGAGTGATGAATCACGCTTCACCATATGGCAGTCCAACGGACAAATCTGGGTTTGGCAAATGCTACCTACCCCAATGCAGAGCCCCAATGCATAGTGCCAACTGTAAAGTTTGGTGGAGGAGGAATAATAGTCTGGGGCTGTTTTCATTGTTAAGGCTAGGCCCCTTAGTTCCAGTGAAGGGAAATCTTAACGCTACAGCATACAATGACATCCTAGACTGTTCTGTGCTTCCAACTTTGTGGCAACAGTTTGGGGAAGGCCCTTTCCTGTTTCAAGGAGGTCCATACAGAAATGGTTTACCAAGATCGGTGTGAAAGAACTTAACTAGACTGCACAGACCTCTGACCTCAACCCTATCTAACACCTTTGGGATGAATTGGAACACTGACTGCGAGCCAGGCCTTAGTGCCCAACATCAGTGCCCGACTTCACTAATGCTTTTGTGGCAGAATGGAAGCAAGTCCCCGCAGAAATGTTCCAACATCTAGTGGAAAGCCTTCCCAGAAGAGTATAGGCTGTTATAGAAGCAAAGGGAGGACCAACTCCATATTAACGCCCATGATTTTGGAATGAGATGTTCGACGAGCAGGTGTCCAAATACTTTTGGTCATGTAGTGTATTTACAATTCCCTTATCCAAACCTATTACTCATTTACCTAGGTCTTTTCAATATCTTTTATAAGGATGTCAATTAAAGTGCATGGACAATGGTGTTATTTCTATCTGAAAAAAGTAGATGCTTTTTCTACTTGGAACCGCTACGTTTGCTAGAACTTCTTCATGGTTTCTTCATGCGTAAAGGTGGTGGAATTATTGGGGAATTAAGTCAAAGTCAGAATACAGCATATCTGTACACACCTCCGCCACACCTTCATTTATTCAATCTCCACCCAAAACGAATAGTGGGTGAAAAGCATGCTATTCTTATGTTTAAGTTCGTCATAATACGCATAGAGAAAAGTGCATAAAAAGGGAAATAATTTCCCTATATTGGGACAAATCCTTTGTGAGCTGTTCAGAGAAGAACTAAACCATAGAGGACAGGAGAGTGGAGATGGAAGTGACTCCAGTCACTTTGGCTCATTGGAAGCTGGGAAGAGAGGGACACCTTTACCTAGGACAGCCAGCCAGCAATCCCCAAGCACTGTTTGCATCCCAAATGAGCCCTGGTCAAAAGTAGTGCACTATAAAGGGAATAGTGTATCCAGAGGGCTCTGGTGAAAAGTAGTGCACTATAAAGAGAATAGGGTACCCATAGGGCCCTGGTCAAAAGTAGTGCACTATAAAGGGAATAGGGTACCCATAGGGCTCTGGTCAAAAGTAGTGCACTATAAAAGGAAAAAATAGGGTGCCATTTGGGATGCAAGAGTCCAGACAGCGGGAACCGTTAACATAGCTGTTATGACGTGGAGGGAAATGGAGGGAAATGCAGCGCTCACTTAGAAGCTCTACAACCTTTTCTTACCTGTCACTTGGCCCACGTTCCCACGGCTCTGGTTTCCCACGCCCGGGGGACGATGTGAGGCAGTATTTTTCTTGTGTTAAATATGGATCATTGAGCTTGATGGCTTTTGGAAGGTAAAACCAAAGTGGAAATCTCTGTCTTCCTCCCTCTCTCTCTCTCTGTCCATCCCTCTCTCTTTCTTACCTCTAAAAGTCTGGCATGTCGGGCCAGCTCCAGCTCCTTCTCATGTCCCCACTTACAGTTGTGCGTTCAACATTGCACCCTATTCCCTTTATAGTGCACTACTATACTACCCTTTGGGCCATGGCCAAAAGTAGTGCACTATAAAGGAAATAGGGTACCATTTGGGACACACAGTGTACTGTGGAGCACGGTGAGTGAGTGAGTCCCACATCACTCCTTAATCCCAATTAAGGGGAAAAGGAGAGTGAAACCCTTCCCCTTGGCCTCTTCACAGAGTGCCATTACCTCTCCCTGACCTTCCCCCACTCTTCTCCCCGCTCTCTCCTCTCCTTTCCCCACCACTCCCTCCCGGCCTGTTCCCAGCCACCTCTTTCCTGCTCCTCATCCTTCCCTCCATCTCCCTCTCCTCAACCCTCTTTTCCTCCCAGCCTGTAAACTCCTGTCCTCCCTACCTCATCCCCCTTTCCTCACCTCCTTATCCCTCCCTGCCTCGACCTGTAAACTCCTGTCCTGCTCCACTCCTCACCCACCTCTCTTTTCCTCCTCCTCATCCCTCCCTCCCTACCTGGGCCTGTGAACTCCTGCCCGCCTCCACACGGCAACCATCAATGTGAGCTCTGTAGAACAGAGGGAATGTGAAGGTTACTGAGGCGACCTGTTTTGGACGGAAGGGTTTGTTTTGGATCGTCATCAAGCATCGGCTCGGAGAGAAAATCTGAGTGCCACTCAGACAATCTGAGCCCTTGTCCCAATTGGCACCCTATACCCTATATAGTGCACTACTTTTGACCAGGGCTCTGGCCAAAATTAGTGCACTATGTACAGTAGGGAATAGGGTGCCATTTTGGGATGAAGCCTCAGGACTTCTCCAGATCCCCCTCTACTATACTAAAGCCATTGTGTTTGAAGGTCCAGGACCAGTCAGTGACACCTGAGTTAGACAACATAACATTGTTTAATTAGGTAACACTGCAGGCCTCAAGACAGATATACAGACACAGGATTCAGTCCTCACCCCATGACCCTACTCAACTCAGAGCTCTCATTCAGGGGATGATTGATTGATATCAATGGTCTCTCTGAGGCTAGGATGTCAACACAGCAGAGCTGTATACGACAGTAACTGCTTAGATGATAAATAAATTAGCAATGATCACTGCTCTCTGGTGAAGCCAGTCATCTACAGATGAAAGATGTGAATGTGAGTATCCATCCCAAATGGCCCCTTATTACCTACATAGTGCATTACTTAAGGGCCCTGGTGAAAAGTAGTGCACTATAAAGGGAATCAGGTGTCATTTTGGACATAGCATCTGAATTCTATTTACACAAGTGTGCACTCGAAGTGTCTCTTTGAAGATGTTTTTCTTCTTCATCAGCGCGAGTGAAAGTTGAGCTAAATGGCACTCAAGGGCTCAGAAACACATTCTAGACACACAAGATTCTAACAACCCCAAGCGTCCCATATCACTGTTATGAGAGGAAAATTCTCTCACGGCTACAATCATCATTCACTTGCCATACTTATTAAAATCTTAAAAAATACACATTTGGTTGAATATTTTAATATAAAATGTACAAATAAAAAGAATCTCATACAACTTGCCTAATAAAGTATTTAATGTTCAGTCTGAAGAAAAATATCCTCACAGACTGAACTTCTGAATCCGATCAATGATATGGATGGCTAGAGGGTAATTATGAACTTAACATAACATGAACATGTAATAAAATGATGGGAAAACTTAAGGGTTAAACCGATAGTGTAGATAAACATGGTATTCTAGTGGCTTAACCGGAAACAAAAACATCCCTTTAATAAATAGGCTTGATAATCAGAAGAAACTAAACAGGCGCATCTGTGATACTAAGACATTTTTTTATCAATAAAAATAAAGGGATAAAAGAAAAGAGAACCGCTTTAAAAGAGAAAACAGACACCAGACAGAGAGAGAGATAGCGGTGGTGCCTCTTCATGACTCATGACCTTAGCTGGACACAGAGCTAACTAACTAACACCCATGATTGGTGGTGTAAGTGTGAAAACTTGGGAAGAGAGAGAACATGAGGTCACTGCTTGTGAGGTCACTGCACCCAGCAGGGCCTAAACCCAGACTACAGGAGTAGGGTTGGAGAATTCCGGTAAGGATTTGAGGATTTCCTGGTAATTCCCTCCTGATTCCAGGAATATTCCAACCAGGAATCCTGGAAAACCAGGGAATTAAAATATATAAATAATTTCTACCCTATACAGGAGGAACTGTATGAAATGTCGAGAGGAAGCCGAATTAACCTTCCATCGGTGTAGGGTCTTTGAACATCAGACATGATTAGGGTTGCAAAATTCTGGTAACTGTCCATAAAACGTTAAGAAAGTTACCAGAATTTAGAAACCCTAAACATCATAGCACCAGAAATTATCTCATCAAACAATCCAACATATACTATAGTCTAGCCACCTAACCCTGGGATACAGAAACTGAATAGCAGGAAAAGGATAGAGGGATAGACAGACAGACTGGAGGGAATTAGAAAGAGAGGGGCGGAAGACTAGCAACTCTAACCTTTCTCTATATAACCTGAACCTTGTTAAGTTAGAAGCAGCTACTTTGTGTTTCGGTCTGTTGTAAATCTATTAGTGCTATGGAGCCCTCTATAAGGTTCCTTGTTTTAGGCTTTTTTATGAGAATAAAATAATGCTAACTCCACTCCACCCTAATTATACTAGATTGAGAACATTTTACTTACAAATGACGAGCCAATGTCTGGTAGTTTAAATGGCAAATTGTTAAGCTGCCTGGTCACCGTCATGAGTAAAGTATTCAAAGTAGGGTGTTTAAATATCTCTTTTTAAATAGCTCCTAAATAAAAAGTATAAAACACCTAGGCTTTGTCCTAAATGGCATCCTATTCCCTATATAGGGAATAAGGGTGCCATTTAGAACTCAATCTGTGTTTTTTTTTATTTTACTAGGCAAGTCAGTTAAGAACAAATTCTTATTTTCAATGACGGCCTAGGAACAGTGGGTTAACTGCCGGTTCAGGGGCAGAACGACAGATTTGTACCTTGTCAGCTCGGGGCACAGGAACTTGAGGTACAACGACAAGACACTGTCTGTCTGATTCATTGAAAGAAGGCTTCCAACATCAAAGTAACGTCAGAAATCACCTCAGGTTGTACAGTGACAGTATCATGGTGCTTCTTTATAAACAATGCTATAGATATGTAATATATAAAAGGTATGTAAAACAGCAGAAAAATATTAAAATATATTAATTTCTCTTAAATAAAATGACACCTGTTGTTGCCCTTTGTTGTGTGTACTGTACCTGCCGACATTTTGCTTTGACATCTTGGCATAACCGTCTATGGAAGCGTTAAAAACGGCAAAGGCATAGTTTATTGGAGTTTTAAGGTGCATCCGAAATGGCACCCTACCCCTATAAAGTGGACAATTTTGACCAGATTGCTATGGGCCTTGGTCAAAAGTAGTGCACTACATAGAGAATAGGGTGTACATATGGACCGAAGCAGAGTTTAAGACTTGAAGGCAAAATGTTTATTTGTATCTCTTCCCCCATTATTCTCTTCTTGAGGCTTTGCAGTAATATACAGAAATGTACATGTAAACACTGCCCACTGTCAATCCAGAAACAGAAAAATACAAATCCCTTTGTTTTCTATAAACTAATGTTAAAAACACACTAAGGAAGGAGCCCGTAGTTACAGTATGTACTGGCACAGCACTGATTGGCAGTCACAGTCAAACCAATCTGAAGACTGACCAGCCCCAGCCCCACCATCAGATGTCCAGTGCATTGACTGTTGACTGCGCTGGACAGGGCCCAGTGGAAGACCCAGGGAGAGATACAGGCTTCTTCCCAAATGGCACCATATTCCCTACATAGTACACTTGACCAGAGCCCTGTGGGAAGTGCACTATATAAAGTCAGTCCACTGCTATCCAACATCGCCCACCACACACATGGCAGAAATAAGGGTTAAAAAAAAACAAAAAACAAAAAAATATATATATTTATATACATAACCAACTTTGTTAAACACAGCCAACTTCCCTTTTTAAATCTTCTTTCTCAAAAAGTCTTTCTCTCTCTGTGGTTCTCAGGAGTGAGTCCATCTGATGGGTATCCAGTGAGTGTCTGTCTCCACCTTCTTCAGAGCCACCTTCAGTTCACTGAATGCTGCTGTCAGGTCGTCGTTGACGATCACCTTCTCAAACAAGTGGCCGTATTGGCTCTCCATCTGCTGGCCGGTGCTCACCATTTCCAGGAAGTCCTCCTCCTGTTGGACAAGAATATCATGGAATAGAATAGATGGAGAGTTTTGAGAGAAAAATAAATGTATTTTCTGCTTATCTCAGGGTCAAGCTGTTGTTGATGGCCTATGAAGAAAGAGTTACGGGCATGAGTTAGTGAGTATCTCAGGGACGACAGAGACATTCACATAAACACAAACATAAAAGCCATAAAACACAAATAAACAGACAGAATGACCCAAACTGTCACGTCTTATTCCGCTCACCCTCTCTGGCACTCATTGTCTCCAGTGTACTTATTATTACGCACACCAGCCACCATCGGTACGCCCACCAGCGTCTCATGAGACTCACCTGGACTCCATCAATTATATGATTACCTCCCCTATACAGTTGAAGTCGGAAGTTTACATAGACCTTAGCCAAATACATTTCAACTCCGTTTTTCACAATCCCTGACATTTAATCCATGTAGAAATTCCATGTTTTAGGTAATTTAGGATCACCACTTTATTTTAATAATGTGAAATGTCAGAATAATAGTAGAGAGAACGATTTATTTCAGCTTTTATTTCTTTCATCACATTCCCAGTGGGTCAGAAGTTTACATACACTCAATTAGTATTTGGTAGCATTGCCTTTAAATTGTTTAACTTGGGTCAAACACTTCGGGTAGCCTTCCACAAGCTTCCCACAATAAGTTGGGTGAATTTGTGCCCATTCCTGCTGACAGAGCTGGTGTAACTGAGTCAGGTTTGTAGGCCTCCTTGCTCGCACACGCTTTTTCAGTTCTGCCCACACATTTTCTATAGGATTGAAGTCTGGGCTTTGTGACGGCCACTCCAATACCTTGACTTTGTTGTTCTTAAGCCATTTTGCCACAACTTTGGAAGTATGCTTGGGGTCATTGTCCATTTGGAAGACCCATTTGCGACCAAGCTTTAACTTCCTGACTGATGTCTTGAGCATCTTCACAAGGTCCTTTGCTGTTGTTCTGTGATTGATTTGCACTTTTCGCACCAAAGTACGTTCATCTCTAGGAGACAGAACGCGTCTCCTTCCTGGGCGGTATGACGGCTGCGTGGTCCCATGGTGTTTTTACTTGCGTACTATTGTTTGTACAGATGAACGTGGTATCTTCAGGCGTTTGGAAATTGCTCCCAAGGATGAACCAGACTTGTGGAGATATACAATTTCTTTTCTGAGGTCTTGGCTGATTTCTTTTGATTTTCCCATGATGTCAAGCAAAGAGGCACTGAGTTTGAAGGTAGGCCTTGAAATACATCCACCGGTACACCTCCAAATGACTCAAATTATGTAAATTAGCCTATCAGAAGCTTCTAAAGCCATGACATCATTTTCTGGAATTTTCCAAGCTGTTTAAAGGCACAGTCAACTTAGTGTATGTAAACTTGTGACTCACTGGAATTGTGATACAGTGAATTATAAATAATCTGTCTGTAAACAATTGTTGGAAAAATGACTTGAGTCATGCACAAAGTAGATGTCTTAACCAACTTGCCAAAACTATAGTTTGTTAACAATACATTTGTGGAGTGGTTTAAAAACGAGTTTTAATGACTCCAACCTAAGTGTATGTAAACTTCCGACTTCAACTGTATCTGTCACTCCCTTTGGTTCTTTCCCCAGGCAGTATTAGTTATGTTCCTCATGTCCAGACGCTACTCTTGTTTTGTATTGTTCTATTTATTATTAAAGTCACCCACTGTACTTGCTTCCTGACTCCCAGCGTCTGCATTTCACAAACAGAGAGCTGCTTGACCCTGAAGGACACCTAGACATCTTTACAAAACCTCACACACAAAATCTCAAGGAATTTTCATAATTTCCTCCATTGGCAACAAAATAAAATAAAAAAGCCTAAAAGCAGAAAAAGACAAAACATATCCGTGATTGACATAGAGACAGACAAAACAAAACAAGATCCATAATTGATACATGCCACTTTGGTCTTATAGTGACAGGCCAATGACAGCTTCAAAATGGGAGGGCTTCAGAAATGGAAATGGCTTGGGCATAACTGTTTGTCGGGAGCTTCATGAAATGGGTTTCCATGGCAGAGTAGCCGCACACAAGCCTAAGATCACCATGTGCAAAGCCAAGTGTCAGCTGGAGTGCTGTAAAGCTCGCCGCCATTGGACTCTGGAGCAGTGGAAACGCGTTTACTCTGGAGTGATGAATCACGCTTCACCATCTGGAAGAATGCCAGGAGAACGCTACCTGCATAGTGTCAACTGTAAAGTTTGGTGGAGGAGGAATATTGGTCTGGGGCTGTTTTTCATGGTTCGGGCTAGGCCCCTTAGTTTCAGTGAAGGGAAATCTTAACGCTACAGCATACAATGACATTCTAGACGATTCTGTGATTTAAACTTTGTGGCAACATTTTGGGGAAGGCCCTTTCCTGTTTCAGCATGACAATGTCCCCGTGCACAAAGCGAGGTCCATACACTAATGGTTTGTTGAGATCGGTGTGGAAAAACTTGACTGGCCTGCACAGAGCCCTGACCTCAACCCCAACGAACACCTTTGGGATGAATTGGAACAACGACTGCGAGCCAGGCCTTAGCGCCCAACATCAGTACCCGACCTCACTAATGCCCTTGTGGTTGAATGGAAGCAAGTCCCTGCAGCAATGTTCCAACATCTAATGGAACTCCTTCCAAGAAGACTGAATGCTGTTATAGAAGCAAAGGGGGGACCAACTCCATATTAATGCCCATGATTTTGGAATGAGATGTTCGACGAGCAGGTGTCCACATACTTTTTGACATGTACTGTATATAACTCCTGACCCCACCGCTAGCCTGGTCCCTGATATGTTTGTGCTGTTTTGTAACTACTATGGAGATTGGCAAGACAGCAAAACTAGATCTGGGACCAGGCTATGCTAATTAATCGTAGCTCCCTAGACAACTTATTACCTGGTTAGCCTTTTAGGACCTATTTCTTGCCCAGTCATCCCATCCTGATGGTATTAGACTGATATATCGGCTGATCCTATCCAGCCTCAGACAAAGGAACATGGCGGGGTTAGAGAGGCTATAGCGGCTTTCTGGTAAGACTTCGGAGGCGCACACACCACCCACCGCTTCCGAGTATATTACTCGCTAATGTCCAGTCTCTAGGTAACAAGGTAGGTTGCCTTCCAGAGAGACATTCTGGACATTCTGGATCATAACATACTCTGTTTCACGGAAACATGGCTCTCTGGGGACATGCTGTCGGAGTCGGTACAGCCACCGGGATTCTTTGTGCGTCTGGCCGACAGGAATAACCATCTCTCCGGGAAGAAGAATGGCAGGGGTGTATGCTTCATAATTAATGCCTCAGGGTGTAATCATAACAACATACAGGAACTTAAGTCCTTCTGCTCACCTGACCTAGAAATCCTTACAATCAAATGACAGCCATATTACCTCCCAAGAGAATTCTTGTCAGTTATTGTCACAGCTGTGTACATTCCCCCTCAAGCAGACACCAAGATGGCCCTCAAGGAACTTCACTGGACTCTATGTAAACTGGAAACCATATATCCTGAGGCTGCATTTATTGTCTATCTATTATCTATTGCACCTTGCCTATGCCGCTCACAACAACAGATAAACATAGTATGCTTAAACTAATAACACACAAATTATTATATTTTTATTGTCTGTACTGAATGCATAATTTAAACATTCACAGTGCACATTGGAAAAAGTATGTGAACCCCTAGGCTAATGACTTCTCAAAAAAGCTAATTGGAGTCAGGAGTCAGCTAACCTGGAGTCCAATCAATGAGATGAGATTGGAGATGTTGGTTAAAGCTGCCTTGCCCTATAAAAAACACTCACAAAATTTGAGTTTGCTATTCACAAGAAGCATTGCCTGATGTGAACCATGCCTTGAACAAAAGAGATCTCAGAAGACCCAAGATTAAGAATTGTTGATTTGCATAAAGCTGGAAAGGGTTACAAAAGTATCTCTAAAAGCATTGATTTTCATCAGTCCACGGTAAGACAAATTGTCTATAAATGAAGTTCAGCACTTTTGCTACTCTCCCTAGGAGGGGCCGTCCTGCAAAGACGACTGCAAGAGCACAGCGCAGAATGCTCAATGAGGTTAAGAAGAATCCTAGAGTGTCAGCTAAAGACATCTCTGGAACATGCTAACATCTCCGTTGATGAGTCTATACGTAAAACACTAAACAAAAATGGTGTTCATGGGAGGACACCACGGAAGAAGCCATTGCTGTCAAAAAAAACATTGCTGCACGTCTGAAGTTTGCAAAAGTGCACCCGGATGTTCCAAAGCGCTACTGCCAAAATATTCTGTGGAAACTACAGCTGAGTTAGGAAGGAACACAACACTGTGTGGAGAAAAAAAGGCACAGCACACAAACATCAAAACCTCATCTCAACTGTAAAGTATGGTGGAGGGAGCTTTTTTATTTTATCTTTATTTAACTAGGCAAGTCAGTTAAGAACAAATTTTTATTTTCAATGACGGCCTAGAAACAGTGGGTTAACTGCCTTGTTCAGGGGCATAACGACAGATTTTTTACCTTGTCAGCTCGGGGATTCGATTTTGGAACCTTTCGGTTACTAGTCCAACGCTCTAACCACAAGGCTACCTGCCACCCCTAGCATCATGGTTTGGGGCTGCTTTCCGGTCTCAGGGCCTGGACAGCTTGCTATCATAGATGTAAAAATGTATTCTCAAGTTTATCAATGCATTTTGCAGGAGAATTAGGCTGTCCGACTAAATTGAAGTTCAACAGAAGTTGGGTAATGCAACAAGACAACGACCCAAAACACAGAAGTAAATCAACAACAGAATGGCTTCAACAGAAGAAAATACACCGTCTGGAATGGCCCAGTCAGAGTCCTGACCTAAACCCAATTGAGATGCTGTGGCATGACCTCAAGAGAGCAGTTCACACCAGACATCCCAAGAATATTGCTGAACTGAAACAGTTTTGTGAAGAGGAATGGTCCAAAATTCCTCCTAATCGTTGTGCAGATCTGATCCGCAACTACAGAAAACTTGGTTGAGGTTATTGCTGCCAAAGGAGGGTCAACCAGTTATTAAATCCAAGGGTTCACATACTTTTTCCACTCTGCACTGTGAATGTTTACACGGTGTGTTCAATAAAGACATGAAAACATATAATTGTTTGTGTGTTATTAGTTTAAGCAGACTTTGTCTATTGTTGTGACCTAGATAAAGATCAGATCAAATTGTATGACCAATTTATGCAGAAATCCAGGTATTTCCAAAGGGTTCACATACTTTTTATTGACACTGTATTTATATGTATATATTCTTATTCCATCCCTTTACTTAGACGTGTGTATATTAGGTAGTTGTTGTGGAATTGTTAGATTACTTGTTGATATTGCTGCACTGTCAGAACTAGAAGCATAAGCATTTCGCTACACTCGCAATAACATCTGCTAACCATGTGGAATGTGGCAGGGTCTACAGTCAATCACGGACTACAAAAAGAAAACCAGCCCCATTGCGGACCATGACGTCCTGCTCCCAGACAAAATAAACAACTTCTTTGCTCGCTTTGAGGACAATACAGTGCCACCGACACGGCCCGCTACCAAAACCTGCGGGCTCACCTTCACCGCTGCCAACGTGAGGAAAACATTTAAATGTGTTAACCCTCGCAAGGCTGCCGGCCCAGATGGCATCCCTGGCCGTGTCCTCAGAGCTTGCGCAGACCAGCTGGCTGGTGTGTTTACGGACATATTCAATCAGTCCCTATCCCAGTCTGCTGTTCCCACATGCTTCAAGAGGGCCACCACTGTTCCTGTTCCCAAGAAAGCTAAGGTAACTGAGCTAAATGACTATCGCCCCGTAGCACTCACTTCCGTCATCATGAAGTGCTTTGAGAGTCTAGTCAAGGATCATATCATCTCCATACTGCCAGACACCCTGGACCCACTCCAATTTGCTTACCGTCCCAAAAGGTCCACAGACGACGCAATCGCAATCACACTGTATACTGCCCTAACCCATCTGGACAAGAGAAATACTTATGTAAGAATGCTGTTTATCGACTACAGCTCAGCATTTAACACCATAGTTCCCTCCAAGCTCGTCATTAAGCTCGAGACCCTAGGTCTCGACCCAGCCCTGTGCAACAGCGCCTCTTCAACCTCAAGAGGCTGAAGAAATTCAGCTTGTCACCAAAGTCACTCACAAATTTCTACAGATGCACAATCGAGAGCATCCTGTCGGGCTGTATCACCGCCTGGTACGGCAACTGCTCCGCCCACAACCGTAAGGCTCTCCAGAGGGTAGTGAGGACTGCACAACGCATCACTGGGGGTAAACTACCTGCCCTTCAGGACACCTACACCACCCGATGTCACAGAAAGGTCAAAAAGATCATCAAGGACAACAACCACCCGAGCCACTGCCTGTTCACCCCGCTATCATCCAGAAGGCGAGGTCAGTACAGGTGCATCAAAGCTGGGACCGAGAGACTGAAAAACAGCTTCTACCTCAAGGCCATCAGACTGTTAAACAGCCATCACTAACATTGAGTGGCTGCTGCCAACATACTGACTTAAATCTCTAGCCACTTAAAACATAGGAATTGGATGTAACAAATGTATCACTAGCCACTTTAAACAATTTTGTATATAATGTTTACATATCCGACATACTCATATCAAATGTATACACTGTACTCTAAACCATCTACTGAATCTTGCCTATGCCGTTCGGCCATCGACCCAATCTCTAGCCACTTTAATAACTTTAATAATTATAATTGGATGAAATAAATGTATCACTAGCCACTTTAAACAATGCCATTTACATAATGTTTACATATCCTACATTACTCATCTCATATGTATATACTGTACTCTATACCATCTACTGCATCTTGCCTATGCCGGTCAGCCATCGCTCATCCATATATTTATATGTACATACTCGTATTCATTCCCTTACTCTTGTGTGTATAAGGTAGTTGTTGTGAATTTGTTAGATTACTTGTTAGATACTACTGCATGGTCGGAACTAGAAGCACAAGCATTTCGCTACACTCGCATTAACATCTGCTAACCATGTGTATGTGACAAATAAAATTTGATTTGATTTGACCAATCTGATTTGATTTGATTTAGCTAGCTCCTTTTTCTAAAGAAACACTGGGCTTCAGATCTCCGCTGAGATATGGTCACACTCACGGACTCTGCCAAACACACAATTATAAATAAATATACTGTATACAGACACATTCATAGGCAGGAACACAAACAGAAGCAAACACACTGATGCACAAAAACACACTGATGACACACAGACAGACACACAAAGACAGACAGACACACAGACACACACTCTTACACAGACAGACACACAGACAAACACTGACGACACACACTTACACAGACAGACCGACAGACTAATACTTTTTTAGAATGTCCCCCTTGCTAGCGGTTTTGCCACCTCATAGTTGATTAGTCGTGCAACTAAAATTACATTGACACCATGACAAGGACTGCGTTTTCGAGCCAGTCTACAAACATTTACATTTTAGTTATTTAGCAGACGCTCTTATCCAGAGCAACTTCCAGGAGCAATTAGGGTTAAGTTCCTTGCTTAAGGGCACATCGACAGATTTTTCACCTAGTCGGCTCAGGGATTCAAACCAGCAACCTTCCGGTTACTGGCGCGATGCTCTTAACCATTAGGCTACCCTGCCTCGAAATGTCCAACACTGCCCTCCATTGTATTTGTATTTATTATGGATCACCATTAGCTGCTTTCCTGGGATCCAGAAAAATTAAGGCTTTTACATACAATTAAAAACATTACAATACAAATTTCACGACACATTAAGTGTGTGCCCTCAGGCCACTACTCTACTAGCACATATCTCCAACACTAAATCTATGTGTACGTGTATGTATAGTGTGTATGTTATCACGTGTGTGTGTATGCGTGTGCCTTTGTGTGTGTGTCTTCACAGTCCCTGCTGTTCCATAAGGTGTATTTTTATCTGTTTTTTAAATCTGATTCTACTGCTTGCATCAGTTGCCTGATGTGGAATAGAGTTCCATGTAGTCATGGCTCTATTTAGTACTGTGCGCCTCCCATAGTTTCTTCTGGACTTGGGGACTGTGAAGAGACCTCGTGTAGCATGTATTGCGGGGTATGGATGGGTGTCTGTGTGCCAGTAGTTTAAAACAGACAGCTCGGTGCAATCAACATGTCAAATACAAGCAGTGATGAAGTCAATCTCTCCTCTACTTTGAGCCAGGAGAGATTGACATGCATATTATTAATGTTAGCTCTCCATGTGCATTTAACGGCCAGCCGTGCTGCCCTGTTCTGGGCCTGACCACACGACTGGACAGTAGTCCAGAGCAGTGCTTTATCATGGACAGCCTGTACTTTTAAATGACATTAGTGAAACCTTTACTAACTGACCTGCTATTCTGCTTTTTCACTCCCCCTCATCCCTCTCTCTATATGACTTTCCCTCTCTGTGTGGATTTGTGTGCTACAAAATTAATTGCCTCTTTGAAGACATTAAAGTTCCCTCCCTCCCTCCCTCCCTCCCCCTGTGTTTCACAGTCTAGTGTATCTACTGTACAAGGCAGTAAAAATGTATTTTGTGAGAAGACATGGAAGGGAAGGAAGGGAAGAGGTTGAGGAGGGAGCAGGAGGTTCGTTGGTCTGGGCTGAGAGGAAGTTGAAGTGGCTCAGTCTGTCGGTCCGTCCACCATATATTCCCTCCAGTGATCTTAGGCTGCTGATCCTTGGTAGCCTTCCTCTGTGGTCAGCCCTCAGAAAGCCTAGAGCTGCTGGATGTGGACCCAGTGACCCAGGCTACATCTCAAATAGCTCCCCTATTCCCTATATAGAGCACCCATAGAGCTCTGGTCAAAAGTAGTAGTGCAGGGAATAGGGTGCCATTTGGGACGAACGCTCAGCTACTACTGCCAGCAGCTCTCCAACCCTTTGGACCTTAGACCAGAAACTGGCAGCCATAGAGATACATTCAATTATTGAATGCTATGCTTGCAGCAGGACAGTGGGGTAGACATGGACAGAATGAGCCCTAGAGACGCTGTGTATGCCGTTTCCATGTCAACCAGTCAGTCAGTGTCCATGCCATGGCATGTCTCCCTCTCTATGATCATAGCAGGCCAGGTAAGGGTGACCGTTTACATTATGGGGAGAGAAGGAGAGAAAGAAAACAAGAACAAGAGAGAGAGAGAGACACACAGACCAAGATGGACAGAAATAGAGCGGAAGAGAGAGATAGGGACAGAAAGACAGACGAAAAGAGAGAGAGAAAGACAGAGAGAGAGAGAGAGAGAGAGAGAGAGAGAGAAACCAGAGACAGAGACCAAGAAAAACGAAAAACGAAAGAGACAGAGAGAGAAACAGACACCAAGAAAGAAACAGAGACCAAGAAAGAGAGAGATCTCAGAGTCAGAGCCAGCATCAGGTCTCATCCCTCTCTTCAGTCTCCTCTCAGTTCTGTCCATCAGCAGGAGTTCATGGCCATCCCCTCGGCCCTCAACGGAAAATCTGCTTTTATTCATATACATAAAATGCACCTGCACTATGTATTAAAATGACATAAAATATCAAAACCGATCTGGTTCGGCAAAGAGGTCCCCGATTTACTCTCTCTGAAAGAAGACATAATGTCATTGCTTTGGCTAGAGGGAAAGGTAAGATACCCTATCTCATGACCCCTTTACTTATTATACTTCTATTACTAGGAATAGGAATTTGGACATATTCATTATCATATTACAGTATGTATCTGATTATATCAGAATGTTTGGGGCTCATATTAAGTGTCAGACACATTTAAAAACAGATATGAATGTATTACAGGTTAAACAATAGAGCAGTATACGGCTTTCTTAAAACAATGAAAATACTGTTCTCCAGAAGTTTGGATGGGACAATGGATTATTCTAACAGACCAGAGCTGCTGCCTCTAGCATTCTCACTGAAATAAATACAGCAGGACGAGAACAAAATACCGCTGCCTGTCAATCTCTATAAAGGTTTACAAAAAAGACTTTGGCAACTGGACATATTCCAACCAGGTAACAAAGAGAAACGTTGAGGTTGTATTTGTGTTACCTGAGAAAACTATAGATCTAATAAAGGTATTATAGTACAGAGCAAGTCTAAAACGTCTGCCCTGTCTCTGACAACTAGCGCTTACTGTTCATAGGAGTCACACTGAGAGCAGAGAGAGACTTTCACCCAAAAGTCATAAAACGGTCAATAGCATGGCCTTTGACCTCTTTCTGTCTGACCTTTCACCCCACAGGATGGTCATCAACCTGTATGATGGCACTGCTTACCTACGGCCTCGTCACTAACCTTTACACCTTAATAACTGAGAGCCTGACAATAAAAATATTTTTCTTATTGAAATAAAAGAAAAACATATCAGAGATCTCAGAGATGTTGTCAGTAAATGACTGGGATGGGGTCAGACTGACTTGAATACAGTATGTCAGTATGTCAGTGCGCTGATTCGGTGAATGTGTGTAATCATTTCATGCTGTAAGGATGACTTTAAGAATAGCTGCTGAGCCTCTGGCATGTTTAAAATAGTGACGGTACATCTCAGTGACGGCTCAGTAAAGGATGTTTTGAGTTAGAGCTGACCTGCTGTGTGCGACCATGGCCTTTTCCAGAGCCCTGCTGTGCTTTGTGTTGCGTTAGGTCATGGTGAACACACAGAGAGGTGTGTGTGGAGTAACACCTAAGAGTGGGTCTGAGGCTGTGTTCCAGATGGCTCCCTATTCCCTTTATAGTGCACTACTTTTAACCAAGACCCATAGGGCTCTGGTCCAAAGTTGTGCACTATATAGGGGGGAAGGCTTGAGGCGTCTTTACCATTTGGCTATCAGATGAGCCGCCAGCCAATCTGATCTGCACCTGCGGCCTCCTGGCCTACACACCTACTTCCCTCCTCCTCTACCCGCACCTCTCATAGCCCTGTTTGACGGCGACCTTCAGCACCGGCACGTGGAAAGCCTCCACACCTCCAACACCACAGCTAGACTCTCTCTCCCTCCTTTCCTCTCTCATTCTCACTTTCCTCTCTCATTCTCCCCCCGTTGTCTTTCTATCCCCCTCTCCTTCTCTCCTCATCGGCCCAGCTTGTGGCTGTGACCAGGGCTATGGCCCGTAGCGTGGCCCCACGTAGGGAGAGACGACCTGAAGTGGGCTGGGAAAGCCATCAGCCACCACTACGGCAACACGCTTCAGCTAATTGGTTTCATGTGGGGCCCGGCTGTGAGTTGTGACTGGCTGGTGTGTAAAGGTGTGTAACACACACACATGCATGCAGGTATCCAGACACGCACCCACAAGCACATGCACACACACACACACGCACACACTAGCCTGCAGCAGAAAGGTGTGTGTAGTAAAGATGACATCACCACTACCACAGCTAGCTCCCCCAGACTCCCAGATGGTCTCTGTTATTCCTTTAGGTGGGCTTCAGGGAGGAATAAACTGCTAGGGTCTCTGATAACCTCCCTCTTGTTAACCAGCAGTTAGGCCATGTGGTACTCTAACACTGCTGGATCACCTTTGAACCCACCTTATAACGTCACATTTATGAGGCTTCCAAGTGGCACAGCAGTCTAAGGCACTGCATCTCAGTGCTAGAGGCATCACTACAGACCCTGGTTCAATTCCAGGCTGTATCACAACTGGCCGTGATTGGGAGTCCCATTCTTCTCTTGGCAAGGAGAAAAGGCTTCTCTTGATTATGTTGATGTGTCTTACCGAGAATGGCTTAGCGGATCCTTTGTCGTCCTTGCCTGAGATGACCTTAGCGTTCCTTCTGGTCTCCCGCAGGCGCTCGATGGGCGGCGGCTTCACAAACACCACGTAGGGTTTAAACTCTGCCGTCCTCAGGTGCTTTATCATCTGCAACACACAGAGGAGAGAGAAACAAATGCAGTAAGAAAAAGGAACTATTGATTTATTTAGTGGTAAAACAACAGTTTTAAACAATTAAATAAACAAAAGTACAAAGAATTCCAGAGGATGACACATGAAAGCGTAAAATACACTTATGTCCAAAGTGATCCTCGACCAAGAAGGTGCTCTGTGGGTGAGGGGTTATTAGTCCTCAAACAATGAGGACCTCGGTCCTCCCAACACATTAGTCAGGAGAATAGAGGATACGACTGAGTCTTGTTGATCTATCTGGAGATATCACATTGTGAACGAGTGAAATTAGTCACAGATCTCAGTCTGTCACAGCACTGAGGCGATGAAACATTACAAGGCTGGGTCGCGTTGACACGTAGCATGCAGCGTATGTGTGTGTGTACTGAACCGCAGCAGTGTGGAGTATTAACCGGCGCTGGTCTGCTTCCTCTTTCGCTGTGTTCTGGGAAGCGGGTCCAAAACCCCAGGCCGATACAAAGGCTGTGCTCCAAACGGCACTCTATACTCTATCTAGAGCACTACTTTTAATCATAGGGCCCTGGTCAAAAGTAGTGCACTAAATAGGGAAAAGTGTGCCATTTGGGACGCAACCGAAGACATGAGCGAAAGACTACCGTTTGTCTCCATCACAGAGAGAGAGGAGAGCAGAGGAGATGAGGAAAGGAAAGTTTTCATCAGGAGCTCAGACAACATCACTCGCTCTGCAACACTGCTCTGATATGAAACTCATGTGATTGACTACTGAGCGGGGTAAAGAGCCAGAATGGAGCATGCACACACACAGACCAGTACTACTCAATACGCTGGCACGAGTGCACACAGATCTACACACACACACACACACACACACACACACACACACAGACCAGTACTACTCAACACGCTGGCACGAGCGCACACAGATCCACACACACACACACACACAGACCAGTACTACTCAACACGCTGGCACGAGTGAACACAGATCCACACACACACACAGACCAGTACTACTCAACACGCTGGCACGAGTGCACACAGATCTACACACACACACAGACCAGTACTACTCAACACGCTGGCACGAGCGCACACAGATCCACACACACACACAGACCAGTACTACTCAACACGCTGGCACGAGTGCACACAGATCCACACACACACACAGACCAGTACTACTCAACACGCTGGCACGAGTGCACACAGATCCACACACACACAGACCAGTACTACTCAACACGCTGGCACGAGTGCACACAGATCCACACACACACACAGACCAGTACTACTCAACACGCTGGCACGCGTGCACACAGATCTTCACACACACACACAGACCAGTACTACTCAACACGCTGGTACGAGTGCACACAGATCTACACACACACAGACAGACCAGTACTACTCAACACGCTGGCACGAGTGCACACAGATTGCACACACACAGCAGGGGCTACCAAGGGGCTCTGTTAACAGCTTTCTACTTGGTCAGGGAGAGACGGTTTGAAAACATGCCAGCAATCTATGTAATCTATATAATTGTGTATTTCTGCCCGTGAATCATTATCTACTCAGATTTAACAAACAGAGGACGCCTTTCAGGCAGAGGCATGTCTGAGTGTGTGTGTGTATGAGAGAGAGGGGCAGGGTGCTAGACCTGGCCTGGGATAATGGGATTTTAGCCCCGGTGGTTTGTGGGGACTCAGCGACATACAGGTCACTTATGAGAGGCTGATCGCACCACCCAGACGCATAAGCCAAAGAGGAAATCTTCAAATAAGGAAAATTAGCGGTAATTGCTGATAAAAATGCTATTTAAGCCGGGTTTGGTTGGTAACCCAGTAAGCAGTCAAGGCCTCCGGAAAGCCGGCACTGCCTCTGAAGCCCTCTGAAGGATGAGATTCCTCTAGGAGATATAAATATAGAGGAGAGAAGGATAGATGGATAAAGGGAGGGATGGAAAGACATAGGGAGGGAAAATGAAGGGTAGAGTGGTAGAGTGGTAGAGCAGAGGGAAGGCAAGGTTGTGTCGGCAACTTGTGTCATTGACATGAAACAGGATGGAGGGAGGGAACGTGAAGGGTAGAGTACAGGCAAAGAGGGAGGATGTATATGTGTCGGGGACTTGTGTGACTCACATGAGGCTGAACGTCCAGCAGGCACACCTTGTTCTTGGACAGGACAGAATGTACAGAGTCCAGACTGGTCCCATAGTAGTTCCCGTTATACTCCCCATGCTCTACGAATCTACAGACAGAGAGAGAGAGAGAGAGAGAGAGAGAGAGAGAGAGAGAGAGAGAGAGAGAGAGAGAGAGAGACAGAGACAGAGACAGTCATGGTCAGAGATTAGAACAACTTTAATGTCTTCAAAGAGGCAATTCATTTTGTAGCACACAAATCCACACAGAGAGGGAGTCATATAGAGAGAGGGATGAGGGGAGTGAAATAGCGGGTCAGTTAGGTTTCACTAATGTCATTTAAAAGTACAGGCTGGGATTAACATTAAGATTAATGTAAAATAAAACCAATTTATCATTCACCTACCATGAGGACTAACATACTGTATTATAATCTCATTCTAAGGCACTTCAGTTCATTCCTTTCTTATTTATATATACTATCCAAACACATGTGCGCAGCATACGCACACACAGGCACAGGCGCACACACAATTCTGACTGAGATTCCGTTCAGAACAAGGATTTTATAAAAGCCTACAGTACCGCAGGGACTAGCGATTACTCTTTCAACCACTGACAGATCATCAGATAGCATTTTTTCTGTACAACACAAATCCAAACATTTTGGCACAATAATCCTTTATACTGTAAACTCTCCTATGTTACACTTTAAATCAGTTACACATGTTTTTTTAAAGTGTAGAGAAGGTGAATGCCAGGAGCGTGTGTATGTGTGTGTTTGGGCTTCAAGAGAGAAGCAGTGGAATAAGGCAAACAAACAGTTTTCCACCGCCTAATCTCTCTGCTTCAAACTGATCACTGTCATAAAACACCCCGCCACTGTGTATTTCTAGAGGAGAAGAGAGATAGAGGAAGAAAAGAAAGACTGAAGTTAGAGAGTGGAAAGAATATCTACATTTCTAAAAACAAGACAGTATGTGTGTTGTGTGCGTTGGTAGACTTTGAGTGCATTCCAAATGGCACCCTAGTCCCTATACAGTGCACTACCTTTGACCAGGGCCCATATGGCTCTGGTCAAAGGCACCATGTAGGGAATAGGATACCATTTGGGATGCCCACTCAGACTGGTCCTGATGATCATTGGGCTAAATGTCTGTATTGCTGTACTTAAATCCATGTAAAACACAATTTATAGTAATTGCCCCCAGTAAGAACATTTTATTCAGCTTCAGAAAAGGAGCCTGTAATCTTTGTTCATGGGAAATTCACACAGTAGCCTATGTTTAAAAGGCTTGCCATAGCCATACACTGCATAGGCTATACTGTTTGTTGCTGCTATATAAATTGGGAGAGCTACTGTGGACAAGCTAGCATGCCAGGAGAGGTTCAGCTAAATTGGGACTGTATGGATGCTATCCATTTTTAGCAGGGAACAGGGCTTTCCTTGGGAACGTTACACCCACTTTCACGCGCCACTACCGACTGTGGCCAATTTCTCAAGGAGGTTTTCCCTACTGGCACTGAGAGAGAGAGAGAGAGCGTCTGTCTGTGTGTGTGTGTGTGCACATTGTTCTGATTGCATGCGACGAGGCGCAACGTAAACAAGTCCATCTAACTATTCTCCTCTCTCCAGCGCCTTATAATTTGTGTCTGTCAGCTGATATGTGTGTGTATAGAGTGTCCCGAGCGTTGCAGCCACATCGCAGTCTCCCCATTTACCCCTAACTCTAAACTCTGCGAAAAACATCCCATGCCGTGCCCCATCACCAACCACGGCTGAACCAGCCCTAAAAATACAACAACCCACCCTGGTCCCAGCCTCCCTCTGCCCCAGCCATCCTGGTGTGTTATTTGTGCGTGTGTTCTACTGTGTATGTCATGTGTTTTTGGGGGGGCGAGAAGGGCGGGAAGGCATCCATCACTAAGGATGACAATTCCGGTTTCAATTTGTCCGCCGCATAATGTTAGAGCGGCTCCCGGGTGTGTGTCAGCAACGGGGCCCGGGGACACCTCAAAGAAATACACACACACAGGGAAGAAAGGGGCCCACTGTGACCTTAGGGCCCTTGTAAAGGGTGGCTTTGTTGCAAAGTACCACCTCACACTCAGAGAAGGAGAGCCATAGGGGAGAGCACTGGTCACGTCAGCTGAACTTCTTCCCCAGTCTGTCTCTCACGGTTACAGTTACACTGCCCCTAGTGGCGAAGGAGATGGCAGAATTTGGTTGATTCCAAAACGAGATACTGAGATCTCAAATATATTACATTACAGTTGTAGTGCTTGTGGGAATGGAAGGATGCAGATAGTATGTATTTGCTGTGGTGTGTTTTGTATTAGAGATGAGATTAGTGCTGGTTATAGATGTTTGCTGTTTAAAGCAGCTACTTACTTGTTGTTTTGGATGTCCGTCTCAAATATATTTTTGGAGATGAAGTGATACTCCACCCCGTCACTCTCCTGGTTCCTCTTCGGCCGGCTGGTGTCTGTAGTACAGGGAGAGAGGAGAGAGGGGGAGAGTGAGACAGAGAGAGTGAGAAAGAGTGGGGGTGGGGAGAGAGAGATAGAAAGAAAGAAAAAGGGGGAGACAGAGATAGAAGAATGGAGAGAGATACATCACTACTAACCCAGACATTCTGAGTCATAGTTCTAACATGAATCCTTCCGTATTACCATCCCAGTATCAAATCAAATCAAATCAAATTTATTTATAAAGCCCCCCTTACATCAGCTGATGTCACAGAGTGCTGTACAGAAACCCAGCCTAAAACCCCAAACAGCAAGCAATGCAGGTGTAAAAGCACGGTGGCTAGGAAAAACTCCCTAGAAGGCCAAAACCTAGGAAGAAACCTAGAGAGGAACCAGGCTGTGAGGGGTGGCCAGTCCTCTTCTGGCTGTGCCGGGTGCAGATTATAACAGAACATGGACAAGATTTTAAAATGTTCATAAAACAGTAGTAAGTCAGTAGTGTACACACACGCATGCACACAAATAGACAAGCACACACAAGCATGCACAGACAGGAGCAGTTCCATTAAACGGAGACTGAAAGGGTAATGTAATTGAGTTGGGTAACTCTCATTAAGATCAGTTCCTACATTTACTTCCCCATAAACCTCTGCCATTAAAAGTGTGACATGTGGAGGGAGCACGAGCGGCAAAACTGTGTATGTGCGTGTGTGTGTGTGAGAGCAGCTAGGACTGGACCGGTTCCAGTGGATTTGAGAGGGGGGAGGTCCCTCTGTGCCATCTTTGGACGTTGAACTGCCGCTTGTTTAATGAGAGCTACAGGGGTCAGAGGTCAACTCCGTTACACTCCTCAGACAAATTGTCTGCACGCTCCAACCAGCTCCAAAACAAACTATTAAACTTTTATCACCGTTTCTGCAACCGCCACGCCAGGTTTACCGTTTTTTCCTCCTTTTTTTACAATTTGGCGTGTGCCTGAGATGTGGTCCTTTCTGCGATGTGGCCTCAGTCATCGGAACAGAGTGCAGGGACAGGGACTAAGGTGTTCTTTCTCCATACTGTATGTTGTTATGTGAGTGGCCAGTGGAGTTCACAGACGAACACCTATACTACCCGTCAAAAGTTTTAGAACACCTACTCATTCAAGGGTTTTTGTTTATTTTTGTTTTTTTGTTTTTATATTTTCTACATCGTAGAATAATAGTGAAGACATCAAAACTATGAAATAACACATATGGAATCATGTAGTAACCAAAAAAGTGTTAAACAAATATTTGAAATTCTTCAATGTAGCCACCATTTACCTTGATGACAGCTTTGCACACTCTTGGCATTCTCTCAACCAGCTTCATGAGGAATGCATAGTAAAAAACAGGTGTGCCTTCTTAAAAGTGAATTTGTGGAATTTCTTTCCTTCTTAATGCGTTTGAGCCAATCAGTTGTGATGTGACAAGGTAGGGGGGTATACAGAAGATGGTCTTTTACCAAATAGGACTAAGTCCATATTATGGCAAGAACAGATCAAATAAGCAAAGATAATTATTACTTTAAGACATGAAGGTCAGTCAATATGGAAAATATCAAGAACATTTCTTCAAGTGCGGTCGCAAAAACAATCAAGCGCTATGATGAAACCATCTATCATGAGGACCGCCACAGGAATGGAAGGCCCAGAGTTACCTCTGCTGCAGAGGATAAGTTCATTAGAGTTACCAGCCTCAGAAATTGCAGCCCAAATAAATGCTTCACAGAGTTCAAGTAACAGACACATCTCAACATCCTGTTCAGAGGAATCAGGCCTTTATGGTCGAATTGCTGCAAAGAAACCACTACTGCAACCACTACTGCATTCTGCAGCGATACGCCATCCCATCTGGTTTGGTCTTAGTGTTTGTTTTTCAACAGGACAATGACCCAACACACCTCCAGGCTGTGTAAGGGCTATTTGACCAAGAAGGAGAATGATGGAGTGCTGCATCAGATGACCTGGCCTCCACAATCCCCCGACCTCAACCAAATTGAGATGGTTTGGGATGAGTCGGACCGCAGAGTGAAGGAAAAGCAGCCAACAAGTGCTCAGCATATGTGGGAATTACTTCAATACTGTTGGAAAAGCATTCCAGGTGAAGCTGGTTGAGAGAATGCCAAGAGTGTGCAAAGCTGTTATGGAGGTAAAGGGTGGCTACTTTGAAGAATCTAAAATTTAAAATATATTTAGATTTGTTAAAGAAAATGTTGGTTACTACATGATTCCATATATGTTATTTAATAGTTTTGATGTCTTCATTATTATTCTACAATGTAGAAAATAGTAAGGATAAAGAAAACCCCTTGAATGAGTAAGTGTTCTAAAACATTTGACGGTTAGTGTACGTGATTTACTGGATCAGTTGCTCAGTTTGAAAACGGTAAATCGATCCTTTCCGAAAGAGACGAGAGGAAGAATTGGACTCTGCAAATTATTAAGTACTCATCAACAAACTAGGCTTACAACTTCAGTAACAGATGGAAAAAACAACGAGGCCAGACCATCGTAAGATAACATATTTATGCCTCCGAAGCCGCGATGAGTAGTACACACTCACTGGCATAGCGCAATTTCTCGGGACACCCTCAAAATATGTTTGCCCCCTCCCCTCTCTAAAAGCCACTAATAAAGTATAGTCTACCGATCGCTGTCCATGATTTTGAAATTGTGACGTCTACGCGGCTGCCTATCGATAGGCTATTAGATGATGTGGTGCTAGTGCTTGTACTGTAGTAGCCTATAGCTTTGCTTTAATGGATACATTTTTGGTCCACATTAGGTCCACATAAGCCTAATGTTTATGTTTCAAGAATCTATAGGCTTCAGCTTGGTTTTCTGGGAGAGGGGAGGAGGAGGGCCGGCACTCTCACTAGAGGAACTGTCACTATTCTTGAGGGTAGGAAGAAGAGGAGGAGCAAGGCCACTGTCATTGGCGGGCCTGGACAGTGAGTTCTCTGTCAGGACTGGGAGGCAGCTAGTGCTAGCTGCTGCAGAAGTAGGCCTACTAGCTTACACCTGTGATGGTGTTTCATGAGTCGAGGACGAGATGTGCACCACTTGGTCTTGCCTTTAATTTATCCATCTTGAATAATGTACTCACTCACCTAACTTTTCTAAAAACTTGATAGCCAATTAGGTAAGGAGGCCGAGGCGGACTGCAAGAAAACAATATTGTCTGTCTGACTTGCCTCTACCCCTTTATACTGAACAAAAATATATGTAAAGTGTTGGTCCCATGATTCAAGAAATAAAAGATCACAGAAATGTTCCATAAACACAAAAAGCTTATTTCTCTCAAATGTTGTGCACAAATTTGTTTACATCCCTTTCAGTGAGCATTTCTCTTTTGCCAAGATAATCCATTCACGTGACAGGTGTGGCATATCAAGAAGCTGATTAAACGGCAGGATCATTACACAGGTGCACCTTGTGCTGGGTACAATAAAAAGCCATTCTAAAATCTGTGTAGTTTTGTCACAAAACACAATGCCAGAGATGTCTCAAGTTTTGAGGGAGCGTGCATTTGGCATGCTGACTGCAGAAATGTCCATAAGAACTGTTACCAGTGGAAGTAGGACCCTCCACCTTGCATAAGGCATCGCAGCTGGTATAGCTGCCAGCAAAACAATTGACATCCAACTGCTGCTTCACTGCTCATTTCCTATCATTATATTATATTATTAAATCACACACCAAACACAGATGAGGGGAAACTACAAAACCTTAAGAGGGACAAACAGAACATACAGCACATCTCACAAACACAGAATAGTGCCAGTTCAGCGTCTTAAGAATGGAAGAGGGTAGGGTTAGTTTGTGAGACAGAGCTGAGGGACTCTCAGCACGGTCAGTTGGTGAGTCTCTTATCACTTGGTTTTCTCCTCAGAGTAGTCGTTTTAGAGAATTTGGCAGTATGTCCAACCGGTCTCACAACCACAGACCACGTGTAACCACGCCAGCCCAGGACCTCCACTTCCGGATTCTTCACCTGCTGGATCTTCTGAGACCAGTCACCCGGACAGCTGATGAAACTGTGGGTTTACACATCCGAAGAATGTCTGCACAAGCTACAGACAACGAACACAATTGCATTTTATTAATGGCAATTTGAATGCACAGAGATACCGTGGCGACATCTTGAGGCTCATTGTCCTGCCATTTATCACCTCATGTTTCAGCATGATAATGCACAACCCCATGTCACAAGGATCTCTACACAATTCCAGGAAGCTGAAAATGTCACAGTTATTCCTTGGCCTGGATACTCACCAGACATGTCACCCGTTGAGCAAGTTTGGGATGCTCTGGATTGATATGCACGGCATCGTGTTCCAGTTCCCGCCAATATCTAGTCACTTCGCACAGCCATTGAAGAGGAGTTGGACAACATTTCACAGGCCACAATCAACAGCCCGATCAACTATATGCGAAGGAGATGTGTCGCAAAGCATAAGGCAATTGGTGATCACACCAGATACTGACTGGTTTTCTGATCCACACCGCTACTTTTTTTTAAAAGGTATTTATGACCAACATATGCATATCTGTATTCCCAGTCATGTGAAATCCATATATTTGGGCCTAATGATTTTATTTAGATTGATATATTTCCTTATATGAACTGAACTCAGTATAACCCTTGAAATTGTTGCATGTTACTTTTACATTATTGTTCAGTGTAGATTGGACAATACAAAACACTTTACTTGCTAAATGTGGAAATGAAAAAGGAGGGTTACTGTCAAAATTATTTATTAAAATAAATAATAAAATATAGACATTTGTGTGAGATGATGGGCTCATGGGCCCCCAGAGCTTGCGTGGGCTGCAGGGGCTTCCGCTACGCCATTACTTTTAGTACATATAGACAAAATGAATCCATATTATTTACCATCTGCTCAGTGGCATAGGAAATATTTACAGTGCAACAAAGGAATCTGAAATGAATTTCATTCCCCAATCATGGAAAATATCTGTCAGTGATTCTGGCCTCAAATCCAAATGTTTAACCCCTATCCTAATGGCTTATTGCAATCATTTTAGTGTTACTGACTGGCTGGTTTACATTTGACATACACAGGGAGGGTAGAAAAAGCCTTAACTTCAGAAATATGTAATTTTTTTATTAAAAAAAGGGGGTAGCAGCAAGTGTTAAATATGTCCATCTGTAGTCCGTACGTTGGCAGTGATCAAATAAAAAGGGGGAAAATAGATACTTTCCGAGACTATTTTCCCTCTCAATGAAACACAGAGGTCTAGTACACTATATGTCATCATCTATAAAGGGTTAGACTGTGTCTGGGGCCTATTAGACATACAACCATGGGTCACATTTGAACAATTAACAGCAGGAATTATAGGGAAAAGACTGACTGCGATGGGATTTTAATACCAGTGACATTTCAAGTGTCAGACGTAGAATGGGACACATCCATTATGCCACGCTGCATGTTACAATCATGGCAATTAATATCAACAGTTTCCCTTTTTTCTCTCCTCCTCGCACATTTGCCAGCTAGCCCGCAGTAAATATGCAATTACTCAGCTTAACTGCATAAATGAAACCAATTCATTTGTTCTAACATGTTGGCCTTGGTTAGGGCTTGTGGGCTCATAAATCGTTTTTTGCTCCTCCACGCTGAAAAAAAACCCTAGAAAAAGTTAAAAACTCAGTGTTGGCAGCGGTGTGAGTCAAAGTCACAAGCATTATAGTGCTGGATGGTGTCCAGAATTATGGCAAGCTGTCATTTTGTTCTTATAGATGGAAGGAGAGGGGGAGAGATGGAGGGAGAGGGGGATAGAGGGTAAGGGAGCATGGTCGGGGAAAGAGAGTTGGAGGTGGAGAGTGGGGGAGGGAGAGGAGAGAGAGAGGGGAAGGGAGTGCAGTGGTGGTGCCAAAACATGAGGCAGTGGAATGGCATTTCTTCAGGAGGTAGAAAATAAAGCACTGTTTCCTCCATCACTGTGGGTTTGTCATACGGCTGCGAAAAACAGACAATTACATAGTCAGGAGAGAACCACTCCACTTGCCTGGGTCGGAGAGTGTGTGCGTGAGAGAGAGTGTGTGTGTGTGTGTGAGTGAGTGTGTGAGAGAGAGTGTGTGTGTCTGTCTGGAGGCCTGGGGCCTTGAGACGCACAGTCCCCCAACCTGAGAGCAACGCCTTGGCGTTAGTCACCCCCAGACACCTCAGTGTGTGTGAGTGTGTCTGTGCGTGAGTGTGTGTGTGTGCCCCCGTGCATGGGTCTATGGACCTTCACCCTTATCAACAACCACAAAGGCAAAACAAAACTGGCAGCAGAACGCTAACCTCCTTCATCCCAGGAGATTGTCCGATTTCTTACCAGTTTAAAAATCACAGAAGCATTTGGCCTCAGTTTCGAATCTAACCTGGCACCCTGTACGTTCAGTGTACACTACCAGTCATTGTGTATGAGGGTTCAGATCAGTATGTGAGAATGCAGCCAGAAACTAGACAGTGTCCGTCCCAAATGGCACCCTATTCCCTTATACACTGAGTGCACAAACATTAGGAACACCTTCCTAATATTGAGTTGCTTCACAGGGATGCTGGCCTATGTTGACTCCAATGCTTCCCACAGTTGTGTCAAGTTAGCTGGATGTTCTTTTGGTGGTGGGCCATTCTTGATACACATGGGAAAGAGTTGAGCGTGAAAAACCCAGTGGCATTGCAGTTCTTGACACACTTAAACCGGTGCACCTGGCACTTAAATATTTTGTATTGCCCATTCACCCTCAATGGCACACATACACAATCCATGTCACACTTGTCTCAAGGCTTAAAAATCTTTCTTTAACTTCTTTGGGAGCAGCGCACGAGGTGACCGTTTTGGAGAGCCTGGCGTGCCCAAAGTAAAATGCCTCCCATTCAGGCCCAGAAAATAGGATATGCACATATTTAGTACCATTGGATAGGAAACATTCAGAATTTTCTAAAAGTATTAACATTTTGTCTGTGAGTAAACAGAACGGATATGGCAGGCAAAAACCCGAGGAATTTCTGTCCTGGAAAAAGTGGTTTTGACAGATTGCCTCATTTAGAACCCCTCCCTTATGAAAATGCCCATATAAGGGCATATGAATGCAGTACCTATCGCTTCCTCTGGATGTCAACAGTCTCGAGAAAGTGTTCTGATTCCTTTTAGATGCTTTTAGAGCAGAGAAGAAGACGAATAAGGAAGTGTCCACACAGATGTCAATACAAGTAAATGCGCGCTCCCGGCTGGCAAGTTCTTTGGTTTTTTCCTTTCTTATCGCCCAGTTTATATTCCGGTTGAAATATTATACTATTTATACATAAAAGTGTTCCTAAGGATAAATTAAAAATTATGTTTGATTGTTCTTGGACAAGTTTATAGGTATAAGTTGAACGAGTTCTCTTCACGTTTCAATGGAGGAGTCGACGCTCTATTTTCTCATTATAACGCGCCAACCAAACTGAGATTTATGGATATAATACATTACTTTTTCTAACAAAAGAACCATGGATTGTCTTTGTTGGACACTTGGGAAGCCCTCAGCAGAAGTTCTTCAAAAGGTAATTGATTTGTTTTCGCTGTGTAATGTGTTTTCTGTGAACCGTGATGGCTTATGAATTCATGGTAATGGGAAAAATATGTTAGGTGCTACCCTCAAACAATCAAATGTGGTGCTTTCGCTGTAAAGCCGTTTTGAAATCTGACAACGCTGTGATATTGCCAAGAAGCAGAGCTTTTGATGACTATGAAACACGTGTATATTGATGCATGTTTAATAATTTTGGGATTTTGAATTTGGCGCCTTGCATTTCACCTGGTAGTGTCGGGAGTGCCCCACCGCTCCCTAAGAAGTTAATCTGTCTCCTCCCTTTACACTGATTAAAGTGGATTCAACAGGTGACATCAACAAGGGATCATAGCTTTTGGCCAGCAGCTTACCACCCTGCATCCCACTGCTGGCTTCTTCTGAAGCTAAGCAGGGTTGGTCCCTGGATGGGAGACCAGATGCTGCTGGAAGTGGTGTTGGAGGGCCAGTAGGCACTCTTTCCTCTGGTCAACTTTTTTTATCCCAATGCCCCAGGGAAGTGATTTGGGACATTGCCCTGTGTAGGATGCTGTCTTTCGGATGGGACGTTAAACGGATATCCTGACTCTTTGTGGTCAACAAAGATCCCATGGCACCGTAAGAGTAGGGGTGTTAATCCCGGTGTCCTGGCCAAATTCCCAATCATACCATCATGACCACCTAATCATCCCCAGCTCCAATTGGCTCATTGATCCCAGTAACTATTCCCAAGGTCATTGCTGTAAATGAGAATGTGTTCTCAGTCAACTTACCTGGTAAAATATTTTTTATTCACTTGGTCAGTCTATGTCATGGAAAAATATTTTGTACACAGCTTCATCTGTCCTGGTAAAAAGTAGTGCACTACATAGTGAACAGGGTGTCCTTTGGGATGTACCCAGAGCAACTTGTCTCCATAACCATCTGATACAGACTAGAGCTTCTATTATTATTGATTACAAAGACAAGAGCATCCATCCTGTTGTCTGTCTGTCTCACTGTCTGGGGATGGTAGGAGAGGCTGAGGAGGAAACCAAATGACTACTTTAGACCCTAAAACCATCTGCCGATATAAGGATCAGAAACATATGGAGAGGATATCTAAACTCAGACTGACCACAACCGAAGAGAGACCCCCCCCCCCCACAACACACACACTCCTGGTCTGGCAGAGATGTTCTAGTCTACGGGTCAGCGGCAGGTGGACACTTGCACACACACCTCCACCAGTCTGGTTCAGCGGCGGGTGGAAATACATGTGTATGTGTGTGTGTGTGTGTGCGTGTATAACTGTAACTACGGGTCACAAGCGGGTAGACTTACGTGGCACGGTAACGCTGAAGTGTTGGGGGTCAGAGATCAGCAGCTTCCTCTTCAGCTCATTTAGACCTACCCCCGTGGGACCTGGAGAGAGATAAAGAGAAAGAGTGAGCAAGAGAGAGGCAGAGAGGGACGGAACGAGGGAGGAAGAGAGAGGGAGTTTAGCATTATTAAAACAACATCAGTCATGCAGTCATCACTGCCTCCCCATAATAAAGGTGGGCTAGCGAGAGACCGGGCCGAAGGAGCGAGGCAGTGTGGAGGCCAGGTCCAGGATAGAAAGCAGCGGAGCGGAATGTTTTCCGTCCCATACGCCAATGACAGACACTGATAAATGGAGCTCAGGCCAAGTTTCAGCACTGACCGTTTGTGTGCTTGTGCTTACAGACCTACTGTAGGCAGACCCACACACACACACCTCGGTCCACGATTTGGAACTGAGAGGGCCAGATTGTGAAACTCACTGACCGAGACCTCTGTGCTCTCACTACTGTAAATATGACTGGGGTGTAGTGAGAGGAGGAGAAAAGGAGGAGAGGAGCGAGGGAGAGAGGATTGCAGCACCAAAGGGGCCTGCCAAGAGAGCACTTTGTTGTGTTTCCCTGAACAGCCTGAAAAATCAACAAGGACCCGTCCCAGTGGGCAGCTGGGTTTTCCATCACATCTACTGGAGAAAGGGAGGGAGGAAGGGGAGGAGAGCAGTAGGGAAGAGGGAGAGAGGGATGGAGAGACGGAGGGAGAGAGAGAGGGAGAGTGAAAGAGAGAGACAAGGGGGGGGGTAATGCAATATTTATTTGTCTGCGGCTCCAGAGCCTTGCACTCCCGCCTCTGACATCTCCCCCTCTCTCTCTTCCCCGTCTCCCTCTGCACCCTCCTGAAAATCGATACTATTCAGCAGGAATGGCTAAGCTGATATATGAGGCTAATTCAAACCGACTCCATATAGATGTCTTCAAATAGCATGGACAACAATCAATTCCGTAAGTACAAGGTTCCATGCCCCCTGGTTCTAGAAGCGTTACCGCGGCAGCTAGCTCCACCGCAGCTCTCTACAGTCCGCCTGTAGAAAGGCACAAAGACAGGGTTGATCCCGGACGGAATTCCTGACATGGTTGTCGTTCTGGGCAGGCACTACGAACGCATCAAGCCCTATTGGAAATTCATTTTCGCAGGCAAATGTGTTTAGCAGGCTGCCATCTAAAACAAATGGACATTGAGTTCACTCACTGATGTGGATGAGGTGGAAAAAGAAAGCGAGAGAGAGAGAGAGAAAAAAAAGAGGGAGATGGGGTTATAAGCTGAAGTTGAACACAAGCGCTGTACTGTTGTACTGTTAGACATCAGAGTGTGGATCCTATTTCCCCTGTCTGTTTGTCTCTGTCCTATATTGTGTATTCACCTACTATTCACCCCCTCGTCCGTCCGTCCATCCAGAGAGGTTTTAAGCTGCTCTGATAAACAGGTGCAAGAGCCACCTCAGGCCACTCAACACACACACACAGACACACCTACAGGCCTGATGCAGACAGACAATAACACTCATAACACTCTCTAGTCCAAGGCTGCTTCCCAAATGGCATCCGATTCCCTATGAGCCCTGGTCAAAAGTAGTGCACTACATAGAGAATAGAGTACCATTTGAGACACAGCCCTAGTTTACCGCTCGGCCACATGTCCTCCGTCACGTGGTTTCTGTAAGTGATAAAAGCTGTTTCCTCAGCACATTCATCCTCTGTTCCCTGTGTGAGAAAAATAAAAAGGAGAAATCGACCAATAGCGCGGGCCGCCGGGCTCTAGCAAAGTGCGGTTGCCATCTCACATAAACAGCACATGGCCGCGTGCAGACAGCAATCAATCTTTCAAAATAGTTTTTAGAGAAAAAGTCCAAAAGGGGTCTTGATGCTCATTGCCGCGTAGATTTATTAAGACGAGGAAACGGAGTTAACTTTTTAAATTTGTTTTGAGAGACCACAAGGAATGTGACTGTGCTGTTTAAAGAAGGATGTGCGTGTGTGTGGCGGCAGTGATCTGGCGTGTTGTTGTAGGTGCTAAAGGTGCTGGAGCGTACTAATACAGGCCTTTTATGACCCGTATCTCAACACAGTGGTAAGACAGAGAAGCAGGCTGCAGGCGGCCAGTATAGGTCTGCTTCCCAAATGTCAGTCTATTCCCTTTATAGTGCAATACTTTTGACCAAGGCCAATAGGGTAGTTTACTATAAAGGGAATAGGGATCCATTTGGTACACAGCCCCAGAGACCAGAGTTTTTAGTTCAAACACAGTTGTTTGTCTGAAGTAGAGCGGAGTAGAGCTGAGCAGCGGTAGTTGTTGGCCCCTCTTCCCGGCGGTGTCAGGCCCCACTACGAGCACCTCACTGTGGGATGACAAACGGCTCACGCTCCCTTACACTTCTACAGCTCTCATTACACCATTCTCACCTTCTACATCGCTCCCTCGCCATGCGCTTTCTGGTGGAGTCCCAAATTGCACCCTATACCCTTAATAGTGCACTACTTTTGACCAGGGCCTATATGGGGTAAGGGTGCTGTTTGGGACACTGCCTCTCACTATGTCTACATCTGATGTACGGCGGAGGACATTCTTCAGAATGCCTCGGACAGCCATTAAGACCTGTGGTGGATTCCATTTGTGCTATCTTCTGCCAATTCAGTACGCTGCCTGTGAGGCCTACACTACACTGTGGTCTCTGGTCTGGTGCTTATTGTCAGAACTAGCAGAAAGAAATAGAGACTGCTCTATTGTGCATTGTTTGTTTTTAACAATCTCCAATACAATGGCAACCTTATAAAATAAAAAATCCCCAATAAAAAAGCATATTTCTTTGCAATTGTTTCTGGATTATACTTGATTGTTATAGTGTGTTGAGTTGTGTTGTATTGCGTCTCCCCCCTCTCTCTCCCCAAGCCATCGGGAAGGAGGGAACGTGGTGGGTCGGTGCTCCTGCCCTCCTCTACGCCGCTACAGGCAGGCAGGTTGCAGTGCCAGTAAAAGTGTCAGCCTGCATTACTGCCCTCATTAGAGAAACAGCCTTTAATATCTGAAGTCTTAATAACTTCCAGGCCAAATGCAGAGCATATCACATAGAGGGGGAGTGGAGGGGCGATGTGGATGGTGTGGGGCCTATCCAACCTCCACTGCCTCCCACCACCCAGCCAGACAGGGCAGGCAGGGCTAGAGTAACCTCAGTCTCCCAATGCCTACCCTGCTCTCTTCAGCCAAATAAGCCTAGGACGACAACTATATGCTGAACAATATCATAAGGCAATTTCACCCTACTACTGAAACCAGAAATATCTGCACTGTCTAACCTTTTTCTTCTTATAAATGTATTAAATCTCATTCAATCTATTACATTTTTCCACTTACTGTAAGAATATCAGATTCTAGTGAAACTAAATTGACCTTAGCTTTGTGGTAACACAGGGAAGAATGTAGAGGTAAACAGATCAATTGTCTCTGATAAATAATCAGATTTTATTTGAGAAAATATCAGGGGTTTTCAGTGAACTGTGTATGTGTAAAATATATTTTTATTGGCCCCACAGATAAGCATCTTGATTTTTCCTTTGAAATGCAATCTCTCGGTTACCGACATCCATGCTAATAAGAGTAGGGAGAGTATAGGGTTCACGTTGTTCGTTAGCGCTTATTTTTGACTTTACATCCACATTGATGAATAAATAGCTAGATGGACGTTGGATTCTCCAGGAACCTTCCTTCCAATAGGAAAACAATGAGAAGAATGCTGCTTTACTTTGAGTGGAGCGTGGGTGTGTGTCAGTGGAGATGGAAAGAGGAATGAGGATGGGGCCAAGGCAAGCTCAGCACAGAAGACTGCATGGTCGTGTTTAGAGGACCTACACTACACACCTATTTTACTTTCCTCTGGACCACTAGGCGCCTGACATTTAAAATGGAGATAGATGGAGGAAGGGAGAGAAAGAGAGAGTTCCTCAAGAGTTCCTTATAAGAAAAAGAGAGACTACTTCAGGGAGAAAAAAGAAAGGAAAGCATAAAGGAGGGGAAAGATAAATTAGATCTTTCCTTGGTCATTTGCTCCGTTTAGGAGTGAAATTGTCCACAGGTTGTTGTCCAAACTACAGAATTTAATTGAAAATATTTACATTAGCGTGACAGAGGAGAGAGAGGCTGTGGCGGCTTCCACTGTGCTGCACAACCGGACATGCTGCCTGGCAAGAAAATGAGCTAGCTAATTAGCAACCATATGATGAAGTCCATACCACTGTGTTTCACTATACCAAGGCCTGGTCAATCACGCTAAAACAGCCTTGCTTCAACACAAGCCTCTCTGTTTCTTCTGTTAATAAGAGCATAAAAAAGAAAGAGAGCAATATCGTCAGAAAGAAGAATGATTCATATCCAGCTGCACCGATCAGTAGGATATCTAACCTTGAGAAGAAAAAGCGATGTGTGAGGTATACATTCATCATTCGTGTCATTTGCAATAATAGTTCCAATATTTCTATTCAGGTTTTAAGTCTTAATTCTGTTGCACCTGGGCTTAAAGTTATTGTTCCACCAGTCGTTGGCACAAAGCTTTACTCAAAGCTACAAAAGAAACAATAAAAACAACGCGGCTAACTTCATTTCAAGATTTTGGCACTTTAGAAAGCCTTCTGGAGGACTTTGTAATACCAGCCTTGAAGGCAAGTGTTAACAATTCTGTAATCTAAAAAAAGAGGGAAAACGAATATTGAGAGTCAGTGCAAGGTGCTGTAAATGAAAAGCACCAAATATGACTGAATCCCCAGCCTGCCAGCCCTGTAGATTCCACCAGGGATGTGAAAGTTAAGGGGGCTCGCATGTGGTTGGGTGAGTCTCTCTCTCTCTGAAAACCAGTCTGTCATAATATCAGGGTTGAGATGGACCTGCAAACTGTATTGTTAGGGGATCTGAAAAACCAGGATCAGTAAATGGGAAATATAATTTTACTCTTGGGTAAAGCATTTATTTTTAGGGCAACATCGATCAAAATTTTACAAATAGGGAGGGATGTATTGCAAAAAGAAATAGCTAAATGGCATTATACTGGGAAAGATGGGTTAATCTGTAGACATCAGAGTGTTGGAGTTAACATCAGAATGGCATTATACTGGGAAAGATGGGTTAATCTGTAGACATCAGAGTGTTGGAGTTAACATCAGAATGGCATTATACTGGGAAAGATGGGTTAATCTGTGGACATCAGAGGGTTGGAGTTAAAATCAGAATAAATGTTGGATTGGCCACTGTGGGTGAAAATCCAGCACTTGAAGAAAGAGGAAATTAGGAATATAATTATTTAACTACAGGTACCGTAGATGTGAGAGAAAATAGCAGTAGCAGTAGAAGTATTGTTATCCGTTAGTTTACTCCGGGTAGGGATGGTAGGGTGGGGGGTGTAGAGAAAAATAAATAAATAAATAAATAAGGGGGATTAGAAATGATGCAGACAATTAAATTGATGGAACCTACAATCTATCTGCAATCTTTTTTTTTTAAGGAAAAAAAGGAAACAGCCTCTCTCTCTCTCGCTCTCTCTTTCCCTCTCTTTCACAAGCTCTCTCTCTCTCTATTTCTGGGGAAAACAGTTTTAGATTTAAACAATGGCATCTGCCTTTCCAATTCCAAAAGCCTAGCAGTCCCCTGGTGTCCCATGGTGGCAGTAGTCAGTTACTCACCAACTACAGCAGGACCACCAGCCCAGTCCCCCTGCTCCCAGTCCCCCATGGTGGCAATAGTCAGTTACTCACCGACTACAGCAGGATCACCAGCCCAGTCCCCCTGCTCCCAGTCCCCCATGGTGGCAATAGTCAGTTACTCACCGACTACAGCAGGATCACCAGCCCAGTCCCCCTGCTTCCACTCCCCCATGGTGGCAGTAGTCAGTTACTCACCAACTACAGCAGGACCACCAGCCCCCCTGCTCCCAGTCCCCCATGGTAGCAGTAGTCGTTACTTACGACTACAGCAGGACCACCAGCCCAGTCCCCCTGCTCCCAGTCCCCCATGGTGGCAGTAGTCAGCTACTCACCGACTACAGCAGGACCACCAGCCCAGTCCCCCTGCTTCCAGTCCCCCATGGTGGCAGTAGTCAGTTACTTGGCACCACTCTGCCATTGCCTGTGTGTATGTGTGTAACTGTGTGTGTGTGTTTGTGTCTGTGTGTGTGTGTTACTCACCGACGAGGACCACAAGCCTGTGCTTGGCCCCACTCTGCCTGAGGTGGGGAGTCACCTCCTCGTAGGTGGGCACGTCAGCCATGTCGTACTGCTCACTCTTCTTACACTCATACATGGATTTGTTGGTCTTCTTGTCTCGCCTGCTGAGGCGGAAGCTCCGGCGAAAACCAGCTACAAATCAGAGAGAGATGGAGGGGGGAGCGAGAAAGAGAAAGCTTAGTCAGTCAGTAAGGGAAGAAAAGAGGCTGTGTGTGTACAGTATGTACCAGTGCCCTCAGAAAGTATTCACACCCTTTGACTTTTTTCACAATTTGTTGTGTTAGAGCATGAATTTAAAATGAATTAAATTGAGATTTTTGGGTCGATGGCCTATACACAATACCCCATAATGTCAAAGTTGAATAATGTTTTTACAAATTAATTGAAAATGAAAGCTGAAACGTCTTGAGTCAATAAGTATTCAACCACTTTGTTATGGCAAGCCTAAATTAGTTCAGGAGTTAAAATGTGCTTTACACGTCACATAATAAGTTGAATGGACTCACTCTTTGTGAAATAATAGTGTGTAACATTTTTGAATGAATACCTCATCTCTGTAACCCACACATACAATTCTCTATAACGGCCCTCAGTCAAACACAGATTCAACAACAAAGACCAGGGAGGTTTTCCAATGCTTCGCAAAGAAGGGCACCTATTGAAAGATGGGTAAAAATAAACCTCCCTTTGAGCATGGTAAGTTATTAATTACACTTTGCATAGTGTATCAATACACCCAGTCACTACAAAGGTACAGGTGTCCTTCCTAACTCAGTTGCCAGAGAGGATGGGAAACGCTTCGGGATTTCATCATGAGGCCAATGGTGACTTTAAAACAGTTACAGAGTTTAATTGGCTGTGATAGGAGAAAACTGAGGATGGATCAACAACATTGTAGTTACTCCACAATACTAACCTAACTGGCAGAGTGAAAAGAAGGAAGCCAGTACAGAATAATATATTCCAAAACATGCATCCTGTTTGCAACAAGGCACTAAATACTGCAAAAAATGTGGCAAAGCAATTCACTTTTTGTCGAGAACACGAAGTGTTATGTTTGGGACAACACATTACTGAGTACCACTCTCCACATTTTCAAGCAGAGTGGTGGCTGCATCATGTTATGGTTATGCTTGTAATTGTTAAGGACTGGGGAGTGAATGTTCCTCAGTGTCCAAGTTACAGTTTTGACTTAAATATGCTTGAAAAACTATGGCAAGACCTGACAATGGTTGTCTAGCAATGATCAACAACCAATTTGACAGAGCTTGAAGAATCTTGAAAGGAATATTGGCTGCCAAAGATGCTTCTAGAAAGTATTGACTCAGGGGTGTGAATCATTATGTAAATATAATATTTCTGTATTTAATTTTCAATACATTTGCAAACATTTTTGAAAACATGTTTTGACTTTGTCATTATGGGGTATTGTGTGTAGATGGGTGAGATTTTGTATTTATTTAATCCATTTTGAATTCAGGCTGGAATAAGTCAAGGGGTATGAATACTTTCTGAAGGCACTGTATTTGTGCCGTCTGTACAAAATGCCTGCAGATACAGATTAACATTTATTATTATTATTATTATTATTATTATTATTATCTTGGCAACAGTGCATTTCTGGTTTTATGTATGACAGATGTAACATATTGAGAGTCATATCTGTGCTGTAGGTGAGAGTACTGAACACTAAGCCAAACGGTTTCTCTGGATCAAATCTGCTCCCCAAATGGCACCGTATTCCATATGTAGTGCACAACTTTGACCAAGGCCCATAGGGCTCTGGTCAAAAGTAGTGCACAATATAGGGGATATGGTTCCATTGTGGACACAGCCCTATCACTCAAGCACTTATTAACTTTTTCCCCAAACGACATGCAACGCATTTCAATCCTCTTCTCGCACGTACATAGCTATCTGTGCAGCTCATATAAGGATCATACGTAGTGTGGTCTAAAGCTTTTATGTCATATTCTCAAAGACCATAAAAACATTATTGCCACATTTCTCCTCCCAGCCTCAGTTTATTCCATGTACCTCTGATGTAACTTCTCTCATGTCAGAGGAAGCAGCCAAAATGGCACCCTATCCCCTATAGGCCCGGGTCAAAAGTAGTGCACTATATACGGAATAGGGTGCCATTTGGGACACAGAGAGATGTGATTCATCTGAGCCTTTTGAAACTGTCTGGTGCGTTTTAAGTACATTGACCTCTTCCTCCTTCTCCACTCTACAGGTCAAAGAGGAAACTACTCCCGAGTGGCGCAGTGGTCTAAGGCACTGCATCGCAGGGCTTGAGGCATCACTATAGACCTGAGTTTGATCCCAGGCTGTGTTGCAGCAGGTGATCTGTCTCAGCCTCCAGTATTTATGATGCAGTAGTTTATGTGTCGGGGGGGCTAGGGTTAGTCTGTTATATCTCCTGTCTTATCCGGTGTCCTGTGTGAATTTAAGTATGCTCTCTCTAATTCTCTCTCTCGGAGGACCTGAGCCCTAGGACCATGCTTCAGGACTACCTGGCCTGATGACTCCTTGCTGTCCCCAGTCCACCTGGCCATGCTGCTACTCCAGTTTCAACTGTTCTGCCTGTGGCTATGGAACCCTGACCTGTTCACTGGATGCTACCTGTCCCTAACCTGCTGTTAGGGACAGGTTGCACTCTCTAGAGACAGCAGGAGCGGTAGAGATACTCTGAATGATCGTCTATGAAAAACTGACATTTACTCCTGAGGTGCTGACCTGTTGCACCCTCGACAACCACTGTGATTATTATTACTTGATCCTGCTGGTCATCTATGAACATTTTAACATCTTGGCCATGTTCTGTTATAATCTCCACCTGGCACAGCCAGAAGAGGACTGGCCACCCCTCAAAGCCTGGTCCCTCTCTAGGTTTCTTCCTAGGTTCTGGCCTTTCTAGGGAGTTTTTCCTAGCCACTGTGCTTCTACACCAACATTGCTTGCTGTTTGGGGTTTTAGGCTGGGTTTCTGTACAGCACTTTTTGACATCAGCTGATGTAAGAAGGACTTTATAAATACATTTGATTGATTGATTGATTGACTGGGAGACCCATGAGGTGGCGCACAATTGGCCAAGCGTCCTCCTCCGCTGCTCTAGCGACTCCTTGTGGCGGGCCAGGCGCATGCACGCTGACTTCGGTTGGCAGTTGTACGGTGTTTCCTCCGACACACTGGTGCGGCTGGATTCCGGGATAAGTGAGCAGCGTGTCAAGAAGCAGTGCGTCTTGGCAGGTTAGTGTTTCAGAGGACGCATGGCTCTCGACCTTCGCCTCTCCCGAGTCCGTATGGAAGATGCAGCAATGGGAAAAGACTAACTTACAAGTGGATGTCATGAAATTGTGGAAAAAAGGGGTAAAAAGTATTAAACAAAAAATATAAATAAAATAAAAGAGAACTAAAAATTAAAGGAGGGAGGGAGAACTGGGTGTCCATGTAATTCACTGCTGCTCTGTGAATTTACTGCCAGTGGCTTCATGCTTGTGCAGTTGACAGTCAACTGATTGGCTAGGATTTCTCATTCTTCTTAGACTATTTTGGGTAATTGGTATGTATGTATGTATGTATGTATGTGTGTGTGTGTGTGTGTGTGTGACCTGTATGTGTGTGTGTGTGTGTGTGTGTGTGTGTGTGTGTGTGTGTGTGTGTGTGTGTGTGTGTGTGCGTGTGTAAGGAAGTCTTTGCGGTGGTGGCATTCCACAGACATGCATCAATCAGACATGACAACCGCCGTGAAGTGACCCAAACAAATGGTCTGGTTTGAATGCTCTACAGTACGGCAGTATCAAACAAAAATAAATATATCCCGAATTTGAAGAGCACATCTTCATATTTCTGACAGATGCTGATTAAGCCAAAATCCCCAAACCTAGGACACCTAATATCACGTTTCTGCACATGGCAGTAGTCTCTCTCTTTTCTTCCTTTTAAACAGGGATTAATGAACCCAGCTATATGATGCAAGATGACCAAGTAAGATTAAGACAGCAGGAAAATTACGGACTGAAGAGAAAAAAAGAAAAGGAAAAAAAACAGATCCAATCCTTTAATACTTTCCATAACATGGAAAAACCACGTGGCGCGCGTCTAGCTAAATTCTTTTGAGCTTGTTCTTTTCCAAACAGTCACTTAATAAGGGATGGAGACGGAGAGGGACCTACACTGTGTTACAAATGAAACACCCCGTAAGTCAAACGCTGTGCTAAAGCACAATTCTGCATGTGTGTATGTGTGGCAATAAGGCATGTCTCAGTGTGTGTGTGTGTGTGAGTGGGTTGGTATATACTGTATATACAGCTATGTGTGTGTGTGTGTGAGTGTGTGTGTACCCTAGAGTTGAGGTATTGTGTTACAGCTAACATTCAGGGCAGACTTTTTCCACTATGGGCAGGACAGCACATTGTGATTTAGGACTATGTTATCAGTGCGATTTCTCCTGCGGTGTATCCTTCTTATTCAAAAACCCCACTGCTCTGACCGAACCCCGGCCAGAAATAATTAGCCGTCTGCTTGCCACACAGTGGAAAAGATGCACTGCTGATAACTACATTACCGTAACAGCAAGCCATGCACAATGCCATCATCATCATCAATGGTTTATATCATAGCAATACCCACAATACTATTATTAAGCCATTTCTGGGTGGATAAAATCAGATAAGGTTGTCCGGTTGGGCCCTGGTCAAAAGTAGTTCACTATATAGGGAATAGGGTGCCATTTGGGACAGAGACAGACTTCAGAGTGGGTTCAATCAGATCCAAAACTACCCCATATCCCCAACCCAAGTGGATCGGTCTAATACTGTGGTCTGATTAGCACAAGTTGTTCCATTCGATTAGGGGGCCTTTCGGCGCCCAGAAGGCGCATGCGTTTCATTGGCTCTGTCAGAGGGAATCTCTTTGTTTTCCTTCAGGGAGGCAGGTGCACGCCGTTTCATTACCAGTCTCAGCTGCAGCCAGTCAATACACATCTCTGTTGCTGTAGTTGAAGGGCCCTCCGTAATCCCGGGCCCTTCAAAATCACTTAAACCCTTCTAGACAGCTCCATCCAAATAACAGAAAATAACTAACCCCCAACTCCTCTACTCTATTCGTGGCCAAGGATAAATAAATCCAAGGTTTGAGAACGCACACGTGTAGACGTAGACAGACACACATATACACACACACACACACACACACACACACACACACACACACACACACACACACACACACACACACACACACACACACACACACACACACAGACAGACAGACATATGTACGAAAGAACGTGCACACACACAGCGAAGCAGTCATCATCTCCATTACTGATGGAGATAGAATTAGAAGAGACCAGAGAGAGAAGGCTGGAAATGTATTCAATCCAGATAAGAAATTAATGACTCAACCTTCTTGATCTGGACCGGGACCCAGCCAGCTTGGTCATGAGAAGTGTGTTTGTTTGTGTGTGTGCATGTGACTGTTATAGTACAGTCTTGACAGTAAAAATAGCGTCTCCACTAGCTAGGGCAAATAGAAGGTATGCTGGTAGAACAGGAATGTTCGATATGCATGGCAACACTTTATTATGATGTTGTGACAGGTAAAAATACCTCTTTTTTTTTAACTCATTGTTCATCTGACCCTGCACCTTGACCCTCTCCCCTAGATGTAATGGCACTGTGTTGTATCCACATCACTTGACAAAGAGCTCGGATATGGAGACATTTTCCCTGCTCAGGACACACACATATTGTACACATACGCACGTTTTAATGGAGCGCACTTGACCGTGACTGGGTAATTGCCGGTGGCCCCCTACTACAGTGAACACAAACACGTACGCACACAAGCACACACACAGTAAACCCTCCCTTTCCAGAGAGAAACCCCAACAGAAAAATGACAAGGAGCATATCGAGCCACAGTGTAAACAGTAAAAGATACACGCTGCCACTACACACACAATTGCCTGGAAGTTGCCACTGTGCTCTTGCAAGCCCACTTTCCAGTGCAATAATATCTGACAGCCGTGGCGTAGGAAATTCAGCATGTGTGCAAAGAAAGCACCCGGGGGCCTTTACAAACAGTGAATACTAAACTGCCCACTGTTCTGATGCTAACATCCTGCTGCTGTCTGTAAAATAAATGGTGAAAAACTGTAAAAAAATATATATATACAAAAAATAACAAGAGAAGATTAATGTACGTACAAAATAACAGATGCTTCTTGAGAGTATAAAAAAATCAAGGCAACACACACACATCTGTAGATTTCTTCTGTTAAAAGTAAAAGGAGAACCTTGAGAACAAAACAGAGGTCAAGTATTCCAGACGTCATGTGTAGGCGAACATTGAGATGACAACACAAAAGGAATTGAAATTACAGCCATTTTCGCAAAATCAGACTAGAGGAGACGAGCGAGGAGATGGGCAGACAGGGAAGCCATCATGGCAAAACCACTTGTTGTATTACCTGGCTTTTGTGTTTCAAATCAAAGTTTATTTGTCATGTGCACCGAATACAAAAGGTGTAGACCTTACAGTGAATTGCTTACTTACAGGCTCTAACCAATAGTGCAAAAAAGGTATTAGGTGAACAACAGGTAAGTAAAGAAAAAAAACAACAGTAAAAAGACAGGCTATACACAGTAGCGAGGCTATATACAGTAGCGAGGCTACATACAGACACCGGTTAGTCAGCCTGACTGAGAAAGTATGTACATGTAGCTATGGTTAATGTGACAATGCATATATGATGAACAGTAGCGTAAAAAAGGGGTTGGTGGGTGGTGGGACACAATGCAGATAGATAGCCCGGTTAGCCAATGTGCGGGAGCACTGGTTGGTCGGCCCAAATGAGGTAGTATGTACATGAATGTATAGTTAAAGTGACTATGCATATATGATAAACAGAGAGTAGCAGCAGCGTAAAAAGAGGGGTTGGGGGGGCACACACCTGTTCAGGAGTCTTATGGCTTGGGGGTAAAAACTGTTGAGAAGCCTTTTTGTCCTAGACTTGGCACTCCGGTATCGCTTGCCATGCAGTAGTGCCTTGCGGTCAGAGGCTGAGCAATTGCCGTACCAGGCAGTGATGCAGCCAGTCAGGATGCTCTTGATGTTGCAGCTGTAGAACCTTTAGAGGATCTCAGGACCCATGCCAAATATTTTTAGTTTCCTGAGGGGGAATAGGCTTTGTCGTGCCCTCTTCACGACTGTCTTGGTGTGTTTGGACCATTCTACTTTGTTGTTGATGTGGACACCAAGGAACCTGAAGCTCTCAACCTGCTCCACTACAGCCCCATCGATGAGAATGGAGGCGTGCTCGGTCCTCCTTTTCCTGTAGTCCACAATCATCTCCTTAGTCTTGGTTACGTTGAGGGAGAAGTTGTTATTCTGGCACCACCCGGCCAGGTCTCTGACTTCCTCCCTATAGGCTGTCTCATCGTTGTTGGTGATCAGGCCTACCACTGTTGTGTCGTCTGCAAACTTAATGATGGTGTTGGAGTCGTGCCTGGCCATGCAGTCGTGGGTGAACAGGGAGTACAGGAGGGGACTGAGCACGCACCCCTGGGGAGCTCCAGTGTTGAGGATCAGTGTGGCAGATGTGTTGCTACCTAACCTCACCACCTGGGGGCGGCCCATCAGGAAGTCCAGGATCCAGTTGCAGAGGGAGGTGTTTAGTCCCAGGATCCTTAGCTTAGTGATGAGCTTTGAGGGTACTATGGTGTTGAACGCTGAGCTGTAGTCAATGAATAGCATTCTCACATAAGTGTTCCTTTTGTCCAGGTGGGAAAGGGCAGTGTGGAGTGCAATAGAGATTGCATCATCTGTGGATCTGTTTGGGCGGTTTGTGTGTGTGTGTGTTAAATTGTGGGACCTGGCCTAGACCTGTCTCTTGCAAAGCCTGGGGTGGAATGGTAATAATCAAATACAATATTATTTGTCACATGCTTCGTAGACAAAAGGTGTAGACTAACAGTGAAATGCTTACTTACGGGTCCTTTTCCAACAATGCAGAGTTAGAGGCAACATAAAAATAAAATAAAAAACAGAAAGACACAAGGAATAAATACACAGTGAATAACGAATAAAAATAAAGAGTAAAAATAGCATGTCTATTTACACAGCATTACAATACATTAAGAACACCTGCTCTTTCCATGACATAGACTGACCAGGTGAATCCAGGTTAAAGCTATGATCCTTTATTGATGTCACTTGTTAAATCCACTTAAATCAGTGTAGATGAAGGGGAGAAGACTTTTAAGCCTTGGGAAAATTGAGAATGTGTGCCATTCAGAGGGTGAATGGGAAAGACAACATATTTAAGTGCCTTTGAAAAAGGTATGGTAATAGGTGCCAGGCTCACTGGTTTGAGTGTGTTAAGAACTGCAATGCTACTGGGTTTTTCATGCTCAACAGTTTCCCGTGTGTATCAAGAATGGTCCACCACCAAAAAAACATCCAGCCAACTTGACACAACTGTGGGAAGCATTAGAGTCAACATGGGCCAGCATCCCTGTGAAGCACTTGTAGAGTCCATGCCCCGACGTATTGAGGCTGTTCTGAGGGCAAATTTGGGGTGCGACTCAATATTAGGAAGTTGTTTATAATGTTAAGTACACTCAGTGTATAAGTAATAGAAAATAACATGGCTATATACACGGACTACCAGTACCAAGTCAATGTGCAGGGGTACTACAGTGGTTCTTCCTTTAAAAGTTGCGTCATACTGCAGCACACCTTGTGGGCTGACGCAGGATTATATGGCACGTTATTTAATAATTGTCAGACATTGTTACCATTAATGCTAGTTTGACCACCAGAGGGCATCTTTGAGAATCATTTGATAGCCTTCAATATTGGCTGTACTTGAGAATTTAAAACCTTTTTTTGTAAGAACATACAGTGAGGGAAAAAAGTATTTGATCCCCTGCTGATTTTGTACGTTTGCCCACTGACAAAGACATTATCAGTCTATATTTGTAATGGTAGGTTTATTTGAACAGTGAGAGACAGAATAACAACAAAAAATCCAGAGAAACGCATGTGAAAATTTTTATAAATTGATTTGCATTTTAATGAGGGAAATAAGTATTTGACCCACTCTCAATCAGAAAGATTTCTGGCTCCCAGGTGTCTTTTATACAGGTAACGAGCTGAGATTAGGAGCACACTCTTAAAGGGAGTGCTCCTAATCTCAGCTTGTTACCTGTATAAAAGACACCTGTCCACAGAAGCAATTAATCAATCAGATTCCAAACTCTCCACCATGACCAAGACCAAAGAGCTCTCCAAGGATGTCAGGGACAAGATTGTAGACCTACACAAGTCTGGAATGGGCTACAAGACCATCGCCAAACAGCTTGGTGAGAAGGTGACAACAGTTGGTGCGATTATTCGCAAATGGAAGAAACACAAAAGAACTGTCAATCTCCCTCGGCCTGGGGCTCCATGCAAGATCTCACCTTGTGGAGTTGCAATGATCATGAGAACGGGGAGGAATCAGCCCGGGAACTACACGGGAGGATCTTGTCAATGATCTCAAGGCAGCTGGGACCATAGTCACCAAGAAAACAATTGGTAACACACTACGCTGTGAATGACTGAAATCCTGCAGCGCCCGCAAGGTCCCCCTGCTCAATAAATCACATATACATGCCTGTCTGAAGTTTGCCAATGAACATCTGAATGATTCAGAGGACAACTGGGTGAAAGTGTTGTGGTCAGATGAGACCAAAATGGAGCTCTTTGGCATCAACTCAACTCGCCGTGTTTGGATGGGGGAGGAATGCTGCCTATGACCCCAAGAACACCATCCCCACCGTCAAACATGGAGGTGGAAACATTATGCTTTGGGGGTGTTTTTCTGCTAAGGGGACAGGACAACTTCACCGCATCTCTGTCCTGGAAAAAGTCATTTTGACACATTGCTCATTTTGGAACCCCTCCCTATCGAAAATGACCATATATAGGCATGTGAACGCAGTGCACGTCGCTTCCTTATGATGTCATCAACCACGAGACGGTGTTTTACTCCATCTTGGAGGAATTTCGACCATTGATACACAGCATGGCAATGGGAGACCACGTTCTGAAAACTCTTCAGATTGCGCACAAGACGAGAAGGCGCGCTGTGCCTTATTTATCGTCTTTAGCGTTCAGTTTATATTCGGCTGATTTATAATAGTAAATATACGTAAATATGTTCCTAAGGATACATTTAAAACTATGTTTGATTGTTTTTGGACAAGTTTATAGGTATAATTTGAACGAGTTGGCGCGGCGTTTCAAAAGAGGAGTGGAGGCTGTCGTTTCTGATTATAACGCAAAACCAAATGGAGGATTTATGGATAAAAGACGTTACTTTTTCTAACAAAGAACCATGGATTGTCTTCGTTGGACACTTAGGATGACCTCAGCAGAAGTTCTTCAACAGGTAATTGATTTGTTTTCGCTGTGAAATGTGTTATGTGTGTGCCATGATGGCTAATCGATACATGGCTATTGGAAAATATGTGAGGTGCTAGCCTCAAACAAATGAATGTGCTGCTTTCGCCGTAAAGCCTTTTTGAAATCTGACAACGCTGTGATATTGCCAAGAAACAGAGCTTTTGATGAGTATGGAACACTTGTATATTGCTGGATGTTTAATAATTCAACTTTCGGAATTTAAATTTGGCGCTTTAGATTTTAGCTGGTAGTGTCGGGATGAGCCCGCTAGCGACCCACTGGTTATTGAGAATGCTTAAGAGGTGTTAATTAATTTGTTTAATATTATGGTGTTTCTATTCCAAGAAAAATGAAACCCTCAGTGTTTTCATGAAGAAGGAACGGAAAATAGAGCTGCTGTACAACGTGACAGTCGGGAGTAGGCTACAGTACTAAGAGCCTAACTTCCACACCCTAATTGTAAAAATAAAAATCTCAATGATTTATCATGACCAGTCCCCGTGCTTGTCTCAGAGCAGCGTGAAACGGTGCTGAAATAGTTGACCACAGCGGGCAGTGTCACGAACGTCATTATAATAAATGGACCAAGGCGCAGCGAGCGTAGAGTTCCACATATTTAACGACTCAAATACCAGTGGGTCGCTAGCGGGGATCATCCCGACACTACTAGCGCAAACCTGTAGCGCCAGATTTAAAATCCGAAAATTGAATTATTAAACATCCAGCTATATACAAGTGTTCCAAAAGCTCTGTTTCTAGGCAATATCACAGCGTTGTCAGATTTCAAAAAGGCTTTACGGCGAAAGCAGCACATTCATTTGTTTGAGGGTAGCACCTCACATATTTTCCAATAGCCATGTATCGATTAGCAATCATGGCACACACATAACACATTTCACAGCGAAAACAAAGTAATTACCTGTTGAAGAACTTCTGCTGAGGTCTTCCTAAGTGTCCAACGAAGACAATACATGGTTCTTTTGTTAGAAAAAGTAACGTCTTTTATCCATAAATCCTCCATTTGGTTCATGCGTTATAATCAGAAACGACAGCCTCCATTACTCCTTTGAAACTTCGGCCGACTGCTTAAAATTATACCTATAAACTTGTCCAAAAACAATCAAACATAGTTTTAAATGTATCCTTAGGAACCCTTTTACGTATATGTACTATTATAAATCAGCCGGAATATAAACTGAACGCTAAAAACGATAAATAAGGCACAGCGCTTCTCATGCACGCCAAGACTCTGAAGAGTTTTCATAACGTGGTCTCTCGCTCCATGCTGTTTATCAATGGCCGAAATTCCCCAAGATGGAGTAAAACACCGTCTCGTGGTTGATGACATCATAAGGAAGCGACGTGCACTGAGTTCACATGCCTATATATGGTCATTTTGGATAGGGAGGGGCTCAAAAATGAGCAATGTGTCAAAATGACTTTTTTCAGGACAGAGATTCCTCAGGGTTTTGCCTGCCAAATGCGTTCTGATTGACCCACAGACAAATGGTTAACAGTTTTGGAAAATTCAGAGTGTTTCCTATCCAATGGTACTAAATATATGCATATCCTGTTTTCTGGGCCTAAATGGGAGGCATTTTACTTTGGGCACGCCAGGCTCTCCAAAACAGTCAGTTTTTCTGCTGGAGCCGGTGAAGTTAATAAATGTGAAACATACAAAAACAACAAAGAAATAACTGATCTGACAATAAGTAGCGCTCAACGGCACTAGCACAAACAATATCCCACCAACAGAGGTGGGAAAGGAACACACTAAGTATGATCCCCAATTAGAGGTAACGAATAACAGCTGCCTCTAATTGGGAACCATACACAACCCCAACATAGAAATAACACAACTAGAAAAAAAAACCTAGTCACGTCCTGACCTAAAACACCATAGAGAACCCAGAGGGCTCTCTAAGGCCAGGACGTGACAGGCAGGCTATTGCTTCAAATCATATTGCTTCTAACTTCAATATGCTTTTTAAATAAATAAGACCTACACCACTTTTAACAGCACATTACTCAACACTAGTCAGACTCATGTCGCCTACGGTAGGCCTACAGTATATTGGGGGGAAAAAATTCAATGACGTGACTCTCAGCCAATAATTTGATTTAGAAGATTGGAGGATTCTAAATTAATATTGAAGGGGCATTTTTCGTTAGGGCAAATCTGATCTGTGAGAATTTCTAAGGGCCTTTTATATCATTCTAAATTAATTAAAAATAATCACTTTGTTTTAAAAATAACTATATTTCAAATAACCTAAAGTGAGTGAGAAAAAGGCAATTCTTGAACATGGGGTGAGACATTCTCACTAATTTGTAAATAAAGCCAGTTTGTTATTCAGAATTTTTTATTTCTGTTTTTAGAGGGAGAGAACCCAAAAGCCCACTGTCACCTCATGTGTCTCCCGGTCGCGGCCGGCATCGAACCAGCATCTGTAGCAACGCAGTATGCACTGCGATGCAGTGCTTTAGACCGCTGCGCCACTCGGGAGGCCCCATCCACAAAGTGTTTAATGCTGACCAATGGCCTTGCACAAAGTATCAAAATACAGAGAGGTGTTGGCAAGAGTCTACTGTCCTGCTAATAGCCCATAATGGGATATTATAAGGCCAGGTCAGGATAACCAAAACATTTCTTTATTAAAGACTGTCAGAAAGAATGTTGGTACTTATTTATTTTGATCCAAAGCCATGAATGACTGAGTCACTCAGCTTTATGTATTTGCTGAGGCTATATGACTCCACCATCAACTTGATTATTTAGCAAACATCACTTGCTTATATTCAGTCAACACATATATTTTAGAAAAATATCACGGAATATAATTTAACATTTTTGTTTCTTTTAGAATAAAAACCTTAGTGTATCAACAGTTTTGGGAAGTAATACTGACGAGTAGAAACAAAAAAATAAGTGTATTTTTCAGGATGTGCCTGTGCAGGACAGAGGAATAGAAATTCTTACACTATTGTTCTAAATTTTATCACCTTCTTCATGCTGATCATTCAGTTCATCGAAATTGTTTGGTTTATGTCGCCCATTCATTGTCAGTTAGAGACACATTGGCGCCTTGGGACCCAAAAGCATAATCAGTGCTCTAACTCCCCCTTGTGTTGGTCTGGAGCAATGAAGCAGTGATGCAGGGTACTGTACTAAACCGCAAATTACCTCTAAATCCCGCAGTATAATCACAATACTTTTAGTTGAGCAACCACTGTAGGTAATTGAGGTTGCTTTGTATTGTACATATAGGTATGGGTAAACTGACTAGGCAACATGATAGATAATAGACAGTAGCAGCAGCGTATCTGGTAAGTGTGTGTGTGTTTACGTGTGTGTGGCATCAGTATGCATGTGTGTGCATGTTATGTGTGTGCGTGTTATGTGTGTGTGGGCATATGTAGTGTGTCTGTGTGTATTGGGGTGTCAGCGTAAATATGTGTGAGAGTGTGGCTAGGGTCCTCTCTGACTTCCTAACAATTCATATAAAGTGTACAAAAAAAGACTGCTCCCATCTGAGCCTGGAGTCTCTACTGCAGTAGAAGATGCGCTGACAGACACTATGCGTATCACAAATGACTCCCTATTCCCTATTTTAGTGCACTACTTTTGACTAAAGCTTTCCAGATTCCAAACTGTCTGCAATAATCACTCCGCCAACAACATCAAGAAGGCCAAAGACAAACTACTCTAAGTTCTACACAAATACCCTATGATTCATTCTTCCTTGTTAAATGAATCACTCAACTACCCGCCTGTTTTCAACAGTATATGTTTTTTATGTCTGTCTATTGTGAATTGAGAAAGAAGGTTGGCCAAAAGGATAAGAGAACCAAGGACGAGCGTGGATGGTTCCTGAGTAAAAAGAATAAGAGCAGTAACAATATGGGCCAACATTGTAGCAACGACGCCTGTGGAAAAGTAAAAAGTAAAACCTTTTCCCCTGTATTCCCTTCTTCCACCACTGGCTGGGTTCAAATAGGACTCTGGGCTCTCACGGTGTGTGGCGTGTATGGGGATAGGTCCTGTCCAAACAGACAGACAAGACATACAGGTGTGTGGCCTTCAAACCCAGTCCCATCACACTCCCTGTCCCATGTAAACCTGTTACAGGCATCTGTGAAAGGCATTATGGGAATCGTAGTTGGCCTCTGAGGCCATCCCTGGGAGACCCCCTTTATCAAACATCAAATCCCTACAACCCCCAGGGATCAGGCCTGCCGCAGCACGCACGTACCTGGTCTATGGTCTGACCGCAAGGAAGGTATGAAAAACAAGGAGCTCTAGGGGGAACAAGGAATCTTTAACAGGTGGAGAAATGTTTGTTTTATCAACAGTAACCTGATTCAAACTTCTACCCCCCACCGCCCACCCCGTTCCTCTCCCTCAGCTTTATGGGATATTTTGTTTCCTGTTAAGAAAGAGAAGGCAGGTAGCCTGGTTAAACCAGACTGTGCTCACCATGTTCAGTCTGCATTCAGTCTGGTCTAACCAGGCTATTAAACCGGCTGTATGCAGAGAGAGAGTTAAACTTTTTAATTTGATGATTAAAAAAGCCTATTATGCTGTCTGTGATGTTTGAAATATATTCAGAGAGCAGAGTCCACCGTGGTGAACTCACTACAGTGTTATCTGGGGGAAACAGAAACACACTCTGGGGCTACTTTAATTTCCATGGCCTTGCTACAGCAGTCAGCAGCATGTGGAAAGTGGTACTCCTACCCAAGTGTTACAGGCTTATACAGTGGAATTGTGCTTAAGTCCCTTGGCTGGGAGACATGGGTTAGTGTCGAGCGCTATTTGTTTTTCCCCTCCGTCTTATCCCAGAGCTCTTTAGGACTCAGGAATGTCTAGTCTGCACAGAAAACGCTGCCTAAAGCGTTGGTTTGAGAAAAAGAAAAACAGTATACTAACGCACAACTCAATCTAGTGGTCATCCTCCGCTGTACTTACGCAGAGCGGACCTGAGGTCTCTCTGGTGTGTGTGTGTCTGGGGTCTCTCAGCACAGCTAGTGAGTTGGGGGCTGCTAGTGCCAAGAAGACAGAGCCGGAACGCTTTCCTGTTTGTCTCATCATTCAGCCGGCCCACTCAGACAACAGGGATGCTAGACAACAAACCTAGCGTCCAGGGAAATACCAAAGTCTGCATCCCAAATGGCACCCTATCCCCTTTATAGTGCACTACTTTTGACCAGGACCTATAGGGACCATATTGTCTTTATAGTGCCCTGGTCAATAGTAGTGCACTGTATAGTGAATAGGGTTCCATTTGGGACACAACCTCTCTCTTTTCACAAACGATTCACAAACAAACTAATGTAATGCAATGCCTGGACATGACCAAGTAATGTCACCACTGTCTAGAGAACATACACACACATCTGTCTGTCTGCTTGGGCTCTACCTACTCTGTCAAGATGTTGGACATGTATTTAAAAAACGTATATAGTTCCAACCCTGTACAGTAAAGTGTATCTAGCTACCCGATTTTGGATGGAAACCCAGGGAAAAACCAAGTAATCTTAGTAATTCTTAAACCCCATGTCTGCATCCCAAATGGCCCCAATGGGCACTGGTTAAAAGTAGTGTACCAAATAGAGAATATGGTGCCATTTGGAACGCACATTGGTCTTATATTTTGGCTGCTCGTCCTCCAGTAGTGAACCTGCAGACAGATGAAAAACTTGTTTTCTGGAAATAGAGCGTTTTTTATTTCAGTTTATACGTTTCCATTTTTCCATAACTGTCTTAATTGGATTCTGGGGGTTGATAGCTTTCCCAGCTTTTCCCCCCATACTGTTTTGACCTATTCTCTCCTCTCATTCCCCCATCCCTCTTTCCGGATGTTTGGTGAGGGGCTATGCTATGTGGATATCTAGGATTACGATAGATTATGACAGCAGTAGCAAGGGGAGATGTTACCGTGCCTACTGCATACGCTTCCAGGTCTCCATCCAGGTATAGTGTTTCTAATCAGGGAACTAAGCTACAACCTGCTGATGGATCTAACTACGTCCCAAATGGCACCCTATTCCCTATATAGTACACTACTTTTGACCAGAACCCTATAGGTCCTGGTCAAAAGTAGTGCACTATATGTATTTTCTCTTTTCTTCCACTCTTTCTTCCATCCAGAGGAAGAAAGGAATGAGCCCAGAGCGGCCATGGGTCTTTGAAAAAGGGTCTGGACTGATCCTCCAGGATGGTAGTGGACACTGGGACCAGAATGGGAGTCAGGTCGGCTGACTGCAGGTCCAGAGGACATGGTGCTGGAGGCTCTGGTGCTGGATGGGACGCCGACTGGGAGCCTCGTCTTGCGCGTCAGATCCAGGCTGAGCAGGTCTGCAAGGGCAACAGACGATGTAGGATCCGGTGCCAGCAGGATGACCAAGAGAGACACAGGTGCGGTGGTATGCTCAAGTATCGGATGGGGTGCTGGCTCAGGCGCCAGCTGGTGAGCTGGCGGTTGCAGGTCAGGCTGCAGCACTGGCAAAGGTTTGTCTGGCTCAGGTGCTGCTCGTGTTGGCACCAGCTGGGGTGCATGTTGGAGCGGAGCTGGTTGCTGGACCTGCTCAGGCTCCGATGGTGACCGTTTCACAGGCTGAGTAGCTGGCTTGGGAACCGGTGGGGGCACTAGCTGGAGCACTTATTGTGGCACTGGAGACCACTGGACATGCTGGAGTCCTGGTGGCAGTCTGGGCCGAGGAGCTGGCGAGGGCACTGGCTGGAGAACCTCCTGTAGCACTAGTGACCGCCGGACATGTTAGAGTCCAGGTGGCGGCAGAACTGGCTGGCGGGCCGGTAGTGACTGTACATGAATGAGTGGCGGCTGGACCGGTGGCCGTGGCACCCAAGCCATTTGAGGCTGCTGGCCTGCTCTTGGCTCAGTGCCCTGGGCTTTAAGTGCAGGCTAGGCATTGGGGTGCTGCCAATAGTCAGACGGAGGTTGTGGCGCTAGTGGCTGTTGGACAGGGGCAGAACTCAGGACCGGCACTGCGAGTTCTCTGTACCCATGAAGTGCCTTGGGTTGGTCCTGGTGTACTGTGTCGCCCCTCGCAGCTACCGCCCGCAGTTCCTTGATGACAGTGCCGTGGAAATTCTTACTCTTACACAGGGACACTCGAAGTCAATCTTAAATGAATCATCCTTTATTTGTCAGCGCGCTGGAGAGATTCCAACAAACTTAATGCACCTTAGTCAGAAGCTCTGCCAGAAGCTCTGTCAGAAGCTCTGTCAGAAGCTCTGCCCTCTGTTATATTTGCACGATTTAGCATAATTAATTAATCATCACCATTTTGTTTCAAATATTAACATTTCCATCACAACAGCTTCCGTGATACGCTGTCATGTGCTGGAGTCTCCGGAGTTCCCGGTCCTCCGCTTCTTGCCGGCGTGTGCGCCTCGTCGGGGGCATGGCATGCGGCATGAACTGCATCATGTCGCTACTGGTCATCGTCCAGGACAACTGCGCCTATCCAGTTCGAAGGACCATGAAAAAGAGTGCAACTGGTAGTGAACTAAGATAGAGCTGCAGTTTTGTATATAGGTTCAACTGTCCTGAAGCCCTAGTTAGAAGACGTAAATGAACAGTAGGAGACAGGGATACAATTCACACTTTATTTCCATACACCAAACAGACACACAAGGGAAAACAGGAAGAGGAGAAACCAGGCGAAGTTATAGTAGAAGTGTTGTAGTGGTTGTCTACAAGAGAAGACAAGAGAAAGGCATGTATAACATAATGGCATTACAGGCTAATGACTATGTAATAGCAATGAGAATGACAACAGGGTACTATAATGGTTAGGTATTAGCATATGCTAATATTAGGACACAATAGTACACTATGGACAGAGCTACTAGCATTTTTATTTTATTTAACCTTTATTTAACCAGGAAGGGCTCATTGAGATTTGAAATCTCTTTTTCAAGAGCGTCCTGGCCAAGATAGGCAGCACCAAGTCATTACACAATTACAGACAGACAACATGAAAAACTACAAGTAATCTAGTAAAAACCCTAGAATTCACGAGAGTATAACAAAATCATAAAACAGCAAATTAAAAACGTTGACAGGTAAGGGAATCAGTCTCAAAATCCTTCATCAGTGATTTAAAAACACCAATCGGGACAAGTTTTTCCAGTTTAAAAGTATTTTGTAAGATGTTCCAAGCCGAATGACGCAGAGCAGGTAAAAAGCCCTTTCACCAAATTCAGTTCGGACATTTGGAACAGTCAGTAGGATAAAGTCCTGTGAAACGAAGAGAGTAACCACCACATTTCTGAACAATAGAAATGCCCAAATAAAATGGTAGTAAACTCAAAATGGTTTTGTAAATAAAAGTATACCAGTGACTGAGCCTACGAGTGACTAGAGAAGGCCAGTGGTGCGTAATGGTTTTTGCGTAATGGTTTAAAATAAATCTCAATGCGCCATGGTAAAGGGTGTCAATTGATCTCAAACACTGAGTGGAAGTATTCATATATAAAATATCCCCATAGTCTAGTAAAGGCATACATGTAGCTGATACTAGCATGGTAAACAAGATATACAAGAGAAGCTAGCTACTAGGCTAGTAGGCCTGGGCTAGTAGACCTCAGGCTATAGGCCAACATGGAGAGCTATGTAAACCCTATGCACAGTACAGTTAGCAGTTTGCGGGGCTAATGGTTTGCGGTAGCATGCTATGATGCTAAGATGTAAACAAGCGGCCATTTTGGATGTGGCAGGAAGTGAACCTGGACATGATGACATCACCGTACCTCGTGGCCTGAACATGTAAAATACCCATGACCTATGCCAAAAGGGCCAGATAAACAAAATTCGTAATAGGGCTTGTACACAGGCATGAAATACCAACATACTAACATCAATAAGGCATGTATAAGCATGCAGTTACAAAGTAATATGGAGCTTATAGCATACAGATTAAATATACACATGAACGCTAACAAAGTCCACTTACACGTTCAGTGACGCACTAGCACACGGTTGGGGAAGTCCAGGGAAGGCTTGTCCGTTCAGGAAAGGTCCAGCTATGAGTTGTAGTGGAGGACAGGAGTTTACAGAGACCTACTCAACCTGCCCTCTTATAACTAAAGCAGGAATGGGGGTCTGTTACCCCCAGCAGGTAGAGCCAGTGACTGGCTGTCCCTGGTCAGCTGACTGAGTTCGCTGGCAACCTGGTTGGTCACAATTTGTTTGGATAGTCCGGATTTTCCATCTGTAGATGCGCTACAGATGGTCATACTATCAACAAGCTACAGTATCTGTTGATAAGCAACTGATTGCTAAGGTTAGGGTTAGGTTTAGAATAATGGTTAGGGTAAGGGTTAAGGTTAATGTAAGGGTTAAGTTTAGGGTTAGGATAAGGGTTAAGGTTAGGGTTAAAGTTATTGTTGGAATGTCGTTTTTCATCACAAAAGAGGCGGCACCTTGTAACATTTTTTTTTTCTATCTGTAAATTGAGACCCGACGAATCATTCCTTGCGAAGGCTGAGGGGCAGCATTGAGTGAGTTTTGCAACGGAAGTCCTGCCCCTGTGTCTACATCACATATTTTCCGGTATCCCTTGTGGTATACGTAAACAAAGAAGAGATGGACGTGGTACTACTTCGCACGCTGCTCCTACTTGCAAGCTTCCTTTTTTGTGCTTGTATTTTGAGACTTGCCACGCGCAAGTCTCTGTCGAGTTTTGAGGAGGATCTGTGCGAGCTGGTGAGACAATACGCTAACCTCTACAACCCTTCAATGTGGTTGTATTCGGACAAGCACACAAAAGACAACAGCTGGAGGGAGACATCACGACATTTGAACACCTATACTGATCTCAAAGAAACATGGAGAAAGATTTGGGACCGGTCGCAATCTGAAAAGGGTGAAGGAGACGAGGAGTGGGGCTGCTGCCGGTGTGTGTCTGACAACTGGATTGACTTTGTGTTTACGTGGAACATCGTCAAAGACACCAATATGCCAGATACAGTATGTACTCTTGTACAGTGTGTTTGTGATCTTATGTTTAGCAGACCTATTAGAACATGTGAAATCAGCTCTTTTCTGGATGGGAGAAATTGGGAGTAGGAAATATTCAGTGCCTTTGTTGTTATCAAAATCCTTAGCAGGGATAGTTCAAACATCGGAAAAACAGAAACAGTGCGTTGTGCTTTGAGTGTGCTAATTAGATTGAGATGTTTATAAAATCAGTTCTTTGAGTTCTTTTGAGTAAAATTTGCTTGCAATGTATTCTAATATATTCACCATCTGCTTGTAGGTGTTGGAGGGGGGTAGTGTTTTGGACTGCCCAGAGTCAGAGCTGAGCCCAGAGGGCCCATCTATAGGTAGTTAATCGCCCCTTGGTATCTCACCATCTCGGCCCCTCTCCCCAACGCCCAGGCCCTTCTCACCAACAAATAATGCACCGTCCTGGTGCACCCTTGCTCTCTGCCCTGCAACTCCACGAACCTCCACGCACCCTTGCTCTCCGCCCCACACTGAATCTCCCCGACCCAGCTCCAGTGTGTGTATGTGCATGTGTGTGTGAGTTAAAGAAACGTTCTGGGTGGAACGCAACGAAGATCTGGACTCCGCCCTTGCACATGCATGCACGTCGATTGACGCAGTGGAGCTTGTAGCCGCCTTTAAGGCTCGCACACATTGAAGTTGTCTGGCGATCTTTTAGGGCCCACCCGCTGTAGACATCTGATTGCTGACATTTTTCACCCATTTCTACATGTAAAATGGGTGCGCACTCGGTTTGCAAATTACTTCAGAGGTGCTAAGTACTCTCGGCCAGGCAATGCTATTGGTGTGTCTGAACCCTTCATGATTTCTTTAACTCTCCTCTTCTTCTTCTTGGTTTGAGACGGAGCGCAGGTCTCAGAGCGGTGTTTAGGGCCTGGCAGGGGCTGATGGGAAGGAATCTCAGGAAAAGGTCCTCCTTCCACTCCTACTATTCTCTATATAGTGAATTCTACAGTCGCCTGGCTGTACACTAGAGAAGCATCTCACAGGAATCTCAGCTTGCTCCAAAGACAGCTCTCTTCTAGGCTTTCCAAGGCCAGTTCCTCTGGAATTTATAACACAGACATTGCATCACTGACAGACAGAGGGAACACAAACATACCAAAGAAGAAGACATCCCCCACTTCTCCTCCAACTCTTCCCCCACTCCAGCTCCCAAAGCAACCTCAGTGGCATTGAAAAAGCATCTGCGTTCTAGTATTTCGTAGCTATTAGTCCTGGCCGACTTTAAATCATACAACCACATACAACAGCCTGAAATGTAATGCAATGTGCAATGACTGTAGAGAGACGCTTGTAGAGATATTATTATTTTAGGAGGCCTTTTCCCTTCTTGAAGACTCTTGTTTCAGGAAAATTGTACTTTAGTGCACTGGGACTTAGAAACAACGTTAAACTGCACTGGGACTAAGGTTGCAAAGGGTCGGGAACTTTCCGGTAAATTTACGTAATTTTACAGAAAATTTTCCATGGGAAGTTATGCCCTGGAATTTGGGGAATTTTGCTTAAGTTAATCAAAAAATTTTGCTTATAAGAGTGAACCTTTTTTGTGGGATACACATAAGGCAATTCTAGGTCTAGTGGCATATTTTGGTTAAACTATCCCCAATTCAATGGAATTGCAACCCTCTGCATGCACAGTGCACTCTTCCATCACATGTACAGCTGATTCTCAAGATCTTGCACACTAATGAGATGATATTGAGGCCACACTACTACACTGTCTGAGCCAAGGAATACATGCTTTCTGGTAAGTTTTGATTACAATACTGGGTGGGTGAAAATGTTATATGACATATATGATTTTTTACTAACTAGTAAATAGTAGCCTACAGCAAAATGTGTTTAAATCATTTCTAACTTGTTAACAATTTCTGCTAGTCAGTTTTTGCTACCATGTGGGTTTTAGTTTGCTTGAGCCTGCTAACTGAGGAGTGTTAATTCACCTGTTTAAATACATGTTTCATTTTAAAACATTTATCTTACAAAGGAGTTATTTAATCGAACTGCTATTGATCTGTACATGGAATTGTATTTGTTGTTTTTTTACAATTTTTTCTAATCTTTACAAGAAAATGCCACGGGAACTATCTGATGTGTGGAGACATTTCACTGCAGAAGGAAAAGCTGTGTACAAATACTGTGCAAATCATATGTAAAGAATGCAACAAAGATGCAGAATCATCTGGCCAAGTGCATAAAGTTCCAGCCGGGCTCACAACAAGCAACCTCTGACAAAGGTCCCTCTACTTCTATTCGAGGTGAAAATGATGAATATGGCACCTTATCGATAGCAACAGCTCATGGTCTTCCAGGAATCAGAGGTTTTTTTGACTCAATGGAAGAACGTAGTCAGAGAAATGCTGATGAATGTCTTGCTCGAGCTGTGTATGCAACTGGTTCCCCTCTGATGGTCACAGGAAATGTGTATTGGAAGAGAATTCTGAATGTTCTTCACCCAGCATACACCCCTCCAACCAGACATGCTTTATCTACTCATTTGCTGGACGCAGAGTTCAACAGAGTTCAAGTGAAGGTCAAGCAAATCATAGAGAAAGCAGACTGTATTGCAATCATCTCTGATGGGTGGTCGAATGTTCGTGGGCAAGGAATAATTAACTACTTCATCTCCACCCCTCAACCAGTATTCAACAAGAGAGCATACACAAGGGACAACAGACACAATTGTCTCTACATTGCAGATGAGCTGAAGGCAGTCATCAATGACTTTGGACCACAGAAGGTATTTGCACTGGTGACAGACAATGCTGCGAACATGAAGGCTGCTTGGTCTTAAGTGGAGGATTCCTACCCTCACATCACACCCATTGGCTGTGCTGATCATGCAATTGAATCTGCTCCTCAAGGACATCATTGCACTGAAAACAATGGATACACTCTACAAGAGAACCAAGGAAATTGTTAGGTATGTGAAGGGTCAAGTTATAGCAGCAATCTACCTCACCAAGCAAAGTGAGAAGAATAAGAGCACCACATTGAAGCTGCCCAGCAACACCCACTGGGGTGGTGTTGTCATCATGTTTGACAGTCTCCTGGAAGGGGAAGGAGTCTCTCCAAGAAATGGCCATATCACAGTCTGCCGATTTGGACAGCCCCATCAAGAGGATCCTCCTGGATCATGTATTTTGGGAGAGAGTGGTAAGCAGCCTGAAACTCCTGAAACCTATAGCAGTAGCCATTGCAGTAGCCAGTAGCCATTGAGGGAGACAATGCCATCCTGTCTGATGTTCAGACTCTGCTTGCAGATGTAAGAGAAGACATCTGTACTGCCCTGCCCACTTCACTGTTGCTCCAAGCAGAGGAAACTGCAGTTCTGAAATACATCAAAAAGCGTGAAGACCTCTGCCTGAAGCCCATACACGCCGCAGCGTACATGTTGGTCCCCAAGTATGCTGGCAAGAGCATCCTGTCTGGTGCAGAGATCAACAAGGCCTATGGTGTCATCACTACTGTATCTCGCCACCTTGGCCTGGATGAGGCCAAGGTTCTTGGAAGTCTGGCGAAGTACACTTCCAAGCAAGGGCTTTGGGTTGGAGATGCAATATGTCAGTTGTGCCAACATATCTCATCAGCCACCCGGTGGAAGGGACTGTAGATCTGAGGCTCTTTCCCCAGTTGCCTCCATCATCCTCCAAATCCCACCAACATCAGCCGCCTCAGAGCACAACTGGTCCTTGTTTGGGAACACACACACTAAAGCACGCAACAGGCTGACCAATACAAAGTTCACGGATCCATCCGGAACTTTCATTACGCACACCAGGCCCCTATTCCCACTGATTGTATTTGTATATATGTGCCCTTTGGTTTCCATTGGGTGGTCGATTATTGTTACTAAACTCAGCAAAAAAAGAAACATCCCTTTTTCTGGACCCTGTCTTTCGAAGATAATTCATAAAAATCTAAATAATTTCACAGATCTTCATTGTAAAGGGATCGATAGCAGGCGAAAACCCGAGGAATTTCTGTCCTGGAAAAAGTGTTTTTGACACATTGCCTCATTTTGAACCCCTCCCTATTGAAAACAGCCATTTCTGGGAGTAAGATTGCAGTACCTATTGTTTCCACTGGATGTCAACAGTCTCTAGACAGTGTTTGGTGATGTTATAGTTGCTCTGGATGGTAATAGAAGAAGAATTTCGAACTGGTCACAGGATGTAAACAGAAGAGGATGCGCGTTCATGCGCGCGCTGTGGTTTTTTCTTTCCCTATCGTCCAGTTTATAATCCGGTTTAAATATTATAGTAAATATACATAAAAGTGTTCCTAAGGATACATTATCAATGATGTTTGATTGTTCTTGGACAAGTGTATAGGTATAGGTTGAACGCGTTCTCTTCACGGTTCAATGGGCGAGTGGACGCTGTATTTTATGATCATAACGTGCCAACCAAACTGAGATTTATGGATATAATAAATGACTTTTAATAACAAAAGAACCATTCGATGTCTTCGTTGGACACTTGGGAAGCCCTCAGCAGAAGTTCTTCAAAAGTTTTCGCTGTGAAATGTGTTTTGTGTGAACCGCAATGGTTTATGAATTTATGCTAGCGCCCCACCACTCCGACCGTTTTGGAGACCCTGGCGTGCCCAAAGTAAAATGCCTCCCATTCAGGCCCAGAAAATAGGATATGCACATATTTAGTACCATTGGATAGGAAACACGCGCTAGCGCCCCACCACTGCCTAAGACGTTAAACACTGTTTCCCATGCTTGTTCAATGAACCATAAACAATTAATGAACATGCACCTGTGGAACGTCGTTAAGACACTAACAGCTTACAGACGATAGGAAATTAAGGTCACAGTTATGAAACTTACGGCACTAAAGAGGCCTTTCTACTGACCAAAAGAAAGATGCCCAGGGTCCCTGCTCATCTGCCGTGAACGTGCCTTAGGCATGCTGCAAGGAGGCATGAGGACTGAAGATGTGGCAAGGGCAATAAACTGCAATGTCCGTACTGTGAGACGCCTAAGACAGCGCTACATGGAGACAGGACGGACAGCTGATCGTCCTCGCAGTGGCAGACCACGTGTAACAACACCTGCACAGGATTGGTACATCCGAACATCACACCTGCGGGACAGGTACAGGATGGCAACAACAACTGCCCGAGTTATACCATGAACGCACAAACCCACTGTCGCTGGACCAGACAGAACTGGCAAAAAAAGGTTTTGTCTCACCAGGGCTGATGGTCAGATTTGCGTTTATCATTGAAGGAATGAGCATTACACCGAGGCCTGTACTCTGGAGCTGGATCAATTTGGAGGTGGAGGGTCCGTCATGGTCTGGGGCGGTGTGTCACAGCATCATCGGACTGAGCTTGTTGTCATTGCTGGCAATCTCAACGCTGTACGTTACAGGGAAGACATCCTCCTCCCTCATGTGGTACCCTTCATGCAGGCTCATCCTGACATGACCCTCCAGCGTGACAATGCCACCAGCCATACTGCTCGTTCTGTGCGTGATTTCCTGCAAGACACAAATGTCAGTGTTCTGCCATGGCCAGCGAAGAGCCCGGATCTCAATCCCATTGAGCACGTCTGGGACCTGTTGGATCAGAGGGTGAGGGCTAGGGCCATTCCCCCCAGAAATGTTCGGGAACTTGCAGGTGCCTTGGTGGAAGAGTGGGGTAACATCTCACAGCAAGAACTGGCAAATCTGGTGTAGTCCATGAGGAGGAGATTCACTGCAGTACTTAAAACTTCTTAAGGACCAGTAAGGTGCGCTGGGGCGCTAGCGCCCCACTCCCGACACTACCAGGTGAAATGCAAGGCGCCAAATTCAAAATCCAAAAGTTGAATTATTAAACATGCATCAATATACAAGTGTTTCATAGTCATCAAAAGCTCTGCTTCTTGGCAATATCACAGCGTTGTCAGATTCAAAAAGGCTTTACGGCGAAAGCACCACATTTGATTGTTTGAGGGTAGCACCTAACATATTTTTACCATTACCATGAATTCATAAGCCTCCACTGTTCACAGAAAACACATTTCACAGTGAAAACAAATCAATTACCTTTTGAAGAACTTCTGCTGATGGCTTCCCAAGTGTCCAACGAATACAATCCATGGTTCTTTTGTTAGAAAAAGTAATGTATTATATCCATAAATCTCCGTTTGGTTCACGCGTTATAATCAGAAACTACAGCGTCCATTGAAACGTGAAGAGAACTCGTTCAACTTATACCTATAAACTTGTCCAAGAACAATAAAACATCCTTTTTAATGTATCCTTAGGAACACTTTTATGTATATTTACTATAATAATTCAACCGGAATATAAACTGGGCTATAAGAAAGGAAAAAACCACAGAGCGCGCTTGGCGAGAGCGCGCGTCCTCTTCTATTGACATCTCTGGGGACACTTCCTGATTCCTCTTCTTCTCTGCTCTAATAGCATCTAAAAAAAATCTGAAAAGTCTCGAGACTGTTGACATCCAGAGGAAGCGATAGGCACTGCATTCATATGCCCTTATATGGGCATTTTCATAAGGGAGGGGTTCCAAATAAGCAATGTGTCAAAACCATTTTTTCCAGGAAAGAAATTCCTCGGGGTTTCGCCTGCCATATCCGTTCTGTTTTACTCACAGACAAATGGTTAACACTTTTAGAAAATTCAGATAGTTTCTTATCCAATGGTACTAAATATGTGCATATCCTATTTTCTGGGCCTGAATGGGAGACATTTTACTTTGGGCACGCCAGGGTCTCCAAAACGGTCACCTCATGCGCTGCTCCCTAAGAAGTTAATGCAGCTGGTGGCTACACCAGATACTGACTGTTACTTTTGATTTTGACCCCCCCTTTGTTCAGGGACACATTATTCCATTTCTGTTAGTCACATGTCTGTGGAACTTGTTCAGTTTATGTCTCAGTTGTTGAATGTTGTTATTTACACATGTTAAGTTTGCTGAAAATAAACGCAGTTGACAGTGAGAGGACGTTCCTTTTTTGGCTAAGTTCATGTCCGTTGGTGCGTGTAAGTACCTGTGCTGTGTGTTTTGGCTTTCGTGCCAAAATTGCGCAGATGATTACGGGTCTCATCCCGTGTGTTAATCATTGTGCGCGTGTGTTATTTATTCGAGGTACTCCTCGCATTTTTGTTTGGTGCTCAACCCTGTGTTTTGTTACGTGTTTGTCTGGTCTTTGTCCCCGTGCCTTTACACGCCATGCCGTAATATGGGTGCACCTACGTGACAATATCCAATGCAAAAAACATCTAAATTTTTTGGGTATTAATATTAATTTGCATATATTTCCCTTAATTCCCACATATTCCCCAGGGGAAGTTTCCACCTCTGAATATTCCCCAACATGTGCAACCCTAACTGGGACCAACAGTGGAGGTTGTTTGGGGTTGAGGGAGGAAGAGGAGAAGTTGAGGTCAGCAACCTCATAATAAGGGCACTGTGACAACATGGGCAAACCCCAAGGTTGTGTCCCAAATGGCATCCTATTCTCTATAAAGTGCATTATTTTGACCATATCCCACAGACACAAAGAAGTAGAAAACAGCCGGGTGTTTGAAAGGTCATCCCTATAGAATGACAACCCCCCTGATTGAGCTTGGCAGACATAACTCAAAGTCTTTATTTCTAAGCTAAATGTGCACTGGCTCTCCTGTGAAATCAACTGGTCTAAATGGGTTAGTTTGCCTCGGAATGTCCAGAGACTAGACTGCCTCGTCACCTCAACAGAGCCTCACGTAGCCTGGTATATAACGGTAGGTATAGAGAAGAAGGGAGGGAAGGAGAGAGAGGGGGGAGACAGGGGGGAGAGAAGAGGAGGTTTCGAAGAAGCAGCCAGGACACTCTGTGGTACTCTGATGGGATTATAATTTATGATTTGTCGGGAAAGTGACAGTGTTAATAACAACACGATGAGGAACAGTTTCTGCACGCAAAGAGAATTTGAACCAGAACCCAGAAGATGGTTCCAGAACAGAACAAGCCGTAATTGCTAGCAGGACCACATCAATGACAGGGAAGAGAGAGAGAGAGAAAGAGAGAGAGAGAGACAGAGAGAGAGGAGGCTAGCAGGACCACATCAACAGAACTGACGGGAAGAGAATCGTCTGGACCTTCAGAACAAAGAATGGAAAAGAAGTTGTCCCTTTAACCCGAATGAATCATATAATAATGTACAGAGATCTATTTAACTAGACACAAACAGGACAGCATAGTTACAGTACAACCCAAAATATCTATGACATGATGCCTAAAAAATTACATAAATCCATGATACTGCTACAGGGCACTATAGCACCACAAACAAAGACAATGTCAACAACAGGAACATATAGGGACCACAGGATTTTAAACAATTGCACTCTTAAGTATTGCAATCTATACATTACCTCCATGATATGCTAGCTCACAGACTGAGGAAATAGGGGAGATGTAAGCCACTGTATTGAGAGGGAACAGGACATATTGGCAAGCAAAGCATAGGGCAGGGTCCGTGGGACATGACCACACACTCCAGTCTGTCTCACTACTGTTAGGGTCTGAATCATGGGGTCTTAACTGCTAGCTACTGTATAGCTTGGGGCAGAGGGACAGTGTCTGGAACAGCTACTGCAAGGCAAGGGGCGAGGGACAAGCTGCGCAGCGGGACAGATCTATGAAAAGGACTGAGGGGGGCAGATGATGTCTCACCTAAGTGGTGTCCGTTTAAATAGAGACCAGAGCCACAGAACCAGCCGTCATCCTCTGGCGATGGAGAGGAGACAGAACGAGAGAGAGTGAAGAGCATGGTAGCCAGAAGAGAAGAACAGGAGTTAGAGAGCAACAGGCATAACAGATCACAAACCGAGCCAGCTGGCCTACCCATCTACACAGACTCACTGAACACTGAACAGCCCAGTACCATAGAGGGAAGAGAGACAAAAACACAGACATACAGGTAGGTCAAACACATCATCAGACTACACTTCACCTTTCCCACTGAATAAGATAGATAATTCAGTAATACATCATTTTTACATCATATATTCAATGGACCATATAGAACAATCTACATGAGAGAGAGAGCCTTGTTCTGCGGCTAGCTATGGCATGGCCCTGCTATGGCATCATACATAGCATGAAGCTATGCTGAACCAACAGGGGGTTACAAGCAGCTACAGTCAGCTATGCGTGTGAAGGGATAAGCCTCTATCCCTGGCTCTGTTAAATTATGTCTGCTTTAATGAAAGTGATAAGTTAGTGAGTGAAAGAGGAAGATTCGGTAAGATTTGCTCTGCACAGCAAAGACAATAACCTTAAGCTCATCTTGGTTTCCTCGGAGCAGGAGTATTTAACAGAGAAATTGACAGAGACACCCAATGCTCCTCTTTACAACCGTTTCGGCTAACATGAGAAGACAGGCGAACACAAACAGTGGGATATGGGGGGATTGGGAGATGAGAGGAATGCAGAGGAGGTGAGCTTGTCGAGCTCCCCCCATCCCTGACACGCTACGATACAGTTGCGTCCCAAATATACCCTAAGTAGTGCACTTCTTTTGACCAGCTGAGGGAATTACAAAGGGAATAGGTTTCCATTTGGGATGCAGAAACAGATACACGGCGATGTAATGTCAACAGGCTGATCAGCAAATGTCAGGTCTCATTGTTGTGGCGCTGGCTGGGTCCCTAGCCAATGAGCTGCTATGTGAGTCAGTCTAGATGAGCAGCAGTTAGTCTGACAAGCAGTACATTCTATTCCCTCAGCTTCGAAAGGTGCTGCGAAAGCAAGAGATAAAAACGAGATAGTGGTATAAGCAAAAGGGAAGAGTAGAATGGAAAAGAGACACCTACCAAACTCAATTGCTATATCGTCTAGAAAAGCAAAGAAACAATAGAAACAAATGGTTAAAATATTAAATGAATAAAATAAAAGACACAGCGCATGTTGTCTGTTGTTAATTGTGAGGACACCACAGGAAGAACACATTGTCTGCAAATGGCACCCAATCCCATACAGTGCACTACTTTTGACCAGAGCCCTATGGGCCCTGCTCAAAAGTATTGCACTTTGTGAATGGGGTATCATTTGGGACAAATCCATTGTCCTCTGATGAGTTGGGAAAAACTTTAAAAATTGATAAAAATTTAGGCACAGTATCTGGAGCCTTCAGGCAAACTCCACATGAAAACATGTTCAACATCATTCATGACTTTTCAATTGAGACTCATCCAACTATGCTTTGGTCTCTAGTGACACAGACCATAGAAATAAACGTGCCCGAAATGGCACCCTATTCCATATATAGTGCACTACCTTTGACCATGGGGCTTTAGTCTTAAGTAGCACACTTAGGGCTGTGGTCTAGAGAAAGTATATGGAGTCATTTGGGACATGCAAGAGTATTTATCTCTAGTGATACAGACACTGTCCTGATGTGTGGCAGCTTCACTTAACCCAACAACCCAAGCCGAGGCAGGCCCATGCAACCACATAGCAGTCTGGTGAGGCCACAGCACAGCAGTGACGAGATGCTCCGTGGTGGCTCGGGAAGAGAAGAGGGTTGTGTCCCAAATGGAACCCTAATACTTATATAGTGCACTACTTTCGAACAGAGCCCATAGGGCTCTGGTCAAAAGTAGTGCACTCTCTAGGGAATAGGGTACGATTTGGGACTAAACCCGAAAAGAGGGGAGGTCATACATCCAGACCCCAGACACCCAAACCCCAGCCTCCGCACATTGAAGGGAATATTTGGAGCCACTTAAAAAGCTTCCTTCCCTTCATGTGGTCCCAATTCCAGCAAACAGGGTTAAATCAAAACATACAGGACTGCATCTATGAGAGCCTCGAGCTCACCTTACAGCGGACCGCTATTCCCAGAGCGCACTGCAGAGCGGGCAGATGTTGCATCACGCTACAAGGTAATGGCTAGCCATAACAACAGTCAGGAATGATCATGGAAAAGAATCGAGTTGTTTCTCGAACCGGCGGTTAGGAGGTTAGGATACACGCTAAAAGCTTCTCGTGGTGAAGGGTTGTTTTTAAGTGGGAGAGGGTAATGTGAATGAGAAGCCTTTATCTGACATCTTGTTTCACATGTTAGTGTGTGTTCACAGCAATGTTCTCTCCGATGCTGCCTCCTCCTATTGTACTGTGACATCTTAAGTAAAACCAGCTTCTGAAGAGACTGAAGAGAGAGATCAGAGAACAGTGGCTGAGAAAAAGAGTGAGGCGAAAGAGGGAGGAAAAGGGAATGAAAGTATATGAGAGGGAAGTAGAGAATGTGCGTGACAGTGATATCTATCGACCTTCAAAGCTAACTGAACTCATTACACTGTGCCCCTACTTTCATCTCCTGGCTATCTGCACACAACAAGGAAAGTTTAAGTAATAGATAAGTAGCAAATATTTATTCCTCTGCATTCTTCGCCTGATGGAAAACCATGCGATAAAGGCACGCAGGATGAAGTATTGACAGGGATAATCAGAGAACGAAGAACAAAGCGCATGGAAGCTACTAGCAAGACAGCGGTAGCCGGCAGAAATCTTCAAGTTTTAGTTTATAAGGGACTTTCATATTTTGGTCCTTGTGAGAGATGAGAGAGTAAGAAAGTAGTGCTGGTATTGTCGTTACGCACCGGGGCCTGCTGTGACAGTAGAGCCTATCATTTACTGAGAAGTCGAGCCATCATGGCCGCCCACGCTGCATTAGGCTACAGCTCTTGCAGTGCAGTCACTGGACGCCCAAAGGCCCCACACGGAGCCAGAGGGACACACAGAGAGAGAGGATTGGAATCACATGTCACAGAGCTCCACAATGAAACCTCACCAGAAGGGTGACAGAGGGGTGAGATGGAGAGGGGAAGAGGGATAAATAAAAGGGGAGAGGGGGACATTGCCTCACATCTAGCCTCTATGGTGTCTCTGTGGTTGGATTCTGTGGCTGGGGGGGAGAGAGTTCTGACAGGGGAAGGCCTGGGTTGGTGGATGTTATGCTACTGCAGGAGCTGTGTGCTCCAAGAAACAGAGTACAAGTCAAAAGTTTGGACACGCCTACTCATTCAAGGGATTTTCTTTATTTTGACTATTTTCTACATTGTAGAATAATAGTCAAGACATTAAAACTATGAAATAACACACATATGGAATCATGTAGTAACCAAAAAAGTGTTAAACACATATATATTTTATATTTGAGATTCTTCAAAGTAGCCACCCTTTGCCTTGATGACAGCTTTGCACACTCTCGCATTCTCTTAACCAGCTTCACCTGGAATGCATTCCCAACAGTGTTGAAGGAGTTCCCACATATGCTGAGCACTTGTTCGCTGCTTTTACTTCACTCTGCAGTCCAACTCATCCCAAACCATCTCAATTAGGTTGAGGTCGGGTGATTGTGAAGGCCAGGTCATGTGATGCAGCACTCCATCACTCTTCTTCTTGGTCAAATAGCCCTTACACAGCCTGGAGGTGTGTTGGGTCATTGTCCTGTTGAAAAACAAATGATAGTCCCACTAAGAGCAAACCAAATGGAATGGCGTATCGCTGCAGAATGCTGTGGTTGTCACGACTTCCGCCGAAGTTGGTGCCTCTCCTTGTTCGGGTGGTGTTCGGCGGTCGACGTCACCGGTCTTCTAGCCATCACCGATCCACTTTTCATTTTCCATTTGTTTTGTCTTGTTTCCCCAAACACCTGGTTGTCATTCCCTCATTACTTGTCATGTATTTAACCCTCTGGTTCCCCCATGTCTGTGTGTGTGATTGTTTATTTGTCAGTGGCACGTTCCGTCTGGTTTGCGCCAGACTGGTAATTTGTACTTTGTGCTGCCGCACTTTTTCCCTGTAGGCATTTGTTTTTTTTGTAACGCATTTTGCGTTCAGTTTGTACTGTGCCACAGTAAAGTGCTTTTGTTTCACTATCTCTGCTCTCCTGCGCCTGACTCTCACGCCCCAGCCACACACACGGTTCCTGACAGTGGTAGCCATGCTGGTTAAGAAGGAAAGAAACTCCACAAAAGAAACTCAACTTTTAACAAGGCACACCTGTTAATTGAAATGCATTCCAGGTGACTACCTCATGAAGCTGGTTGAGAGAATGCCAAGAGTGTGAAAAGTTGCAAAGGGTGGCTACTTTGAAGAATCTCAAATATATTTTGATTTGTTGGACACTTTTTTGGTTACTACAGGGCAGGGATTCCCAATACAGACCATGCAGCTCAGCACTGTCCGATACGGCAGATGTCTTCTGTCCTCACACAGTGAGCTCTTTACCTGACCACTGACCCACTCATTCAGTCTCTCCCTCTCTCCTTCCCACCCTCACTCTGTCCCTCTCTCCAGCTCCCTGTCTCTCTCCACCTCTCTCTCTCTCTCTCTCTCTCTCTGTCTGTTCCCCTCCCTCTCTCCATCTTCCTCCTCCTTGGCAGTGAGACTCATCTCTCAGCTATCCTCTTACCGGTGAAGAGGCTGTGGAATGACCCCCAGTCAACACGCTCTGAATGGCTCTGAGTTATGGGCTGACGTCACTCTGCCTGGAGGCCAACACACAGATGGAGATGGCCTTCCCTCCTTCCTTCACTTGAACAAACTCAACCTTTTTATGGTCAGGATGAGACCGGGCCGGGCGGAATTTTCCAGATGACATGAAATTAGATCGTTTTCATACGTTGGGACGACAGAGATTGGAACGACGGCGGTTAGATAGATTGTGTACAGTCTTGCCATAACCGCCGGTAACGAGGGGAGCTGGTTTGCATTTGAACCTTTGATCTCCTCTGCCTGTAACCTGTTTATGATTGAGTTTTAGACTGCATTTTAGAATGAACGATAATAATGAGTGTCTATCCAGAAATGTATACACACAGAGATGAATAACTAACACACTGTGTTATGAGTTGTTCTGATGTTGAGGGTTTTAATATTTAGCTATTTATTTTTAATAATAAAACTTGGAGCAGCTAGTTATGAGGCCATTCAAAAAACTATGTCAAGTGTGGTCTCTAATAGACATTATCGAGACAACCTTCATGGCTGAAATTAAACTGGATTCAACTGTTTTTGAACTCTTCTGTCTGTGACCATTTCAGTTGAGACTTTAAATAGTTATATACATTTGAATTGAGATTTGCAATAGTTCTATAAATTTAGGGAAGGCCAGGTTCATGGGCACTTAGTATTCCATTTAAAAACGGTTCAATCTTTCAGCAGTTAAGAGAAAGTGAGCGTGTGTCTGATGAGACAACAGTAACCTGTGGAGGGAGAGAGACAGAGAAGGCCTCAAGGTGAGCTATACGTGCACCCACGTGTTTGGCAGCTAGGCTATGGCTCCTAACTACTATACAGTCAGACAGGGGAGTGATTACATGTCAAACGTATGGAGAGGCGTGGCGTGCTATAATAATGTATGGCGAGACAAGCTATAGGGGAGAGTTCGCATGTGAGAGATATGCTATAGTAAAATCGGTTAGGAAGCTGTCAAGCCTCTGTCAAGCCTCTGTCAAGCCTCTGTCAAGCCTCTGTCAAGCCTCTGTCAGACTGGAGGAGAGTTTGGGTAGAGGAGAAAGAAGAGGGAATTAGATGATGGATAGAGGATCGAGGATAAAGAGAAGAACAGCAGACTGGAGGAAAGTCAGAGGGACATGATTCATATTTTGGGTAATGATGGAGAGACGAAAGATGAGTGAGGGAGGAAGGGGAGACAAAGGGAGGGAGGGAGGGAGGGAGGGAGGGAGGAGAGGTATCAAAACCAGCCTAGACTAGCCACCATGAAATTAAGGAAAAAATACTTTATCCAAACTATGTTTATGGATGCTATTCAAAAATAGATTTTCTAAAGATTTTTATTACCAAATGTTTTAAGGCATAAATCTACATTATTCCAGCATAGGGTACATCTTGGAAGAAGAATGAGACTATTTATAAGGCCTACATGGACACGGTTAAGTGAAGCTAGATAGGCCGTTTCAGTCCAAGATCAATATTGTTCCAGCCGATGGAGACAGCTCCTGCTCCTGGGCTGGAAACACTAAGATCCCCGGACCCACGGCACGCACAAACGAACACACGTATGTACACACACATTCACGTGCACACACAAATGCATGCACGCATGTCTGCACACACACACACACACACACACACACACGCACACACTGACATCTCCCTCTGTAACAGCAGGTATCTTTGGTATCTTTCAAATTGCTAATGCTTTATGACTGGCCAGAACCAAACAGGGCTGACTGGACTAGAGCCTGGTCTAAACCAGAGGAACTCGCCCTCCCTTCCTCCTGACCTGGCTACCAACAGTCCATAGGGTCACATACTCTCTTCTCTTTCTCTCTCACACTCTCTCCTTATGCCTCTGAATCTCTCTCTCTCACCTCCTGCCTTTTTATCTTCCTCTCTCTTTAACTCTCCCTTTCTCTCTGGCTTCCTGTCTCTCTTGTTCGGTTTCTCTTGAACCTTTCCCCATTGTTTCCAGATTCTCTACTACCCTTTTCCTTACCCCTTCTCTCTGGCTCTCCCTCTCTTCACTCCCTCTTCTGTGTTATGTCATTCTCTACGTTGCCTCAGAGAGGGTTGGTGTTGGGTAGCTAAACATTAGTAGACATGGCTCTTATACAGTGCAAACAATATGTCCAGTAACTCCTACAGAGTACAGTGAGTACAGTACAGTATGTGAGTGTGAAGTAGTAGAGAACAGCTCCCAGCTCATACATCAAAACCTGGCAATGTCCCAAATGGCACACTATTCTCTTTGCACTACGTTTGACTATGGCCCATAGGGAACATAGGGCATAGAGTGTCATTGGGGACACTCCCTGAGACTGGGACTTCCTACTCAACACAGGTACATTATATTCATCATACTGTACGGCCGCCCAGTATTTACGATACACACCCAGGCATTACATTAACCTGCTGCTACTGCTTAAATGGCACCCTGTTACCTTTATAGTGAACCCATAGGACTTGGGTCAAAAGAAGTGCCCTATATAGGGAATTGGGTGCCATTTGGGACACATACACAGACATTACATACTACTACTGCTGCACGTGCATAGAGCTGTGGCGGTCATGACATTTTGTCAGCCGGTGATTGTCAAGCAAATAACCGGCCTCACAGTAATTGACCATTAACATAAACACATTTAGCATCTCCTGGCTTCCATGCATTGCCTACAAGCCACTGATGCAGACCTTTGGAACATCTACATTTTAGTCTAATAAATCAATTTAATACACCATCACAATACATTTCACCATTCTCAAAAGTGATGTGATTATGCATGTAATGCTTTATTATAAAAGTGTATTTTTATGGTAAAATGATCTTCCCCAAAATTGAAACTCCGGTTGTAAAGCGGATTAATGTGCTTCATTTTAAGAAGTTATTTGGCCACTTTAGTTGTGATACAAACCTTATCAAAACATATAGGCCTATGGGATAGGCTTTATGAGTTGTGCGACTACGATTTTAAAAAGTCACCAAATAAAAGGCATGCGCTGTTTCTTGCCTTACTGCACACAAGCTGGGCCTCATTCACAAGTGATAATATATAATTCACAGGTGATAGGCTAATACTGTCACCCATCAGACTATTCTGAAATGAATCTTGTCTTTACATATAGTAAATAATATGTGTGAAATTAGTTTTCATTTAGACCACTATCATGCACCTGTCGCGGAAGAGGAAAAAAAATAAGAAAAGTTATCTATGCACTTAAATAGCGAATGGAGGACGCTTTCCCCGTGGTTCATTGTCATGCCAGCCAGGTAGACTATACTCCTGTTGTAAAGAGAAGCAATGTGCTTAATATTAGGAAAGTTGAGAAATAAATATAGTAGGTCTAGCCTATAGAAAGCTGATGGGATCCTCCTCTTTTTAATAGAGGCCAATACTCTGTTTTCTCACACAATTGCATAGCCTATAGAAATGTTGTGCAACATGAGCTCATGGGCTCTCATGAAGTGCTTGATTAGATTTTCGATTGCATATGCATGTCATGGTGATTAGAGGGACAATTAAGTGCTGAGTACCAGACAGTTAGCAAGTTTGGTAAGCTACTAATGACCATCAGCAGCATCAGAGCTTGGAGAAGCCTAGTTATATACACTAGTTATATTAGACTATTTTATACATGGCCTATTTATTGTATGTGCTACCAGACCGGATCCAAACCAGCAGCATCTGTATTCTGCTCATATGTTTAGGAACCAGATTAATAATATTATATGTTACGATAAAGAACCTGCCTGCTCTTTGGCTTTACTACTGGATATGTGTCAGATGTGGAGATTGACAGAACACACAGCGAGATCGAAAGAGAGAGAGAGATGGAGGGAGGGATCGAGGCCGTCATTAAGCTCGAGACCCTGGGTCTCGACCCAGCCCTGTGCAACTGGGTCCTGGACTTCCTGACGGGCCGGCCCCAGGTGGTGAGGGTAGGAAACAACATCTCCACCCCGCTGATCCTCAACACTGGGGCCCCACAAGGGTGCGTTCTCAGCCCTCTCCTGTACTCCCTGTTTACCCATGACTGCGTGGCCAAGCACGCATCCAACTCAATCATCAAGTTTGCTGATGACACTACAGTGGTAGGCTTGATTACCAACAACGACAAGACGGCCTACAGGGAGGAGGTGAGGGCCCTCGGAGTGTGGTGTCAGGAAAATAACCTCTCACTCAATGTCAACAAAACAAAGGAGATGATAGTGGACTTCAGGAAACAGGAGAGGGAGCACCCCCCTATCCACTTCGAGGGGACAGTAGTGGAGAAGGTGGAAAGTTTTAAGTTCCTCGGCGTACACATCACGGACAAACTGAATTGGTCCACCCACACAGACAGCGTGGTGAAGAAGGCGCAACAGCTTCTTCTACAGATGCATCCTGTCGGGCTGTATCACCGCCTGGTACGGCAACTGCTCCGCCCACAACCGTAAGGCTCTCTAGAGGGTAGTGAGGACTGCACAACGCATCACCGGGGGTAAACTACCTGCCCTTCAGGACACCTACACCACCCGATGTCACAGGAAGGCCAAAAAGATCATCAAGGACAACAACCACCCGCCGCCAGCCACTGCCTGTTCAACCCGCTATCATCCAGAAGGCGAGGTCAGTACAGGTGCATCAAAGCTGGGACCGAGAGACTGAAAAACAGCTTCTACCTCAAGGCCATCAGACTGTTAAACAGCCATCACTAACATTGAGTGGCTGCTGCCAACATACTGACTTCTCTAGCCACATGAAATCTCTAGCCACATGAAACATAGAAATTGGATGTAACAATGTATCACTAGCCACTTTAAACAATTTTGTATATAATGTTTACGTATCCGACATACTCATATCAAATGTATACACTGTACTCTAAACCATCTACTGAATCTTGCCTATGCCGTTCGGGCCATCGACCCAAATCTCTAGCCACTTTAATAATTATAATTGGATGAAATAATGTATCACTAGCCACTTTAAACAATGCCATTTATATAATGCTTACATATCCTACATTACTCATCTCAAATATATATGTGTATATACTGTACTCCATACCATCTACTGCATCTTGCCTATGCCGGTCAGCCATCGCTAATTCATAAATTTATATATACATACTTGTATTCATTCCTTTACTCTTGTGTGTATAAGGTAGTTGTTGTGAAATTGTTAGATTACTTGTTAGATATTACTGCATGGTCGGAACTAGAAGCACAAGCATTTCGCTACACTCGCATTAACATCTGCTAACCATGTGTATGTGACAAATAAAATTTGATTTGATGACGAAAAGGTGGAGAGAGGGAACAGAGAAAAGGAATAAACACACAGTACTACACACACACTTTGACACACACATGCACACACACACACACAGACACACACATTGACATGCCTGAGAGGTAGTGTACACACTCTGACAAGCTAGGTCTGGGGCTGCATAGGGAAATAAACACCTCGGGACAGACATAGTTGGTTTCTGTCTAAAGTGTTAATTACCTTGTAATTACCTGTTAATCACTTCACTGTTAATATTTTAAAGTGTCATAATAACAGTGTTATTACAGCACCAGGTAAGTGTGTGTGGCTATTAGTGAGTTAACATGTGAAATAGTGAATTGTTGAGGCCTCTGTCTGTTCCAGCCGTTTGTTTCCTAGCTAAGTCCTGTCAGTCTGTGTGTGTTGTCGTGATACTGTCTGGCCGGAGGTTTCAGGGAGTCTTTGTGTGTGTGTGTGTGTGCGTGTGTGTGTGTGGTGCAGTCTTGAGGCAGGAGGACCACATGTTCCCACACAGTAAAACATGTTAATGTGTAAACCAGAGCGGTGCTCAGCTAGCGGGTGGTTAATTTACAGCTCTGAGAATAAGCCCCTATCACATCCTCACATACAGTCTCCTTCCTATCGGATCATTAATTCTTCATTAAACCTTCCAGAGCAGCACTTATAGTGGATAGGGAGAGGTTTTCCAGAGGGCAGCCCCAAATATACAACCATATCGACAGAGAGAGGGAGGGTGCGAGGGAACAAGCCAGACACAACATTTCCCTAGTCGAGCATCAGCATTGCAGCCTTGGAGCATTTCAGAGTGTAGGGATTACACCTGATCGTTAATCAATCATAAACATATGAGCCTAGTAGACCAGTCTCCTGACAACTATCCCCATGTACTCCCTGTCAGGTATGCTGAAGGCCCTCACTAAGGCACCTGTTCTGTTCCACTGAGGGAGTGACTGGCTAGTGGCAGGAGATATATGCATAGATGATCTCTGGGTGTGTTTGTGTGTGTGGCTGTAATATATTCTTACATGATCTTCTGTTGGAGATCTTCTGGGCCTGAAAAACATGGGCGGCGGGCTGACGCAGTGCAAATCTCCTAGAAGAGAAGAGGAAGAGAGGAGAGGAAAGAGGAGAGCGACAGAGAGGAGAGGGAGAAGGAGCACATCAGCTTTCACAGCCGCACTGGGATTAATAAACACTTTCTGCTATGATACCCAGAAACATTCTTAAATATCCATTCTGTTCATTCTTTAGTACAAAAAAGAGAGAAAAAGAAAAGGAAGAAGAAGCAGAAGAGAGAGAGAGAGGGAGAAAAAGAGAGAGGAGGGAAAGAGAAAGAGGGAGAGAGAGAGAGATGGGATTAGAAAGTACAAAAAAACACAATGCCTGCTATTGAAAAAGCTGCTCGTCGGTCGCCAAGAAACTGCCCCAGCCCTCCAGCCCTGTGTTGCACATCAGCAGCCATCTAAGCACGCCACTGTGCGATTTTCCATCCGCTCCCCTTCCAAAGTGGATCAGTACCAGTGCTATCATTTTCTGTCATTACTCATTTCGGGCCAGACGTGCGCGGAAATCCAAAGTATTTTGGCAGTGTGAGGCCAGGCGAAAGAAAGGGAAGAAAAAGTCAAACGGAGAGAGGAATGGAAGGGGGGAAAGGAAAGAGAGAGAGGGAAAAAGTAATTACTTTCATTGTGACGGCTGTGAAACACCAGGGCTGGGCTTGTAATGAGGGTGGCAGACAGACAGGCATATAGACAGGCCTCGCCCTGGCCTCTGGCTGAGAAAAGGGGCCAGGGGGGAAAGGTGGAGAGGAAGACAGGGAGTTGGGGGCGGGGGGCTTGTAGTAGGGGTGCCTGGCAGACAGGCCTTTCCCTGGCTAGGGAAAGGGGTGAGGAGGACAGGGGGTTATGGGGAAGAGGTGGAGTTGAAGTACATAGTTTAGAGGATGTAGAGGAGCTGTCTGACCCATAGCTCACATCTCCTGGAACAGTTAGATGGGGACAAGGCTGGGGGAGAGGGTGACAGGAGGGAGAGGGGGACGGGGGGTAGGTAGTTAGGGTGTCTGTCTAGGTAGCTCACTCACCTCTCCTGGAACTGTTTGGAGGGTATGAGGCCGGCGCGGGGGTTGGCATGGCTTTCTTGTTTGGCCTGCCACCAGGTTGCATCATCCTGGCTCATGATCTGAAGGATATCTCCCCTCTTGAAGGTCAGGCCCGCCTCCTTACACGGGATGGCTTTGTCCGCCGCTGGTTCGTAGTCAAACAGCGTCCTCACAAACATCTGGAGAGAGATGAGAGGAAGGGAGAGGGAGGGGGGTTGAGAGAGGGAGAGAGGAAAGGAGAAGGGAGGCTAGAGAGAAAGGGGGGGTGGAGAGAGAGAGAGAGAGAGAGAGAGAGAGAGAGAGAGAGAGAGAGAGAGAGAGAGAGAGAGAGAGAGGACAAGAAAGAGAGACAGGTGGTGGAGAGACAGAGAAAGACAGAAAGACAGCAGTTACCTTTCCACACTCCGGCGTCTCCTCTCCCCCCTAGTCGACGTGGCGACATCAAGGTAGGCCGTCGCTACAGCCATGTGAGCCTATCCCGGCTTCGGAACCAGAACAGACGCCCTTCACTGTCACTTAATGTGATTGGCCAGGAAAGGTCTGTGCAATCAGTAGTCTATTACCTGCAACCATTGGCCCAGGCCTCTCTTGGTTATTCCATCAACATGGCCGGCGTCCCAAATGGCACCCTATTCCCTCCATAGTACACTTCTTTGACCAGGGCAGATAGAACTCTGGTCAAAAATAGTGCACTATGTAGGGAAATGGGGGGAGGAACACCCCTAAAGACTAAAGTCTTTCAGCCGTCTCCGAGCGTGGAGAGACTTTAACGTCGACTGAGTCAGAGCCTCCAAATGTGACTCCTGCTTCATTCCACTTGGTGATTTGGGCTGATTCGCAGGTCAAATTAACTTCAGTAATCTTTCCCTACTGAACAGGGAAGAAAAAAAAATCTGAGATTGGCTAATTTATCTTGGCAGTCAGGGGAGGCACCTTGTCATCAACAAAACAGAGCTAAGACCTGAGAGAGGGACATCTTTAACTTTATAGTGAAAACAACTCACTACATCCTCACTCAAAGATGCTACAGGAGTGTCACAGTAAATTTACAAGTCCTTAGCCACTGGTGAGCATGTGCATAGAGCGAGAGAGAGGAGAGAGTGAAAGCGAGAAAGAGAGAGAGAGAGAGAGAGAGAGAGAGAGAGAGAGAGAGAGAGAGAGAGAGAGAGAGAGAGAGAGAGAGAGATAAAGTGATAAAGACGACAAAGTCCCTACTCATCTCTGCATGTGCCAGGGTGGAGTGCTATGTTGCCATGTATTGAAATTATGTTTCAGACGGGGACCTTTAGTTTAGGTCTGGCTAAACAGCCCAAGAGCATAATAAATCAATTACATCCTCGCTGAAAGCTCCCGGTTGTCTCACTCCCCTTGTCCATCTTTTTTTTACAGTTTTACACGTGTACACAATTAGCCTGCACTTCAATATATTTATAGTAGCCCAGGAAAAATAGTAAACTAGCTCTTCGCAGAGGGGAGGCTGAAGTTCTGGCACCGATACACAGGTTTAGATTGATGTCTGAAATGGACATATTAAAACCATTAAAGTATGACAGAGAGTACAACCCCCCTCCAACCCACCCCCACATTCATGCATACATGCACCCTGTGTTCTGACAAATGATATTCCAGCTTGTGTTTTGACCTGAGCCCCCTACTCTCCCTAGTCCCCTTCTGTTATTGATAAATGTCTATGAAAGACTATACATCACTACTATGAGTTGGAGAATACAGGATACAGCTAGATGGTGGATTTTCAGTTAAAACACCCACCTAACATTACGAGCAACTACATTTACAGTACACATACACCTACAGCCACAACAGAAACCCAGACACAGGCAACCATATCACATTCTATGGATCAGTTCAACACAGGTTTTTCTGAATCAATTAGTTGATGGTTGCTTAATTGTTTTGTGTCCAGCAATGTAAAACATGACTTACATTTGTTGTTTTAGAATTTTGATTCCTTAATTTTCAGAGGTACCTGCAACTTACCACAGGTGAGATAAATTACACATGAATGAGAATCACTTGTCTAGAACCAAATTAATTAGAATTTAGTCCAGGACAATCTTTTTTTGTTATTGGTCCTGTGCAATTGTAAAACAAACGAATACATGTGTGAACACCAAAAGTAATTTTTTCCCCAACTTATTTTAGAATAAATAGTGAATCTTGCAACTGTGTCAATATATTTGACTACAAATGTCTGCATCTCAAAAGGCAACGTATTCCCTATACTGTATGTGACTCATTTGGTCTTATGTAGCAAAATTCAAAATTGTGTTTTAGGTAGAGACTCATAGCTACAAAATGGTATATCACACACAATATTTTTGAGGAACAATGGGAAAGTAATTCTGCTTTGATAGTTGATAAACTTGTAAACTCACTTTTGTGAAAATGTCCTTTGAATGTTTTGGTATCTAGTGAAGAGCTCTTCTTTGTCTACACCCATTCAACATCGTTAACACCCTCTTAAGCTTTAGCCCCAACCATCTCGTTTCGCTCTCGGAGTGCACACTTGACCAACCCCACCGCCTGGAGCCACTCCCTTCGAGTGTTCCTTGGGATATCAGCCCACTCTTCACTGAGCAAGAGGAAGAAGTCAGCATACCCTCTGCCCAGATGTTTGTCCGCCACTGTCGCCGTACCTGGAAGAGAGCCCGGGCCGCTCTTCTGAAGACCACATCCAGGTATCGGCGACAGGTGGCTCGGGCAGAGGGTATGGCTATTCACTCGGGACATGCCCCTCCGGGTGGAGTCCCGTGAACTTTCTCCCCCGTTTCATCGGCCCTTTCCCCTTCTCTAAAATCCTTAGCCCCTCTGCTGTTCGTCTTCTGTTGCCCCGCACCCTCCGTATACATCCCGCTTTTCATGTGTGTAGGATTAAACCTCTGTCTCACAGCCCTCTGTCTCCTGACCCTGATCCTGCCTGCCATCCTGTACCTGAGTGATGCTATTTTGAATTAGGACTCTTTGCCTGCCTTGACTTACCTTTTGCCTGCCCCTTGTACTATAATAAACTCTGAGACTCGTACTATCCGCCTCCTGTGTCTGCATCTGGGTCTTAGCCTGAGCCTTGATATCTATAGAGCACTACTTTTAACCTACTTTTAGCCATATACAGTGCATTCGGGAAAAGTATTCAGACCCCTTCCCTTTTTCCATTTTGTTACATTACACTCTTATTCTAAAATGGATTAAAAAAAAAAATCCCTCAATCTACACACAATGCCCCATAATGACAAAGCGAAAACAGGTTTTTAGAATGTTTTGCAAGCGTATAAAAATATATATATATATATATATATATATATATATATATATATATATATATATATATATATATACACACCTTATTTACATAAGTATTCAGACCCTTTGCTATGAGACTCGAAATTGAGCTCAGGGGCATTCTGTTTCCATTGATCATCCTTGAGATGTTTCAAGAACTTGATTGGAGTCCACCTGTAGTAATTTCAATTGATTGGACATGATTTGGAAAGGTACACACCTGTCTATATAAAGGTCCCACAGTTGACAGTGGATGTCAGAGCAAAAACAAAGCTATGAGGTCCAAGGAATTGTCCGTAGAGCTCAGAGTCAGGATTGTGTTATGGCACAGATCTGTGGAAGGGTACCAAAACAATTCTGCAGCATTGAAGGACCCCAAGAACAAAGTGGCCACCATAATTCTGAAATGTAAGACGTTTGGAACCACCAAGACTCTTCCTAGAGCTGAGCAATCAGGGGAGAAGGACCTTGGTCAGGGAGGTGACCAAGAACCTGATGGTCACTGACAGAGCTGGAGATGGCAGAACCTGTTCCAGAGCACTCAAGACCGCAGACTTGGGCGAAGGTTCACCTTACATCAAGACAATGACCCTAAGCACACAGCTAAGACAACGCAGGAGTGGCTTCGGGACAAATCTCTGAATGTCCTTGAGTGGCCCAGCCAGGGCCCGGGCTTGAACCCGATTGAACATCGCTGGAGAGACCTCAAAATAGCTGTGCAGCGACACTCCCCATCCAACCTGACAAAGCTTGAGAGTATCGGCAGAGAAGAATGGGAGAAACTCCCCAAATACAGGTGTGCCAAGCTTCTAGTGTCATACACAAGAAGATTTGAGGCTGTAATCGCTGCCAAAGGTGCATCAACAAAGTACAGAGTAAAGGGTCTGAATGCTTATGCAAATGTGATAGTTCAAAATGTTCTAAAAACCAGTTTTTGCTTTGTCATTATGGGGTATTGTGTGTAGATTGATGAGGAAAAAAACTATTTAATAAAATGTAGAATAAGGCTGTAACATAAAAGAATGAGGGAAAAGGGGTCAAAAATACTTTCCAAATGCAGTGTAAGCCCTGTTCAAAATCAAGGCACCATATTCCCTAAATGTTGAACTACTTTTGACCAGAGCCCTATTGTCACGATCTTCATGGATGGACCAAGGCGCAGCGTGCCGGGTGGAGTTAAACATCTTTATTTTGTCAACTCACTCAATTACAAAACAACAAACGAAGATCAAAACAGGTGTCGCACCAACAATACACACACCTCAACAGAGTCAACCTCCCACAAAGAAAGGAGGAAAAATTAGCTGCTTAAGTGTGGTTCCCAATCAGAGACAACGAAGGACAGCTGTCCCTGATTGAGAGCCACACTCAGCCAAAACAAAGAAATACAAAAACTATAACATAGAATGCCCACCCCCAAATCACACCCTGACCAAACCAAAATGAGACATTAAAAGGCTCCAACAGGTCAGGGCGTGACACCTATGTGCCCTGGTCAAAAATAGTGCACTAAATAGAGAATAGGATGCTACTTTGGACTAAATCCATGTGTGTAAACCCATCTGCATAATGAGTACGGCAGGACAGCAGTAGGACCTTACCTTGGGCTCCTTGCTCGGCGCCTCCTCTTTGATACCTGGTATTATTTTAAACGTAATGGCCCCTTGGGACTGGCACTGAAACACAGACAGGAGATAGACAGATAGAGAGAGAGGGAGAAAGAGAAAGACATAAAGAACCAGAGAGAGAGAGAGAGAGAGAGAGAGATCGAGGAAAGAGGGGAAGAAAAAATAAAAGACTCCAGTTTCATTGAAAATAACTCAAAACCCAACTAGACTAATACAATGAGAGAGCTTTAATATGAAGAGCTGTTTTATTTTTCAACAATAGAGGGCCATTAGGATAGGATGACTGTTGGGAGTGGATCAGAGGGAAGAGGAGAGCCAAGAGGACTGCTTTTAACAGTCTACCAGTTCCAAACTATCTTTCTCTTTCCTTTCCAGCTCCATCTCCCCAGAGCTGATCTGAGGACTGTGGCAGTGTGTGTGTGTGTGTGTGTGTGTGTGTGTGTGTGTGTGTGTGTGTGTGTGTGTGTGTGTGTGTGTGTGTGTGTGTGTGTGTGTGTGTGTGTGTGTGTGTGTGTGTGTGTGTGTGTGTGTGTGTGTGTGTGGTTGGAAGGACTACAAAGACCCCTACAGGAACCCCCTCCCTGCCTGTCTCTTCCAGGGGGAGTATGTGGCCCAACATGTCCCAAACATAGGCCTGCTCCTGGGCCTGCTGGTTTAGAAGGGGTGGCCAGAGTTTAGCCTAGCCATTAACTCATAGAAGAATCAAAGGGACATGGCTGACCAGTGAGGATGAGTTAGGAGGAGAGAGTCCTGACACTACAAACAAGACTGTAAATCTCTATAGCCATGGGGCCAAAACACAACTATAAACAGCAGGTCAATGATAGTACACACACACAAGCATTTAATAACACACACATATGCACGCACGCACACGCAAACACACACCAGAATGCGGAGGATTTCATCAGGATTCTTATTATCCACAGGAATCCCGTTCACTTCCCTCAGCTCGTCCCCTACATGGATCAGACCTGGAACAGGGACAAGACCAGGGAGAGTGAGAGAGACCCATATTTATGTTTAGTTATTTTCCCCTTTGTAACTATTTGCACATCGTTATAACACTGTACATAGCCATAATATGGCATTTGAAATGTCTCTATTCCTCTGAAACGTTTGTGAGTGTAATGTTTACTGTTTATTTCACTTCTGTTTATTATCTATTTCACTTGCTTTGGCAATGTAAACATATGTTTCCCATGCCAATTAAGCCCTTTGAATTGAATTGAGAGAGAGAGGAAGGAGACAACAAGTCAAGAAGACACAGACATATAACACAGAGTGCATACATCCCTAAAATAAAGTATTATAAGTATTCAACTGAGTATAATGTATGTGTGAGGATGTATTGCTTTACGGGGGGTTGTTCCCTGCTCTCCAGCAGTGTGCGGTTCTCCTTCATGGTGTTATTAGTTATTATTGGGCTTGGCAAATCACCCCTACATATCAATTTCACACTGTGAGATCCCTACAGGGCAAGAATATTACACACTGATTACAGGGGGCACAACAGAGAGAGAGAGAGAGGGAGAGAGAGAGAGAGAGAGAGAGAGAGAGAGAGAGAGAGAGAGAGAGAGAGAGAGAGAGAGAGAGAGAGGGAGAGAGAGGGGGAGGCAGGGAGCGAGAGTAGAGAGTGGAGAAAGAGAGACAAAGAGGGGGAGAGAGAGAACTTACCACTTCTGTCTGCAGCTCCACCTCTCATGATCCTGGCAACAAGGATGGCTCCTGTGTGCTCATCACACTTTATTGTGGCTCCCTGTGTTACACACACACACATACACACACACAGCGGGGAGGAAAAAAGGAGATAGATTCAGTATTATATGATGTTACACGTGTACCACTACACAGAAATTCCATCATCAACATCCAAAAAACATTTTCTGGTCAACCATCTCTTCTAACATGATACGGTTACCAACCCCACTTCAATCTACCACACTGAGGTGAATCTCATCACTGGTTGACATGATGGCCATAGCACAGGCTGTACAGTACAGCTGGCCATTTTCAGTTCAAATCTTTCTTGGAATAGACATCCATCTTGGGCCCCTGTCTGTCTGGACTAGCCCAGAGAGAGGTGATCCCCCAGAAGGTAGCTAGCCCTCAATCATTAACGCAGCAGCAGGCATTCATCCAGACACTCTTTCTCCCTCTCTGTAGCAGTGCGCATGCCCCGCCCACCTGAGGATCTGTCTTTTTCAGCCATCTACTTACTGTGTTTGAGGGGTACAAAATCCACTTAGTACTTAAATCTCGCTGGATTGATTGCTTTCATTGTACTCCTGCGACTCTTTCACACTCTTGCCTGTGCCTGTTGTTTTCTTTCCGTTAATGTTACGACTGCAGAAATGTTTGTAATGACCTGTCAAACACACCCCGGTAATGGCTCAAATGGGTTCAATGGAATGCATTGTCTTTCCGTTGCATCTATAGGAACGCTTGGTCAGGGATTTAACTCATCATCTCGACACTTATATCACAAGAAAGGGAATAAATATTACTTTATTTGAATGAGTGTTAATTTTTTGTGGAATTGAGTGATAATTGAATACAAATTAGATGCGCTGAAATGAAAGGAACTTCCGAAAATGAACACTCAGATTATAGTGATATTATGCCTGATCTCGCAAACAATGTAAAATATGTATAGTGTGAGGGAAAAATTATGTATTCACCTTATTTGTTGGATATGTAACAATTATATATTTAACAAACAGTAAGATATTTCTGTGCTGCTAATTCTGTGTTTTATGGTCTCCACTCTAGCATCCTGCAGCTAGTCTGGGTGTTGAGGACATGGGTTCTACTAGAGATAGCTTGAAGCTGACAATTGATTGATGTTGGTGATAAAAACCTAAAAGCTGGCATTCTATAGACAAGATGTGGTGTGTGTGTCTCGAGATAGAGAGAGCCTGGAAGAGTTGAGAACAATGCCTCATTGTCTCATCTTCCTGGCATCTGGGAAACTAAGTAAAATACCATCCTGTGTAGATAACCAAGGTGGCTTATGGGAAGGTTAGAAATGACTGACTAAGCAATCTTGGTATCAGCTATATAAAAACTGTGCATCGTCTGTAAAGGCTAGACTCTCAGCAGACTCTAAACAGTCAAGACAGGTGGGCTGACGGTCTCATTATTGCAATAATTAATCGATATTAAATAAAGATGATTGTTTGAAAAAATTACCAAGTCTCTCTCAGTACTGAATTTCCACGACAATAGATATGTGTAATCAGAGCCAAGCGTGTTGATTTCTATTCAAAGGTTATCCTGCTATTGACACACTTGTTGAAATATGCAACAGAACGTGACAACAACAGTAATTAATGAGGCAGTCTGAGTCTAGACAGCACATGTGAGTGCAGGTAGGCCTAGACAGAGCAAGCCTTTGGAGGTTTCAGCCCTGTTTCAAGACTTTGTTAATCTATTCATATTTGCAAATAAGCCAAGTGTGTTTATGCAAATGAGGCACCTCATTTAGATGACCGTTGCCTCTCTCTCTCCAGACACCCTGTGTTTTCAGTGTCGTCTTAACCCCAAAGCTGAGACACAAGACACAGAGGGCAGGGGGAGACAGGGGATGGAGGGATACAGTTTCCTTTTCCATTTCAACTGACAGTGTTCAGTTCAGCTAGTGATGTGTTTACCAGGGCTTCTCTCTCTCTCACCCTTTAGCCATGCCGAGAGAAAACAACATATCGGCAGAGTGACAGGATGGCAGTTTGACAGTGAAATGTTTCGAATCCGAGCACAGCATTGAGTGTCATGACCGCCATCACCATAGCTTCGCCATCCAACCGGACCGAGCCAAGCCAGACGGGTAACGGGTCCGCAGACGTGTAGTCTAGACACACAGTTTGTTGCGAAACAGGAACACGTCATCCCTCTCTTTCTTCCTCTCTCTCCTACCTGTTATTCACATCATCTTTATGACTGTTATTGTTTCTGTAAAGGAAGAGCCTCCTCAGTTCTTCACTGTGTGGATGTGCTTTATTTCAATCTGTCTAACTGTCTAACCAACTGCCATTTCATTATAACCTACTGCCACTAGTGCCGAGCCAGGAGCACTCAGCGACAACTAGCCTACGTCAATGACGAGTTGATGGTCCACCACAATTATTTATTGTTTGTTTTTCCTGGGTATACCGACCTATAGTACATCCACAGGCCCAATAGGCAGGACTGTCATGGCTGACGAGAAGCATGATAGATCACAGGGCAGGAAGGTTTCCAGAGACCCTGTGTGCCTCGCCTCCCAAATGGCTCCCTATTACCTATTTAGTCACTACCTTTGACCAGGGCCCACCCATAGGACTCATAGGTCAAAACTGGTCAAAAGTAGTCCACTATATATTGAATAGGGTGCCATTTGGGATGCAGACCCTGCCTTTTCTTAACGTCTCCAGGACCAGAAATATCCTCTGGTTTCTACCACTTTATCACAACTGTAAATTACCATGTCAACAGCACTGTTTTCGTTACCTGGTCACTCGTAATGGGTTTTCTCTTCTAATAATAATTTCCTCAAGGTCTTTTCCTCTGTGTGATATTGAGTTAAGAAAAAGAGATGGCGGCTGGTCCTGACGGAAAGAGCAGAGGCGTTTAATGCCGGGATAAGACACTCCTTGGGCTAGAGATGTTCACAGCTTTTCCACTTAATCAAATAATTGGGCCAATTGTGGTAACTGGAGAGGTTTCGGTAGGAGGGAAATCAGAGGAGGGGTGGAGAGAGGGCAGCACACTGTAAGACCCTGGTGTCAAGGTCGTGGCTAACCCTTCACTGTGACTATAAGCAGCTGAAACATGAAGCAATAGTGAGAGAGAGGAGAGAGAGCGAAAGTGGAGGGGGCGAGACAGAGGGCGAGGGAGGGAAAGAGAGAGAGAGAGAGAGAGAGAGAGAGAGAGAAGGGGGGGTGAGACAGGGAAAAGAGAGAAAGAGAGAGAGAGAAAGAGAGAGGGACAGTATATAGGGCCTGTAATCTCTCAGAGCAGTGTCCAGACATGAGGGGCATAGGGTAGCAGCTCTCTGCCTTTCATCTAATGGGGATATTTTTGTTTTTGTCTGTGTGTTGTTGGCTGGGGGCCAGGTTGTTATGGTAGGGAGGGGAGGCTCAAGGCTGGCTAAAGAGTAAATAAAGAAGTGAGTAAGCTCTATCTGTTCTTTGTCATTACCGCTCCTTCCCTAATCGTATGTTGCACTGGATGTCAGACTAGTCTAGTATAGTCAATCCAGAACTGGAACTTGACCCACTTCCCTGCAGGCCGATCCGTATCCTTGTTCAGGACAGAGCTACGCCAAGAGGGAGGGAGAGAGAAAGAGTAAGAGAGAGAGAGAGTGAGAGAGACAGAGAGAAAGAGAGAGAGAGAAAGAGAGAGTGGGACAAACAAGCTCTACTTGATAAGAGAACAGGGAAGTGCAGACATCAGCCAAGTCATCAACCAAACTACTGGAAAGGGGTTAGACAGCCAAACAACCAATGAACTGGGTCCAGGGCCAGCAGGGTGAGGACCATTAGGAGAGGCCGAGGGGGAAGGGAGAAAAAAAGAGAGTGAAATAGAGAAAGGGAGAGAATTTAAGAAAGATACAGGGAGGAGGATGAGTACAATGAACAAGGGGTTCCTCAAGTGCTCCAGGCCTCCTCAGCCTCTGGCAGCTTGGTGTGCTGACCGGAGGAGAGAGGCTCATAGGGGGATAGAGACGTGAGAACAGGGCCCTTCAGCCTGCTGCACACACATACGTCCACCTGGGAGGCAAGGGCCTGGGCCACATCAGCCAGGAGACGACAGAGAGAAAGAGAGGGATGGGGAGAGAGAGGGAGAAAGAATACACATCCAAAGAGCATGAATGAAAGAAAGAGAGCTGTCTGGTTTACAATAGGGCCTGTCTTTCCAGCCCTGGGCTCCAGGAGGAGGTGACGACTAGCTGAGGAGAAACATTTTGTTCACATCAACTAAGCCTGAGCTGTTGAAATAATGAGCACTTCACTAGGAGTTGATGTCTCTCTCTCTTCCCCTCCGTAACCTCTGTCTCCTCCTCCATCTCTCTCCCCCCTCCCCATTCCAACCGCCAGAGTGAATGAGTCTAGTCAGATCTGAGTACCCTCTCCTTGACCATCCCTGCTCATGTTAAGAGTGACCCACTCGCCACCCCATCCCACGGCAGTCCACACATCCTCGCCACATCGTAACAGGGCCTCAACGAGCTGTGTAGAGAGGTGGTACACTTCATTCAATATTCTCCAGGGACAAATTCTGAAATTTATATTTTCTGGAAGGTAACGGGCCTGACATGACTTGGAAGCACTATGAGAGATAGAGGCCCCTTCATGGTACAGAGGGTTTTACAGTTGAAACAGTTGAAACGTTTTGAAAATTGATTTTATTTTGTAAAAAAGCACAATTCTCCTTTAAGGGTTATGATTGATGTTGGACAATCACGATCACTTAACAATCAAGCGCCTGGCTAAACCTTGCCATTCTTACGAAATAGGTAGCTCCGCACCGACCAACAGCCAGACAGGACACGAGTGGAGAAGAAAAACGTCTCTCTTTTGTGTGCATTTTGTTTAGCTCTCCCACCAAGTTACAGAGGCCTGCCTAAGTTCTGCTTCTTCTGACTTAAAAGAAGCGAGGAGCGAGCGAGCCTCTCTCCCAAAAATTATGTTGGAAAAGTTAGCGATGTGGAATCATCCTGGTGGAATCAGCAGCGCTTTTAGCTTTGGGTTCGCCGCTCGACGGTCAATTACTCATCAGTAAGTAAGGTGATCCTCAGCCTCTGCTCTGCTCTTCTCTCCCCCTGATCAGCTCCATATGGGAACCTCTGCTCCGACCACTATAACTATATTTCTAACACATAAATGCTTCTGATTGTTATTCTAGGCCCGGCCAAAACTCAATAGCTTAATCTCCGCGACGTGATGAAAATTGGAGCAATATTCATCCATATCAGACTGTTAGTTATATTCTCTCTCTGAGTCTCTGTGAGTGGCCGCATAAAAAATACATGCAGAGGGAGACATGGCTGCGGTATTAAGTATGTGATGACAAATGGCTCACACTGAATCTGGATTGCCTCACAGTATATAGGAGGCGAGCTGTATTTCTGAGAGCAAACGAAAGTCAGGCGATATCTTCCAGGACCTTTCAACACGAAGTGGAGCCATGAAACCTTAGCAGATACAGTGGGGCAGGGGCCAGGACAGTTACTACAGGAGTAGGAGAGACCCCAGATCTGCTCAGCACACGTCAGGCAGGACCATGGCATACACTCTTAGAAAAAAGCTGATAGAACCTAAAAGGGGTCTTTGGCTGTCCCCATAGGAGAACCCTTTGAAGAACCCGTTTTGGTTCCAGTTAGATTCCTTTTGAGTTCCATGTAGAACCCTTTACACAGAGGGTTCTACATGGAACCCAAAAGAATTCTACCTGGGACCAAAAGGGGTTCTACCTGGAACCAAAAATGGTTCTCCTATGCGGACAGTCTAAGAACCCTTTGGAACCCTTTTTTCTAAGAGTGTACTGGCTGGCTAGGTTTCAGGGGGCTGGTAGCTGGGGTCCATGGCAGAGAGAACCGGGCTGGGACCAGGACAGTTACTGCACCAGCAGCTTTAGGGTCTTCAGGGCTGCCTGGGCCTTCAGGGGTCTATTGGCTGGGGCTTGGGCTTAGGTAAAGGACTGGGGATTGAGTATAGAGGCTGGGGCCAGGACAGTTAGAGCAGCAGTAGCAGCAGGGGCTGAGGCCAGGGCCTGGTGGCTGGCGATGGAATTGGGGCTGGGGCTCTGGCTGAAACTACAGGAGTGGTGGTGGTTGGGGCATTAGGAGTCTGGGTGTGTGTGGCCTGGCCATATTAGAAAACCAGAGGCCTGGGTCCAGGGATCCTCTTACCCAGCCCTACCCCAAACCTCTAAATCCTCACCCCCCTCAACCTGCCAGCGAAAACAAGCAGGCGTCTCCATTTCACACACACATCCCTCGGCCCGTAACGACCACTCATAACATTGTCCCGGGAACGGCGTCTGAGCCCGTGGCATTCAACAAACGTTAGTTTTCCCTCTAAATTGAACGAGACAAGAAAAAACAAATGCAAGTGGTCGAGCCGGGGGAGAGAACGTGTTTTGACATGATGTCACTTAACAGCAAAGTGTAACGGCGACAATAAACTCTTGCTCCGGCCCGGCCGCCCCGGCAAGTCCGCCCGCCACCGTGTTGACTGAAGTATTTAGGATATAAATATAAATTTAGTGGAAACCACATGCTGGCACTCTGCTCTCGCCAGATGTTGACCATGGGAAAATAGAATCACAATGGAAACAAGGCCTCCTGGACATTAAAACGCAATTAACTCCAATCATATCTTTACGTGTAAAAGTGTGCCATTCAGCCTTACGTCAGACGGATGGCATATCACCCCTAAAACATATAGAATCATTCAGAAACAGAGCCAATACGCATTTATGAGGGCTTGCACACAGCATTGTCTGAAAAACGTAGTGAAATAAATAAAAGCGGTATGTTGTCATGATTGGGGATGAAGTTCGTAATGAATTTGGGTAGGCCTATATTATAATAAAGTGCAGTAAAGAATTTGTTACCTCTTAGCGTACTACTCAGCAGATGAAAGACCGTACTGTCAGTGAAATGAAGAGAAGCCAGAGAGAGAGAGAAAAAGTTACTTTAAGCTACGTTAAATGATTTTTATCCTTCTACTATTTCATGCCACAATGACTGCTCCTGTATGTGTGTGTGTGTGTGTGTATGTGTCTGCTGTTTTCTGTCTCACTCTATTCCCGCTGGGTGACCTGTGGCATGCCTCTCCACCTGTTTTATTAAATCACTTGTGATTACAACTAATAAAAACCTACCCAGAGAAACTCAGGCTAAAATGTCCTATTTTATTACCTTAACCCTGTTCCTGACCTGGGAGTGTAATTAATTAACAGGTATTATGAGAAAAGGGAAAATTGTGGGTAATTATCATGATAATTACAGGGGACATTCCAAGGACAAGCTGAGACTGCCAGATACTGTGTGTTGGTGTGTGCCCCCCCTCCTCCTTCCCTTCACAGGCTCTTAATGTTAGATAGAGTCATTACACACTCTGAGAAAACATACTTAGCAGGCCCACCTCAGCATTTCAGACAGGTGTTTGTGTGTTAAGTCTGAACCCAGGTTTCACAGTGTGTAAGAGACAGCATGTATGCTTATGCTCTATCCCCTAACTGGGCCTGCCCGGATTGCTGCTTCTGCCATGAGGTGTGTTTGTGTGTGTGTGTGTGTGTGTGTGTGTGTGTGTGTGTGTGTGTGTGTGTGTGTGTGTGTGTGTGTGTGTGTGTGTGTGTGTGTGTGTGTGTGTGTGTGTGTGTGTGTATGTGTGTGCATGTATACAATTACAAAGTTGTTGTGCCTCTAGTCTCTCTCTTGTTTAGTGTTTTCTCCTGAAATTACCTTGCCAAGAAAACAGCATTTTCACATGGCATATCTCATTTCCATAAGTGACCTGACAAACACAAGGAGCGCCGCACAGCGACAGCCAAAAATGCACACATTCCCCACCCTTAGCCCCGACTCTCGCAATGCCGCACCAAAGGAATGCTGAAGTACGGAACTCGGGTCATACCTTGGGGGAGAGGAAGCAACTAGAGATCATAAAAACAAGGTGGGAAAGTTCTAGAGGCCTGAAAACATCTAGGCGTTTAAGATTACCGATGATAGGAAATGGTCCCCGTGTGCCTTGAGATCAATATGGGAACGTGGTAATAATGTTTCTGTGATGTGGGGTGTTCTAAGGCTATGAGTGTGGATCACTCACCAGACTGGCATGAGTTAGATTAGATAGAGGCTGTCACACATTATAGACACAAACCCAGAGAACTGGCCATGACCTCTACAGCTAACATGTGGTGGGTGGTGGGTCTGGGTTTCTTTCAAAGACTCCACCAGCCACCTAATCGCCACATCAGGTGAGGTAACAATAAACAAATTGGGCCAGTGACTAGACAGAATTAGGCAGAACTGAAACTACTGAGTGGACAAACACACAAAGTTACACATCTAATAGGCTGCATGTTAAAGAGAGGATGGACACACGCTATACCACCACGGAACCAAATGCTCCAGACACAAACTACTGCCAGTTCCAAATTGAAGTGATCCAATCCAATACCACCATGGAACCAGGACGCTCCAGACGTTTCCTCATGTTTTACACTCTAGAATATTCGAGAACGCTCTATCTTCTTCACAGAGCACCAAACACCCAGCTCATCCATCAAATGAACGCTGCATGGGTTTTAAAGCACACAACTCTATCTGTAAAACACTAACGTGTCCTGCCTGCTTCCCCTAATCTCATCTGCTGCTCCATGAATCCCACAGAGTAGCATTACAAACGACCTGATTTCCAAACACTAATGTAAATAGAAAAAAAGGGAACATCCTCAAATTATGCTTTAAACGGCTGCAGTGCCATTGTGTACCACTTTCATTGACTACAGTCGAAATTAACATAAGCTTCTCCAATAAACTCTCCAAGCTTAAAGTTCACAGTCAAGCCAACAGTATTAAGATTCCATTGAGACACAGAGACAGACAGACAGAGCAATGGGTGGGTATTATCTGATTGATTGATTATCCGATCTGATTCTCTGCATGTGTTTACGACTCTGAGACAAAAGAAGAGATGAGGCAGGAGGAGCTATCCAACAGCTCTATTGGTGTCAGAATGGTGAAGTGAAGGCTAAAGGAATGCCCTCCTGAAGACCAGAGGGAAAAAATATGTTTTTTTTTTACATGTCAATATCTGATTGTGATGCAAGTCATTCTTTAGTTCCTTCTTGGAGGATCTGGTAGGTAGCACTCTAAAACAGTAGGTGTGATCAACACTCTCTCTAAAAATGAAACTCAAAGACAAGTTTAGTGTTCTTAACGAGAAGTCCAGCTGATCCACCAGGCATCTAGAGTGAGAGTGGGTGGTCGCCAGGTGTATTGATTAGGTACAGGGCAGTCGACTAGGTTGGCAAGGGCCAACTGGATGGCATGGCACCGGAAGAGCCAGACATCCACACAGGAGATGGTGCCCATGGTATGGAGAGTATTTTCCATGGCACAGTCACTCTTAATGGGGGGAAGAGAGAGCGAGAGAGAGAGAGAGAGAGAGAGAGAGAGAGAGAGAGAGAGAGAGAGAGAGAGAGAGAGAGAGAGAGAGAGAGAGAGAGAGAGGGGAAAGGAAAGTGACAATGATCCTGTCAGGTTCCTGGCCTGGTGTTTTGACAGCTCCTAATGATGCTTAACAACCTGGAGATGGAGGGTCGGGTGTCTGGGGGTCTAGACGGATGTCTGGGTGGAGTGAGGTGCATGATGGAAAGGGCTGTATCCCAAATGGCACACTGATTCCCATTTATCATACTTCTTTTGACTAGGGCCTTGGGGTTTGGTTCTGGTCAAATGTAATGCACTATAGGGAATAGGGTGCCATTTGGAATACACACAAGGTGGTGGACCAGCGTCTTTTCCCAGTCTTTTAAAAAAGTGAAAAAGGGATGCACACAAACAAAAGGACAACAGATCCAAAATCAAATCTAGAATCGGCTTTCTATTTCGCAACAAAGCCTCCTTCACTCACGCTGCCAAGCTTGCCCTAGTAAATCTGACTATCTTACCGATCCTCAAATTGCTATATTGTAATTACTTCGCCAACATGGCCTATTTATTGCCTTACGTTCCTTATCTTACCTCATTTGCACACATTGTATATAGATTTGTTTTTCTACTGTATTATTGACTGTATGTGTGTTTACTCCATGTGTAACTCTGTGTTGTTGTATGTGTCGAACTGCATTGCTTTATCTTGGCCAGGTCGCATGTTGTAAATGAGAACTTGTTCACAACTTGCCTACCTGGTTAAATAAAGGTTAAATAAAATAAAATAAAGAGAGAGAGATACACTACCGTTCAAAAGTTTGGGGTCACTTAGAAATGTCCTTGTTTTTTAAAGAAAAGAGGCGACTCCGGGATGCTGGCAGAGTTCCTCTGTCCAGTGTCTGTGTTCTTTTACCCATCTTAATATTTCTTTATTTTTGGCCAGTCTGAGATATGGCTTTTTCTTTGAAACTCTACCTAGAAGGCCAGCATCCCGGAGTCCCCTCTTCACTGTTGACATTGAGACAGTTTTATTGCTTCTTTAATCAGACCAACAGTTTTCACCTGTGCTAACATAATTGCAAAAGTGTTTTCTAATGATCAATTAGACTTTTAAAAGGATAAACTTGGATTAGCTAACACAACGTGCCATTGGAACACAGGAGTGATGGTTGCTGATAATGGGTCTCTGTATGTATGCCTATGTAGATATTCAATTAAAAATCAGCCGTTTCCAGCTACAATAGTCATTTACAACATTAACAAAGTCTACACTGTATTTCTGATCAATTTGATGTTATTTTAAATGGACATTTTTTTTTATTTTCTTTCAAAAACAATGATATTTCTAAGTGACCCCAAACTTTTGAACGGTAGTGTATAATAGAGGTGTAGAGATGAAGAGATCCACAAGAGAATGGCACAGAGAGAGCAGTGGAGTAGAGTGAGCCATAAAAAAACATAAAACAGCGGGGAAAACACAGCAAGCATCTCCAATCTGCTATTTACATCTGCGTCATGACAGGGTTTAAAAACAGCCAAATGAGAGGAGCAGGACACGTCGACCACAGCCTTTGCTTGAGTCCCAAATCGCACCATATTCTCAATATAGTGCACTAAATTTGAACAGGCTCTGGTCAAAGGTAATGCACTGAATAGGAAACAGGATGTCATTTGGGACAGCCCTGGATTCTCCCTAATGTTTTCAGACAATCCAACGGTCAGACCTAATGCATGCGGCAACTCTGTTGATACATTTTTCACTACTTTTACAATTAAAAAAATATATATTTATTTTCAAAGATGCTGGATGAAGATGGTGTGGTGAGGCGTTTGTCTCTCTCTCTCTCACTCTGCAACTTAGGCTCCTGGCTTGGGGAGATTGAATTGTGTAACTGCAGTGCTTCTCTCCCATCCTGGCAACTCCTGCTGTTGTCTACAGCGCTTATATTAGGCAGTCTGTACTCAGCCTCTCTATCACCAGATGGCCTATGGGCCCTGGTAAAAAGTAATGCACTTTATAGGGAATATGGTGCCATTTGGGACGTACACACTATATCCCAGGGCTCAGAGGAGACAGAAGTTGGTCTTGACGCAACTCTTGCGTTCGTTCCACTCAAATGTAGTTTTGGGTAACCTAATCCAAAATAACACATTCTTCCAATAAAAATAAATGTCTGGCCTTATTTCTGCAGCAGGCAGCACCCACATGTTTATGCCTCTCTCTATTCAAACTCAATTATTTCATTGTCCCGACATTGGACCTAATAAAACAAAAGGTTTGGGTTACAGCGGGTGCCAAAGAATGGACTGAGGGAGAGTACAGAAAAGAGTCCCCTGAAAATAAATATGGAGTTTTTACAGTATGAAGTCACAGTGTGAATTTGCAGTTGTTTTTGTACATGACCTTCTTCTCCAGGCTGCCTATTCATTTCTATTTTAACTAGGACTGAGACTGCAGTACCTATGGCTTCCACTAGATGCCAACAGTGTTTATACAGAGTCTGGAAGCTCTAGCACTAAGCAGAACAGATAGGAAGAGGAAGTAGTCAGGGGACCACTTTTGTCAACAACGTTTGACGGTCGCGAGATTGTGAGCGCGCCGCCCCACTTTATTTTCCTTTCCTATTGTTCACGTTATCGTCCGGTTTAAATATTACAGTAAATATACCTAAGGATACGTTAAAAATGATGTTAGATTTGTTTGTAGAACGTTTATAGGTATATTTGAACGCGTTCTCTTCAGGGTTCAATGGGCGACTAAATGGTGGATTTTCTGATCATAACGCGCCAACCAAACAGAGATTTATGGATATAATAAATGACTTTTTCTAACAAAAGAACCATTGGATGTCTTTGTTGGACACTTGGGAAGCCCTCAGCAGAAGTTCTTCGAAAGGTAAGTGATATTTTTTAGCTCTTATATGGGTTTTGTGTGACCCGCACTGGATATGAATTTATGCTAATGCATAAATATTGGAGGTGCTATCCTCAAACAATCAAATGTTGTGCTTTACGTAAAGCCTTTTTGAAATTTGACAATGCTAGCGCCGCTACTCCCTAAGTAGTTAAACTCAGTTTTTCACAATTCCTGACATTTAATCCTGGTAACAATTCTCTGTCTTAGGTCAGTTAGGATCATCACTTTATTTTAAGAATGTGAAATGTCAGAATAATAGTAATAATAATAATATTTCTTTCATCACATTCCCAGTGGGTCAGAAGTTTACATACACTCAATTAGTATTTGGTAGCATTCCCTTTAAATTGTTTACTTGGTTCAAACGCTTCGGGTAGCCATCCACAAGCTTCCTGCAATAAGTTGAGTGAATTTTGGCCCATTCCTCCTGACAGACCTGGTGTAACTGAGTCAGGTTTGTAGGCCTCCTTGCTCGCACACCCTTTTTCAGTTCTGCCCACAAATTGTCTATAGGATTGAGGTCAGGGCTTTGTGATGGCCCCTCCATTACCTTGACTTTGATGTCCTTAAAACCTCTTAAGGATCATTGGACCTTTGATAATCTTTTCCTGATGGCAACCCGAAGTGCCCAAGCAAAACAATTCATGTTTCTTTTGTTAGAAAAAGTCATTGTTTATATCCAAAAATCTCTGTTTGGTTGGTGCGTTATGTTCATAAAATCCACAGTCTACTCACTCATTGAACAGTGAAGAGAAAGCGTTCAAATTATACCTATCAACTTTGCCCAAACAAATCAAACATCATTTATAATGTATCCTTCGGTAGACTTTTATATATATTAACAATTATATTTCACACGGATAATATCCTAAACGATAGAAAAGGAAAATACAGAGGAACGCGCACACGGTCTCGCGCACAAAAAATGTAAGTGACTTCCTCCATCCTCTTACAAATTCTTCTTCTGTTCGGTTGTCTTCCATGATAAACGCATTAAACCTTGTCTAAAGACTGTTGACATCCAGTGGAAGCCATAGGTACTGCAATCTGGGTCCTATTTGACTGAGAATCCCATAGACAGCCATTGAAAGTGAGGGCATGTCACAAAAAAAAAGAATCCGGACAGATATTCCTCGGGTTTCCGCCTGCCATATCAGTTCTGTTATACTCACAGACACTATTTTAACAGTTTTAGAAACTTCAGAGTGTTTCCTATCCAATAGTACTAATTATATGCATATCCTAGTTTCTGGGCCTGAGTGGCAGGCACTTTACTTTGGGCACGCCAGACTCTCCAAACTTCCGAATACTGCCCCGGTGCCTGTAGAGGTTAAGCTATTTTGCCATAACTTTGGAAGTATGCTTGGGGTCATTGTCCATTTGGAAGACCCATTTGCAACCAAGCTTTAACTTCCTGACTGATGTCTTGAGATGTTGCTTCAATATATCCACATAATGCCATCTATGTTGTGAAGTGCACCAGTCCCTCCTGCAGCAAAGCACCCTCACATTATGATGCTGCCACCCTGGTGCTGGGATGGTGTTCTTCGGCTTGAAAGCCTCCCCTTTTCCTCCAAACATAAACATAAAGTCATTATGGCCAAACAGTTCTATTTTTGTTTCATCAGACCAGAGGACATTTCTCCAAAAAGTACGATCTTTGTCATTTGCAGTTGCAAACTGTAGTCTGGCTTTTTTGTGGCGGTTTTGGAGCAGTGGTTTCTTCATTGGTGTGGCTGGCTTCCGGGTTAAGCGAGCAGTATGTCAAGAAGCAGTGCGTCTTGGCAGGGTCATGTTTATGAGGACGCATGGCTCTCGACCTTCGTCTCTCCTGAGTCTGTAGGGGAGTTGCAGCGATGGGACAAGACTGTAACTCCCAATTGGAGAGAAAAAGGGGTAAAAGTACATAAATAATAAAAAATAAAAGACACATCCAAGTCAATTTGGTGAAGTGCAGAATGATGATCCTACACAATTTGGGGCCTTTATTGGCAGAAATGCTAAAATGGCAGTGTGGCTACAGTACTGCCTTAATGGTTTCACTCCTAATTGGCTGACATAGCCAAGAGATCAAAGGTACATTCACTCAAAGTGGGATCCTCCTCTTCCCAAACCTTATGTCTGAATAACTGTTTAATGTTATTTGATTTAATTTCAATACAGGTCTTTCTGAAAGAAAACATTATTCAGTTAGGGTTGCAGGTACAGTAATGATGATGCCATATAGATATTGTAATATTTGGATTGGTTATCTTACAAAGTAAATACAGTTATTTCCTCATTGCAAAGCTATGGGTTATTATAAGTTACCCAGCCCTGGTTGTGGTTGTGGCGTGCAGACTACAGACAGACTATGGCCACAGTGCTCTCCTCTAGTCTACAGTCAGTGAGTGAGTCACCCAGAGTAGTGAACAACAGTGGTCAACCAACCCACACCGTCCTCTCACAGTGCTGCTACTGCAGGGGAGGGAGGGCTACCGTGTGAAGTTCTGGCAGGAGCGTGATTACAGAGAGAGAGGAACACTGGGAAATGAAGTCGGTGGCTCTTTGAGATGGCCCAGACCAGACCCAGACCATGGAGTGGGCAGCAGCCCTGAACTGGCTCTCTCATCAGCATAGGTGCTAGGCCCTTCCCATTCCGCCCGAGTCGCCACCAGCTCGCCGCATGCAGATAGAATCATCACCATGAAGCATTCAGACGTGACATTTCTGGGAGACAGACAGCGGCTTGCCATAACTCGGTTGGAGGCTCCATTGGAATGTATTGTTTTGTTTTCAGTTGCAGACAGCTAGCGAACACAGGAATCCTCCTCCTGTACCACTGCCAAGCCTCAATTAGAGCACACTAAGGGTCCTCAGGCAGTGAGAGGGCAGCCCAAACATGAGATTAAACCACATTGTGCTGAGGGACGGACGGATAAGACACAGACTCTGAATGGTCAATAGGCTTGGACCCCTTTACATTTAATCACTCTGTACACGTATAACACATTTTCTAACACTTTTCGTCAACATAAAACCCTTTGACACTATTGTAATGCCAAAACAACAAATTCAACATTCATGTTTCAGAGTTGACCTCTAAGGATACAAATACAGTGAGAGGAGAAAAACAAGCTGACATGTAGGAGGCTAGTGAAAAATACAACCTGACAATTAAACCTGACTGGGGCCTGTGTGTAAATCACATTATGGTTTCTGAGAGAGAGAGAGAGAGAGAGAGAGAGAGAGAGAGAGAGAGAGAGAGAGAGAGAGAGATGGATGGATGGAAAGAGTGAATTGGAATACAGGTTGAGAGAGTCTGGTCTGAGAAAAAGAGGATGCAGAAATAAAGGACGAGATAAAGAGAGGATACGGAGAGAAAGCGAATGAGAGAGGATGCAAAGATAGATGGTAATAGAAAGAAAAAGAGAGAAGGATGGAGGACGAGAGAAAGAGGGATGAGAGAGAAAGAGAGAAAGAGAAGAGGGGGTGAGAGACCAGACCAACCAGCTGACCACATAGAGGAGTGGCTGTTAGCCAGCAGAGCAGAGCTTGTGTGTCCCAACAAGAATAGTAAACAAACAAAAATAATTCTAGGGGGCTTAGGGTTAAGGTTAGAATTAGTGTTAGGGTTAGAATTAGGTTTAAGGTTAGGAGCTAGGGTTCGTTTTAGAGTTATGAGCTAGGGTTAGGTTAAAGGTTAGGGTTAAGGTTAGGTTTTTGGGTTAGGGTTAGGGTAAGAGTACAGGTTAGGGTTAGGTTTAGGGGTTAGGGAAAATAGGATTTTGAATGGGACTGAATTGTGTCCACAAAAGGTTAGCTGTACAAGACTGTGTGTGCGCATTTGTAGCATGTGTGCGTATGTGTGAAGCGTGTGTGTATGTGAGAGAGAGCAGAGCAGGGCTGACCAGGGGAATGTGTGGTATGTCTGGATAACAGTCTGAAAGGGAACCAGGCCAAAGACATTTTCTGCATCCCAAATGGCACCCTATTCCTTTACAATGCACTACCTTTAACCAGAGCCTATAGGTCTCTGGTCAAAAGTAGTGCACTATGTAGGGAATAGGGTGCCGTTTGGGATGCACACCATGCTGCTGCCACTGATGTTGTTGTTGAGGTCAAACATCACTAAATGGGCGTGAGCTGGGAGCGTGATGAGAGCACCACAAGGGAGGAAACCAAACAGTTACTGTTCATGGGCCAGACTGATTTACAGAACATTACACCAAAACAATGTGAGTATTAGTACAGTGCTACTGGGCAGACTGTTACAAAGTTGTCACGTCTGGTTCGCCAGACTCCAGGTACAGAGTAGCACCATCTCACATTGAAGAATACAGGGAACCTGTTGTTGTTGTTGTTGTTGTTGTGAGGGGGACTTACGAGAGGCTCCTTGTTCTTGACCAGCCGTATGAACTTCACTGACGCCTCGTCATTGTGTGTGTATGTGTGTGTGTGTGTGTGTGTGTTGTGAGACTATGACTTACGAGAGGCTCCTTGTTCTTGACCAGCCGTATGATCTTCACTGACTCCTCGTCATCATCGATGTCATCAGGCAGCGGAGGCAGATCGGGGTCATAACTCTTCTGGGCTACCGTGTCATGGACGGACAGAAGACTCTACGGAGGAGAATGAAAGAGGAAAGGAGAGTGATAGAGGAGGCAGGTGGAGAGGAAAGAGAGGGGTTCAAATTCACCATTCAAAGCCTAGATCCCTATACAGCAGTACAAACACATACTACAAACATGCTGATGTCCTTTCAACTAGAGAAAGAGAAAAGGCAGAGATAAACAGTGTCCCATGTGGCTCAGTTGATAGAGTGTGGTGCTTTCAACACCAGGGTTGTGGGTTCGATACCCACAGGGGACCAGTACGAAAATGTATGCACTCTGCCTCAAGTACCTGTTGAATAAAAGGAGGTGCTGAGATGCTACTCCATGCTGAGATGCTATGAATCATGGGGGATGTTGAGGTGGATGGAGACATGAATTACCCTCCCCTGGTTATGGCTTTGTATTTCCAGAGTGAGTGTGTGTCGGGATGGTCCCATGGGAGCACTAGCTAGCTGATGTTCAGCGACAGACAGAGTGATGAGCAAAGTAATTAAGTTCTCAGCTGCCTCACATATTTCACACTCTCACAAGCAGCAGCAGAGAGGGGAAAAAAGAGAAGACAGATGAGAATGATTGCATGAATTTTTCAAACAATTTAACGGCTCCGTGTCCTCTCCGAACGCTGCTGGAAACAAACTGTTTTTTCCATGAAATAAAAAACATAGTCTAATCACAAGACAGAAAGAGGAGAATGAGATAGGAGAGAGAAAGGATAGAGGGAGGGGAGAAGGAGAAGAGCAGTCTGTTTTATGACATGGGAGCATGATGCACTACAGCGTTCCAAGATGTTCCTAAAGAAGACCAGAGGAGAGGAGGAGGAGGAAGAAGAAGAGAGACAACTGGTGTGCTGTGCCCAAAGCTCCACTGGGACTCCACCTGCAGCAGACACACAGCCTTTGTCTAGTCACCCTGAGGCTAACCCTAATGGATATTGGCTTTAACTGTGTGGCACATAATATCTTTGTCATCACGTTTGCATATGGTTCCTGGGAGCAGTGGAAACAAATGTCCTTATGTGAGGACAAATAACGTAACAATAGTAAAAATAACTTAACTCTAGAACAGTATAATAACAGACATTCTACTAGCCAGTGCGGCATGTAGCCTAGTGGTTAGAGTGGTTAGAGCGTTGGACTAGTAACCGAAAGGTTGCAAGATCAAATCCCCGAGCTGACATGGTAAAAATCTGTCGTTCTGCCCCTGAACAAGGCAGTTAACCCACTGATCCTAGGTCATCATTGAAAGTGAAATAAAGGTAAAATATATATATTTTTTAAAGCAGCCTGCACCAGACCGTGTTCCATTCAGAGCTGAATAAAATATTACAGAACAAATATTTTCAGAGGAACGCTCCCTCTCTTTCTCGATTTGCTGAGGTCAAATCTCCTTTTCCGTTTTTCTTTGTTTTTTCTCCTCTCCTCTTTTTAGGAGGTTAGAGAAAACTTTTAATGTGGCGTTGTATCGAGTTTCCAGAGTTTTCCGAAAACAACACTGCCGACAAAACACTGAAACACTGCTGCCCTGTGCCAATGTGACTCCGGAGAGAGGAGTGGAGAGGGGTTTTCACTCCGAGGATAGACAGACGGACGGACACACGCAGTGTCCCCCACCTCCATGGTGAGGTGTCGCTGTCACTCACAACACCTGATCTGGTTCGTCAACAACACCGAGGCCTGTTACTATGTGCCAATCATAGCTTATTCCTGTTTCAACAGGACCTGCTTCTATAACTTCCTTAACCCAATCCATCTCACCTCAGGCCTCAAAGCTCTCCCCTCCTACCCTCTCCTTTTCACAGCCCTGTGTCTATGTGTGTGAGTGTGTGCGCGCACATGTGTGTTTGCTCCTACCTCTACACCTCTATTAGTCTTGCGTTACCATACTCCCAGTTCTCTACCATCAGGAAGCCTGGAGACCACAGTTAGTTCCCGATATCCATCACAGCTAATATCCTGAACACTGAGTATCCTCTCATCAATGCCCACCACTTCCTCCATCAGGGCCTAGTTGACACTCACCCCAGCAGCCCTCCTTTCCCCTTACAGCTCATAACAGCCTGGCCGGTAATGCCTTGTAAAAACTCCCCATCACAACCACAGACTAGCAACAACAGCACCAGGCTAATAGGTAGCACATGGCAGAGGCAGGGCAGACCCCTTGCTTGTGGTGGCTGCTGACACACTCGCACATACACACACCAGAAACACACAAGCACACACTCACGCAGACACACACACACACAACTGGCTGCCACCGTATGGAAGCATTCCTCTGGGTCAACGGCAGTCAGCAGGTCCTGTTATGACTCAGAGCCAGTGTTCTGTGTGTGTCTCCCAATTGAATGTAGAGCTGATGTCCTTGTTGGAACTGAACCATTCAGCTGGAGCAGGAGCTGGGCCGCTGTTTCACAAATGGCACCCTATTCCCTATATAGTGCATTACTTTTGACCAGAGCCCAGTACTACACTATATAGGGAATAGGGTGCCATTTGGGATGCATGGGCTGGGTTGGGTTCGGCTGGGTCCACCCTGTTTTTAGGACCCGTACTTTGAGAGCCGGGCAGTGTTTGTGTTCATTATACATAATAGGGATCCTATAAAAACAGATCACTGAGCCTGTCCAAACAAACCTCCTGTGCATACCTGGCATCTAGCACTCATTAAGCTGGGCTTGTCATTCGCAGAGTCATTTTTCAACCTAGAGGCAGACAGTGCAAGACTGGCACTTTACTGACTGCTCCAGAGCCCCGCTGTGCTCTGTTCTACTGCGCTCACTTATTTTGCATTCCAAATAGCACCATATTCCCCACATAGTGCACTGATTTGACAAGAGCCCATAGGGTGCCCATAGTAGTGCACTTTATAAGGAGTAGGGTGCCAATTGAGACACAGCCTTCTACTTCTGAGAGCCCCAGCCCAGAAATGCGGTAGGCAGAGACACATCGACCCACTGCCAGCGAACCCCCCAAACCCTGCCCCCCACGCTAACAGAACACATTGTTCCCCCCCATCGGAAACAGACGGCCGTCAAAATTAGCACTTTCATCATTGTCAATATTAGCGTTTCTGAGGCGGCTAATATGGGCAGGAGTTGTTTTCTCATGTGTGAAGAATCATAAAAGGGAGAAAAGAGGGGGGAGGTGTGTGTGTGTGCGTGAGTGAATGAATGAGAGGGGGGTGCTTTAAAAAGCTGTGATTTATGTCCCACCCTTGGAATGGATCATTTTATAATGGAGAGTGATACTGTTACTATCGCACAGAGACACCATTCAGAGCCCAGGCATCTGCTTGTGTTTTACACACAGACTCTGCAATTTACATGGAGCTGGGTAGGTATCAGGTGCCACGGCAGAACGGTCAGATCCCTATCCAGCCATCAGGAGAGAGGAGAGAGAGGGGGCTTAAAACCCACAGAGAACCATCCGTTGCAGCTTTTTAAAGCCACTCAGAAGAGACAGCTTCCAAACCTCAGTCAGTGAGTGTGTTACAGTCAAAGTGTTCCCCCTGCCAACATTCCCCAGCGCTGAGCTGGGCTAGCTGCTGCTGAGGTTAATCTAACGTGACCGAGTGCTTCTGCTGCTTGGAGCTAGAAGACTGTCGGTGTGACGGTTTACCCAGGGAGCAGTAAAACTATCAGAGAAGCCGGGTAGCAGGCCCAAACTATACAGGCAACAGCCAGCCAGAGAGGAGGGAGGGGGGAAATGGGTAGGTGGGGGAGTGTGTGTGTATACGCTAGGGCAGTTGTGAACATTTCAACCTGTCGCCCCCTCAGGCCAGCAGAGTGGCCCATACCTAGCAGGCCCAGCGGCGGAGGCAGTGTTTGTAAGTGTATGTGTGTAATGCTTTGACCACTCTCTCTCCCATCTCTCCATCCTCCACCCTAGGGCCCGATGAGTTTGTACCAGGAGAGAAACACCTTGTGATGGATCGATGTTGGCCCTGCCAACAACCTCTGTATCAAAATACAATAAAGGGAGGCGTGCTGTGAGAAACTCCGTGGCACACCAGTGTCTTGAACTAGCCATCGGGGTGTAGGGGTGTAGGGATACTAGGGAACCTTCCTTTGGAGTTGATGGATACGAAGGAGAGGCTGTCCCAAATGACACCCTATTCCCTATATACAGTGCCTTCGGAAAGTATTCAGACTCCTTTACTTTTTCCACATTTTGTTAGGTTACAGCCTGATTCTAAAATTGATTAAATTGTTTTTTCCCCTCATCAATTTACACACAATAGCCAATATTATATATATTTTTTACATTAGCAAAAAATAATACAATAAAATAAATGTAAAAATCACATTTACATAAGTATTCAGACCCTTTACTCAGTACTTTGTTGAAGCACCTATGGCAGGGATTACAGCCTCGAGCCTTTTTGGGTATGACACTACAAGCTTGGCACACCTGTATTTGGGGAGTTTCTCCCATTCTTCTCTGCAGATCCTCTCAAGCTCTGTCAGGTTGGATGGGGAGCATTGCTGCACAGCTATTTTCAGGTCTCTCCAGAGATGTTCGAACGGGTTCAAGTCCGTGCTCTGGCTGGGCAACTCAAGGACATTCAGAGACATGTCCTGAAGCCACTCCTGCATTTTTTCTCATGGTCTGAGAGTCTTTAGATGCCTTTTGGCAAACTCCAAGCCGGCTGTCATGTGCCTTTTACTGAGGAGTGGCTTCCGTCTGGTTGTCCGTCTGGAAGGTTCTCCCATCTCCACAGAGGAACTCTAGAGCTCTGTCAGAGTGACCATCGGGTTCTTGGTCACCTCCCTGACCAAGGCCCTTCTCCCCTGATTGCTCAGTTTGGCCTGCAGGCTAGCTCTAGGAATAGTCTTGGTGGTTCCAAACTGCTTCCATTTAAGAATGATGGAGGCCACTTTGTTCTTGGGGACTTTCAATGCTGCAGAAATGTTTTGGTACCCTTCCCCAGATCTGTGCTTCGACACTGTCTCGGAGCTCTACAGATAATTCCTTCGACCTCATTGCTTGGTCTTTACTCTGACATGCACTGTCAACTGTGGGACCTTATATAGACAGGTGTGTGCCTTTCCAAATCATGTACAATCAATACATTTTAGCACAGGTGTTCTCCATCTCAAGGATGATCAATGGAAACAGGGTGGACCTGAGCTAAATTTTGAGTCTCATAGCAAAGGGTCTTATGTAAATAAAGTATTTGTGTTTTTTATTTTTTATCAATTTAAATACATTTCTAAAAACCTGTTTTCGCTTTGTCATTATGGGGTATTGTGTGTAGATACTGAGGAATTTTTATATTTAATACATTTTAGAAAAAGACTAACGTAACAAAATGTGGAAAAAGTCAAGGTGTTCGAATACTTTCCGAAGGCATTGTAGTCTTTGGCCATAAGTAGTGCACTATATAGGGAATAGGGTGCCATTTGAGTTGAAGCCATAGCGTTGCGAAGCAGGCACGCACTCTTGTGCATGCAGCATTCCCTCCGACATACAGACCGCAGTTATGATGGATTCATACACACAATGGATTCCCCTGATCTCCATTTGTTTCCTGTGAGGGGGTCCATCTGACTCCATTCATCTTGTAACCATTGTCTTTCTGCCCTACTGTACACAGCGTTCTGTCTGTCTGACACTGAGACGGTTGGAATGATTCAGCAATCCAAACCTCCCTATCTCCATCACACAAACACAACCTTTGAGATTTAGATTTATGTCTAACAAGAGAGAGAGAAGGCAGCCAGAGAATTGTTAAAAAGAGAAAGAGAGAAAGAAGCTTTAAAAAGCTTCAAGAAGTGCTGCATACGTTTGTGTGACATATCTGTCTGGCTGACCTGTGGATGAACAGAACCTACGGATGCGTCCCAAATGTCATCCTATTCCCTATACAGTGCACTACTTTTAACCAAAGCATTAAGGGCCCAGGTCAAAAGTAGTGCACTATATAGGGAATAGGGTGCCATTTGGGACAGAGACTATAGTAAAGCTAGGAGATTATGTCATTGTTGGTGTGCGGGAGATGGAATAATGAAATAATGCACTAATACAAGATTGACTGAGTACCATGTAGAAAGATGGAATAAATATAGTGTGTAAGGGAAGGAGGAAAAGAGGCTGTGTTCTGTGTTAAGCTGATAAGTGCGGTATAGAGAGAGAGAGAGTGAGAGAGACAGAGAGAGAGTCTGTTACCTTGATGTGGGGTTTAGCCAGTAGTTTTAGCAGCTCTTTGATTCCTCCACTGGCACCTTTAACCTGCAGTTCCTCAGACAGCTGAGAGAGATAGCGATAGAGAGAGGGAGAGAGACATTTAATAGAGAGAGGGAGAAAGAGAGTGAGAGAGATAGGAGAGAGAGAGAGAGGGAGAGACATTTAATTGAGAAAGGGGGAGAAAGAGAGAGAGAGAGATAATCGAATTGAAAGAGAGAGAGGGAGAGAGAGAGAGAGAGAGAGAGAGAGAGAGAGAGAGAGAGAGAGAGAGAGAAAAGAAAGAGACAGGGTGTGTTAGCAGTAATATAGTCACAGCTGACTAACAGGGCCAGGTTAACACACACACACACACAGAAACAAAAAGAGGCCCCAGCCATAGAGACAATCCCTGTCTGTCCAACGTATGCTGAGGGGCGCCAGGCAGCACCTTAATTCTCTCTACACCAGCACCAGAGCCATAGCCAGGGGCCCAGGCACAGACCTAGATAACACCTCCCTCTGCAACTGGATCCTGGACTTCCTGACAGGCCACCCCCAGGTGGTAAGGGTAGGTAACAACACATCCGCCACGCTGATCCTCAACACGGGGGCCCCTCAGGGGTGCGTGCTCAGTCCCAGACAACCACTGGCCTAGTCCAAGCAGGCCCTTGGTGGGCTGCTGACTGGATTAGGCCAGTGGATGTCTGGTGGTCTGTGGGGGAGCGCCCAGACAAAGGGCCGCTTGTTAGTGAACAGGAATTAGGAGAAGAACCACCTGAACTGCGTCTGTTCCGAGCACCGGTGAACAATCAAATAAAATGTATATAAAATCTAATTTTATTTGTCACATGCGCCAAATAAGTGTAGACCTTACAGTGAAATGCTTACTTACAAGCCCTTAAAACTTCTTCAAGATCTGTGGGTCCCCTGTGGGACGGTTGAGCTAACGAAGGCTAATGTGATTAGCATGAGGTTGTACGTAACAAGAACATTTCCCAGAACATAGACATATCTTATATTCGCAGAAAGCATAAATACTTGTTCATCTAACTGCACTGTCCAATTTACAGTAGCTATTACAGTGAAAAAATACCATGCTAATTTTTGAGGAGAGTGCACAGTTTTGAACATGAAAAGTAATTAATAAACAAATTAGGCACATTTGGGCAGTCTTGATACAAAATGTTGAACAGAAATTCAATGGTTCATTAGATCAGTCTAAAACATTGCACATACACTGCTGCCATCTTGTAGCCAAAATCTAAATTGCAACTGGGCTGGAATAATACATGATGTTCTTTCTCTTGCATTTCAAAGACCATGGTACAAAAAAAAAAGACAAGAAAATTGTTGGCTTTTTCTTTGTATTATCTTTACCAGATCTAATGTGTTATAGTCGACTACATTCCTTTCACATTTCCACAACATTCAAAGTGTTTCCTTTCAAATGGTACCAAGAATATGCATATCCTTGCTTCAGGGCCTGAGCTACAGGCAGTTAGATTTGGGTATATAATTTTAGGCGAAAATGTAAAAAAGAAAGGGCCCGATACTTAATGCAGTTTTTATTAAGAAAAATATGTGTTAAGCAAAAAAAAGATCACAAAAAAAAGATATATAATTAAAGAGCAGCAGTAAAATAACAATATCGAGGCTATATTCAGGGGGTACCGGTACAGATGTGAGGGAGTCAAGGTAATTGAGGTATGTACATGTAGATAGAGTTAAAGTGACTATGCATAGATAATAAACAGAGAGCAGCAGGAGCAGCGGGGGTGCAAATAGTCTGGCTAGCTATTAGATTAGCTGTCTAATGGCTTGGGGTAGAAGCTGTTAAGTCTTTTGAACCTAGACTTGGCGCTCCGGTAGCGCTTGTCATGAGGTAGCAGAGAGAACAGGTAGCTGGAGAATTTTTAGGGCCTGGATGGCAGGAAGCTTGGCCCCAGTGATGTACTGGGCCGTACGCACTACCCTTTGTAGTGCCTTGCGGTTGGAGGCCGAGCAGTTGCCAAACCAGGTTGAGAGCACCCTCAGGATGCTCTCAATGGTGCAGCTGTAGAACTTTTTGAGGATCTGAGGACCCATGCCAAATCTTTTCAGTCTCCTGAGGGTGAATAGGCTTTGTTGTGCCCTCTTCACGACTGTCTTGGTGTGTTTGTACCATGATAGTTTGCTGGTGATGTGGACACCAAGGAACTTGAAGCTCTCAACCTGCTCCACCACAGCCCCGTCGATGAGAATGGGGGTGTGCTCAGTCCTCGTTTCCCTGTAGTCCACAATCATCTCCTTTGTCTTGATCATGTTGAGGGAGAGGTTGTTGTCCTGGCACCACACGGCCAGATCTCTGACCTCCTCCCTATAGGCTGTCTCATCGTTGGCGGTGATCAGGCCTACCACTGTTGTGTCATCAGCAAACTTAATGATGGTGTTGGAGTTGTGCCTGGCCATGCAGTCATAAGTGAACATGGAGTCAGGAGGGGACTGAGCAGGCACCCCTGAGGGGCCTCTGTGTTGAGGATCAGAGTGGTGGATGTGTTGTTACCTACCCTTACCACCTGGGGGCGGCCCGTCAGAAAGTCCAGGATCCAGTTGCAGAGGGAGGTGTTTAGTCCCAGGGTCCTTAGCTTAGTGATGAGAAAAATCACAAGAGTTTTGATAATCTTCCCACTGGAAGGGGCGAGAGGAGGTGTGTGTGAGAGGACGAGGGGAGGAGGGGCGAGAGGAAGAGGGAAAGAAAAGAGGACAAAAACACAGAGACACACCCTGCCCAACCTGTTAGTTGACTGGATGTGTATGTGTGCGTTTCTCGGTTTACAGTAATGGGGGTCTTGCATTATCATTAACAGCAAACTCGTAAATTTCCTCAGTGAAAACAATGTACTGAGCAAATGTCAAATTGGCTTTTTACCAAATTACTGTACGACAGACCACGTATTCACCCTGGGGAAAAACATACAACATTATAAAATCCATGTACACAAACAAGTGTGCGGTTAAAATTGGCAAAAAACACACACATTTCTTTCCACTGGGCCGTGGGGTGAGACAGAGATGCAGCTTTAGCCCCACCCTCTTCAACTTATATGTCAACGAATTGGCAAGAGCTCTGCAATCCACCCTGGCATGCTGTCAATTAACTTCTGGGCCACATCCTGACTGATGGCAGCCCATTCTTGCATAATCAATGCTTGGAGTTTGTCAGAATTTGTAGGTTTTTGTTTGTCCACCCGCCTCTTGAGGATTGACCACAAGTTCTCAATGGGATTAAGGTCTGGGGAGTTTCCTGGCCATGGACCCAAAATATTGATGTTTTATTCCCCGAGCCACTTAGTTATCACTTTTGGCGGACGGCGAGGTGCTCCATCATGCTGGAAAAGGCAATGTCCGTCACCAAACTGTTCCTAGATGGTTGGGAGAAGTTGCTCTCGGAGGATGTGTTGGTACCATTCTTTATTCATGGCTGTGTTCTTAGGCAAAATTGTGAGTGAGCCCACTCCCTTGGCTGAGAAGCAACCCCACACATGAATCAGGATGCTTTATTGTTGGCATGACATAGGACTGATGGTTGCGCTCACCTTGTCTTCTCCGGACAAGCTTTTTTCTAGATGCCCCAAAAAATCGGAAAAGGGATTCAGAGAAAATGACTTTACCCCAGTCCTCAGCAGTCAAATCCCTGTACCTTTTGCAGAATATCAGTGTGTCCCTGATGTTTTTCCTGGAGATAAGTGGCTTCTTTGCTGCCCTTCTTGACACCAGGCTATCCTCCAAAAGTCTTTGCCTCACTGTGCGTGCAAATGCACTCACACCTGCCTGCTGCCATTCCTGAGCAAGCTCTGTACTGGTGGTGCCCCGATCCCGCAGCTGAATCAACTTAAGGAGATGGTCCTGGCACTTGCTGGACTTTGTTGGGCGCCCTGAAGCCTTCTTCACAACAATTGAACCGCTCTCCTTGAAGTTCTTGATGATCCGATAAATGGTTGATTTAGGTGCAATCTTACTGGCAGCAATATCCTTGCCTGTGAAGCCCTTTTTGTGCAAAGCAATGATGACGGCACATGTTTCCTTGCAGGTAACCATGTTTGACAGAGGAATAACAATGATTCCAAGCACCACCCTCCTTTTGAAGCTTCCAGTCTGTTATTCGAACTCAATCAGCATGACAGAGTGATCTCCAGCCTTGTCCTCGTCAACACTCACACCTGTGTTAAGGAGAGAATCACTGACATGATGTCAGCTGGTCCTTTTGTGGCAGGGCTGAAATGCAGTGGAAATGATTTTGGGGGATTCAATTCATTTGCATGGCAAAGAGGGACTTTGCAATTAATTGCAATTCATCTGATCACTCTTCATGACATTCTGGAGTATATGCAAATTGCCATCATACAAACTGAGGCAGCAGACTTTGTGAAAATGTATATTTGTGTCATTCTCAAAACTTTTGGCCACGACTGTAGACACCGTTGCCCTAGCCTAGAGTATACGAAAAATTATACATACCTCGGCCTAAACATTAGTGCCACAGGTAACGTCCACAAAGCCGTAAACGATCTGAGAGACAACGCAAGAAGGTCCTTCTATGCCATCAAAAGGAACATAAAATTCGACATACCAGTTAGGATCTGGCTAAAAATACTTGAATCGGTTATAGAACACATTGCCCTTGATGGTTGTGAGGTCTGGGGTCCGCTCACCAACCAAAAATTCACAAAATGGGACAAACACCAAATTGTGTACAACGTAAAACACCAAATAATGAAATAATAATTAGGCCGATACCTGCTAATGATAACATGTTTGGAAAGAATTAACAAAAAAACGGAGCAAACTAGAATGCTAGTTGGCCCTAAACATAGAGTACACAGTGGCAGAATACCTGACCACTGTGACTGACCCAAAATGAAGGAAAGCTTTGACTATGTACAGACTTTGACTATGTACAGGTAAGCATAGCCTTGCTATTGAGAAAGGCAGACCTGGCTCTCAAGAGAAGACAGGCTATGTGCACACTGCCCACAAAATTAGGTGGAAACTGAGCTGCGCTTCTTAACCGAATGCCAAATGTATGACCATATTAGAGACACATATTTCACTCAGATTACACAGACCCACCATTTTTTTTTAAAGAAATCCATATCTACTGGGTGAAACACCACAGTGTGGAATCTAGAAGCGAGATTTGTGACCTGTTGCCACAAGAAATGGGCAACCAGTGAAGAACAAACACCATTGTAAATACACAACCAATATTTATGTTTATTTTTTTTCCTTTTCGTACTTTAACTATTTGCACATAATATGACATATGAAATGCCTTTAATCTTTTGGAACTTTTGTGAGTGTAATGTTTACTGTTATTTTTTTATTGTTCATTTCACTTTTGTATATTATCTGTTTCACTTGCTTTGGCAATGTAAACATATCTTTCCCATGCCAATAAATCCCTTAAATTGAATTTGAACTGAAAGGGGGAAAGAGACGGAGAGAGAGAGCAAGGGAAAGAGATAGAGAGAGAACCAACTGTACATTTCCAGGCCCTTTTATTGTTTTATTAAAAGGTTTAGCTCATAACTCACTAGGGAGGAAAGATGAGGCATGTTTGACAACATACTATACACTACCTTGATGCTTCTACTCTAGAATCACACTTTACATTCTCTCTCTCTTCACTGTCTGTGTGAGAGGAAGAAAAAAAAACATGATGGGCTACTTTGTGGATTGTGGCTGAGCATACTTCATTTGTAACTCCATGGCCGGCCGGCCCACACTGGGGTGTATTTAGACAGGCCTGATGTGGAGCACTTCCCGCGGCCCTGAGAACCGATGACGTTATTTCAAACACAAATAAAAACCTGCGTCTGGCTATAACTGACACACAAATCTTGTTCAATTACAGCTTGTCTTTTATGGATTTAATCTTACTTTTGTAAATGCATGGTTCTGTCTCTTCGACATGATACGGCTCTTGGACAGTGCCATCAGAAAGAGCTTAGTGCTGGATGAGATTATGAAACTTAAGAATTTAATGCAATGCTGGTATACTACAGCTTCAAATATGCCAGGTTTGTCTAACCTAATGACAGTTTCACCATTTCATACACTGACACTATTTGTCAATATGCGTTCACCTCTGTGTCTTAAACACTTTAAGCACTTTAAGACAAAGATAATTAAGGTGAGACAAAGAAGCCACCTGACATTTGATGTTCATCACTTGTACATCTCTAGCACTGTGACTGTGGAGTGGCAGTCAGTGGCTGTCTATGACCTGTGTGTGTGTGGGGGGAGATAGAGAGAGATAGATAGATAGAGAGAACTTATGTGAGAGTAATGTTTACTGTAAATTTGCATTGTTTATTTCACTTTTGTTTTTTATCTACTTCACTTGCTTTGGCAATGTTAACATGTGTTTCCCATGCCAATAAAGCCCTTAAATTGAGAGAGAGAAAGAGAGAGAGAGAGAGAGAGAGAGAGAGAGAGAGAGAGAGAGAGAGAGAGAGAGAGAGAGAGAGAGAGAGAGAGAGAAGAAATGCTCTCTGGGCCCACCTTGTGGCCTGTCTGGGGAACGACAGCCTCTCATCTGGTGAGTCTATGGCTGCAGTCGTCACCGGCTGAGCCTGCTAACACACACACACACACACTAGAGGTCTGGACTTGTGGGTCTGTGGCTACAGCCGTCACCTGCTGAGACTGCTCTAGACAGTAAAATAGGGCAGACAGGGGTTGAGGTGTCATTTTATGTTAGGCAATCAATTAAACTTCCATTACCGAAATCCAACCCCAAAATGAATTTAACCAAGAGATCCTCTAGTAGAGCAGGTCAATTACATACACTCTACACAACAACTTCATTAGGTTTCATTTCGAGCTCTGAGCAACGACGCGGTTGAAAAAGGATACTTCTTAAAAACACACACAAGTGCTTGGAATCGCTTTGGTAGCAGAACCGTCGTCGTCTGCTCTGGCACTCAGAGACACGTTGATAAAACATCTCTGGGTTTTATCATGATATCTAGTAATCCCTGCGTGAGGTTTCTCACAGCATTTACGAGGAAGCGTAAATTTAAAAAGATGTGATTTGAAAAATGGACGGGGGGCTGATAGTTGGGTCCCATAAAGAAATACTGAGATGGACGCTTGCCACGACCTAGGGAGGGAGAGGGGGAGAAGAAAATAGAAACAAAGTTGTCCTGCACTCTCTCTATTAATTCAGTTCAATTCAAAAGGGCTTTATTGGCATGGGAAACATATGTTTACATTGCCAAAGCAAGTGAAATAAACAAACAAAAATGAAACAAACAATCAGAAATGAACAGTATACATTACACACACAAGAGTTTCAAAATAATAGAGATTTCAAATGTTATATTATAAGTACAGTGTTATAAGTAAGAGAGGAAAAAATTTATAAAAATAAATATGATTGTGTTTACAATGGTGTTTGTGCTCCACTGGTTGCCCTTTTTGTATAGCAACAGGTCACACATATTGCTGCTGTGATGGCACACTGTGGTATTTCACCCTAATATATATGGGAGTTTATCAAAATTGTATTTGATTTCAAACTCTGTGTAATCTGAGGAAAATATATGTCTCTAATATGGTCATACATTTGGCAGGAGGTTAGAAAGTGAAGCTCAGTTTTCATCTCATTTTGTGGGCAGTGGGCAGGCACATAGTTGGTCTTCCTGCCTATGGCGGCCTCTCTCAATAGCAAGGTTATGCTTACTGAGTCTGTACATAGTCAAAGCTTTTCTTAAGTTTGGATCAATCACTGTGGTCAGGTATTCTGCCACTGTGTACTCCCTGTTTAGGGACAGATAGTATTCTAGTTTGCTCTGTATTTTGCTTAGATAAAGTAATTATCTTTTTGTTTTCTCATGACTTGGTTGGGTCTAATTGTGTTATTGTCCTGGGGCTCTGTGGGGTCTGTTTCCGTTTGTGAACAGAGCCCCAGAACCAACTGGCTGAGGGGGCTCTTCTCTAGGTTCATCTCTCTATAGTTGATGGCTTTGTTATGAAAGGTTTGGAAATCGCTTCCTTTTAGGTGGTTGTAGAATTTAACGTCTCTTTTTTGGATTTTGAACATTAGCAGGTATCATCCTAATTCTGCTCTACATGCATTATTTTGTGTTTTACGTTGTACATGAAGGATGTTTTTGCAGTATCCTGCATGCAGTCTCAATTTGGTGTTTGTCCCATTTTGTTAATTCTTGGTTGGTGAGGGTGTCACGTCCAGGCCTGAGAAGACAGGCTGGAGTGTTTAGTTTTGTTTTAGGTGTAGGGGTTTTCTGTTCTAGGTTATATATTTCTATGTTGGGTTAATGGTTCCCAATTAGAGGCAGCTGAGTGTCGTTGTCTCTAATTGGGAACCATATATATGTTTGTAGTGTTCACTTGGGGTTTGTGGGTTATTGTTGATGCATAGCTTTGTATCGTTAGTCTATGTTTAGTTACGATCTTCGTTCAGTTTGTTATTTTTCCCAGTTACGTTTCGTTTAAATAAACATGTATACTGGATGCCTCGCTGCGCCTTGGTCTGTCCGTACTGAAGATCGTGACAGAATAACCCACCATAAGAAGACCAAGCAGCGAGAGACCCGGGAGTACTGGACCTGGGAGGAGGAATTATTTAGGGACGAACCCTGGGCCCAGCCTGGAGAGTATCGTCGGCCAAGAGAGGAGCTGGAAGCAGCAGCGGCGGCGGAGCGGCGCAGGTATGAGAAGCTATACGGAGCATGGGATCCGGAGAGGGAAAAGTTCATTGGAACTCGCCTGGCACGGAAGCCCGAAAGGCAGCCCTTTTTTGGGGGGGCACACGAGGAGGTTGGCCGGTTCAGGAGGGACTCCTGAGCCAACTCCTCGTGCTTTGTGGAGAGAGCGTAGGGGAGAGCGTCGCACTGGTAAGACGCTGTGCTACGCAGTTTTGCGCACGGTGTCCCCAGTGCGCGTTCACAGCCCGGTGAGAGAGATTCCAGCGCCACTCATCTGTCAGGCTACGGTGAGTGTGCAGCCTGGTAGAGTGGTGCCGGCTCAGCGCTCCTGGTCTCCGGTGCGCCTCCTTGGACCAGGATATCCTGCGCCAGCTCTACGCCCGTCGGGAACCCAGCACGTCCGGTTCCTGCTCCCCGCACCAGAGTGCGCGTTATGAGCCCAGTACGGCGGTTCCTGCTCCCGCACCAGAGTGCGCGTTATGAGCCCAGTACGGCGGTTCCTGCTCCCGCACCAGAGTGCGCGTAATGAGCCCAGTACGGCCGGTTCCTGCTCCCGCACCAGAGTGCGCGTAACGAGCCCAATGCGGCCGGTTCCTGCTCCCGCACCAGAGTGCGGCGTTACAAGCCCAGCACGGCGGTTCCTGCTCCCGCACCAGAGTGCGCGTTCACGAGCCCAGTAAGGCCGGTTCCTGCTCCCCGCACCAGAGTGCGGCGTTACGAGCCCAGCACGGCCGGTTCCTGCTCCCCGCACCAGAGTGCGCGTTACGAGCCCAGTACGGCCGGGTCCCCAGTCCGGAGCCGCCAGTGAGGGTCCCCAGTCCGGGGCCGCCAGTGAGGGTCCCCAGTCCGGCCAATAGCCCAGGGCCTCCGGTGCGGGACATCGAGCCAGCACGGCCGGCACCGGAGCCGTCCCACCTGGGACAGGAAGGTCCACCGAAGACCCCCAATGGACTTTTGGCGGTCGAGTCCGCGCCTTTGGGGTACTGTCACATCCAGGCCTGAGAAGACAGGCTGGAGTGTTTAGTTTTGTTTTAGGTGTAGGGGTTTTCTGTTCTAGGTTATATATTTCTGTTGGGTTAATGGTTCCCAATTAGAGACAGCTGAGTGTAGTTGTCTCTAATTGGGAACCATATATACAGTGGGGCAAAAAAGTATTTAGTCAGCCACCAATTGTGCAAGTTCTCTCACTTAAAACGATGAGAGAGGCCTGTAATTTTCATCATAGGTACACTTCAACTATGACAGACAAAATGAGGAAAAAAAATCCAGAAAATCACATTGTAGGATTTTTTATGAATTTATTTGCAAATTATGGTGGAAAATAAGTATTTGGTCACATACAAACAAGCAAGATTTCTGGCTCTCACAGACCTGTAACTTCTTCTTTAAGAGGCTCCTCTGTCCTCCACTCGTTACCTGTATTAATGGCACCTGTTTGAACTTGTTATCAGTATAAAAGACACCTGTCCACAACCTCAAACAGTCACACTCCAAACTCCACTATGGCCAAGACCAAAGAGCTGTCAAAGGACACCAGAAACAAAATTGTAGACCTGCACCAGGTTGGGAAGACTGAATCTGCAATAGGTAAGCAGCTTGGTTTAAAGAAATCAACTGTGGGAGCAATTATTAGGAAATGGAAGACATACAAGACCACTGATAATCTTCCTCGATCTGGGGCTCCACGCAAGATCTCACCCGTGGGGTCAAAATGATCACAAGAACGGTGAGCAAAAATCCCAGAACCACACGGGGACCTAGTGAATGAGCTGCAGAGAGCTGGGACCAAAGTAACAAAGCCTACCATCAGTAACACACTACGCCGCCAGGGACTCAAATCCTGCAGTGCCAGACGTGTCCCCCTGCTTAAGCCAGTACATGTTCAGGCCCGTCTGAAGTTTGCTAGAGAGCATTTGGATGATCCAGATGAGGATTGGGAGAATGTCATATGGTCAGATGAAACCAAAATATAACTTTTTGGTAAAAACTCAACTCATCGTGTTTGGAGGACAAAGAATGCTGAGTTGCATCCAAAGAACACCATACCTACTGTGAAGCATGGAGGTGGAAACATCATGCTTTGGGGCTGTTTTTATGCAAAGGGACCAGGACGACTGATCTGTGTAAAGGAAAGAATGAATGGGGCCATGTATCGTGAGATTTTGAGTGAAAACCTCCCTCAAACAGAAAGCGCATTGAAGATGAAACGTGGCTGGGTCTTTCAGCATGACAATGATCCCAAACACACCGCCCGGGCAACGAAGGAGTGGCTTCGTAAGAAGCATTTCAAGGTCCTGGAGTGGCCTAGCCAGTCTCCAGATCTCAACCCCATAGAAAATCTTTGGAGGGAGTTGAAAGTCCGTGTTGCCCAGCGACAGCCCCAAAACATCACTGCTCTAGAGGAGATCTGCATGGAGAAATGGGCCAAAATACCAGCAACAGTGTGTGAAAACCTTGTGAAGACTTACAGAAAACATTTGACCTCTGTCATTGCCAACAAAGGGTATATAACAAAGTATTGAGATAAACTTTTGTTATTGACCAAATACTTATTTTCCACCATAATTTGCAAATAAATAAATAAAAAATCCTACAATGTGATTTTCTGGATTTCTTTTTCTCATTTCGTCTGTCATAGTTGAAGTGTACCTATGATGAAAATTACAGGCCTCTCTCATCTTTTTAAGTTGGAGAACTTGCACAATTGGTGGCTGACTAAATACTTTTTTGCCCCACTGTATGTTTGTAGTTTTCACTTGGGGTTTGTGGGTTATTGTTGATGCATAGCTTTGTTTTGTATTGTTAGTCTATGGTTAGTTACGATCTTCGTTCATTTTGTTATTTTGCCCAGTTACGTTTCGTTCAAATAAACATGTATACTGGATGCCTCGCTGCGCCTTGGTCTGTCCATACTGAAGATCGTGACAGAGGGGCCCCAGTAGAGCTGTGGTGGTAATGACATTTTGTCAGCTGGTGATTGTCAAGCAAATAACTGCTGCTCACGGTAATAAATATAATTCCCTTCTCCTAGCTGCCAATCGCTGTGCTCCGAAGCACCTCTCATTCACATGGCTCGCTCAGACATCTCAATTCTTATTAGCCAATGCCCGTCATGTGATCGGATCATTCTCACAGGCATCTCAGCTCCGAAGTAGGCTACCAGTGAAGACAGACATATCGTGGACGCAACTGCTCGCCTCATTCTTATCGAAATCCAAGGCGCACATTGAAGATGTTAGAAGAACTGTCTACATCTACTTTTTGTCAGCCAACAAGATGAGTAGGCCTAACGAACAGCAAAAGCACTGGCCTATGTCAATCTACTATCCCCATAGTACAAAAGTTGACCTATTCTATTGGTCAACTTGTTCTTCTGTGCGAGAAATATATATTCCAAACATATTCTGGGACAGTTGTGGGATGTGATAGATCCCAAATTAATACAACCACTAGCATCAAAAACACTTTTAAAAGCAATGAGGCTGATGCACCAGATCAGAATGTTTAGCTTAAAATGTTGATAAACTATTAGGCTATTTCTTCACATAAGTGCAGCAATATGCACACCGCAGTAGGCTATAAACGTCAATGTTCCAAAATGCAATCAATTAGCAGATTTTTTTTTTCTCAAAAGTCACCGCAAATGCGTTTATGCATGTAATTCTTTATTATAAAGGTGCATTTTTATGGTGAAAATGTTTTTCCCCAAACTTTAAACTCACATCTTGTTGATCTGCACTGTTGGTTATAAGGGCTTGAAAGTAAGCATTTCATGGTAAAGTCTACAATTCTGTTTGTCACAAAATTTGATTTGATTTGACATAGGTGGCACGTGAGTTTCAAGTTTGGGGAAGAACATTTTCACCGCAAAAACGCCCCTTTATAATAAAGCATTACATGCATAATCACATTTGCGATGACTTTTGAGAATGTTTTTCCCCCGCAAATTGATTAGGCTCTACACCAATTGTAAAGGCGAATGAATGTGCTTCACTTTAAGAAGTTATTTGGCCCCTTTAGTTGTGATACAAACCTTATCAAAACATATAAGACTATGGACATGTGCGACCATGATTTGAAAAGTTGCCAAAAAAAGGCAGGTGCTGTTTCTTTCCTTACTGCAAACAAGCTTTACAAGTGTCAATATACTGTATCATTCACAGGTGATAGGCTAATACTGTCACCCATCAGACTATTCTTAATTGAATCTTGTCTTTACATATAGTAAATAATATATGTGTGAAATTCGTTTTGAATTAGAATGGACCATTATCATGCACCTGTCTCAAAACAGGGGCAGGGGGAAAAAATACATGTCACCTATGCACTTAAATAGCAAATGGAGGACGCTTTTCCAGTGGTTCATTTTCATGCCAGCCAGGTAGACTATACTCCTGTTGTAAAGAGAAGCAATGAGCTTAATATTAGGAAAGTTGAGAAATAAATATAGTAGGCTAATGTGATCCTCCTCTTTTTAAGAGGCCACTCTGTTTTCTCATGCATTTGCATAGATTATAGAAATGTTACACAACATGAACTCTTATGAAGTGTTTGATTTGATTTTCGATTACATTTGCATTGATGTCAGAGTAATTAGAGGGATTATAGAGTGCTGAGTATCAGGCAGTTAGCTTGGTTTGGTAGGTAGGCTACTAATGACAATCAGCAGCATCAGAGCCTGTGACTAAACGGTAACATGGAATTTAATTACACTCATGACTCATGACCGCCGTTGTGGCGGTGATACGGTCACCGTAACAGCCCTAAGCCCCAGACCTTACAACCTTAGAGGGAAATGGGTTCTATAACTAATTCAAGTATTTTTTGCTAGATTCTAAGTGGGATGTTGAATTTTATGTTCCTTTTGATGGCCTAGAACAGGGTTTCCCAAACTCGGTCTTGGGGCCCTCCCCAGGTTATTTCAATCAGCTGTGTAGTGCTAGGGAAAAAAAACAAACCGTGCACCCAGGGGGGCCCCAGGACTGAGTTTGGGAAACACTGTTGCCCTAGAAGGCCCTTCTTGCTTGTCTCTCAGATCGTTCACAGCTTTATGGAAGTTACCAGTGGTGCTTATGTTAAGGCCGAGGTTGGTATAGTTCGTTGTGTGCTCTAAAGCAACGGTGTCTAGACGGAATTTGTATTTGTAGTCCTGGCAACTGGACCATTTTTGGAACATTCTCTATCTCTATCTATCTATTGGTTCTCTCTCTCTCTCTCTCTCTCTCTCTCTCTCTCTCTCTCTCTCTCTCTCTCTCTCTCTCTCTCTCTCTCTCTCTCTCTCTCTCTCTCTCTCTCTCTCTCTCTCTCTCTCTCTCTCTCTCTCTCTCTCACTGAGATTCCAGGTCTGACAGAATCTGCGCAGCAGATCTAGGTGCTGCTGTAGGCCCTCCTTGTTTAGGGACAGAAGAACAAGATCATCCACAAAGACCTTTGACTTCAGAGTATAGTAGGGTGAGGCCGAATGCTGCTGACTGTTCTAGTGCCCTCACAAGTGCCCTCACTTCTAGTGCCCTCACAAGTCGTTGATATACACAGTACCAGTCAATTTTTTTTAAAACAATTTTCTACATTGTAGAGTAATAGAGAAGACATTGAAACTATGAAATAACACATACGGAATCATGTAGTAACCAAAAATGTGTTAAATGAATCAAAATATATTTTATATTTGAGATTATTCAAAGTAGCATCCCTTTGCCTTGATGACAGCTTTGCACACAATTGGCATTCTCTCAACCAGCTTCATGAGGTTGTCACCTGGAATGCATTTCAATTAACAGGTCTGCAATTGTGGAATTTATTTCCTTCTTAATGCATTTGAGCCAATCATTTGTGTTGTGACAAGGTAGGGGTGGTATACAGAAGACCTATTTGGTAAAACACCAAGTCCATATTATGGCAAGAACAGCTCAAATAAGCAAAGAGAAAAGGCAGTCCATCATTACTTTAAGACATGAAGGTCAGTCAATATGGAACATTTCAAGAACTTTGAAAGTTTCTTCTAGTGCAGTTGCAACAACCATCAAGCGCTATGATGAAACTAGCTCTCATATGGACAGCCACAGGAAAGGAAGACCCAGAGCTACCTCTGCTGCAGAGGTTAAGTTCATTAGAGTTACCAGCCTCAGAAATTGCAGGCCAAATAAATGCAACATAGAGTTCAAGTACAGACACATCTCAACATCAACTGTTCAGAGGATACTGCGTGAATCAGGCCTTCATGTTCTAATTTCTGCAAAGAAACCACTACTAAAGGACACCAATAAGAAGAGACTTACTTGGGTCAAGAAACACGAGCAATGAACATTAGACCGGTGGAAATCTGTACTTTGGTCTGATGAGTCCAAATTTGAGATTTTTGTTTCGAACTGCCGTGTCTTTGTGAGACGCAGAGTAGGTGAACCGATGATCTCCGCATGTGTGGTTCCCACTGTGAAGCATGGAGGATGGTGTGTGGGTGCTTTGCTGGTGAGACTGTCTGTGATTTATTTAGAATCCAAGGCACACTTAACCAGCATGGCTACCTCAGCATTCTGCAGCAATACGCCATCCCATCTGGTTTGTGCTTAGTGGGACTGTCATTTGTTTTTCAACGGGACAATGACCCAACACACCTCCAGGCTGTGTAAGGGCTATTTTACCAAGAAGGAGAGTGATGGAGTGCTGCATCAGATGATATGGCCTCAACAATCACCCAACCTCAACCCAATTGAGATGGTTTGGACGAGTTGGACCACAGAGTGAAGGAAAAGCAGCCAACAAATGTTCAGCATATGTGGGAACTCCTTCAAGACTGTTGGAAAAGCATTCCAGGTGAAGCTGGTTGAGAGAATGCCAAGAGTGTGCAAAGCTGTCATCAAGGAAAAGAGTGGCTTCTTTTAAGAATCTCAATTAAAACATATTGGTTACTTTTTGGTTACTACATGATTCCATATGTGTTATTTCATAGTTTTGATGTCTTCACTATTATTCTACAATGTAGAAAAAAGTAAAAAAAAATAAGAAAAACCTTTGAATGAGTAGGTGTGTCAAACCTTTTGACTGGTACTGTATGGCTGTGTGCTCTTTAGAAAGAGAGGAATACTCCACAGCACTTTGATTACAATAAACAGAACAGGGGATTTAAAACAAAACCACACCATTAAACCATTGCTGTCCTCCCTCCTCTACTTACAGTACTAAGCCAGACTGGATCAGTGGTTTATACAGGTGTGTGTGTGTAGTTAACAATGAGCATGGTTTTCAGCATTGTGATGATTGGAGCAGAGGTACTAATGGCCATACAAAGGAAAAAACCCATCACTGGCAGCCATGTTTGCACTCTTGTCTTCGCCACACACACACACACACACACACACACACACACACACACACACACACACACACACACACACACACACATTGGAGCCAGCAGTGGAGTTTTGGGGACAGGACGACAGGTTAATAAATCGAGGGGCCATGTGCCACAGGTGATGGTGTGACGCCTCCTCTCTCTCTCTTTTTTCCTGTATTTGTGCTCCACAACTAATTTCTCCTCTTTCATCTGTTGTTTCATCTCCACCTGTCCTCTGCCCTGACGTTCTCATCCATCTTCCATTTCTGCCATATCTCACTCTCTCCCTCCTTACTTTTGCCCTCTGAGAATGATCACTCTCTCCCTGGGGCCATGGGAGCTGGACGTATGGGAGGGAGAGGGGGTAGAGTGGAGGGAATGGTGGAGGAGGGGGTTGTGGGGGGAGTAGGATCTAAGGGTGCAGTGTTATTGGAACAGGCAAGTCATTTGGTTCTGAGAATGAGAAGAGCCTGGTAGATACATGGAGCGAGGTCAGAGTTTGTGGGGAGGAGAAAGAACAACAGTGAAACCAGATCTGATTCCCAGCAGGCGACTCAGCGGGGGAGCAGGGATAGGGTCTGCGTGTGGGGAAACAGGGGCAAGGAGTAGTTAGCTACTTACGTCAGTGGCTAGGGACCCTGCGCTGTCCAGAACGGGGACAGGACTACGATCCTCATAGTGCTGCAGCCTCTCGTGGATCTGAAGTAGAGACAGAAACAAAGGAGAGATTGAGAGAAAGAAAAGATAGATTGTTGTGGTGAGAGAGGGGTTGGAGGGTCAGCGGGGAGGCTGGGCTAAGCAAACACACACAGAGCAGTGGGCAGGCTAGGGTCCCAGTTGAGGTAGCTGGTGTCTGCGCACATACACACAGGCAGGCACACACTCACACACACAAACACACACACTAGAAACACACTCTCAGAGGGCTACTGGAGCACAACAGATTGCTTTAGTACTGTTCAGTTCATTCTCCAATTGTACAATCAATCCCCTTCTCATCCACCCACTGGATTTGCTCTAGAGGGTACGGATTACTAAACATTTCAACAGCTTCACAAAATACTTCATTATCAATATCAGCACTGCAACATCAGAACCCAGCGTTAGTCCTAGGACAGAAAAATAAACTGGGGAAAAAACACGTTTTAACACTTTACACAGACACATCTCCCGCTGCTATCATCACAGAGACAAAGAACTGAAGATGAAGTGAGGGGGAGAGAGAGAGAGAGTAGGAGAGAGAGAGAGAGAGGGTGGAGCAATCAAGAGAGAGGGAGAAAGAGAGAGCGAGATAGAGAGATAGGAACAGAGGGAGCGAGAGGAACAGAGGGAGAGAGAGGCTGATATGATCAGATCTGTCAGTGACATCAACCCAGCTGTCATGTGTGATGTACGAGCTGCTGTCGAAGAATGCGACAGCAACACAGGATGTTGTCAGAGCCAATCAATTATTGGAGAGGGACAACTACTCCCCTACTGCTTCTCGCTCCATCCCTCTATCCCAGGACGAGGGTGTGGAGCTGGGCCAAGGGTTGAGTGACAGCTGGGCCCAGGCCATGGATCCTCGATTATTCCTGGATGTCCCTGCAGCCAACCAACATTCCAGCACGACGAGGCTGGGGGAGTAATCCCTCTGGCTTGGGTGACAGAAGAAACCTGGCTTGGAGATCATGAAGCCTGATGGGCCTACGCAGCATGGCACTCACGCTCTCTGTCTCTCACTCTCTGTCTCTCGCTCTCTCATTCTTTCTCTCCCTCTCGCTTGCCTCCTCCTTCTATCTCTCTGTAGACATGGAGCAGTGACAAACCACAACCAGAGAATCACTGACTAAGAGGAGGAGAAGAATGAGATGAGGATGAGAGAGTTTGTTTTCTGACACGTTGTTAACAACTACAGTTGCTGTGTTATTAAAACATCTGTTTTTCTCTCTCCCTGGCTTTTTTCATTTCTGTCACCAACCAGGGTAAACAATGTAGAGGATTTTATTTGAACGAAACATGTTGTTTGTCATTTATTCATTTAGCAGTCGCTCTTATCCAGAGCAACTTACAGGACCAATTAGGGTTGAGTGCCTTGCTCAAGGCCACAGACAGATTTTTCACCTTGTCGGCACGGGATTCAAACCACTCTTAACCGCTAGGTTACCTGCAGAGCATTGCAGAGCGACTATGGTGTTTTTTTTATAGAATGGAATTAGGTTGCAACATAGCTAAACTAGAAGAACTCTTCATATATTGAAAATGATCTAATCTATGAATATGAGAAGTGCACAGATCAGGTTGCAAAAGCTACCAGTAGTTTGCCAAAGTTACCGGAATCTTCAGCAATTTTTGGTAATTAACAGAAAATCTATGGCAATCTATCGTAACTTTGGAAACTTATACTTGAAATACAAAAAAAAAATAATAATAATAGTATACATTTTACGGTATATCTGTTTCTTCTAAATAGACCTACTGTATGATTCAAGAGAAAATTGCCTAATAAATGAAAAAGGCATCTATTCAACAGAGCCACAAGTAACAGCGGCCCCTCATGATACGTTAAGATTTTTTGTGGCCCCCACCTCATTAAAGTTGCCCATCCTTGCCCTATATAGTGAACTACTTTCGACCCATAGGGTTCTCGTCAACAGTAGTGCACTATATAGGGAATAGGGTGCCATTTTGGACACACTGTCAGACTAAGGCTTGGGACAGGGATGCCTCTACGGCAGATGCAGGCTTGATAGCCCAGAGAATCAAACAAATCTGAAGGCATGGATTTAAAGATCACCATCACACAGGTTTGACACACTTTCTGAGGTAAGATATAACTGTGCTCTTATGTAGTGAAAGCAATCACAATTTGAACCTCAAGTATCTCAAGGATACTTATAACCGGTATGAATAACATTGCAGACAGAGGACTAGGCTAAATTGTCTCTCTGTGCTGTTATACAGTAGCCTAATCTATTCAGCCTACAGGGTTCATGATTATCACCCCACAGCCCATAAAAGCGCACAGGAGAAGCTCTAGTTACTTTATCTGTCTTGCTGCACATCCATCTATCGCTCTGAAAAACAAGGTGAAAGAATGTCACTGTCTTCGGCCTTCCAGCATTCCAGAATGAGAATCACATCTGCTTAGCTAGTTCCACCGACTCCGAGTTACCAGGAACCGGTCTGTTGCTTCGTTACTGTGGAATTTCACTGCTAAAAATGTGAGATCCAATGGCAATTATTTTTATTTACAACTACAGGACCGCATCCAAACGGCGTCTCGGTCCGTGAGTGGAGCAGAGGACAAGAATGCATCTGTCCGCCTGCCGATCGAGCCCAGGTCAGAGCCAGCGCCGTCACGTATTTTAAAGTCATTACGAGCTGCTTTACATATCATAGCTGCATTCTTCAGGCCCCCAGCGATACACTGCTAGTGCTCCTGGCAGGCAGAAAGTCTGTGTGTGTGTGTGCTCGTGTGTGTGGCGGTGGAAAAACCTCAGGTCTGTAACACAGTGTATGTAACAGCCAGGCAACGCCAGGTCAGGGGCAAGCTAAACCCAGAGTAGAACTAGAGGCTAGGGATGCCTCCAAAATGACACCCTATGCCTCCCAAATTCTCCCTATATAGGCTAGTGCACTACATAGGGAATAGGCCATTGGGGATTTATTCAAAGGGCTAGAGGCAGGAGAATGCACAGCCACAGGCAGGAATCAAAGGCAGGGATTCTGACTGCAGTGAGCAGAGGACCGAATGGACGGAGCAGGATGACAAATACAGAATTTCCTCTTTTAAAAGAGCGGTGGAGTCGCTCACCCACAAAACGCTGCCTAGATGCTCAGAGCAGAGTGGAGGTCCCTGAAGTGAGGGGCTTACAGGGGTGAATGTGTACATTTTACAGGGAGAGGCGCTTCAGAAAATAGGCTACAATGAACCAGTGTGTCCTCATCTCCCAGTGGAGCCCCCAGGCCAGGTTGTGTCCCGTTCCATAAATACCCCACAGGATTAAAATACACACAGCAATACACTAAACATAAACACAAGGATAGGAATAGGAACCCTGAATTGGAGGTGATGTTAATGTTTGAAATAGGAGAACATTTCCAGAATGGATTTAAGCCCCCCTAAGAACACAACATCAGTCTTCCTTATCTAATTAGTCTTGGACGTCAACCCCTACTGTGAGTCAAAGTCATGGTTACCAGGTTTAAAGTTTTGTCTGTGTCCCTGGGTTCAATGGCAGGGAACCCCTGTGTCATGGCTGTCCAGTACCAACACTCTGAGGAGGGCACAGAGGAAGGGCAGACCACAGGGGAGCACATCCTCCAAAAACACCAAAGGGACAATAACAACCGTCTGGCAGAGCAGCAACAACGAGAGAGAGAGAGAGAGAGAGAGGGAGAGACAGAAAGAAAGATGGAAGGAGAGATAGTGGAAGGGAGAGAAAGAGAGTCAATTGGCCACAAAAGGTGCTCTTGAGCTAATTTGAAAGTTAATTTGAAAGTTAATTTCTCTCTTGAGAAAGCGAGAGATGAAAGAAAGAAAGAAAGAAAGAAAGAAAGAAAGAAAGAAAGAGAGACAACCAGACAGAAAGATGGAGGTAGTGAGAGATGGAAAGAGAGAGAGGGCTGGATTGTGTTTCGACTTGCGGGACCAACGAGGAGGTCTGGAGCTCCTGGTTAACGTTGTCTGGCCAGAAGCGCTCGGCATGACCCCTCCACCGTTCTACTCAACTCACCCACCCGTCCCCTTCACCACCCATCCATCCCTCCGCTCCTGTTTCCAGAAGTAGCCAACAGAGTGTATCCAGTATCCAGAATCCACTGGTGGCTCAGATCACTACAGCTACTAACTCCAGAACACCTCATCAACCCCTCTCAACATGGAGGGAAAGAGACTCAGTGATGAGGACTGTACCAAGCAGGGGAGACAGGCCAGGAGACCGGACAGACAGACAGATGTGCAGGCTTGAGACTAAAATGCCTGTCAGTCAGTGTTTACCCAAGAACCCAGGTTAGCCCTTAGTCTCACAGAGCCAGAGAGGAAGAGGAAGGCTGGCTGCCTGGCTGTGTTCTCCTCTTCTCTCACACCGGGTTGGCTTACAGCAGAGCCCTGGAGATGGCTTGGTCTGGTCTGGCTTGGTGACCTGGACATGGTGATTATGAGCTTTAGACAGAGCATGGAGAAGGCCATCCTCAACCATCTAACTGCCACTGAGCACTAGCTCAAATACTTTCAAATTAGCTCAAGACCACCTCTTGTGGCCAATTGACCCTTAAAACAGCCATAAAATGGTAATGTAGACAGCACTTGAGATTGCTGAGGGAAAAGAGGCTTGCTGTTGTGGTGGTGTATTGTAGTGTAGTTAGGATGCTGCCTCCTCCACCGTGCCTCGGCAAGGAGACAACACCAAATCAGTGTGTTGAGCGTTACTGATACCTGTCGCCCTACTGAATTTGACCTCTCAGCCTTCCTCTGGAGGTTGCTGAAACGCACAAGGAGCGCAGGGAGCACCTTGCCTTGAGGAGGCAGGCCGGTGTACGGAGGTGTGATTCAGGACTGGCGCCTAAGCTCCGGATCTGCTAGGAACACGCTTGGCTCTCACTTGTTGTGGAAAAGGCCTGGAGAATGTGACAGCTTATTAAGAGCAGATGCACTGGGGGAAGGGGGAGAAAAAGAGACAGAGAGAGAAAGAGAAAGAGAAGTGGTCCAGGTTGCCGTGACAGCCATATCATTAAGTTAGTTAGAGGATAGATTTCCTTATGGAGCACTACGCAGCTAGGAAAGTGAGAGTGTTGGCTGCTGGGTAAGAGGACCCCAGAGAAGGCCCTGTTTATTCTACATGGGGAGACAGAGACAGCGCACTCACTGCTGAAGGAGACACTAGAGGGGTCCAGGGGCATACGCTTACACATGCACACACACACCTAACTGCAGTCCTAAAGAAATACAGACAGCCAATGAGCCAAACACCTTTAGTACAGTACAGGGTTTATATATGCATTTTTAATTTCCAATATCCGATTTCATTATAAGTAAAATAAAACAATGCAGTGACTTAACCTGACCCTAACCCATTTATTCCACATGCGACATTTATTAAACAAGCTAATTCAAAAGATTTATACAGGCAATTTGGTTGAAAACAATACTAGTCTCTTAGAGAATGTTTAGGGTAAAATGCCGGATAAACTACACACATCCCCATAACGGAGGTGGTAGGAACTAGGAAGCAGTGTTTTAGTTCCAGGTTAGAGGTTAGAACCGTGGTGTTTTCACACAGACTTGGGTTAACTTCTTTGGCAGCAGCGCACGAGGTGACCGTTTTGGACAGCCTGGCGTGCCCAAAGTAAAATGCCTCCCATTCAGGCCCAGAAAATAGGATATGCACATATTTAGTACCATTGGATAGGAAACACTCAGAATTTTCTAAAAGTGTTAACATTTTGTCTGTGAGTATAACAGAACGGATATGGCAGGCGAAAACCCGAGGAATTTCTGTCCTGGAAAAAGTGGTTTTGACAGATTGCCTCATTTAGAACCCCTCCCTTATGAAAATGCCCATATAAGGGCATATGAATGCAGTACCTATCGCTTTCTCTGGAAGTCAACATTCTCGAGAAAGTGTTCTGATTCCTTTTAGATGCTTTTAGAGCAGAGAAGAAGACGAATAAGGAAGTGGACACACAGATGTCAATACAAGTAAATGCGCGCTCCCGGCTGGCACGCTCTGTGGTTTTTTCCTTTCTTATCGCCCAGTTTATATTCTGGTTGAAATATTATACTATTTATACATAAAAGTGTTCCTAAGGATACATTTAAAATTATGTTTGATTGTTCTTGGACAAGTTTATAGGTATAAGTTGAACGAGTTCTCTTCACGTTTCAATGGACGATTGGAGGCTCTATTTTCTCATTATAACTCGCCAACCAAACGGATATTTATGGATATAATACATTACTTTTTCGAACAAAAGAACCATGGATTGTCTTCGTTGGACACTTGGGAAGCCCTCAGCAGAAGTTCTTCAAAAGGTAATTGATTTGTTTTCGCTGTGAAATGTGTTTTGTGTGAACCGCATGGTTTATGAATTTATGGTAATGTGAAAAATATGTGGGGTGCTATCCTCAAACAATCAAATGTGGTGCTTTCGCCGTAAAGCCTTTTTGAAATCAATCTGACAACGCTGTGATATTGCCAAGAAGCAGAGCTTTTGATGACTATGAAACACTTGTATATTGATGCATGTTTAATAATTCAACTTTTGGATTTTGAATTTGGCGCCTTGCATTTCACCTGGTAGTGTCGGGAGTGGGCGACACTAGCAGGTGCGCCCCACCGCTCCCTAAGAAGTTAATGAACTGTAAATACAGTTCACCACTGTAGTCTTAAACCTGGAGTAGTGGACTGCCAACTCATATCTAACAGACAAGAAGTTGAAGCTATAGGTAAATGGTAAATACAAATATTATCGATCTCCAAAAACCCAGCAGCCATGGTTCAAGCCTTTGACTTTCCAACCCATTTTATGCTCAATAGGCCATGTGTCTGGAGTGACTGGGGTGAGCTTGTCTACTTTCTCAACTTTTTTTCCTACTGTACCTATCACAACCCGTTCTGTTTTGGGCCCTGTCCGCCGTCTATCTGTCTGGCTCGGTCTTGGCTCTGTCCGTAGCAGCTTGTTTGTCTGCATTGAGCATGATCTTTCACATGTCACACTGCGCTCGTCCATTAAACAGATATGAAAACGTTTGGACGGCAGCCTAAGCAACGGAGTATAATGTTGCTGTGAGGACAGGGGGTTTAGTTTAGATGCGATAGAGCTTTTTAAACCATAAATAACAAACTTAAGTCAATAAGTATAGGCCTATACTCTATAAAGAGCAACATGATAAATTGAACCACTTTAGCTTTCAGTTACTAGTGTCTGTCAATGTACAAAATGTAGTGCACTATGTAGTGAATAGGATTCCATTTCGTATGCAGACAGGGGCTAACGTTCCCTCCGCACCCCTCAGGTGTTTGCTCAGGTTCCCAAGAGGAGGTCCCGTTCCCCCTAAATAATAAAGGAGGGTCTCAGCGGCAACCGGACCCAGGGATGTGCTAACCGCAGGCAGCACGAGCTGATCTCTCAGCTGGGGGAGGCTTATGAGCCCAGAGACGGTTAGCTGCTTTTATTGCTGTGTGGCCATGGAGGGTATTGGTTTTGGGGGGTTGTGTGTGTGTAGGGTTTAGATGGCTCAGAGGGTATACTGTACATTCTGAAGCTAGGAGCTAAGCCAGGAGGATTGAAACAATGTCCTTCCTGGGATCTCCCAATAGTGCTGGATGAGGTAAGGTCCGTAGACAGGTCCAGGATCAGACACAGTCTGAGGTAGAGTGGAGGTGGAGATGGCAGCCTATGACTGGTGAACCCTTGCTCTGGTCTTCCTACGCATTTGTTCTCCTGACTGTTGCTGATTTGAAACATTCTATGTACAGTTGAAGTCAGAAGTTACCATACCCTTAGGTTGGAGTCATTAAAACTAGTATTTCAACCACTAAACTATAGTTTTGGAAAGTCGGTTAGGACATCTACTTTGTGCATGACAAAAGTAATTTTTCCAACAATTGTTTACAGAGAGATTATTTCACTTATAATTCACTGTAATTCCAGTGGGTCAGAAGTTTACATACACTAAGTTGACTGTGCCTTTAAACAGCTTGGAAAATTGCAGAAAATTAGGTCATGGCTTTAGAAGCTTCTGTTAGGCTAATTGACATCATTTGAGTCATTTGGAGGTGTACCGGTGGATGTATTTCAAGGCCTACCTTCAAACTCAGTGCCTCTTTGCTTGACATCATGGGAAAATCAAAATAAATCAGACAAGACCTCAGAAAAACAATTGTAGACCTCCACAAGTGAAGCACGGGGGTGGCAGCATCATGTTGTGGGGGTGCATTGCTGCAGGAGGGACTGGTGTACTTCACAAAATAGATGGCATCATGAAGGAGGAAAATTATGTGCACATATTGAAGCAACATCTCAAGACATCAGTCAGGAAGTTAAAGCTTGGTTGCAAATGGGTCTTCCAAATGGGCAGTGACCCCAAGCATACTTCCAAAGTTGTGGCAAAATGGCTTAAAGACAACAAAGTCAAGGTATTGGAGTGGCCATCGCAAAACCCTGACCTCAATCCTATAGAAAATTTGTGGGCAGAAATAAAAAAGCATGTGCGAGCAAGGAGGCCTAAAAACCTGACTCAGTTACACCAGCTCTGTCAGGAGGAATGGGCCAAAATGCATCCAACTTATTGTGGGAAGCTTGTGGAAGGCTACCCGAAACTTTTGACCCAAGTTAAACAATTTAAAGGCAATGCTACCAAATACTAATTGAGTGTATGTAAACTTCTGACCCATTGGGAATGTGATGAAATAAATAAAAGCTGAAATAAATAATTCTCTCTACTATTATTATGACATTTCACATTCTTAAAATAAAGTGGTGATCCTAATTGACCTAAGACAGGGAATTCTTACTAGGATTAAATGTCATGAATTGTGAAAAACTTAGTAAAATATATTTGGCTTAGGTTTATGTAAACTTCCGACTTCAACTGTAGCCCAATTTGTGTGTAGCCTAGGCCTATGTCATGGTTGTGTTTTTATGACTAGGACTGCAGTCAAATAATTTGTTTGACCATCTAAATTATATTAAGTGACTAATCCATGGAATCATTACATTCCAGTTCAAGTGAGGCCATATATGCAACGACCACCAGAGACTTCAACTAAAGCTAATGAACGTCTCTAACGAGCCAACGCTAAAGCACCTTTCCATGTCATTAAAGCATTTCAGCAGTTGAAGAGCAAACAGCTTACAACCACTTCAAGAGCTCTACATTATACTGGCAAATGTCTTCACTGACATGTTCAACCTCTCTCTGTCTGAGTCTGTAATACCAACATGTTTCAAGCAGACCACCATAGTCCATGTGAACAAGAACACTAAGGTAACCTGCCTAAATGACTACCGACCCGTAGCACTCACGTCTGTAGCCATGAAGTGCTTTGAAAGGCTGATCATGGCTCGCATCAACCCCATTATCCCAGAAACCCTAGACCCACTCCAATTTGTATACTGCCCCAACAGATCAACAGATGATGCAATCTCTATTGCACTCCACACTGCCCTTTCACACCTGGACAAAAGGAACACCTACGCGAGAACGCTATTCATTGACTACAGCTAAGCGTTCAACATCATAGTGGCCTCAAAGCTCATCACTAAGCTAAGGACCCTGGGACTAAACACCTCCCGTTGCAACTGGATCCTGGACTTCCTGACGGCCGCCCCCAGGTGGTAAGGGTAGGTAACAACACATCCACCACGCTGATCCTCAACATGGGGGCCCCTCAGGGGTGCGTGCTCAGTCCCCTCCTGAATCCCTGTTCACTCATGACTGCACGGCCAGGCACGACTCCAACACCGTCATTAAGTTTGCCAATGACACAACAGTGGTAGGCCTGATCACCGACAACGATGAGACAGCCTATAGGGAGGAGGTCAGAGACCTGACTGTGTGGTGCAAGGACAACAACCTCTCCCTCAATGTGATCAAGACAAAGGAGATGATTGTGGACTACAGAAAAAAGAGGACCCGAGCACGCCCCCATTCTCATCGACAGGGCTGTGGTGGAACAGGTTGAGAGCTTCAAGTTCCTTGGCGTCCACATCACCAACAAACTAACATGGTCCAAGCACACCAAGACAGTTGTGAAGAGGACACGACAAAACAGAAGATTTGGCATGGGTCCTCAGATCCTCAAAAGGTTCTACAGCTGCACCATCAAGAGCATAGAGACGGGTTGCATCACTGCCTGGTATGGCAACTGCTCGGCCTCCGACCACAAGGCACTAAAGAGGGTAGTGCGTATGGCCCAGTACATCACTGGGGCCGAGCTTCTTGCCCTCCAGGACCGCTATACCAGCTGGTGTCAGAGGAAGGCCCTAAAAATTGTGAAAGACTCCAGCCACCCTAGTCATAGACTGTTCTCTCTGATACCGGAGCACCAAGTCTAGGTCCAAGAGGGTTCTAAGCAGCTTCCACCCCCAAGCCACAAAACTCCTGAACATCTAATCAAATAGCTACCCAGACTATTTGCACTGCCCCCACCCCCTTCTACGCTGCTGCTACTCTGTTATTATCTATGCATATTCACTTTAATACCTCTACCTACATGTATATATTACCTCAATTATCTTGACTAACCGGTGCCTCCTCATATTGACTCTGTACCGGTAACCCTGTATATAGCCTCTCTATTGTTATTTTACTGCTGCTCTTTAATTATTTGTTACTTTACTTTTTTTGGGGGGGTGGGGTATTTTTCTTAAAACTGCATTGTTGGTTAAGGGCTTGTAAGCATTTCACTGTAAGGTCTACACCTGTTCTATTCGTCGCATGTGACAAATACAATTGTATTTAATTTTATTTATATCAGGGAGGGAAGTGACTGAGCCTTCATCCCATATGGCACCCTATTCCATATATAATGCATTACTTTTGACCATAGCCCTATGGATCCTGGTTAAAAGTAGTGCACTATATAGGGAATAGGGTGCCACTTAGGATGCAATTGACTGACTGCCAAGCCTAGCCTATTAGCATCTAACTAGAGCAGAATTAAAGGGAAAACTGACCGACCACAAACAAGGCTGCTCAGGGCTCACACTGAAGGCCTGCTGACAGAAAGTTGGTCTCCAACCACCCCGCACCTGATTCAGGTGGAAATTGAACGTTGTATTATATTTCCTGTGGCTTTTTGTGGAGCGAGGAACTTGGCGAGGGAACAGTGAGAAAGGGAGGAATTTATAGAAAGCACACTTGAGTAACTCACTTTAATTTTAAAGGAAGAAGAACGTCTGTGTCGTTTTAGCTCGGAAACACACACCGAGCTATTACACATCCAGTACAGGCTCTACTTTCTGTCATGCAGCTGGGGCCGTTGCCGTGCCGATTAAAAGTCTGCAAAGTAGTGCACGGTGCAGAGGCTCTGGATGCATCCCAAATGGCACCCTATTCGATATATAGTGCACTATGGGTCCCGGGTCAAAAGTAGTGCACTATAATTTGAATAGGGTGCCATTTGGGATGCAAACTCTGTGAACTTGGCCTAGACTATATTAGACAATATTTGTTTAATCTCCATGACATAATCTGATTAACAGGAACGCTAGGGGCCCAACTGTCTGTCTGAAAAGGCATTTTGCACAACCTCAACATGTAAAAAATTTAAATAAAAGGTCATGTAATCAACAACAACATTTTTTTAATTGGAGCTATGAAAGTCTATAAAAACCTTTTTTACTGATTTGCAATAATATTTCAATCTGAAAGAAGCATGGTTTGAAATGCATCAGAAAGGTATTGGGAAGTTCAGGAAAACATCAAGGAAAACATCAGGCAATAATTGTGTATGATCTTCTGTGAAGAAAAGTACATAATCATTGATTATGTTATTTTTCTAACAGTCTGATTTTCTGCCTGGTCTTGTCCACTCTGTTCTAATGTTCTGATGAAAACAGAAGACATTATTTGCTGCTGAGAGTCCTATCTTTTAGGAATGGGGTCATAACATTTTCTAGAATAAACCATTCACATTTGTGAAAGAAAACCGAAACTGATCTGTTTATAAGAAACACATTTAGCGGCTATGGGAGATTACTCACTTAACCCCGGTTCTATGAACTAAGCGAGCCCATTTCCAAATCAGGCGACCCCCACACAAGGCCACGACCTCTAATTTGGGAAACGCTGTGCAACCCCTCTCTCGCTATCGCTTTCTCTCTCCCTCCCTCCCTCCCTCCCTCTCTGTCTTCTTCTACCTCTGCTAGGGATTTAGTCCTAACCAGGCACCCAGCCATTCGATGCTCCACAATAACCCAGGTGAGACCTGATGGTTACCATATGAGCAGGAACAGCCTAAGCTGTTTAAACGTCAGATTACTAGGATGTTTTCTCTGCTATTAGCCTCTTCCAATACCTCTATTTCTCAGCCCTGTGTAGTAACGAGTGGACTCTATATCTGCAGAGGTGTGTGTGTGTGATGGGGTAGTAGGTTTTAAAGTAATGGTGTCACTGATGATACCCATGTTCACCTGAGGAACAGCGGTTTCCTTCTGCCAGGCAGGCTCCCCTGTAAGGTGAGAGGGTTGTCCGGTACTGTACGCTGTCTCTCTCTCTCTCTGTATCTATGTCTGGCAGGGTCTGTCGGGCTGACATTTGGGTACCAGGGAAGAAGGAAACACACAGTAACAGACCAGCCTGTCTGTCTAGAGCAGGATTAGAACAAACACCCCTCCATTCAGCCTTCATTACTAAGACACGCAAGCAGCTCATTCAACTTCTTTGAGAAGAGAGAGAGAGAGAGAGAGAGAGAGAGAGAGAGAGAGAGAGAGAGAGAGAGAGAGAGAGAGAGAGAGAGAGAGAGAAACAAATAACACTGAAGATATAAATGGTCTTGTCTTGGAGGAAGAAGATAAATGTGCGTGCTCTCTTTCATGTCACCCTAACTTATTGGCCTGCTTCACGGCTGGGCGGGGCGGGACATCATTCTTCTTTAATAGGGTATATATTACGCTACAGTAGCGACGGCAAATCAGGCCACATTAGGCTGTAAATCTTGTGGGTATTTATAGATTGCAGCTGACGCGAACCACAGTGTGAGAGCCAGGCAGCCGGTCGCAGGGAGATGGTGACAGGTTGGCTATGATAGATGGTGACCTGATGGTGGTGGTGGAATTCACATTGCTAAGAGGCTGGTGCCAATTCATTACCGGGACTCAGAACATTAAACATTTAAAAAGCAACCACCGCTGAGCCCTCTCCCACTCCCACCCTCCTTCCAATCCTAACTGTCAGCCCTTGACAATCACATAGCTTGTTGGTGGGCTCTCCTCTGCTGAATGTTTCAAATGTTTTTTAAGAGTGAGAGGTAGAAGAAAGGAGGAGAAGGAGTGTATGACTTCCAAGATTTGCTCGGTTGGCTCTTCACCAGCCACGAGTCTCTCAGACTCACACATCAGACTGGCATTTCCAGAAACCCAAAACTTATCCCAGTCAATTCAGGTCCCATCTACCTGCACTGTTCTATTAAGACTCAGTAGCTGGCAATGGGTAGTTGAGGTTTTCCTTTCTCTTAACAGACTCCCCCTACTGGGGAACTACAGGAGAGATGTATAATAGGGAATAACCCTGATCAGCCATGATCCAGTGTGGTCAAAGACCAGGGGCCTCATTTATAAAACTGTGCGGAGGATTCACGTCAAAAGAAGGCGTACGGATGAAACACAGAAAGTGCTTACGCACAAAAATATTCCGATTTATATAACGTCCCACGGCGGTTTCCCTTTATTTATTTATTTTTATTTTATTTAACCAGGTAGGCAAGTTGAGAACAAGTTCTCATTTACAACTGCGACCTGGCCAAGATAAAGCAAAGCAGTTCAACACATACAACAACACAGTTACACATTGGAGTAAACAAACACACATAATACAGTAGAAAAAATTCATAGAATAATCTATATACAATGTGTGCAAATGAGGTAAGATAAGGAACGTAAGGCAAGAAATAGGCCATGGTGGCGAAGTCATTACAGTATAGCAATTCAACACTGGAATGGTAAATGTGCAGTAGATGAATGTGCAAAGTAAAAATACTGGGGTGCAAAGGAGCAAGATAAATAAATGAATACGGTAGGGGATGAGGTAGTTGGTTGGGCTATGTACAGGTGCAGTGATCTGTGAGCTGCTCTGACAGCTGGTGCTTAAAGCTAATAAGGGAGATAAGTGTCTCCAGTGATTTTTGTAGTTCGTTCCAGTCTTCGGCAGCAGAGAACTGGAAGGAAAGGCGGCCAAAAGAGGAGTTGGCTTTGGGGGTGACCAGTGAGATATACCTGCTGGAGCGTGTGCTACGGGTGGGTGCTGCTATGGTTACCAGCGAGCTGAGATAAGGCGGGGCTTTACCTAGCAGGGACTTGTAGATGACCTGGAGCCAGTGGTTTTGGCGACAAGTATGTAGCGAGGGCCAGCCGACTAGAGCATACAGGTCGCAGTTGTGGGTGGTATAAGGGGCTTTGGTGACAAAGCGGATGGCACTGTGATAGATTGCATCCAGTTTGCTAAGTAGAGTATTGGAAGCTGTTTTGTAGATGACATCGCCGAAGTTGAGGATCGGTAGGATAGTCAGTTTTACTAGTTTACTAAGTTTGGCAGCATAAGTGAAGGAGGCTTTGTTGTGAAACAGAAAGCCGATTCTAGATTTAATTTTGGATTGGAGATGTTTAATGTGAGTCTGGAAGGAGAGTTTACAATCTAGCCAGACACTTAGGTATTTGTAGTTGTCCACGTATTCTAGGTCAGAGCCATCCAGGGTAGTGATGCTAGTCGGGTGGGCGGGTGCAGGCAGCGAAGGGTTGAAAAGCATGCATTTGGTTTTACTAGCGTTTAAGAGCAGTTGGAGGCCACGGAAGGAGTGTTGTATGGCATTGAAGCTTGTTTGGAGGTTAGTTAATACAGTGTCCAAAGAAGGGCCAGAAGTATACAGAATGGTGTCGTCTGCATAGAGGTGGATCAGAGAATCACCAGCAGCAAGAGCGACATCATTGATGTATACAGAGAAGAGACAACAGGCCCTCCGATTTAACACACTGAACTCTGTCTGCAAAGTAATTGGTGAAACAGGCGAGGCAATCATTAGAGAAACCATGGATGTTGAGTCTGCCGATAAGGATGTGGTGATTGACAGAGTCAAAAGCCTTGGCCAGGTCAATGAATACGGCTGCACAGTAATGTCTCTTATCGATGGCGGTTATGATATCGTTTAGTACCTTGAGCGTGGCTGAGGTGCACCCGTGACCAGCTCGGAAACCGGATTGCACAGCGGAGAAGGTACGGTGCGATTCTAAGTGGTCAATGATCTGTGTATTAACTAGGCTTTCGAAGACTTTAGAGAGGCAGGGCAGGATGGATATAGGTCTATAGCAATTAGGGTCTAGGGTGTCACCCCCTTTGAAGAGGGGGATGACCGCGGCAGCTTTCCAATCTTTTGGGATCTCGGACGACACTAAAGAGAGGTTGAGCAGACTGGTAATAGGAGTTGCAACAATGGCGGCAGATAGATTTATAAAGAGAGGGTCCAGATGATCTAGTCCAGCTGATTTGTACGGGTCCAGATTTTGCAGCTCTTTCAGAACATCTCCTATCTCCAAAACTTTTTGGAGTTAGAGCTACAGGATGCAAATTTCTGTTTGAAAAAGCTAGCCTTTGCTTTCCTGACTGATTGCGTGTATTGGTTCCTGACTTCCCTGAACAGTTGCATATCGCGGGGACTATTCAATGCAATAGAAGTCCGCCACAGGATGTTCTTGTGCTGGTCAAGGGCAGTCAGGTCTGGAGTGAACCTGTATCTGTTCTTAGTACAAATCAATATCCTGCCAGGATACTCGGGCCAGGTCGATTAGAAAGGCCTGCTCGCAGAAGTGTTTTAGGGAGCGTTTGACAGTGATAAGGGGTGGTCGTTTGACCGCGGGCCCCATAGCGGATGCAGGCCAATGAGGCAGTGGTCGCTGAGATCCTGATTGAAAACAGCAGAGGTATATTTGGAGGGCAAGTTGGTCAGGATAATATCTATGAGGGTGCCCATGTTTACAGATTTAGGATTTTACCTGGTGGGTTCCTTGATGATTTGTGTGAGATTAAGGGCATCTAGCTTAGATTGTAGGACTGCCGGGGTGTTAAATTCTTAGGGAGCGGCAGCTGAGGTGCCGGTTTTGGAGAGTCTGGCGTGCCCAAAGTAAAAGGCCTGCCACTCAGACCCAGAAACTAGGATATGGATATGCACATAATTAGTACTATTGGATAGGAAACACTCTGAAGTTTCTAAGAGTGTTAAAATATTGTCTGTGAGTATAACAGAACTGATATAGCAGGCAAAAACCCGAGGAATTTCTGTCCTGGAAAAAGTGTTTTTGACACATTTTGAACCTCTCCCTATTGAAAACAGCTATATATGGGAGTAAGATTGCAGTACCTATTGCTTCCACTGGATGTCAACAGTCTCTAGACAGTGTTTGGTGATGTTAGGTTGCTTTGGATGGTAATAGAAGAAGAATTTCGAACTAGTCATCGGATGTAAACAGAAGAGGAAGCGCGTTCACGGGCTCGCGCTGTGGTTTTTTCCTTTCCTGTCGTCCAGTTTATAATCCGGTTGAAATATTATAGTAAATATACATAAAAGTGTTCCTAAGGATACATTATCAATGATGTTTGATTGTTCTTGGACAAGTGTATAGGTATAATTTGAACTCGTTCTCTTCACGGTTCAATGGGCGAGTGGACGCTGTATTTTATGAACATAACGCGCCAACCAAACAGAGATTTATGGATATAATAAATTCCTTTTTCTAACAAATGAAGCATGGATTGTCTTCATTGGACACTTGGGAAGCCCTCAGCAGAAGTTCTTCGAAAGTTAAGGGATTTTATATTATCGATTTTATGCGTTTTTTGAGACCCGTGTTGGGTTATGGGTTTATGCTAATGCGTAAATATTAGAGGTGCTACCCTCAGACAATCAAATGTTGTGCTTTCGTCGTAAAGCCTTTTTGAAATCTGACAACGCTGTGATATTGCCAAGAATCAGAGCTTTTGATGACTATGCAACACTTGTATATTGATGAATGTTTAATAATTCAACTTTTGGATTTTGAATTTGGCGCCTCACATTTCACCGGGTAGTGTCGGGAGCTAGCGCCCCACCACTCCGTAAGTAGTTAAGCATATCCCAGTTTAGGTCACCTAACAGAATGAACTCTGAAGATAGATGGGGGGCAATCAATTCACATATGGTGTCCAGGGCACAGCTTGGAGCTGAGGGGGGTCTATAGCAGGCGGCAACAGTGAGAGACTTATTTCTGGAGAGATACATTTTTAGAATTAGAAGTTCGAACTGTTTGGGCACAGACCTGGAAAGTATGACAGAACTTTGCAGGCTATCTCTGCAATAGATTGCAACTCCTCCCCCTTTGGCAGTTCTATCTTGGAGGAAAATGTTGTAATTGAAATCTCAAAATGTTTGGTGGCCTTCCTAAGCCAGGATTCAGACACGGCAAGGACATCAGGGTTGGCGGAGTGTGCTAAAGCAGTGAGTACAACAAACTTAGGGAGGAGGCTTCTGATGTTAACATGCATGAAACCAAGGCTTTTTCGATTACAGAAGTCAACAAATGAGAGTGCCTGGGGACACACAGGACCTGGGTTTACCTCCACATCACCCAAGGAACAGGTCGTATGGTGCGTTGGGGACAGAGAATAAAAGGAGCAGATTTCTGGGCGTGGTAGAATAGATTCAGGGTATAATGTGCAGACAGGGGTATGGTGGGGTGAGAGTACAGTGGAGGTAGGCCTAGGCACCGAGTGATAAGAGTGGTTGCATCTCTGGAGGTGCTGGTAATACTGGGTGAGGTCACCGCATGTGTGGGAGGTGGGACAAAGGAGGAATCTGAGGCATGTAGAGTGGGCCTAGGGGCTCCACTGTAAACTAAAACAATGATAACTATCCTAAACAACAGTAAACAGGGCATTTTGACATTTGAGAGAGACATAAAGCGAGGCATAAAGCAAACACAGGTGTTGATTGGGAGAACTAGCTAGGACAACAACGGGTAAGACCACAACAGCTAGTCAGCTAAGGCAACAACAACAGGTAAAATGGTGATGAATGGGCAAAGAGGGTTGGTTAGCTACACACAGGGCCTGAGTACGCGGCTGGGGCCGACAGATAAACAAAAAAATAAACAGAATTGTGTACCGTGATTAATGAATAGTCCTGCAGGCATCAGCTATGTAGCCGAGTGATCATAGGGTCCAGTGAACAGCAAAAGATGGGACAGGGAAGCCACGAGGTAGTCGTTACTACGCCGGCACGCAGGAGACACGGCGTTTAAAGTTAGGAGTTAGAGTTAGCAGGCGGGGGTTGGTAGAACCGTCTGCTCCGACGTCCGACAGAGGCCGGTTGCAGGCACAGCGGATGGAGTAATCGTCGGCAGACCAGTCGAGGTGGTACGACGGGGCGTCGTGTCGAGAGGGATCCAAGCCAGATGGCGAGAGAGGTATTGTTGTTGTGGTACTTTCCTTTGCTAGCCGAGAGATGCGCCTGGCTCGCGGCTAACTGGAGCTAGCTTTGGGGCAGGGGCGTTAGCCACTATAGCCACTCGGTAGCAGCGATGAAACTGGTGCCAGGGTTGAGAGCTCACGGCAAGGAACCGGTAGTGTAGTGGGTTCTAGCCGTGTTTGGGAGGAGGTGGGCCTGGCTAAGGGCTGGGTCACTCAGTGGCAGCTAGCTAGCTGTGGAGATCAGGTGTAGTGGTCCAGGGTTTACGGCAGGGATCCGGCGTTGTAGTGGAGCAACAGTCCGATGGTGGCAGGCTGACGAGTATTATCCGGGATAAAAAAGGGCTGGTGTCTGTGCAGTAGGTCAAGGCCGCTAGCAGTGGCTAACAGTGACTGAATATCTAGTAGCTAGTTAGCTCGCTAGCTTCCGATGGAATTCTGTCTAAAAAGGTATAAAAAAATAGCGGTTCCGTAACACAATGGGTGAGGCAGGTTACCGGAAGGTATATTTAAAATAAAAAATGGAAAAGAGATTGAAAATAAATTTGAAATATATACAAAAAAGACGGAAAATACAAAAGTACACGAGGCGACGAACAAAAACACGTCTGCACTGCTACGCCATCTTGGAGTATAAATCACAATCAACTCAAAATCTGGCACTGTCACGTCCAGGCCTGAGAAGACAGGCTGGTGTGTTTAGTTTTGTTTTTGGTGTAGGGTTTTTATGTTCTAGGGGATATATTTCTATGTTGGGGTAATCTGTTCCCAATTAGAGGCAGCTGTGTGTCGTTGTCTCTAATTGGGAACCATATATATGTTTGGGGTTTTCTATTAGGTTTTGTGGGTTATTGTTTGAGCATAGCTTGTTTTATGTTTAGTTGTGTTCAGCGTCACGATCTTCGTTACGTTCGTTTTGTTGTTTTGTCCCAGTTACGTGAATAATAAAACATGTATACTGGAAGCATCGCTGCGTCTTGGTCTGTCCCTTCAGGAGATCGTGACAGGCGCACGTGAGCGACCGTCTTGCCCCACCCTTTTAACGCCCATAGTTTCCTATAAATAGTCAGTGAAAAGCCCCTAATTAATATTCATCCATACTGCATGACGACAATGACAGCAAATCCTGACAGAAAGGCAAAAAATTATAATTTCACCCAGTGTGAAATGGAAGTTCTTGTAGGGGAGGTTGAAGCAAGAAAAAATATATTGTTTGGTGGACACAGTGTGGGCATTACAAATGTCAAAAAGGCGTTAGAGTGGCAGTATGTGGCGGACACTGTGGATGCTGCTGGCTCAGAAGGTCAGACCCTCGCAGAAATAAAAAAAATGAAGTGGTCCGACATAAAAGAGGCCAAAAGGCGCATAGCCTTACACAGACAAAGTGTTTGTGCCACGGGCAGGGGAAAGGGGACTTTGGAGCTCAACCCCCTTGATGAGTGACTTGCCGGTATTAAGGGGAATCCCTCCTGAGTGGAGTAGTGACGGAGGTGGAGGGGGACACAGACATGCAAGACGCACCGGATGATCCAGGTATGTAATTAGTATTCCCTCGTTTGAAAAGAGTAAACCAAATGCATTGAAGTTGTGTTTAAACATTTATTTACACAAACAATTGTGACATTTTCTATTGTTTTTAGTCGTGTTCCAGCGGGGTCGGTGGTGCTGCAGCTGAGCAGGAGCGGAGTGCGCCCAGCCCCAGCGTCTCCACTGCACCTCGTGCGTCACAACCCTCCAGCGGCCGTGTCCTCACAGATGCAGTCCTGCAAACGCAAAGAGACACCATCGACGCTATTAACGAGGTTGCCAAGGAGTTGAAATGGGACAGGCATGGCTTGGATTCTGCGGGTGCTTCTCTGTAAAGCTGGGCCCACTACAGTACAGAGATCCAAGAGAACAGCTCTTGGTAATCGGAACTGGCTCATAAGCCACTCATCATCGGCCAGTAAATCTTGCTGGTCTCTGAAAATTCGCTCTCTCTCCGAATTCATCCATTCGCCAAATCTTCCAAAAGTGCCAAAGCAGCCATTGTGTGCCATTACGTATTGTTATTGCAAGCCTTTTTATCCCCACCAATTTGATTGTCAAAGCTACCCAATTGCATAACACCTTCAGGTGTGGTAATTACCCTGATTGTAACTGACAATGACAGGGCCATTATCACATTGACAGCAACGAACATGTGATAACAATATATGAAACTGCGCACTCGTATCTGCCCGACTGAGGCATCGAGAACAGCTCACTTTAAAACATAAATTGTCCTACTGTTCACCTTATTATTTATGAGAATACATTTTATAACATGCAAGTATTGTTTAATAATTACAGATCCAATTAAATATGATTCCCAATTAAACTATACAACATACTTGAGGGATTCTTTTGCAAAAACAGATACCTCCGTTTGTATTTATTATCCTAAATCATGTTTTTTTTTGTGCACTCCAGGGAACTTGATATATTTATTTTACCTTTATTTAACTAGGCAAGTCAGTTAAGAACAAATTCTTATTTTCAATGACGGCCTAGGAACAGTATGTTAACTGCCTTGTTCAGGGGCAAAACGACAGATTTTTACCTTGTCAGCTCAGGGATTTGACCTTCCAACCTTCCGGTTACAAGTCCAACGCTCTAACCACTAGGCCGCCCCATATAATACGTGAGAAGTAATAATTACATTTATTTTACACAATGGTATCAATTTTCCAAGCATTTCTCGAGTTCTATCCTTCTGCCATCGGAGTCGCAGTTTCTCATTTCTCCAGTTTATGTGAGTACGTATGGGTCAAAGTGTCCGTGGAGGACCGCACATTCTCCCGTCAAGTTTGTTTTTTATAAATCCCAAACGTTTATAAATGAGGCCCAGGTGAGGTCAACTCACATGCCTGCCTAAATGTTATGGAAATGTGACCACAATCTTTACCATAATTATATCTGTGCCATTTTACATGAGCTTTGCTTTGGGCTGACACAATCTGGACTTTGAACATATGCAGACCTACCCATCATTATCTGGTGAAAATGCCTTAGTCCAAAGTCATGCATAACAAACAGAGCATAAAATGTCCCTGTTTAGTTTCCTCAGTCAACCTCAGGTCTTTACCCAAGCATCTGAGCTATTTCATAAATGTGGCACATTATTCCCTATAAAGTAGTGCAGTATAGGGAATAGGGTGCCATTCGGGATGCACACCATAAAAACACACTGCTCGTGTTGCCAATGCACAACCTGGATCCTGGACAAACACGTGCTAATAGAGAAAAGGTTTCTATAGTCAGGGGAGGAAAAATATGATGTCAATTTTCTCTCCCCCTCCCATAAATCTAAAGCCTTTATTAAAAGTATATTTGTATGTAAATGTTAACTTATTTTTATAAATCCCAAAGTTTGCTTTGACACAAAGAAAGCAACCAAACAGACTGGTCAAAAACTGGCTGCTACTGACTGACTTTTAAAAAAGAACTTAAAGGCATAGTTCGGGATGCTAGCTGATCAACAACACTTCCAGTCATTGCACTAACACTAGCATTGGCTCGTGAAACTACCTATAACTTCATACTGGACGCAGACACAAAAATAGTATCCACGAGTTCATCTGAAGTAGACAACTAATTGCCAAAATCCCAAACTACACACCTGTAAACGTAATACTTAAGATGAAAAGAAGAAACGTGAGCACTGGTCGTGGAGGCTGATACTGCATGTCAACCCTAGGCTTTGTCCCTAAGAACAGAGGGAGGAATAGAAGGAGAGTAAATAAATAGAGGGAGGATAGAGGGATGAATTACAGAATAGAGGGAGGAGTGGTGCTGCTGTAGTCTGCAGACTGGATGAGGGCAGAGGAGATGGGGACAGACAGACTGCAGCCTGCTGTACTGAAGGCATGTGGTTCCCTCATTAGAACTGTTTGCCAGAGAAATAAAGTTATCAAGTGTGCTCATCTCCTCATCTCCGGAGCTTTCTGTTTTAACAACCCTGCCGCCTGGCCTGGCCCAGAGAACCACTTCAGATAGAGAGAGAGAGGAAAGGAGACGGTGACTTGAGAGAGAGAGGAAAAGAGGTTGACTGAGAAAGAAAGAGTGTGTACGAGAGAAAGGGAGAGAGACATGATAGGTGTGAGAGATGGAGGGAGGCAAAAAGACAAAGAAAGAGTAAACTCTTCGAAAAAAGGGTTCCAAAAGGGTTCTGTGGTTGTTCCCATAGGAGAACCCACTTTGATTCCAGGTAGAACTCCAGGTAAAGGAGTCTACATGGAACCCAAACGGGTTCTACCTGGAACAAAAAGGGGTCCTTCAAAGGGTTATCCTATGGGGACAGCTGAAGAATCCTTTTTGGTTCTAGATAGCGCCTTTTTTTAAAGAGTGTAGAACAAAGAAAAGGAGAAGGGGAGAGAGAGAAAAATAAAGGGAGGGATCTCTTGATGATCCTAACACTACCCTTACATACAGTTGAAGTCGGAAGTTTACATACACATTAGCCAAATACATTTAAACTCAGTTTTTCGATTTACCCATGATGTCAAGCAAAGAGGCACTGAGTTTGAAGGTAGGCCTTGAAATACATCAACAGGTACACCTCCAATTGACTCAAATTATGTCAATTAACCTATCAGAAGCTTCTAAAGCCATGACATTATTTTCTGGAATTTTCCAAGCTGTTTAAAGGCACAGTCAACTAAGTGTTAGTAAACTTCTGACCCACTGGAATTGTGATACAGTGAATTATAAGTGAAATAATCTGTCTGTAAACAATTGTTGGAAAAATTACTTGTGTAATGCTCAAAGTAGATGTCCTAACCAACTTGCCAAAACTATAGTTTGTTAACAAGAAATTTTACTCCAAACTAAGCGTATGTAAACTTCCGACTTCAACTGTACACACGCAAGCACGCACACACACCCCTCTTCAGAGGGTGAAGAGCGGAAAATAGGAAGACGTAGAGTAGGTTTACCTTGACCAGCGAGTGGAGGCTCCTCTCTCCGAACATGCTGTGTATGAAGGTGCTGTCGTCCGGGCTGTCAACATGGGGCTGAAGCTGGGAGGGCAGAGCAGACAGCAGCTCATACAGATCTGGAGGCACAAAGAGAGGGAAAGAGGAGGAAATGACACAGTCAGCGGTCATCAGATCACACACACACACACACACACACACTGTGAGAGACAAACAAAACATACACAGAAAGACAGACAGACACATTCAAACACATTCGCACACACAGACACAAATAGCTAATACCCTCAAAGTTCTCAAGGGGGAGATGAGGGGGCAAGGAAGTTCTAGAGAAAGTATCACCAACCCAGGTTAAAGTGACCATGGTGTTGAGCTGCTCATGTCTACAGAGAGCCCTTCACTGGACCAGACCAGAACAGGTCAGCAGGAAGCAATAAGCCACTTCCTCTCACGGCTCAGCACTACCTGCCTTTGTCTCAGCACTTCTTGTTGTTCGAGGAACTCCACAGTCAATGTCACACACATGCAATTAATCCAACAAAGAAATCAATCTCAGTCTGTACTGAAATACAATTTTAGCTTTTATCCCAATTGAAGTATTTTTTTCAACTTTATTAAAAGGGTTCTAGTTTTTGAGTCTGAAAGGGCCTCAGTATGCTGGTTAAGTACTGGCTGTTTTGGTTCTGGAAAGGCTTTAGTGAGTGTAATTGTCTGTCTAAGTGCTGTAGTATTGGGTCTGGATGGAAAGGCCTCAGTCCAGGACCTGCTGTCCTAGGACTAAGTGGAGTGTGGTTGTATTGGGACCATACACTACCGATCAAAAGTTTTAGAACACCTACTCATTCAAGGGTTTTTCTTTAGTTTTACTATTTTTATAAAAAGAGTGAAGACATCAAAAACTATAAAATAACACATATGGAATGCGGTAGTAACCAAAAAGATGTTAAACAAATCAAAATATATTTTATATTTGAGATTCAAATAGCCACCCTTTGCCTTGATGACAGCTTTGCACACGCTTGGCATTCTCTCAACCAGCTTCACGTGGAATTCTTTTCCAACAGTCTTGAAAGAGCTCCCACATATGCTGAGCACTTGTTGGCTGCTTTTCCTTCACTCTGCGGTCCAACTCATCCCAATCTCAATTTGGTTGAGGTTGGGGGATTGTGGAGGCCAGGTCATCTTATGCAGCACTCCATCACTCTCCTTCTTGGTGTGTTGGGTCATTGTCCTGTTGAAAAACAAATGATAGTCCCACTAAGCGCAAACCAGATGGGATGGTGTATCGCTGAAGAATGCTGTGGTAGCCATGCTGGTTACGTGTGCCTTCAAAATTGAAAATAAATCATAGACAGTGTCACCAGCAAAGCACCCCCACACCATAACACCTCCTCCTCCATGCTTTACGGTGGGAAATACACATGCGGAAACACCAATAAGAAGAAGAGACTTGATTGGGCCAAGAAACACGAGCAAAGGAAATTCAACCGGTGTAAATTTCTCCATTGGGATGGAGTCCAAATTTGATATTTTTGGTTCCAGTCGCTGTGTCATTGCGAGACACGGCGACTAATTCACACAGTCTCATCTGAACAGTTGATGTTGAGATGTGTCTGTTACTTGAACTGTGAAGCATTTATTTGGGTTGCAATTTCTGAGGCTGGTAACTCTAATGAACTTATCCTCTGCAGCAGAGGTAACTCTGGGTCTTCCATTCCTGTGGCGGTCCACATGATAGCCAGTTTCATCATAGAACTTGATGGTTCCGTACTGACTGACCTTCATGTCTTAAAGTAATGATGGACTGTCGTTTCTCTTTGCTTATTTGAGCTGTTCTTGCCATAATATGGACTTGGTCTTTTACCAAATAGGGCTATCACAACACAACTGATTGGCTCAAATGCATGGAGAAGGAAAGAAATTCATTCCAGGTGACTACCTCATGAAGCTGGTTGAGAGAATGCCAAGAGTGTGCAAAGCTGTTATCAAGACAACGGGTGGCTATTTGAAGAATCTCAAATATAAAATATATTTTGATTTGATTAACACTTTTTTGGTTACCACATGATTCCATATGAGTTATTTCATAGTTTTGATGTCTTCACTACTATTTTACAATGTAGAAAATAGTAAAAATAAAGAAAAACCCTTGAATGAGTAGGTGTTCTAAAACTTTTGACCGGTATACAAAACAATAAGAACACCTGCTCTTTCCATGACACAGACTGACCAGGTGAATCCAGGTGAAAGCTTTGATCCCTTATTGATATCACTTGTAAAATCCACTTCAATCAGTGTAGATGAAGGTGAGGAAACAGGTTAATTAACCTCTAAAATGTGAAGCAGTTAAATTTGGCCTTTACTACTTAGCCCGTGGAAACGCATTGAATAACACATTCATAAATGGCACAAAAAAGAAATATGAATAATAAGGAGTAAGGTTTTGGAGTGTCTGTCTCATATCTAGGAGGTATAAGAAAGCTAAGGAAATATATATTTTTTTAAATGTTTAACCCCTTATTTTTGTTGGCACACAACTACCTCCATACTTCCATTCGTTTGTATGGGTTACCTTCAGAATGGGTTACCTTCAGACGAGTCCACATTAGTTTGTAGGCCAAATTGTTCGGACACCACAGCCATTTTTGTGAGAAGACCGATATGAGGGATGTCTCATGGTCTGACAAACACCGCTGTAGCTTTGCCACCGTCCACCGCAGATGCGGAAGGTCCACATAGGTGGATGCGGCAGATCGAGACGCAGCCTATACAAAATCTCTCTACTTTAAATTAACGGATTTCAATGGGGATTATGTTACTTAGATTGATTCACGGGGGCGACAATAGAAGATGGAATAATTTTTAAGCCTCAAGACAATTGAGACATGGATTGTATATGTGTGCCATTCAGAGGGTGAATGGGAAAGAAAAAACATTTAAGTGCCTTTGTGTATCAAGAATGGTCCACCCCCCAAAGAACATCCAGACAACTTGATACTGTGGGAAGCATTGGAGTCAACACGGGTCAGCATCTCTGTGGAACATTTTCGACACCTTGTAGAGTCCATGCCCTGAAGAATTCAAGCTGTTCTGAGGGAAAAAGGGGGGTAGTGCAACTCAATATTAGGAAGGTGTTCCTAATGTTTGGTATACTCAGTGTATTCTGGAGAGGTCTCAGTGTTCTGGTGGGTCTATTGGGTCTGGTCTAGGTCTATGGTGCCTGGTGAGTAGGTCAGTGTCTGGCCCTGGTGCTGAATTAAAAGCTACTCAGTGTCCATCTGAACCACAGACCATCTCAATCCCCTTAAAATAAAAAGCAGCAGACAACTCCACAGGGACTCAACTGGCTTACTCCCTGGCTTAGAAGAATGGATTTTATAAAATTATGTTTAAAGAGAACCAGATTAAGACCAGGGGAACAACCGTCTGAGGGAACACAAAGGTTACGGCCAAAATGGCACCCTATTTCCCACTAGTGCACTTTGACGAGGGCCTTTTGGATGACGAAATGGCCAGCCAAATGACCGCGGTCACTGTAATAACTGCTAGAATAGCAAAAAAATGTACAAACATTTTCTCCTCTCCTCCGCTCCTGACTGTATGTGCTGCCATAGAAATGGAATGAATAGAACGGGCGTCCCCATTCAAGTCAATGAAGACAATAGGTGGACTGGCGGCAATTGCGAGTGTACCAATAGGAGCAAAGCAGGAAGTAAAATATGTGCTGTGATTTGTTGATTCAACTCAACTGACATTACAAAAAATACATTCCCTTGCATGAGCCATATCAGTTAACATAATTTGAATGAACATTCCACATTACCATGGAAATTATTGCATCACAATACCAGGCAGCCATTGTGAGTGCACCCATGAGTCTACCAGTCAAATTGCCAGGGTTAGAGGTTCCAAGCCTGTTCTATTCATTACATTTCCATGTGTGCTGCTGCTGCATTGCGGTCATTCAGGCAGCTGTTCGTACGACCCCCACACACACACACACACACACACACACAGCGAAACTCTTAATTTAACATCCCTCAAAGACACATACCTAACACTCACTCTGACCACACACAGAAACCTCCAACACACTCACTGAGAGACAATTAACACTGAGTCACTTTCATGGACAATAAGGAACATATATTGAGTTCTCTAGAGTGGATTGAGCGGAACTTGAAACATTAGTTCCCAAAGTGATTGATTGAAAACACTCATCCCCTGACTGACAGACCAAGCCAGGGAAGGGAGGAAGGATGGAGGAAGATATGTGTGTAGTGGCAGCTGGGATTAGTTGGTGGGGGTAATCATGGGACACTTTGGGACAGACAGTGGCTGAGTTTATGAGGCTGCTGTGAGAAAGAGAAAGAGAGAGAAAGAGCCTATTTTCTGTCATATGTCACTAACTGCACTGGTTTAGATTTGGATGGGTGTTCTTTACGGTCCTTGGGATTCCGAAGAGACAGATAGACACAGGATGTATGAAGATAACATCTTCCTCTGTGTAGTGTTAACACCCCAGAGATAAACAGAGATAGAAAGAGAGAGAGTGGAGATGAGAGAAAAAGGGAGAGCCCGGTTCAGTGTGATAAGGTCTGGGGTCTCTGTCCTGACCTTCCAAGCCCTGGACCTAAAACCTACAGGTCCAGCTACAAGCTACCAACTACTACAGCCAACAGGCTGGCTACAGGGGCATCTGTTTCTCTCATTAATTTACAACTTGGAAATCCAAACAGTCATGTCAGATTATAAAATATTTAAAGGTACACTGGATGTGGTGGAGGGGAGGGAGGGAGGTAGAGATGTGGAAAAGCAATCACCAAGGCAGCAAGAGCAGACCCTTCATAAGGTGTTTTAGTCTGGGGGTCTTTGGTCTCTTCTCCTCTCGCCTCCCCTCCTCTCGTCTCTTCTCCTCTCCACCTCATCCACACATTGTGGAAAACTATACATATCGTCCTGTTTAATGTGAATGACTGGGGAACAGATCAATGCTATAGACTCTTAAACGTTAGAGTAGTAAACTGTTACTACTGGGTCGTGCTGGTCATTGGGTCAGTGTGCGAGGCTGAGGCTGAACTGACTAACACCAGTGTGTGTAAAGAGCATGGAACAACAGCAGTTGGAGGAGAGAGAGAGAGAAACAAAAAAAAGAAACAAAAGGACCACCAAGTCAGCTGAAAGTTGGGCTGGAGCCGAGCAGGGCTGAGCTGAACTGTGTGTTGGACAGAGAGCCAGAGAGAGACCAAAGCGACCGGACTGCCCTGTACAGAGCTGTGATATCGGACACTCCAGCCAGAGAGAGAGAGAGAGGGAGAAAGAGTGAGAGAATAAAGTAGAGGGGATAGATAGCGGGGGGAAAGAGAGAGACAGAGAGAGAGAGGGAGGGGAGAGTGAATAAAAGAGAGAGAGAGAGAGAGAGAGAGAGAGAGAGAGAGAGAGAGAGAGAGAGAGAGAGAGAGAGAGAGAGAGAGAGAGAGAGAGAGGAGAACAGGCCAAGCTTGCCCCCATCACCACCACCAAAGGGCGAGCCGCACGCTTGTTTTCTCCAAACATGGCTTGGCTCCGGCCAGCTTGGCTTGGCTCAGTCTGGCCCCTCTCAGGTGTCTGGACTAATGGGCAGGGCCCTGACCTGCCAGGGTGGACTGTCCATGCGGACTGACCGGCCACTGGGTTCTGTTGTGTTGTGGAAACAGTAGTGTTGCGTCTCAAATGGCACCCTATTCCCTATATAGTACACTACTTTTAACCAGAGCCAGACGTCCAGCCTGGGGCAACGTAGGGGAGGGGAGCAGCCTTCTGAGAGCCAGCGCAGAAAGGACTGCTGAGGGCATAGAACTATGATAATTAGAACATCCATTCAGTAGTGGACTGGAGCCCCCTGGTCTAGAGGGGTATAGGTCAAGCCAGTGTCCAGAGAGGGCTAAGGCCATAGAAATAAAATTACTAGAACGGACATTTCCATTCTATTTCTATGTCTAAAGGCCTCCAGGGGGTTTACAGAAGGGGGAAATGTTACAGTGGGTAAGTGGTCTTCATAGTTACAGTGGGTAAGTGGTCTTGGGTTGGGTCTGGAGCAGAACTCTAAGCTGCCAGAGCCCTATCAAAAGTAGTGCACCATAGGGAATAGGGTGCATAGGGAATAGGGTGCCATTTGGGACAAAGCCATTGGTAATTACACAGGGCTAATACAACACGGCCGGTAGAGAGAGTACATTCAAATGTGAAATATGCCCAGAATTACACACTGACCTCTCTGGCGCGCAACAGGACTGTTTGAGTTATGTTTTTTAAGAATAGTGTTTTTATGATTCGCTGCATGGGATCTGGGGGAGATTATAGAACATAGAAGGGGGAGGGCTGGAGAGAGAGAGAGAGACAGAGAGAGAGACAGAGAGAGAGAGAGAGAGAGAGAGAGAGAGAGAGAGAGAGAGAGAGAGAGAGAGAGAGAGAGAGAGAGAGAGAGAGAGAGAGAGATGGGGAGAGCGAAAGAGAGTGAGACAGAGAGAGAGAGAACGATCGGGAGGGAGAGAGAGAACGATCGGGAGGGAGAGAGAGAGAGGGAGAGACAGGGAGATAGAGAGAGGGGTGGGTGGGTGGCATGAAAGAGCCTGACTGGTGGTGAAAATGAACAAATAAAGTAAATGAACATTGGATTCCTGCTTGGTTTCCCCTCCTCTCCCCCCCTCTCCGCGCTCTTACCTCTCCTCTCTTTCCTCCCTGTTTCTCCCCTCCTCTCCTTTCCTCCTACAACTCTCCTCTTTACTTGCAGGTGTTGAATGAATTATTAGTCTCCAACGTATATCTGTCAGGGATTTATTGAGAGAAAAATGCTCTCTCACTCTCTCCTCTCTGGAGAAAAAAACATGACAACACTTGGGACCTCTTCGGGGGTCAGTGTTTGAAACATGGCTATACTGCGAACATGTTTCAAGCCTGTCTGCTCTCTGAAAAGGTGGGAGGGAGGCAGAGAGAGGGAGAGCAACAGAGAGAGAGAGAGAGAGAGAGAGAGAGAGAGAGAGAGAGAGAGAGAGAGAGAGAGAGAGAGAGGAAGGCAGAGGGGAGGCAGCAGCTGCAGTCTGTGTAGTCTAATAATGTGTAGTAGAAATGATTTAGCTCTTCATTTAGACTATCCACTGGGAAGGACAGTAAACATCAGGCCTCTAACAGACTACAGCAGCACACTTAGACAAGGGAGAGGAGAGAGAATGAGATAATGAGAGAGGGGGAAAGAGAGAGACAGAACGCTCCACTATTGAGATATCCTCTATTAAAAAGAGGAGGATCCCATCAACTTTCTATAGGCTAGACCTACTATATTTATTTCTCAACTTTCTTAATATTAAGCACATTGATTACCTTTACAACAGGAGTATAGCCTACCTGGCTGGGATGAAAATGGACGGGAAAAGCGTCCTCCATTCGCTATTTAAGTGCGTAGATGACATGTATTTTTTCCCTCTGCCCGTTTCGAGACAGGTTCATGATAATGGTTCATTCTAAATCAAAACAAATTTCACAAATATATTATTTAGTATATGTAAAGACACGATTAAATCAAGAACAGTCTGATGGGTGACAATATTAACCTCTCACTTGTTAATTATATATTATCACTTGTGAATGATGCCCTGCATAAGGCAAGAAACAATGACTTTTTTTGCAATTTTTTTTAATCGTAGTAGCACACCTCATGTACCCTAGGCCATAGGCCTATATGTTTTGATAAGGTTTGTATCATAACTAAATAACTTAAAATTAAGCACATTAATCTGCTTTACAAGGGGTGAAGAGCCTAACTGGTATACATGAGCAGCAAGTGAGTTTCAAGTTTGGGGAAGATAATTTTCACCAAAAAATTTACTTTTCTAATAAAAGCATTCGTGCTTATAGCCTACTGCCATGTGTGCATTATAATATAAAGAAATAGCCTAATAGTTGAAGAACATTTAAAGCTAAACCTTCTGATCTGTTGCGTAACACATTGCGTAAAAAAATTCCTGACATTTAATCCTAGTAAAAATTCCCTGTCTTAGGTAAGTTAGGATCACCACTTTATTTTAAGAATGTGAAACGTCAGAATAATAGTTGAGAGAATGATTTATTTAAGCTTTTATTTCTTTCATCAGGTCTACTGTACACATTTTCTTCTGAAGTCTTGGCTGATTTCTTTTGATTTTCCCATGATGTCAAGCAAAGAGGCACTGAGTTTGAAGGTAGGCCTTGAAATACATCCACAGGTACACCTCCAATTCACTCAAATTATGTCAATTAGCCTATCAGAAGCTTCCTAAGCCATGACATCATTTTCTGGAATTTTCCAAGCTGTTTAAAGACACAGTCAACTTATTGTATGTAAACTTCTGACCCACTGGAATTGTGATACAGTGAATTTTAAGTGAAATAATTTGTCTGTAAACAATTGTTGGAAAAATGACTTGCGTCATGCACAAAGTAGATGTCCTAACCGACTTGCCAAAACTATAGTTTGTTAACAAGAAATTTGTGGAGTGGTTGAAAAACGAGTTTTAATGATTCCAACCAAAGTGTATGTAAACCTCCGACTTCAACTGTATGTGTGTGTTCTTGTATGTGTGTGTACATGCATGTGTACAAACATCTGCACGGCATCAGCCTCAGGCAAACCTGCAATAGTTGTAAAAACACTGCCCCCTCAGTGTCATTCAAACATACTTCTTACTTTGTTTTATTTTTGTTTTCAAGTTGGGGGGGCTTTTATCTTTGAACATTATTCTATCTCCCGCACAGCAACTCCACTCCCACTTGCATCCAATAACACATCCCAACCCTCAGCTTCCCTCAGCCTATCCTATCTATCTCTGCTGGCCACCCACTTTGGGTTTCTACGCAACACATATCTTTCAACTATGCTGTCTGATATTTAACGTACAATTTCAATCTATCTAATAGAATAGAATCCACAGATTGCGAGTTGAAGATAAATACTTTTACTAAGAGTATTAGTATATTAGTCATTGACTGACCCCGGTCTCTCCAGATCTCCTAACAGTACTATTTCTAGGGTCAATTTTAGATCAATGCTATGCATTTTCAGCCATTCCTGAACCTGAGACCAGAAACAGGCTACCTGAGGGCAATACCAAAATAAGTGGTCTATTTATTCTGTATCCTCACAACAAAATCTGCAGAGCTTCGATGATTTTAGCTGAAAAGTATGAAGTCTTGAATCTTGCGTTGTTTTATATATCAACTCATACACCCTGTACCATGGAATCGTTACATCAGAAATCTCTTCCCAACTATTTTGCAATCTGTATTGCACAGTTGTGTCATGAAATTGCCCTGTTGGTGAGGTGTATGACCCACATAAATGCCTTTCCCCCTTTTCTCTCTCTACTCTACAGAATGGACTCTTGGAATGTCCTTTGTTAACTTCTTTGGGAGCAGCGCACGAGGTGACCGTTTTGGAGAGCCTGGCGTGCCCAAAGTAAAATGCCTCCCATTCAGGCCCAGAAAATAGGATATGCACATATTTAGTACCATTGGATAGGGAACACAACATTTTGTCTGTGAGTATAACAGAACAGATATGGCAGGCGAAAACCCGAGGAATTTCTGTCCTGGAAAAAGTGATTTTGACACATTGCCTCATTTAGAACACCTCCCTTATGAAAATGCCCATATAAGGGCATATGAATGCAGTACCTATCGCCACCTCTGGATGTCAACATTCTCGAGAACGTGTTCTGATTCCTTTTAGATACATTAGATGGCAGAAGAAGAAGAAGAAGGAAGTGGTCACACAGAATGTCAATAGAGGAAAAGGCGCGTTCACGGCTGGCACGCTCTGTGGTTTTTTCCTTTCTTATCGCCCAGTTTATATTCCGGTTGAAATATTATACTATTTATACATAAAAGTGATCCTAAGGATACATTTAAAATTATGTTTGATTGTTCTTGGACAAGTTTATAGGTATAAGTTGAACGAGTTCTCTTCACGTTTCAATGGACGATTGGAGGCTCTATTTTCTCATTATAACGCGCCAACCAATTGGAGATTTATGGATATAATACATTACTTTTTCTAACTGTTGGAAAGTCTACACATCAGATTCACATGGAATTGTTGTGCAATTTAAATGTTTAAATATGAAACTATTTGTGAAAAGATGAAATGTCATTTTAGTTTTTAAAATGAGAGAATTGTTTTCATAAGTAAAATATGCTCAATCAGTGGCCACGCCCACGTGAATAGGCATTGGTTGGAAATGATGAACCAACCCCTTTCTACATTTCTATAAGAGTCCCCGTGACCCAATTCACAGCGAACTAAGCCAACCTCAGCGTGAGCTCTGGTTGCGAATGGTTGAACGACTACAACCTAACAAAATTAACATTGTGTTCCCGATGACGTGAGGACTGATGTCCATACATTTAAAAGGGCGAATTTCAACGTGGAGGTGACGATCGCCATGCTGGAAGGATTAATTTTGACTATACCAGACAGATTATGAGCAACTTGGTATGAACTTTGAACTCTTATTCACTAAAGAAGTGATACATCCTAGACATTGAGTTATCAGCAGCAGCTGTAAGGAAAGGATGGACAATCTCTTCAGAACGACTGGGTACTACAACGTATCCTTTCAACCACACGACGACAGACTACAACGTATCCGCCCAGAAATATTCTTCAAATGACAAGGGAGATCTCGACCAATCTATCGAAGCGCAGATCAGAGTAAATATATTTCTTGCATTTTCCTTTTCCGAACGGGTGGTTATTTAGAATGCATAAGATTCTGTATTTACGATAGCATAGCTTCATAAAGTCCGATTGTCACGACTTCAGCCGAAGTTGGTGCCTCTCCTTGTTCGGGCGGTTTTCGGCGGTCGACATCACCGGTCTTCAAGCCGCCACCAATCCATTATTCATTTTCTGTTGGTTTTGTCTTTTACACACCTGGTTTTCATTCCCATGATTACATGTTCCTCATTTACATGTTCCTCAGTTCCCCTCGTGTTTTTGTGCGTGATTGTTTGTCCTGCGCCTGACTCTGCCTTATGCCTGACTCTGCCGTTCTCCGGCATCACGGAAAAGCTTGACAGAATCACGCACCACTCATGGAGTCAGCAGGATCACCCAGCCCTCCTCTACCAGTCGAGGAGTGCATTCAGCAGCATGCGACAATGTTGCAGAGTCTCGGCACAGCCATGGATCGCGTGCTGCAGAGTGTGGAGCGATGGGAGAGAGGTTTTTCAGCGCCTCTACCATCATCACAACCCACACAACTGTCCACTCCTCCTTCACCTGGTCCCAGTGGGATTCGGCTCGCGCTCCCGAGTGAGTATGATGAGACGGTTGCCGGGTGCCAGGGGTTCCTACTCCAGCTGGAGCTCTACATGGCGACCGTTCACCCGGCTCTTTCGGGACGCGAGAGCATGTCCTGTCTATCCGGGAAAGCCCTGGAGTGGGCCAACGCCGTATGGGGAGAGGAAGGAGCGGCGTTGGACCACTACGAGTTCACCCGCCGTTTCCGGGCAGTGTTTGACCATCCACCTGAGGGTAGAGCGGCGGGTGAACGCTTGTTCCACCTCAGACAGTGGAGGAGCGCACAGGACTTTGCGCTAGAGTTCCGAACCCTAGCCGCCGGCGCGGGATGGAATGACAAGGCCCTGATTAACCATTATAGATGCAGTTTGCACAAGGACGTCCGGCGGGAGCTGGCATGCAGAGACACCAGAGACATGTCCATTCGGGGTCTGTCATTTCAATCCCCCGGCACCTCTGGTCCAAAGCCTATGGAGCTGGGAGGTACTGTATTTAGGGGGCCGGAGAAGGGGCAATTACCCTGCACCCTCTGTGGCCGCAGAGGGCACACTGCTGGTCGGTGCAGGGAGGGTTCCTCAGGGAGTCGAGGCAGAAGGCAGGGCACTATCGGGCCACCCCAGGTGAGTAAGCACCAGACTCACCCAGAGCTCCCTGTTGCTCACATCTTTTGTTTGTTGATTTTCCTGATTTTTCCCCGCATTCCCAGCATAAGGCACTAGTCATTTCAGGCGCAGTTGGGAATTTTATTGATTGTTCATTTGCTCATAGTTTAGGGATCCCCATTGTTTCTGTTGATATGCCCTTCCCTGTGCACGCCTTAGATAGTCGACCATTAGGGTCAGGGCTGATTAGGGAGGCTACCGCTCCACTAAGAGTGGTTACGCAGGAGGGTCATGAGGAGAGAATCAGTTTATACATCATTGATTTTCCTGCGTTTCCCGTGGTGTTAGGCCTACCCTGGTTGGCCTATCATAACCCCATTATTTCGTGGCAACAGAGGGCTCTCACGGGATGGTCACAAGAGTGCTCGGGGAGGTGTGTAGGTGTTTCCATTGACTCAATTACCACCCCATCAACGGGGGGATTGTGCGATAGATCTCCTGGTAGAAGCCGCACTTCCCAGGAGTCACGTGTATCCTCTGTCACAGGAGGAGACGGAGGCTATGGAAACATATGTCTCTGAATCTCTGGGGCAGGGATACATTGGGCCCTCCACTTCACCTGCTTCCTCGAGTTTCTTTTTTTGTGAAAAAGAAGGATGGAGGTCTGCGCCAGTGTATTGACTATCGAGGTATCAATCAGATCACTGTGAGGTACAGCTACCCGCTGCCTCTCATAGCCAGTGCGATCGAGTCAATGCACGGGGCGCGCTTTTTCACAAAGTTGGATCTTAGGAGCGCATACAATCTGGTGCGTATCCGGGAGGGGGACGAGTGGAAGACGGCATTTAGTACCACCTCAGGGCACCATGAGTACCTCATCATGCCATACGGTTTAACTTCTTAGGGAGCGGCAGCTGAGGTGTCGGTTTTGGAGAGTCTGGCGTGCCCAAAGTTAAAGGCCTGCCACTCAGGCCCAGAAACTAGGATATGCACATAATTAGTTGGATAGGAAACACTCTGATATAGCAGGAATTTCTGTCCTGGAAAAAGGTTTTTTTGACACATTGCCTCATTTTGAACCCCTCCCTATTGAAAACAGCCATATATGGGAGTAGGATTGCAGTACCTATTGCTTCCAGTCTCTAGACAGTGTTTGGTGATGTTAGGTTGCTCTGGATGGTAATAGAAGAAGAATTTCGAACTGTGCATACAGAAGAGGAGGCGCGTTCACGGGCTTGCGTGTGCTGTGGTTTTTTCCTTTCTTATCGTCCAGTTTATAATCCGGTTGAAATATTATAGTAAATATACATAAAAGTGTTCCTAAGGATACATTATCAATGATGTTTGAATGTTCTTGGACAAATGTATAGGTATAGGTTGAACGTGTTTTCTTCACGGTTCAATGGGCGAGTGGACGCTGTATTTTATGAACATAACGCGCCAACCAAACTGAGATTTATGGATAAAATAAATGATTTTTTTCTAACAAAAGAACAATTGGATGTCTTCGTTGGACACTTGAGAAACCTTCAGCAGAAGTTCTTCGAAAAGTAAGGGATTTTATATTTGCGATTTTATGCGTTTTATTAGACCCGCTTTGGTTATGGATTTATGCTAATGCATAAAATATGAGAGGGGCTATCCTCAAACAATCAAATGTTGTGCTTATGCCGTAAAGCCTTTTTGAAATCTGACAACACTGTGATATTGCCAAGAATCAGAGCTTTTGATGACTATGCAACACTTGTATATTGATGAATGTTTAATAATTCAACTTTTGGATTTTGAATTTGGCGCCTTACATTTCACCGGGTAGTGTCGGGAGTGGCGCCCCACTGCTCCCTAAGTAGTAACCATGGCAAGGTGACTGGGAATATGGTTGAATACAAACAGTGACGTTACTCCCTCCGTAAGGCAATCAAACAGGTAAAACATCAGTACAGAGAAACTGCAGTCGCAATTCAACGGCTCAGACACGAGGATTACAATCACGGATTACAAAAAGAAAACTAGCCACGTCGCGGACACTGACGTCTTTCTCCCAGACAAGCTAAACACCTTCATCGCCTGCTTTGAGGATGACAAAGTGCCACCGACACGGCCCGCTCCCAAGGATAGTGGGCTCTCGTTCTTTGTGGCTGACGTGAGTAAGACATTTAAGCGTGTTAACCCTCGCAGGGCTGCCGGCCCAGACGGCATCGCTAGCCGCGTCCTCAGAGCATGCGCATCCAGCTAGCTGGAGTGCTTACGGACATATTCAATCTCTCCCTATCCCAGTCTGCTGTCCCCACTTGCTTCAAGATGTCCACCATTGTTCCTGTACCCAAGAAAGCAAAGGTAACTGAACTAAATGACTATCGCCCCGTAGCACTCACTTTTGTAATAATGAAGTGCTTTGAGAGGCTAGTTAAGGATCATATCCCCTCTACCTTAACTGACACGCTAGATCCACTTCAATTTGCTTACCGCCCCAATAGATGCACAGACGATGCAATCTCCATCGCACTGTATACTGCCCTATCCCATCTGGACATTTTGTTACACCCGCAATAACATCCGCTAAATATGTGTATGTGAATTTAATAGAAATACAAAGTGAAACATAAAAAAACTTAATTTTTAGATAAAAATATACTAAATATATTAATATGTCACTAAATAATTGATTAAAAGACACTGTTTTGCCATGAAGGTCTATGGTAACATCAACACCACTCTCTGGGGTAGAACCATGGTGTTGCCGGAGGACAGCTAGCTTCCGTCCTCCTCTGGCTACATTGACTTCAATACAAAACTTAGGAGGCTCGTAGGCCTCACCCCCTTCCATAAACCTACATGGTAATCATGACAACTTCCAGAGGACGACCTCCAACCAATCAAAGCTTTCGCAGAAATGAACTGACATGATGTCCATCCAATAATAGGATTAGGATCAGATAATTAACCTAGTGTGTTGCATTGGGGTTGTGCCGCAGAGCATTATGGAGGGGTTCTATGTGTTGAGAAGCTTGGTGAGTTGGTGACATTATTGGATAGAGATTGAAAAGTTATAGTTGAGCATTTTCGGGAATATTATTCAATTCAAATTAGTTTCTTAAAATTACAGGAGACAGAGGAGGTAGTTTATAAATAGTTTTCTTGGTTTTACAACTTTATTTTTGTGTCCAGTTAGTCCAATTTAAATTTGCTTCAGTAGCAAGTAGCACTTCAGTAGCAAGTAGCAGTAGCTAGCTAGCTACCAGCTCGAGTGTGCAGTTTTCACCACAGATGCTACTGCAAATTATTTAAAACTTTTTTGTTGAAGAACCCATTTCATTCTCTGGGGTACACAGAAAAGTTGCGAATTAAAACCGAGGGTCGACCTCTGCCTGAGATCAGTTTCATGAAGAAGCATGAAATGGTTCAATACCAATTGGTATCAAAAGTATAGCTGGTTAATAGGGAGCTTTCATCAAGCCGCCTGATCATGTGGACGAAGGTCTGCGTATTCAAACAGGAGCTGGACAAGGCTTATAGGACGCTGCGCTGACAACATACACACTCTGGCCTGGCTGTGAAAACTAGGCCATGGATACTCAAATACTATTTGGAAATGGTCCGGTCACACATTTTTCTAAAAGTCTGGATGCAACTTATCGGCGTGGCAACAAACTCCCAACCCACCTTAAACGGTCTTCAACAGTCGGTGAACACTGGGCCATTAAACAAACTTAAACAGCTCTGTCTGTCCCCCCAGGTATCCTGCATGATAGCTTGGTTTGTGCCGTCTTGCCAACACTAAGACGATAACACACTCTGGTATGGCTGTGAACACTAGGCCTTAAACAGTTCTGAGTCCCCCAGGCTTTATGCCTCTAGCCTGGTACCAGATCTGTTTGTGCTGTCTTGCCAACTGCTATGGCCGTTGTCTTTGCCAAGCACAATGACCATAGGATTTGGCAGGACAACACAAACATATCTGGGACAAGTCATCTGCCCTCCCTAGAGTTTATACCCATGGATAGGGATTGTTCGCAATTACATAAACTCTGAGAGCCTCATCAGTCATTCTCTCATCCTTCCACTTTACTATATCCATCAGGCTCTCTCTTTTTTACCTCTCTCTCATGCATAACCTATGCCCAGAGATGACCTCTCTCTCTCCCTCCCTCCCTCCTTCTCTCTCTCTCTCCCTCCAGTGGGATGCCATTATTAAATCTCCCATTGCCTTATGGCCTGGCGGTGCACATGGTCTGTGAAGCTAGCTGTGTTCAGCCTCTTTCTAATGCAAGTGAGCATCTCCTATACCCAGAAATGACCTATTATATACTCTGTGTACTTTGGAAGAAGGGGACAGTCAGTCGGACGATATCATTATCCCTTTGAAAAAAGCCCTACATATAATAATAAATACCTCTTCTTCTCGTTCCCTCTCTGAATTGCTCTTTTTTTATCCCCCCCCGTTGGTCGGTTTGCTAAAGGCTGCGTCTGAAACTGGCACCCTATCCCCTATTTAGTTCAAACGGGATCCTATGGTCCCTGGTCAAAAGAAGTAGACTATATAGGGAATAGGGTGCCATTAGAGACGTAGTCAAAGTGATGTGGAAATTTGGATTGTGATGTAACTGGAAACAGGGAGCGCTTCCAGTGGCAACAAATCCTTGTGTTTCAGCTCTGTATCCCTGTGGCAGAGAGAGAGAGCAGAGCGGAGCAACGGTCTGGGAGGACGACAAATGGCTGGAAATCAACAAAGTGCTCCCGTAGCGAACCTCCACAGCCACGCTCGGCACCCCTCTCTCCTTGCTCAACTCCAACGCCACAGATTTCAGATAATCTACATTCTTGACATCAGAATGGAAAAATGTACTGTTAGACTCGGAAGAAATTGAATATGGCCATTCTTGTCATATTCCTCATAGCTCCATTATTAGCTGTGCTGCCTGTGTGTGTCTGTGGAAGCTATAAGGCAAACAGAGCCTGAGGTTCTCAGTGAGTGATAAACAATATGGAGATCTGCCTCTCATTACCCCTGGCTATTAAACAGACATTGCCTTGTTTGACAGCAGTGGGAAGGGGTTGGATGTGAAGAAAGAAGGGGATGACTGGAAGCACACACAGACAGAGACAGACAGACATACAGAGACATACACACACATACGGACAGAGAGACATACACACAGTTGCCCCCCCACCCACGCACACACATATACACACACACTCATTAGCGACATTAAAATAAAGTATCTGATAAAGCAGTTGTGTCTTCAATATATTTCCATGTGTATGTTTGGTGTATCTAGCCCCCACCTACTCTCGTCCACCAGCCGTCTCTCTCTCTCTCTCTCTGTCAATTCGATCCCCCACCTGTCCCAGATGTGTATAGCAAACTCCCCTTATCTTATAATGCAGCCGCGGACCAGTAAACCTTGATAGAACATGCTGGTATGGCCCAGAATAACATAGTAAATCTTAATGGTCTTTAATAAAAGGCATCAAATCAAGCTTTATTCATACAGCACATTTCAGAAATGGAATGCAACGCAATGTGTTTCACAGGAATAAACAAAAAACAATGAAAATCAAAGCTGAAATATTTAAGATAAAGATAAAGATAAGATTTTAAAAAAGTAAAGAATTACACAAACTGAACAACTAAAAAAGCACCCTAAGGAAAAGGCTTTGGGATAAAGGCCAGTGCCAGAGGACATGAGGGACCTAGTGGGTACATAACCTAAAAGCATGTCTGACATGCTTTTAAGTTACTGGGGTGCACAGTCAATTGATTTAAAAACCAATAGAATAATCTTAATATTAATTCTAAAACTCACAGGCAGCCAGTGCACAGACGTTAAAACCGGTGCAATGTGTGCTCTCTGTCTGGTCTTGGTCAGTACCCGTGCTGCAGAATTCTGTATGTTTTGCAGTTGACCAATTGCTTTCTTGAGTAGACCAGACAGGAGAGTTTTACAGTAGTAAAAGCCTGCTTGTAATAAAAGCATGGATGAGTCTCTCTGTATCAGCCTGAGAGAAAAGGCTGCAACTTGGCAATGTTCCTCAGGTGGAAAAAAGCTATTTTGGTCACATTCCTAATGTGTGATTCAACATTTTGTTCAGAATCTAAAATAACACATGGGTTTTTTACCTGGTGTTTTATCTTTAATACCCATGAATTACAATATGCGGTTAAATTCTGATCTCTGTGCTTTGGCTCCAACAATAAGTACCTCGGTCTTGTCTTGATTTAGCTGGAGAAGGATATGAGCCATCCAAGTATTTAAATCACTAATACAGTCTAATAATTTATCCATGGACCTAAAATCCTCTAGTGACACAGAAAAGTTGGGTATCATCTACATAGCAGTGAAAATCAATGCTGTGCTTTCTGATAACACTGCCAAGGGGTAACAGATATGAACTGAACAGTACCGGACTCAAAATCAAATCTCGTGGAACACCACGTGTGACATGTATTTTCTCTGAGTTATGTTCACCAAGGGTGACAAAAAACTCAGGACCAGAGAGATCAACCCACCTGTCCAGTCTGTCCAAAAGGACATCATGGTCAACAGTGTAGGACAGAGAGCTGTTTGGCATCTATGTTGGCTCTAAGATCATTTACCATTTTAACTAAAGGCTGTCTCTGTGCTGTGGTGGGCATGAAAACCAGATTGGAATTTTTTCTAAAATATCATTTAGCTGTTTGAACACCAATCTTTCCAGAATTTTGCTTAAGAATGCAAGGTTGGAGATTGGCCGAAATTGCTAAGAGCTGAAGAATGTAGATTACTTTTCTTCAGAAGGGTTTCACCTTAACAGTTTTTAGTGCAGTGGGGAAAGTGCCTCTGAACAAGGAGTGATTAACAATAGCTTGCACTTCAGATATGCAATTAAAAACTGTTTTGAATAAGGTGGTGGGGAAATGTTCGAGAAGGCAGATAGAAGGCTTAAGTTGTGATATCACTTTCCTGAGCATGTCTGTGTCTCCAGGTAAAATAAATCCATAGTGCCTTTGTGTATGTTGGCTTGGGCACATATCAAACTTCACATGGTCCCATGTGGCTCAGTTGGTAGAGCATGGTGCTCTAGCAATGCCAAGGTTGTAGGTTCGACTCCCATGGCAGACTGGTACAAGTATGACTAAAATGTAAAATGTCTTGCTTGACTAATCCCCAGCCTAATGTTGATTATCTCTGAAATATACTGCAAACTCATCACATTTAGACGTGGAGGAAAGTTCATATAGGTTTGAAGGGGTAGGATTTATCAGGCCATCAATGGTCGAGAAGAGCACTTTCAAATTATTTTGATTAATAGTGATCAAGTTAGAAGAATGAGCCCATCTGGCATTTCTAATTGCCTTGTTATATATGCCAAGTTGCTCTCTCTGAATATCATAATGGACCTGCAACTTTGACTTTCTCCACTTCCGCTCTGCAATTTCTCTTTAATTGATTAGTTTCCTCACTCTGTTTCGATGTGTTCTTTTTAAATTTTACTGGAGCTATGGCATCAACGGTTACCTTTAATTTGCTATTAAAGTTATCACCTAAATCATCACAGGAGAAGACAGAATAGGTGGTTGAGTACTGTTCATACACTCAATAAAATCTGTAGCAACTTCAGGTAAGATAGTGTTTCTTAATAATGTGTTCAGTATTACCCTGTGCTATGTGCAACAAAGTTGTAAAAAATACATAGTCATGATCAGATACAGTAACATTAACAATAGAGGATATGTCAATAGAAAGCCCCATGGTAAAAACCAGGTCCAGAGTATGGCCGTGGTTATGGGTGGGCCCAGTAACGTGTTGGATAAAGTCCACAGAGCTCAAAAGATCCATAAATGCAATGGCCTTGGAGTCAGTCTCTTTGTAACAGGTCAATAGACAATAGTTCAGATAAATCAGCAAAGAAAGTGGGGCAGTACTTTGGTGGCCTATTCAGGGTTATGGCCAGCACTGGTGGTTGACATTTAAACATTATAGCACTATGCTCAAAAAATCCAAAGTTGCCAAATGAAATGTCCTTACAGCTGAGCGCATTAATAAAAATAGAGGCCGTCTCCCAACCTTTTCCCCTTTTCTGAAAGCGTATGAAAAGCTGTAGTCCGGGGGGGGAGGCTTCAATACGAGCAGCACTACAGTCTGATGACAACCACATTTCAGTGAGAAACATGCAATCATCAGAGCATGTGTCCCAAATGGCCCGCTATTCATGATATAGTGCACTACATTTGACCGGGGCCCAAAGGGCTCTGGTAAAAAGTAGTGTACTATATAGGGGATGGGGTGCCATTTGGGGCAGCCAGGGTCTTGAGATGAGCCTATCAGAGGGTAGATGGATTCTGGTGCTGGGCCGGACTCTGATGGACAGTTAACAGGGCATTGTGATGAGACATCAAAGATGAGTTTGTCAACAGCCTCAGTTGGATTGTAATCAAACACTATGTCCCACTAAAGGGATATAACTGTTATTGTAACATTAGTGAAAGTGTGTAAAAGGGCACAGAGCAACCACATCATTAGGTTAACCACCTCTAGTCTGGCTGCTAAGAGTCTAAGAAGACATCAAGCTACCCTCATCTAGTCTCACTGTAGACACAGAGTGTAAGAAGGTATAGCCAGCAAGAATGCTCTTGTCCATTTGGAAAGATTCACCCCAGCCTTCCTCTGTGGAGGGAGGTAAACCCAGCCATCCCCACAAGGTTAGGCTGGACCCCCACCCCTTCCTCCTTCACAGGGGAGAGGCCATAACCATCTACCCACAGACAGTGGGAGGAAATGGGGCTATCAGGACCAAACACCCCCATAGAGCACACACCAGAAGAGGCAGAACACACCCACGCACACTCCAGGAGAGCAGACAGAGACAGGCTAGCAGCATCTGTAGCGTACATCAGACAGATGCTGAAATTCAGGAATGGGAGGTTAAAGAGTCAAGGCGACCCGGTGACCGACCGACCACCGCGCTGCTTCTCTGCTTCACTTACTCCCCCGAGCACCTTCAGATCATTACTCTCTACTCTAGAGCTCAGCTGACTGCACACAGACACATAGTGGAATATCACATCATTACCCTCTTCCCAGTTATACATCCACAGACACAAAGCGTAATATCTCAAATTTAATCTCAGTAAGAAGATTTTTTTTTACACGAGGAGAGGGACAGCTTGTAGTTAGACAGACAGACAGGCTACTAGTTCCATCTGTTACACTGAACCGGAGGTGTAATACTGTACTATAACTCCCCTAGCTTGGACTGCAATAAAACTCTATAATTCCGCAAGAGGAGAAAGAGGAAGAGGAAGTGGTGGAGGAGGAAGAGTAAAAGGTGGAGGAGGAGGTGGATGAGGAGTGGGAGGAAGAGACGGAGGAGGTGGAGGAAGAGGAAGATGAAGAGGAGAGATGATTAAACACTGCTTGTCTGGAGAGAAAGAGAAGAAGTAACAGAAACCCTGTCCAGTGAAGCTGTTAGACAAGTGTTGGAGTTGCGTGTTAAGCAATCCGGACTGGCGCTGTGACGCATCTCTCGGACATCCCACTGTGATCAACCCTGCGCAATTAAAACACAATTTCCTGCCGCTTGGACGCTCCGTGAGAATGTCAATTAATGAGTGTGTGAGTTTGTGTGTGTGTGTGTGTATCAGGTCCCATGCGCAGAAAACAGCAGGGCATTGAAATCAGTCCTAGCAGTCGGTCCTGCTATCGGTCTCTTTCTCTCCCACTCTCTCTCCTGGGGACACATTCCTTCTTCTCACAGATTTGAGAAGTGTTTTAAACACAAGCATCGGGCCAGCTCCAACAACCACACGCCTCCTTAATCCGCTTCCAACGTATTTATTAAAAACTCTCGAAGCCACACTGTGTCTGTTTCCAAAGTTCAGCTCCCCCTGCAGTCCAATTTTAGAGGCCAGTTTTCCCGTTTTTTATTGTATATTTTTTCATTATTTAGTTTCATTTATTAGATCTTAATTTGCGAGCGGGCTGTTGTTTTTTTGGGCCAAGCAGAGCTGAGCCGGTGTAAGAGATAGAGTTAGAGAGAGAGAAACAGTGAGAAGGAGAGAGATACAGAATGAGAGAGCGAGAGAGAAAGAGAAAGAGAGAGAGAGAGAGAGAGAGAGAGAGAGAGAGAGAGAGAGAGAGAGAGAGAGAGAGAGAGAGAGAGAATACAGCATGTTCCTAAGTAGGGAGCCCTTCTGTACCGTCCGTTTAGTCAGCCCATATTTATTCACCAAATATCACGAGAATTGTTAAATGACACCCATAGATACACACACCATGAAGTCCACACATATGCACACACAGCCCCATAGAGACACTAGAAAGAGTGCTGTGCTCAGCTCAGTCCTTTCACAACGGAGGGAAAATATTAACATTAATAAGTCTCTAGTTGTGGTTTCTCTTTCATTTCATCAGAGGCTTTGGGGAGATCTGAGTTTCAGACAGAGTGATGGAATAGGCTGGCTACCATCTCATTTGCTCCTGGTGAGCCCCCAAAATCCCTAGTACTCGGCTGTGCTGTTAGGGCCCTCATATAGGGAGGGAGGGAGGTATAAATGTGTCAGTCACCTGCCTGTCTACTTGTGGCTTTCTGACACAGCCAAACACCGAGCTACCTACCAGCAACACCAGCAGCACTGAAAGGACTACAGATTTACCTGTTTGAAATATGACAGGAAATACTGGTCACCATATATCTATATTGAGTTTGAGTTTATTTTTATTTTTACAGGGACAGTGCACATTAATCAACGTTTCAGTAAAAGTGCCGGTTTTAGCCAGCCGGCTAATTTTCAACCGCAGTCCCTGGGGAGGTTATTAAAAACAATTACAATATTATTCTTCATGTCTACAAATTGGCGGAATACCTAATATACTTGACACTATATATATAAAATGTATGTGGACACCCCTTCAAATGAGTGGATTTGGCTATTTCAGCCACACCCTTTGCTGACAGGTGTATAAAATATAGCACACAGCCATGTAATCTCCATAGACAAACATTGGCAGTAGAATGGCCTTACTGAAGAGCTCAGTGACTTTCAACGTGGTACCGTCATAGGATGCCACCTTTCCAACAAGTCAGTTAGTCAAATTTCTGCCCTGCTATAGCTGCCCCGGTCAACTATAAGTGCTGTTATTGTGAAGTGGAAGCATCTAGGAGAAACAACGGCTCAGTCGTAGTGTTAGGCCACACAAGCTCACAAAACGGGACTGCCGAGTGCTGAAGCGCGTAGGGTGTAAAAATCGTCTGTCCTCGGTTGCAAAACTCACTACCGAGTTCCAAACTGCCTCTGGAAGCAACGTCAGCACAATATCTGTTCGTCAGGAGCTTCATGAAATGGGTTTGCCAAGAGTCGGCTCACCGCCATGGACTCTGGAGCAGTGGAAACGCGTTCTCTGGAGTGATGAATCACGCTTCACCATCTGGCAGTCTGACGGACAAATCTGGGTTTGGCAGATGCCAGAAGAACGCTACCTGCCCTCATGCATAGCGCCAACTGTAAAGTTTGGTGGAGGAAGAATAATGATCTGGGACTATTTTTCATGGTTTGGGCTAGGCCCCTTAGTTCCAGTGAAGGGAAATCTTAATGCTACAGCATACAATGACATTCTAGACGATTCTGTGCTTCCAACTTTGTGGAAACAGTTTGGGGAAGGCCCTTTCCTGTTTCAGCATGACAACGCCACCGTGCACAAAGTGGGGTCCATACAGAAATGGTTTGTTGAGATCGGTGTGGAAGAACTTGACTGGCCTGCAAAGAGCCCTGACCTCAACCCCATCGAACACCTTTGGGATGAATTGGAACAGCGACTAAGAGCCAGGCTTAATCGCCCAACATCAGTGCCCGACCTCACTAATGCTCGTGGCTGAATGGAAGCAAGTCCCTGCAGCAATGTTCCAACATCTAATGGAAGAATCCCCAGAATAGTAGAGGCTGTTACAGCAGAAAAGAGGGGGCCAACTACATACTAATGCCCATGACTTTGGAATGAGATGTTCGACGAGCAGGTCGAACCTCATGAAAAATTGCATTCCAAATACCAATGCATAAATTCACCTGTATTTGTCCCCCTCGCTGCACCTCCTAACTCTCCATGTCTCCTAACTCGCTGCTAAGATGACAATTACACCCGATTATTAACCTCTGTCTATCACCTTCCTCACTGGGCTGAAACCACTCACACAGTCCACTCTACAATGCTCCTTCCTGTAACATCGCAGGTGGTCACAGGGCGTGGAATCTGTCACTACACCAGATAAACCTTGGTCTCTCACCTTCCTTACTGAGCTGAGACCACTCTAACAACCCTGTTGTTGTGACATTAGTGTTACCAGACACAAGTTGTCACATGGTGAGAAATATGTCACTAGAGCAGCAATCCTAACCTCAGTCACAACATTCTCCTTGCTTCACACCACACAGCTCTATGGCACGTGGTTCTACGCATTTCACCCGTAATGCTCTAACTGGACGATCGTTGAGGAGGGATGGAGAGATGGGACGGAGGGGAGAGCCCTTACATGTTTTATTTGGAAACAGGGTCTTTGCCAGTAATTGCCTAAAATGACTATAATAGTAATTGATGGTCTGGCTTTTCACTTTGTCTATACGAATTTCCACAATGGGTACGTAAACTCTGTCAATGTCTGGACAGCCGAGACAAACACACTCTTTATCCATCAACTTTGTTTTTTTCCTGCATCTGTCGTTTGTTCGTCCACCATCTCTTTTTCGTCCACCCCTTTGTCCTTTTGCTCCTCTTTGTTGGGTTTTGGTTGAGAGAGAGTTGAGAGAGAGAGATGAGAGAGGGAAGAGGTACACCTGCAATAACATCTGCTAAACATGTGTATGTGACCAATAACATTTGATTTGAAGAGGTGGATGCGTCTGCACACAAACACTCACACACGCATGCATGCACACTCATAGACAAGGAGACAGGCTCCAATTTGAGCAAGGGTTGGCCCCTAACATCATCTGTCTGCGTGTTGACAGACCTGACATGTTCCCCTCTGACATCACCACAACGAAACGCGGCAGACAGAGTCACTGACACATGGCGGGAGGACGTATGTGTTAGACATTTTCACTCAGAGACAGACAGATGTCGTGGAAGTGAGTGTGTGTGTGTGTGTGTGTGTTTGACAGTCTGCTGTGAACACCTGTGAGACCTTATGAGACCTGTGGGGCCTGAAGGAGAGCATCAGAAGAGTAGTGAATCACGTCACTGTGCCATTGTAATGCATTAGGGATAGGGTTTAGTGTTGTAAATGTACTGTAGGGGATAGGGTTCATTGTAATGCCTAGGGGATAGAGATCAGTGCAGTAGATATGAGGAGATACTACATTTCAGGGTATAGCCTATGGGTGACAGACTTAATTTAAGTGGTCTCGAGGATGGTCCTCAGAGGATACAAGGTTCAGTGTAGTAGTTGTAACTGAGTTCAGAGCCGTGGATGAAAACCAAAAGGTTCAGGGGATATAGTGAGTACTACAAGGCTTCTTTGTCATACCTACAGGAGAGACAGAATTCAACACATGGGAATAAGGAGCCGGGTTGAGTGTGTACAGCCTAAAGGGCACAGAGTTCAGTGCAGTGGATGAAAGGGATAGGGTTCGGTGGATATAGTGGGTAAGAAAGAGTGAATAGTGAATAGGGTACAGAGTTCATGCCATCACATCAGTACCTGAGTCATTTCCAGATCCAGTGGCCAGGGCCGGCATGGTTGCTGCCTGGCTGTGGAATATCACAATGGGGTTTGAGAGTGGCACCGCAGTGCACAGCCACACTGCAGCAGCCGGTAGGGTAGAGTGTAGGGTTCTGGTCACTCCTCTCCACTCCTGTCCTCTACTTTCCTCTCCTCTGTCCAACTCCTCACTCCCAGTCTAAACTGTCTCTTTCCAGGATTCATGCCATGGGCAGCCAGTGTTCCCTGGAAGAGAGAAGAAAGAGCAGAAATGTATGCACTGCTCGTCACCTCACCGCATCCACCGTCACATGCACGAATGTGTGTGTGTGTGTGTGTTTGGGATAGTAGGTTGTTGGACCTGGAAGAAAGCGGATGTACGCATCAATGAAGGAGGTTGTTCAGCAGAGGAGAGCAAAAATGTGTTGGACCATAAACATGGAGGGTCAACTGTGAACACACATATACACACACACCCTATTCGTTAGACCTTCGTTATTCCCCCTTTCAAAGGTCAGCAGAAACATAGAAAACGCAATCCGGCTCACGGGTGAGAGGGGAGGGAAAGAGGGAGAGAACACCACAGAGCAGACCTGTGAAAAATCTAACGAGCGTGATAACGCGTCGCTTCGTAAATACAACCAGTCAACTGTGAATCAATCCATCAACATACAGGAGGAAAACAGCAAGAACAAGGGGAAAAATGTAAAACAAATAAAAACATTAAGAGAAAAATCATTTGGCCGTTAATCTCCCCCTCAGACGCAGCAAGGGTACACCCCCACACCCACTACCCCCCCCCAGTACCCCTCCGGCCTATAAAACACAGCGGAGGAAAAACAGCTCATGTGCTGCTAGGCTAATTGGAAGAAGATTCCCTGATATTCCCTCTATCCCTGAAAGACGTGTGTGTCCCTGTTTCAGGGTTCTCCATCGAGGAGGGGGAGGATTCCAGGAATGTTAGGAGTCAGGACACCGGAGGAGGAAACACACACATGCTAAATACACACACACAGGCTCTCAATCAAACACACACACACACACACACACACACTTTCTCTCTCTCTTTTTTGGACAGTATAAAGGCCTATATAACATGACATAGATCATGAGTGATAGCTGTGCAGGTGGGAATGTGTCAGTGTGCTAGCTGCAGTCAATGACTCAGAGCGCTGGGTCTGACGGGGTCAGTCAGGGAGCAGGCCTCAGAGCACATGACTTATCAACCTCTGTACTCGATCCAACCCTGTAGCACAGCTGCAAGCAGGCATTAGACACACACACACACACACACTAGGGCTGGGTATGTGGTGTGGCCCCTCACCCTCCCAGTCCCTCATACATCCCTCCTCGAACCTCCACCCTTCCTCGACATCCTCCAGCCCTGGCTGGCCTTGACTCACGCCTACACCTCGTTATTAAACGCTTTACAGCTCCGCCACACACACTCCCCTGTATGCTCCATTTATCCCCCTGGCCACTTCACTAGACCCTAAGGGCCCCTACCTACCATGTCCATGTCCCTCTCTCTCTCTCTCTCTCTCCATCCATCCACTCCTCCTCTCCTTCTCCTCATATATCCCTCCCTCGCTAACCATGCCACTCAGGTCTAGGCTACTGAATGCTTCCCCTTAGCCCAGGCAGCCATCAAAGCCGGGCTGTAAATGTAGATAACAGCGGCCAGCCAATAACATTTACCCTAAGGCTCCTACCTAACAACATGGGGCTCAATGACCCACGCTAGACTTGCCCCCTTCGAAGTCATGTGCCAACTGCCAAGCTGCCGTCACTACCGGTCTACTCCACTCTCTGTTTGACCCCCCCCCAGGATGGCTTAAAGGCAGAAAGGACAAACAAATAGTTATCTGACAGCTACCTCTTTGGTCCTCTACCTCTCTTTACCTCCCTCCCGGCTCCATGCCTCCTACGGTGGCCCTGTGCAAACGACGATGGTTCCGAGGCGCTGTGTGTCAGGTTGTTCTAGCTAACTAGCACCGCTAACACTCAAAAGAGCTTCCATGCAGCTCCACCATGCTCTGCTCTCTCTCTCAGCCCAAAATATCTCCATCAGGACCCCTATTCAGCAGGTCCAACACACACACTACCGCCGTTGGACCCTTGAACGGAGCCCGGATGAGAAGAACACACACTGGGTCAAAGGGTGTTGGAGCGTGCACTAACTATTCCACCTCAGGTCTCAGGCACCTGGCTCTGCTGTGTGCTGTTCCTATGTGGCTTGGGGCTTTAGCTGTATTCTCAATGTGTTTGGAGAAGCTGCAGAGTTGTTTTCGATTGAAAAACACATGCAGAACAAGAGTGTTTCCCAGCACATACAGGAGCCACACAATAACACACAACCCACAGTGGAGCAATCTGTATTCTGTACAGGAGCGAGTGCTTCTTGGCTGTGGTGTAGATCACGGACGGAAGGTTTAGCCTGAATGTGTATAAGCACACACACAAGTATAGGTGTAAATCTGCGGCGATGCCAGTTCACGTTGCGTAATGGTGTCTGACGTGCCAGGTTGTGAACACACCTCGGGTACAACCATTGCTCCAGGTGAGGCAAAAGCCTGCTGTGAAAAATATCACTGCAACAACATGAGCCAGGAAAGACCGCAGGCAAGCCTGCCAGGCCCGGTCATTTAAAACATAGACGTTTAGTTCTAGCGGTTTGAACTCTAAAACATAGGCCCTAGACGTTTGTAGGCCAGGAGTTTTAGAAATCCGGAGGTAAAACGTGGTGAATTCACAGATCAACAGTAGAGAAGGTATCACTTTTCCGTTCCGAGGGGAAGTGTAGGACGAGGGACGATTCAAACCTTGCTACTCCTTTGTTACGCCTGCTAGATTTGTAGCACAGCTGTCTTTCTGCACGGGGCTTGGTTTGTGAAGACTGGAGAGTGAGAGCCACAGAGAGTGAGAGTACATGTATAGACCAAACTGTCCAGTGCAATCAAAGTTCAGTGGTGTTCCACACAATAAGCCTACATACATCCCATAAAAAGCAGTAAAGAGACCAGCAGAGACCAGGCCTGTGTCCCAAATGGTACCCTATTCCCTTTGTAGTGCACTACTTTTGACCAGACATCTGGTCAAAAGTAGTGCACCATATATGGAATACGGTGCCATTTGGGACACAAACGGGGCAGCTCAGCGACAGCAGGCGCCTCCGGCTTGGACCACAGGATCTCTCCAACAGCTCTGCTACTTTGAACACAGAGGACAAAAGCAGCAGCAGTCACTGAGCTCATGTCAAAAGAATTGTCCAGCGCTAAATCAGCTCTGTATTTCACAGTCACAGAGAAGGGTAAGGGACAGGGGTAAGGTTTAGTCATAACAGTATGATTGGAATGACAGACAGAACGGGACCTGGTAGGGAGATTGATCTGCCTGCAGTGCAGGGCTGCAGGAAAATTGGCTGTAGCGGCTTTCGGGAACAGCATCCCTAGGAGGAATTACAGCAATTTTCCCAAATTAAGTGGGATCCATCTTTCCGTCCGGGGCTTTGGGAAGGCCAGGAAGAGTGCCGCAGTACGAAGAGCACCTGAGACTTTTACAGTGCCCGAAAGGCCTGTAACCAGTAAACTTCAAGACATAGTCCAAGTCAAGATGCTGTTTTCAGCCATGCCTTGGTTCGCCTCGGTACAAATCACAGAGAATCAGGTTCGAGTGTAGAGGGGGGAGGCAAAGCAACTTTGAGCAAGGAATGAGCCTGATTGTAAGGAAAGGTATGCCTACTTCTCTACTTGTCCCATGTGTAACAGACACACACAGAGCCCAGAAATGGTTATGTCGCCATCTAGTAGCCCAGCATCCAACTACAGACAGAATCCCCTCTACTCTTACTTCTACATCACAGCTGTAAGTAACCCTGGACAAGAGAAACTTCAGCACCTTACCAAACAAAGGAAGGCTTGCATCGCATGTTAGGAGACACGATGTATCTGTTTAGTCTTGCTCAGTGTGAAACCTGAAGTCTGATCAGTTATTTGAAGAGAAAACAGCTTGAGGGGGAAAGAGGGATATGGAGGGTATAACAGGTCCAACAGGTCCATCAGGTCCATCAAAAACAGGTCCATCCGGCCAGGGCTAGGATGGGCGGGGCCGCCAAGAACCTAGCTGGAAGTCGAAGAGAAGGAGAGAGAGGGAAGGAGAGAGACAGAAGAATAGAGGAAGAAAAACAACAGGGTATGAAAACACACACTCTTCCTCTGACATCAAAATAAACTCTACTATCCTCGGAGGTACAGAGATGATAGCCTAGGTTAGTCCAATGTCTAGTACTGAGCGAAAAACAACAGCAGTGCATCTCATTCTCTGGAACACAACACATCCTTGGCCGCACCAAACATGAAGATGAGGTGAGAGGAAAACGTGTAGTGGTCTCAAGTGAGACATGGAGATGGTCTGTAAATGAACACCATCTTTCACAGGCAGCAGGCGTAAATGCTACAGCATCCAGGCAGGCTCAGGCTACTCATTCCCTGGGTTGTCAGTGTAGAGTAAAGGGTAGGAGCGGAGTCGGGCGACCCCAGGGTGCTGTTAGGAGATTGAGTTTTCTCTGTGGATTCTCCGTGGAGGCAATCCCACGCGAGGTCAGAGGAAGGCCAGACACTTGCCGGGAGGATTATAGGCCCACCGCGTCCCATCCATCTGTCACACAAACTCACACACATAGCCAGCGAGTGACACTGATACTGATCCTCCTTCCCCTCACATGACAGGGACTAGAGCCAACAACCCCCACTGCTCCATCTCGTCCTAGGCTGCCACAGCTTCTCCAGTTCTCAGCTCAGTTTGTGTGTGTGTGTGTGTGTGTGTGTGTGTGTGTGTGTGTGTGTGTGTGTGTGTGTGTGTGTGTGTGTGTGTGTGTGTGTGTGTGTGTGCGCTCTGGTCAAAAGTAGTGCATTTGGGACACATCCATGGGTTTGCTGTGATCCTGATAGTGTTTAATATAACACAAATCCAGTCTCATGGAATAAAGACGTTTGCTCTAAGTAGTGCTCTAAGATAAAGTAGCCTAAGGCTGAGTCCCAAATGGCACCCTATTCCTTAGTGCACTACTTTTGACCAGGGCCATAGGACTCTTGTCAAGTAGTGCACTATATGGGGAGCCATTTGTGACAGACCTTAAATATTTTTTGGAGTGCTCCAACACTTTCTTCTACCATTAATGATGGACGTTTTTCCAATTTTCATAAAGCAAATCCGTCTGACCCGTGTGAAGCACTGGGTAAACCCCTTTGTGCCACTAATAATCAAGTTCATCAACCAATTTAATCCAGGTCTTAGCAGAACCATCTAACACTCAATTATGTAGTTAAATTGATTAAACTAATTCGACGTTGGACAAAAACGCAAAAATAACGCCTTTAAACTGTTTAACTAATCAATGCACCATCATACCAGGTAATTTATTATTTTAAACATTGTAATGCTTAAAACCACCCAAAAATGGATGAATAAGATACTTGGCTACAGAAGTGCCATTTCTTATCGATCTCTACAGCTTCCATCCAAAAATGTATCCTGTGAAATGACAACACATACTGGAAGAGTTACTGGATAGGTAAAGTGTCTAGCTTAGTTAACGAACTAGCTACGTCAGTCGCAGTGCATGACAAGAATGACACAACGACCAACCACCAAAGTCACACCCCATTTCACCCCAATTTAGTTTGACATTTTGTTTTGTGCCAAAATTTGACTTTTAAACCACATGAATTAAAGCCACCAGTCTCACACTAGCCTAAAACAGGATGTGGAATGATCAATATTGCCAGATAGGTAATGCTGATGTTTCACCTAACTGTCTGAACAAATTGTAAACACAAACCCTACTTTCTACAACGGGTTTGTCAAAACAAGCATTGTGATTGGTTGAGACGTGTTCTAAGCCATGCTAAAAAAGCTTTTTTACAACTGGTAGGCCTATGAAAAAAATGGCTACTTGTTTTCTGTTCTATCTGAGAAATCACTGCACATCCACTGTCCCATCAGTTCAGCCAGGCAATCGATAAACTTGATCTCCACTGTAAAAAAAGCATATAGAAATGATTTCCCCTTGATTCTAGCCTAACATTTGGTTTGCAATAGCCTCTGCCAAGTCCCCAACAATCTGATGTTCCAGTTTTCAGGGGAAATGGAAAGAGAGCCTGTGACGCGACTTCGACTTCTCGACATTAACAAGGCGACACTCCATATTAACTCCTCCTCCACATTTACTGGATTGGTTGAACAGTGCAGAAGAGAACCTCCCCCAACAGTTTTTTCTTCTTCTCATCAAGACCAGTATGATCTAGTTTCAGGCGTTTCATTTATGCCTGCTACATTAGGTTAGGTTTGCAACAACGGGGGTTTGTACAAACCTTGTCTGCCTCTCCGACCTCTATAAAAAAAAATATTTGAATAGCGATCTCCACCATCGCATAGAGAATGAACATGTCGGACGAGACAGCTAGCTTTTCCGATACCGGCGAAATCCTGCATCAGCATAATTTTTACGGATATATACAAAGACATGTCAATACAGGTAAAACGAAACAAAATGCAGCTGGTTTTCTGTCTCAGTTTCAGTTCGAAGTGATTGTGTTAGATGTGTAGTTGGCTAGCTAGCAAGGGGGAAGAGCCTGCATAGAATCGTCTTGTGGGTGAATGAAATAAATAAATTGTCTGTGTTAGGATTACTATAATTCCACTTTCTGTAAAATGGTCCGGCAGTAGGCTACGAATGTAGCCTATCGTGTATTTCTGCTTGATAAGCATGATGATTGATGCGCCAAGCTCAGCACCACGGACAGCGCTATCACTGTCAGCAGCACCAGCGGTGCCTGCCCATAGCAACCTGCCGAACGGACGACCTGAGGGCTTGGCTGGCAACAATTCCAATCGAACAAACAGCCAGTTAAATTATAACAAAGCCAATACAGGAGAACAAACAACCGGCCAGCTTGGCTGGCAACCATAGATTTATGTAGGGACTATATTCTCGTGGAGGGATGAAATAGTAGCCTATGAATACATTTATAAATGTTTTAATAAATTGTTTAATTGGTGACCTGTTGTAGAAAAGCAATTGTACACTTGAGGTTGTGTTAAACAACATTTCTAGCACAGCTGTGCTGCGGGTCCGTCTCATACCGTAGATCAGCAAAGCTGTGCTAAAATAAGTTGCCCTCTCGTGTACAATTTCTTTAGTATGGCCTGAGCTCACTGGTGCCCTCTCCTGGGGTGATCTGATAGTGAACACAGCAAGTAGGACATCCACAGACCAGATCCACAGACTTCTAGTGTGTGAATGTTCAACTATCTCCAAGCTAGAAAAGAAAATACACAACATGTATACCACACCACTCTGCCTCGTTTATCCCCCTTTTCCCTCCTCTCCTCTTTCTCCTTCCCTCCTCCCCAAACCTTCTAAATCCCCCTAAGATCCCCTCCGCCTGTAAATCTGAGCCCTGTTTGTGTGTGTGTGTGTGTGTGTGTATCTGTATCTGAGTGCCGGGTCTCCCTTGGTCTCTGTCTCGTAACCCGTTGCCGCGGCAGTAACTCACGCCTCAGACGCAGGCTGTTGTTAAAGGCATGCCGTGTCATTAGTGGGCGCGTGCAGTTTTAAGAGTACACTATCTTGTTTTCACATGTGTGCACGTGCTCCCCATAAAGAGCAGACTGTGACAGACAGAGCATGCTTCCAGTCCATAAAACACACGTCCAAATATTTGTGCTGTGATGCTGCATGGTTAGAGAGAGGAAAGGGGGAGAGATGAAGGGATAGACAGATAGAGAGAGAGAGAGACACAGAGGGAGGAGAGAGATAGAGGGAGAGAGGGGAAAACAGACAGGGAGGTAAAGAGAAAGAGAAGCTCTGGAAGGATATAGGGTGAGGGTTGGGAGGGTGAGGGTTAAGGGTGTTTTTGTGCTGATCAGAAAGGGTATATCAATGGTCCTGAAAAGGAGGGGACCCTTCACTTCAAGTTCCAATAAGGGGCCCCCGGCAGTCACGAATACATTGTTACAGGTTGTGTTCCAAATGGCACTATATTACAAAAGGGGGAGACACTCTTGACCCAAACTGCTACAGGCCTATATCTATCCTACCCTGCCTTTCTAAGGTCCTCGAAAGCCAAGTTAACAAACAGATTACCGACCATTTCGAATCCCACCGTACCTTCTCCGCTATGCAATCTGGTTTCAGAGCTGGTCATGGGTGCACCTCAGCCACGCTCAAGGTCCTAAACGATATCATAACCGCTATCGATAAGAGACATTACTGTGCAGCCGTATTCACTGACCTTGAGCGTGGCTTTCGACTCTGTCAATCACCACATCCTTATCGGCAGACTCAACAGCCTTGGTTTCTCAAATGATTGCATCGCCTGGTTCACCAACTACTTCTCCGATAGAATTCAGTGTGTCAAATCGGAGGGCCTGTTGTCCGGGCCTCTGGCAGTCTCTATGGGGTTGCCACAGGATTCAATTCTCGGGCCGACTCTCTTCTCTGTAGACATCAATGATGTCGCTCTTGCTGCTGGTGAGTCTCTGATCCACCTCTACGCAGACGACACCATTCTGTATACTTCTGGCCCTTCATTGGACACTGTGTTAACTAACCTCCAGACGAGATTCAATGCCTTACAAGTCTCCTTCCGTGGCCTCCAACTGCTCTTAAATGCAACTAAAACTAAATGCATGCTCTTCAACTGATCACTGCCCGCACCTGCCCGCCCGACCAGCATCACTACTCTGGACGGTTCTGACTTAGAATATGTGGACAACTACAAATACCTAGGTGTCTGGTTAGACTGTAAACTCTCCTTCCAGACTCACATTAAGCATCTCCAATCCAAAATTAAATCTAGAATCGGCTTCCTATTTCGCAACAAAGCATCCTTCACGCACGCTGCCAAACATACCCACGTAAAACTGACCATCCTCGACTTCGGTGATGTCGTTTACAAAATAGCCTCCAATACTCTACTCAACAAATTGGATGCAGTCTATCACAGTGCCACCTGTTTTGTCAGCAAAGCCCCACATACTACCCACCACTGCAACCTGTACACTCTCGAGGGCTGGCCCTCGCTTCATACTCATCGCCAAACCCACTGGCTCCAGGTCATCTACAAGTCCCTGCTAGGTAAAGCCCCGCCTTATCTCAGCTCGCTGGTCACCATAGCAGCACCCACCCGTAGCGCTCCAGCAGGTATAGCTCACTGGTCACCCCCAAAGCCAATTCCTCCTTTGGCCGCCTTTCCTTCCAGTTCTCAGCAGTTCTCTGCTGCCAATGACTGGAACGAACTACAAAAATCACTGAAACTGTAGACATTTATCTCCCTCACTAGCTTTAAGCACCAGCTGTCAGAGCAGCTCACAGATCACTGCACCTGTACATAGCCCATCTGTAAATAGCCCAACCAACTACCTCATCCCCTACCGTATTTATTTATTTATTTATCTTGCGCCTTTGCACCCCAGTATTTCTACTTTGCACATTCATCTACAGCACATCTACCATTCCAGTGTTTAATTGCTATATTGTAATTACTTTGCCACCATGGCCTATTTATTGCCTTACCTTCCTTATTTTACCTCATTTGCACACATTGTATATAGATTTGTTTTTCTACTGTAATTTTGACTGTATGCTTGTTTACTCCATGTGTAACTCTGTGTTTTTGTATGTGTCAAACTGCTTTGCTTTATCTTGGCCAGGTCGCAGTTGTAAATGAGAACTTGTTATCAACTTGCCTACCTGGTTAAATAAAGTTGAACTAAAAATAAATAAATAAATAGTGCACAAATGGGAATGGGGTGGCATTTGGGACTCAGGTACAGAGTAGCAATGATCTTTTCAAATGAGATAATTCAGCAAATCAATAAAGAAACTATGCACGCTGAAAATACTCCTGGACGCCAGAACCGAGGAGCGAAACGTTGCTCTGTTTGTGGAAAATATTAAAATGAATTGTTGAATAAAGGGTACGGTTTGCGTGTGTGTTTGTGTGTGCGTGTGTACACATTGTTGAATAGCCTAGCTGTTCTCCAGAGGCATGCCAGAATGTCACCCTGTCCTGTCCTATTAGGCGAGCTACGCTGGATGAGCAGAAAGAAACACACACACACACACACATACACACCCAAATAGGCGTAGCACTGCTGGACGAGCAGAGCAGAAGATTGAACTGTGTTTAGGAGACATGCAAATGGCCAGCCGGGAGGCTGCAGGGCGATAATAGTCAGTAATACTTGTTAAGTTATGTGGGATTGGACGCTACGTCTGTTAAGACGTAGGGGGGTTTGTGTCTATTTGTCAATAACAGCTGGTGCGCAATGTCTAAAATTAAAGAAGTCTCGAGGTATTGCTCGCCTGAGGTAGAGTACCTTATGATAAGCTGTAGACCACACTATCTACCAAGAGAGTTCTCATCAATATTATTCGTAGCTGTCCATTTACCGCCGCAAACAGTCTGGATTCCCTACTACCCACCCAAGATTCCCCCGGACTGCACCCCATCTCCTCTCCCGCTTTTCAATAAATACATTGGTTACCTATCCTTGTCTCCTCGTCTGAGTCTGCATTTGGGTTCACCTGCTCCGCCCCGCGTAACATATATGTTGTCCTGCTAGACACGTTGATGGCATGATTTACATCCTGCTACGCTTGTGAAAAAAGGGTTAATAATATATCTGTGAGAATATCTAAGGGGATTTTATATAATTCTAAATTATATAATTCTAATTAATAATAGCTTTGTTTTTAAAATAATGATATTTAGAGATGATTTCGTTTTCAAATAACTTAAAGTGAGCGAGAAAAGGGCCATTCTTGAACATGGGGTGAGACATGTTATTTAGAATGATTTATTTATGTTTTTAGAAGGAGATAAATCAAGCCTACCATCACCTCATGGGTCTCCCAGTCACGGCCGGCACGGGTATTGAACCAGCATCAGTAGCAATACTGTCTTAGACCGCTGTGCCACTCAGGCGCTGTACAATGTGGCCGGTCGGGAGTAGGCTACAGAACTACAGTAAGAGAAAAATAATTTCCACACCCTAATTGTAGTCTAAGTTTCTCTTAGAATAAAAACTTTAGTGTAACAACAGTTTTAGTAAGTAATACTATAAGTCTTTTTCCGGGTGTGTCTGCAGGACAGAGGAATAGCAATTCTTACACTATTGTAGATCCTCTGTTTGGTCCACCAACTGGGACAATAGACTGGATCCCAGCAGGCGACCCAAAACAACGGCGGCGGAGGAGAAGGGGTAGACGGGGCGGTGTTCTGGTCAGGCTCCGTAGACGGGCACATCGCGCACCTCTCCCGACTATACTACTTGCCAATGTCCAGTCTCTGGACAACAAGGTAGACGAAATCAGAGCAAGGATTGCCTTCCAGAGAGACATCCGAGACTGCAACGTTCTTTGCTTCACGGAAATATGGCTCACTCAGGACACGTTATCAGAGTCGGTACAGCCACATGGTTTCTCCACGCATCGCGCCGACAGAAACAAACATCTATCTGGTAAGAAGAAGGGCGGGTGTGTATGCCTTACGATTAACGAGTCATGGTGTGATCATAACAACATGCAGGAGCTCAAGTCCTTTTGTTCACCTGACATAGAATTCCTTACAATCAAATGCCGACCGCATTATCTACCAAGAGAATTCTCCTCGATTATAATCACAGTCGCATATATCCCCCCTCAAGGTGACACAATGACGGCACTGAAAGAAATTCATTGGACTCTATGTAAACTAGAAACCACATATCCTGAGGCTGCATTTATTGTGGCTGGGGATTTTAACAAGGCTACTTTGAAAACAAGGCTCCCGAAATTTTATCAGCATATCGAATGTGCGATCCGGGCTGGTACAACCCTTGATCATTGTTATTCCAACTTCCGTGATGCATACAAAGCCATTCTCCGCCCTCCTTTCGGGCAAGTCTGACCATGACTCCATTTTGTTGCTCCCTGCCTACAGACAGAAACTAAAACAGGAAACGCCCGTTCTCAGGTCTGTTCAACGCTGGTCCGACCAATCTGATTCCACGCTGCAAGATTTCTTCGAGCACGTGGACTGGGATATGTTCCGGACAGCATCAGACAACAACATTGATGTATACGCTGATTCGGTGAGCGAGTTTATTAGCAAGTGCATCGGTGATGTTGTACCCATAGCAACTATTAAAACCTTCCCCAACCAGAAACCGTGGATTGATGGCAGCATTTGCGCAAAACTGAAAGCGCGAACCACTGCTTTTAACCAGGGTAAGGCGACCGGAAATATGACTGAATACAAACAGTGTAGCTATTCCCTCCGCAAGGCAATCAAACAAGCTAAGCGTCAATAGAGATAAAGTAGAGTCACAATTCAACGGCTCAGACACGAGAGGAATGTGGCAGGGTCTACAGTCAATCACGGACTACAAAAAGAAAACCAGCCCGTCGCGGACCACGATGTCCTGCTCCCAGACAAACTAAACAACTTTTTTGCTCGCTTTGAGGACAAAAAAGTGCCACCGAAACGGCCTGCTACCAAAACCTGCGGGGTCACGTTCACCGCAGCCAACGTGAGTAAAACATTTAAGCGTGTTAACCCTCGCAAGGCTGCCGGCCCAGATGGCATCCCTGACCGTGTCTTCAGAGCATGCACAGACCAGCTGGCTGGTGTGTTTACGGACATATTTAATCAATCCCTATCCCAGTCTGCTGTTCCCACATGCTTCAAGAGGGCCACGATTGTTCCTGTTCCCAAGAAAGATAAGGTAACTGAGCTAAATGACTATCGCCCCGTAGCACTCACTTCCGTCATCATGAAGTGCTTTGAGAGACTAGCCAAGGATCATATCACCTCCATCCTACCAGACACCCTAGACCCACTCCAATTTGCTTACCATCCCAATAGGTCCACAGACGACGTAATCGCAATCACACTGCACACTGCCCTAACGGATCTGGACAAGAGGAATACATATGTAAGAATGCTGTTCATCAATACAGCTCAGCATTTAACACCATAGTACCCTCCAAACTCATCATTAAGCTCTAGACCCTAGGTCTCGACCTAGCCCTATGCAACTGGGTCCTGGACTTCCTGACGGGACGGCAGGGTAGGAAACAACACCTCCACCCCGCTGATCCTCAACACTGGGGCCCCACAAGGGTGCGTTCTCAGCCCTCTCCTGTACTCCCTGTTCACCCATGACTGCGTGGCCAACTCAATCATCAAGTTTGCTGACGACACTACAGTGGTAGGCTTGATTACCAACAACGACGAGACGGCCTACAGGTAGGAGGTAAGGGCCCTCAGAGTGTGGTGTCAGGGGAAATAACCTCTCACTCAACGTCAACAAAACTAAGGAGATGATCGTGGACTTCAGAAAACAGCAGAGGGAGCACCCCCCTATCCACATCGACGGGAGAAGGTGCAAAGTTTTAAGTCCCTCTGCGTATCACCGCCTGGTACGGCAACTTCTCCGCCCACAACCGTAAGGCTCTGCACAACGCATCACCGGGGGTAAACTACCTGCCCTCCAGGACACCTACACCACCCGATGTCACAGGAAGGCCAAAAAGATCATCGAGGACAACAACCACCCGAGCCACTGCCTGTTCACCCCGCTATCATACAGAAGGCGAGATCAGTACAGGTGCATCAAAGCTGGGACCGAGAGACTGAAAAATAGCTTCTATCTCAAGGCCATCAGACTGTTAACCTCTTAGCGCGCGCCGATCCCTTTAGCGGGATCGTTTTCAGAGCAAACATAACGCGCCAAATTCAAAATACATATTCGTAATACATATTCGTAATATTTAACTTCGATATACAAGTGTTGCATAGTGTTGCATAGCCATCAAAAGCTCTGCTTCTTGGCAATATCACTGCGTTGTCAGATTTTAAAAGGCTTTACGGCGAAAGCACTACATTTGATTGTTTGAGGCTAGTACCTCACATATTTTCCACATTAGCATAAATTCATATCCAGCTCGGTTCTCAAAATATCCATATCACAGCTAATATAAATCGCTACCTTTCAAATAACTTCTTCTGAGGTCTTCCCAAGTGTCCAAACAAGATAATCCATGGTTCTTTTGTTAGAAAAAGTAAATAATTATATCCATAAATATCCGTTGTTTTTGGCACGCTACGTTCAGCTACTCCACCAAGCATTGTCAGTCTACTCGCCCGTTTACAGTGAAGGGATCGCGTTCAAATTATACCTCTCATCTTTTCACAAACAAATCAAATATCATTAATAATGCATCCTTATGTATTCTTTTATGAATAATAGCGATCATATTTTACAAGAACGGTAAGTGAAACGTTAAAAGGCGAAAAGAAAGTTGGTCGCGCTGTGTGCGCGTCACGTTCGTGAACGTGCACGTCTGTTTACCTTTTTTCCCTACCGGTAGTAATTCTCTCTCTCTAAGGATCTGGTCAGAGCTTTTTCCTCCATACCCTTTCCAGAGACTGTTGACATCTAGTGGAAGCCATAAGTACTGCAACCTCGGTCCTATTCCCCATAGAAAAATATTACATGGGCTTCAAAATGAGAGGAGAGCAACAGAAAAATAAATTCCGGACAGAAATCTCTCTGGTTTTTGCCTGCTAAATCTGTTCTGGAATAGCCACAGACTATATCTTAATGGTTTTATAAACTTCAGAGTGTTTCCTATCCAATAGTACTAAATATGTAAATATCCTAGTTTCTGGCCATGAGTGGTAGGCATTTAACTTTGGGCACGTCAGACAGGCGAAAATTTGGAAAATGGGACCCTAGCTGGAAGAGGTTAAGCAGCCACCACTAACATTGAGTGGCTGCTGCCAGCATACTGACTTAAATCTCTAGCCACTTTAAATAATAGAAAATTGGATGTAACAAATGTATCACTAGCCACTTTAAAAATTGTGTATATAATGTTTACATATCTGACATTACTCATATCAAATGTATACACTGTACTCCATCTACTGAATCTTGCTTATGCCATTCGGCCATCGACTCAAATCTCTAGCCACTTTAATAATTAAAAAGTGGATGTAATAAATGTGTCACTAGCCACTTTAAACGATGCCATTTCTATAATGTTTACATATCCTACACTACTCATCTCACATGTATATACTGTACTATATACCATCTACTGCACCTTGCCTATGCCGGTCAGCCATCGCTCATCCATATATTCATATGTACATACTCGTATTCATTCCTTTACACTGTGTGTATAAGGTAATTGTTGTGAAATTGTTAGATACTACTGCATGGTCGGAACTAGAAGCACAAGCATTTCGCTACACTCGCATTACCATCTGCTAACCATGTGTATGTGACAAACTAAATTTGATTTGATTTGATAACCACAACTTTTAGTTGAGCAACCATTGTAGCTGCATTGACTCTTTTTGCTTTAACTATTTTTTACTCATCACATATGCTGACGCTACTGTTTATTATCGATCCTGTTGCCTAGTCACTTTATCCCTACCTATATGTATACAGTGCCATCGGAAAGTATTCAGACCAATTTACTTTTTCGACATTTTGTTACGTTACGGCCTTATTCTAAAATGGATTACATTTTTTAAAAACTCAGCAATCTACACACAACACCTCATAATGACAAAGCGAAAACAGATTTTTGGAAAAACACAAATACCTTATTTACATAAATATTCAGACCATTTGCTATGAGACTCGAAATTGAGCTCAGTTGCACCCTGTTTCCATTGATCATCCCTGAGATGTTTCTACAACTTGAATGGAGTCCACCTGTGGTAAATTCAATTGATTGGACATGATTTGGAAAGGCACACCCCTGTCTATATAATGTCCCACAGTTGACAGTGCATGTCAGAGCAAAAACCAATCCATGAAGTCCAAGGAATTGTCCGTAGAGCTCCGAGACATGATGGTGTCGAGGCACAGATCTGGGGAATTGTCCCAAGAACAGTGGCTTCCATCATTCTTAAATGGAAGAAGTTTGGAACCACCAAGACTCTACCTAGAGCTGGCCGCCTGGCCAAAATGAGCAATCGGGGGAGAAGGGCCTTGGTCAGGGAGGTGATCAAAAACCCCATGGTCACTCTGACAGAGCTCCAGAGTTCCTCTGTGGAGAAGGGAGAACCTTCCAGAAGGACAACCATCTCTGCAGCACGCCACCAATCAGGCCTTTATGGTAGAGTGACCACAAGGAAGCCACTCCTCAGTAAAAGGCACATGACAGCCTGTCTGGAGTGTGCCAAAAGGCACTTATAGACTCTCAGACCATGAGAAACAATATTATTTTGTCTGATGAAACCAAGATAGAACTCTTTGGCCTGAATGCCAAGTTTCACATCTGGAGGAAACATGGCACCATCCCTATGGTGAAGCATGGTGGTGGCAGCATCATGCTTTGGGAATGTTTTTCAGTGGCAGGGACTGGGAGACTAGTCAGGATCAAAGGAAAGATGAACGGAGCAAAGTACAGAGAGATCCTTGATGAAAACCTGCTCCAGAGCGCTCAGAACCTCAGACTGGGGTGAGAGAGACAGAGAGAGAGAGGGGGGAGACTGATGATGGCACCGACGGAGATGGCATCATCGCGACTAGCTCTTAGAAAACTTTGCAGTATTTAGTTTTTTTATGTACTATTTTTTACATTATTAGCTCAGGAAATGCTTTGTGTCATTACATACAGCCTACTTAGATTTGTGTGTATTGGGTATATGTTGTGTAATTTGTTTGGTATTACTGCATTGTCGGAGCTAGAAGCACAAGCATTTCCCTACACCCGCAATAACATCTGCTAACCACTTGTATGTGACCAATAACATTTGATTTGAGGTTCACCTTCCAACAGGACAACGACCCTAAGCACACAGCCAAGACAATGAAGGAGGAAAAGCCCTTTGAGACCCAGAGTCTCTTTTTCAAGGGAGACCTAGCCAAGAAGGCAGCAACAATCAATACATTACAGAAATAAAACATACAACAATACAATAGAACAACATGATCCAGCCTAAAAAAAATCATTTACAGTCTCCCATCAATATTTTGTATTCATTCAGTGGCACTAACATATCTAGATGAAGCATGGATTGTAGATTATTCCATGCATTTGGTGCACAAGAAGAGAAGGCAGTCTTGCCTAATACTGTGAATGTCCTGGGGACTTTAAGTTACAACCACCTAGCAGACTGGGTATGGTAACTGCTGATGGTGAAGGAGACCAGACTACAGAGGTAAAGAGGGAGTTTACCCAAAAGGGCTTTGTAGATGAACACATACAAATGTATCTTTCTCTGCATGTAAAGTGAAGTTCAACATACCATTTGGTACAATGTGCAATGGTGAGTGAGTGACTTGGCATTTGTAATAAAGCGCAAGGATGATAAACAGAGTCCAGCCTCTGTAAGACAGAGGAGGGAGGGCCTTGCATATACAGCCTTGCATATGCATATACAGTCACCATAATCAATTACAGAGAGAAAAGTGGCCTGAACAAGCTTCTTTCTATCCATAAGCGGGAAGCAAGCCTTACGAAAATAAAAACCCAATTTCAATTTAAGCTTTGTCACAAGATTATCCACATAAACTTTAAAGGACAACTTGTCATCCAACCAAATACCTAGGTATTTGTAGGATGACACTTTTCAATGGATACGCCACCAGATGTGACAATGCTAACACTGTTCTACAGAGTTCTAGCTCTGGTAAAGGTCATGAATTTTGTTTTTTGTATATTCAAGACCAGTTTGAGACCATAAAGAGAGGCCTGCAGTGACTGAAAAGCAGTCTGGAGCGCTTCAACAGCCTGAACCAGAGAAGGAGTACATGAATATGTAACTGTATCATCTGCATATAGATGTAACTTTGTATAACAGCACAAACATAATTCTAATACAGTTGTTTTGGTGGTCTTAGGCTCATAAGCCTATGCATAAGCTGTAATATGCGTATGAGTGTTGTGTTAGGCTTTTTAAACCTGCTTTTGAACATCTTTCTTAAAATTGATCATCACAGTGAGGTGAGTTTTAAAAGCATGATACTGTTTTGATAAGTGTTTGATGTGGTTTTTCGATTGCATTTATGTCAGAGTGGTTAGGGACAATAGAGGCCTGAGTACCAGGCCATTATGGTCATTAGAGTACTACCAACGCATGTCTTGAGTGCATAGGAGGAGATTACAGTGACTCAATGGATACGTGGAATTTTACTGCGGTCATGACTCATGACTGCCGCTGAGTCGGTAATACGGTCACCACAACAGCCCTAGTCTAAACCGGACCAAATTTGAACCAATCATAATCATTTATGTTTCACAAGTTTGGACATCAAAGTACTGCACAGTAGAGCTCAGATTACAGTATAGTACAGCACAACACAGTAGAGTAGAGTTCAGTACAGTATAGTCAAGTAGAGTATAGTTCAGTACAGTACATTAATACACAATTCTAGTGCACTCTACTGGGTACTGTACTGAACTCTACACCACTCTAAATGACAGTACTGTACTATACTCTACTTTTCTTTACTGTACTGTACTCGACTGTACTGTACTGTGCTGTCCAAACTTGTGAAAGATAGACATCTATGATTGGTTAAGTTCGGTCTGGTCAGGACTGGAACAAATCTGAACCAATCATGGACGTCTACGTTTGGGCCAAATGAAGGCAGATCTGTGGACGTTGAAATCAAAGCTGGTCCAAACCGGCCAGGGCGGACTGACCAAATTTAAACTACTTTTCAACGTCCATGGACGTCCGGTGTCGGTCAGTGCTCAGTGGGTGAGGATGCTGGTTACAGTAAATGGAAAGAGAGGTGGCTCATGGGTACTGTAGGTGTCAGTAAGAGCTGGGAGAGGTGACATTAACTAGCGATTTGGTAAGAGAATTTGGAGTTTTAAACCCTTAATAATTCTTAAACATAATTGATGTCAGTAAAAACTACCTTTACAGGTTACTTCTGTGAACTATCTTCAAGATATGTGGGTTTTTGGTAACGGAATTTACAGTTTTTTCTGAATGCTTAAACACTAACAGTGATTCTTGAAGCACTATCTCTGAAACCATTAACACTTGTAGCCAATGCATTTACCAAGTGTGCCAAACTGACTGCACATGCTTTGCTTTACATTCAGTTTGTAATTTTATAACACACGTTTTGCAAAACTGTAAACACAACTCACTGCTTTACACTCAGTAAACATTTTCCCCTTATTTGTATTGGTAGTGTGTTATGTTCAGAATACACATACATACTTTACACATTTGGATACCTGTGTGTATGTGTGCTTACTACATGTATGACAAAACTTTATTGCAAACTGCTATGCCTTGCACACAGAAAAAGCAAAAGCCACAGGTTTTTAATTTATACTATCCGTGCGTAGTTGGTGCTTCGTGTGCTTATTCAAATGATGGTTTGTGTGTACTGTATTGACACAAAAACAAACATTTTTAAAAGATTTTGAAGAGTTTTGCAAGAATTGTTTGCTTTTGGAAGAGATGTATACTGTTTTGCTGGTTTGGTGTAAGGTTTTGTGGTTAGTGTTGTTAGGTTCTAATTCTCTGTTAAAAAACTTAACGGACACTATGAAAGCTTAACCAAGTTTAATTCTTCCCAGATGGTCAATACAGCTGCATTCAGACAAAGACATTTTCACACACACACTGATATTTAACCGTTCCTCCTAGGCTGAGTCTCCTACACATTTGAACAGCCAATGCATTTCTGTTGCTAGACAGAACCTTAGTGATATCTGTTCTTCCTCACTTCATCTGACCTCCACCCCAAAGTGCTCACTCCTCTCCAACTCATGGCTGTCATTGTGCCTGGTACCAGACTGTGTCTCTTCTCCTCCCAGAGGATCTCTCCCATAGGATCTCTGATGGCTAACAATAACATATCCTGACATAATGTAAACGTTATACATTACCTTCTCTCCCTCAGTGACATGAATAAGTATATTTCATATTCTCAGAGTTTAGCAAAAATAGCCTATAGTTTCAAAGATAGTGCCTAAGCAATCAGAAAAAAACGTAAATGCACAAGGCAATGTTTCTTAAACTTACAGAAGGCAGAATTGTAAATATAAGTGTTGATATTAGTTGACAGAGGTATTTTTCTAAGACCCCTTTTCCATCTGTTTGACATTAAATCAAGATGGAAGATGGTTGAGAAATGTATACACGCATTATTTAAATAAAAAAAAATAGACTCTTAGCTTTCATTTGACATGCTCCTATGAACTTCACATGTTAGTGCTCATGGTCCCTTTTACATGGAGATGACCATATCTCTTTCAAATATCTCAGAAACGTTGAGCATAGATTGGATATGACTGGATGCCTTAACCTTAAACAGAGGAACTAAGCAGGCTGCTATATCTGCACAACAGGAACCTTCGCCTGAATGGCTGAACCTCTGACCTAACAGACCTCGGATGGAGTTCCAAAAGATTTCAGCTTATGGTTGGTTGGGAGGTCAAGGTGAAGGTGCGGTGTTTGAACAGCTCAGGATCAGAACAGAGCCAGACCAGGGCCATATGCTGCTCATGTGAGCTAGTCTTTCCACATAAAGTGTGTGTGTGTGCGTGTGTGTATGTGTGCATGCTTTATTCTTTGACATTTTAGCAGACACACTTATTCAGAGCGACTTACAGGAGCAATCAGGGTTAAGTGCCTTGCTCAAGGGCCCATCAACAGATTGTCCCCCTAGTCTGCTCTAAGATTTGAACCAGCAACGCTCTTAACGACTAGGCTACACGCCACCCTGTGTGTGTGTGTGTATATGTGTGTACAGTATATGAACCCATCTTTCCAGTGTCTGCCCCAGGAACGTTGAGGTCATTTTATGTGCACAGCAGGGTCTTCCCTCCACGCAACACATTAACACACGGACCAAGCCCTTTTAATGCATTAAAGACTCTATTAAAAGTTTCCCTGCCTTGTTTCAATAAAAAGTGAAGGAAACCAAATTAATTTGACATGTTACATTTTCTGTAATCCCTTCAGGCAGTCTGTCTTTTACACTGTACAGTTGCTAGAGAGATTGAGATAAACAGAGGGAGAGACAGAGGAGAGAGAGAGACCAAGACAGAGATCTTCCAGTCTGAAGGCAGGTGTTCTGTTCAGGGTCAGGCTAGCATATGAGCTGAGGTTCTAGAGTGAAGAAAGCTGGGCCATCTGGTGAGTCAGTCTCTGGCTCTGTCCCAAATGGCCACCTATTCCCTATATAGTGCACTATTTTTGACCAAAGCCCATAGGGCTCTGGTCAAAAGTTGTGAACTAAAGGGATTACTAGGGTGCCATATGAGAAGCAGCCTAATAAGGCTGCTAGAATTACTAGCACTCAGTAGACGCATTTCACACAGATATAACACCATTTCAGCAAACACTTAGTCAGCCTGTTAGGCTTACATATGTCTACTATGTACAAAAGAAAGCAAGTCACAGGAAGGGAGAAACACACTAAGCCACGATTAACAAACAGACAATACAAAGGGCTTACCTGAGCTCTCTTCCATACACACACATACACGGGCAGACACATACAAACAGGCACACAAACACACTAAGGCAAAGACACACCCAGAGAGGGTAGCAGCAACTCACCTAATCAGACCTGTTACTCTGGTTCCTTCAGTTAGTGTGCCAGAACGCTCATAACGCTCCACCCCTTCACTTCCCTCTACCGCCTTATAGAGCCTGTCAGAGAGAGAGATATAGACATAATGACATTTGAAATGTCTTTATTCTTTTGGAACTTCTGTGAATGTAATGTTTACTGTAAATTTTTATTGTTTATTTCACTTTTGTTTATTATCTACTTCACTTGCTTTGGCAATGTTAACATATGACAATGAAGCCCTTAAATTGAATTGAATTGAGAGAGAAAGAGAAATAAATTATTTTACACACTGCATACAGATGAGAAGTTACTATAAACATTTCTCAAATGCATTTACCACCGATCACCACTAGATGGGGTTGACTGCAAACAGAAACCATACAGCGTAGTCCAGAGTAGACAAGGCCAGTTCATGGAAGGCATTCCCTGCAACTCATTCCTGTGCTGCCTTCCGCATGGTGAGAGAGACTACGCAGCTAATGATGGATGGAGCAAGCTATGACTCTCCAAATCACTCCGCTTCCTATTAAGGGAATACTTTAGGATTTTGGCAATGAGGCGTTTTGTCTACTTCCCAAAGTCAGATGAGCTCGTGGATACCATTTTCATGTCTGTGTCCAGTATGAAGGAAGCTAGAAGTTAGTGTTGCGCAGTATACCGGTACCACGGTAATATCACGGTACCAAAATGCCATGATACTTATAATACCAACATTTTTAAATACCTTAGTACCCTTTCATATGATACTACTGACTTTTTCAGCCCTACCGATCTAAAGAACATGCTGGCGCTGTTATGAAATGTTTAAAAAGTCAGTTTAGTTTATAAATTCAGTTGAATCGAAGCAACAGCCACTAGAGTTATGATATCCACTTCACTTTGATGCTCATATCACTTGTGGCAGGTGTAATCATATATTGTATTAACACTGCTAGTTCCGCACTGCTCCAATGTAACAAATGTATAAATCTAACAGAAGACTCATCAGGGTCTGGTTATAATCAAGAGCAAAGACCAGTCGGAGTAGACTTTGCAAGTTCACTGTCATGCAGCCCCTGAGTGTCAGATAGGGAAAATGGAGCACCACTCCGCTACAGACATGCCTGCAGCTTTACAGCAAAGAAATATGGCTTGTCTCTAGCCTAAATGTTAAAAAAAAGATGACCCATATTCCCGGAGATGCCTTTTTTTCACGCGCATTTGATATAATTTCACAAACCATGGGCCATTTTAAACTAATGCCAGGTTGCAAATTATTGGTTTGATAACAAACAACGTTGACAGTCATGGTGCTTAGCTAGCTAACAACCTGGTAACTTGACAGTAAGTTTAGGCAAATTTTATTGGCACAGGAAGAAAGGAAAAGGGTGTGCTACTCATGAGATGTGCTTCAAAAAGGTAGGATTTACATAGGCCTAATCGAAGCCTAAACTATATCAAACCTTTAATGATTGTGCTCATTCAATTCTGTTTGGCGCCTAACGTTTTAAAATTTGCGAGCAGTGTGTGTGTGTGTTGATGCCTTTCCATTTGCGCCGTTCCATTATTATGAGCCGTCCTCCATTCAGCAGCCTCCACTGATGTATATTCCTTCCACCCATTCCTCCATCCAAATCACAGGTAGGCATTTGCAAATACTAGCAAATGAACAGTGGAGAACATTTAAAAAACGTGAAGGCGTCCGGGGGACGGGGCGAACAGGATGCTAGGCCACTGATTTATTTCCCCCCGTGGTATTGCGATACTACTCGGTATCATGATACTTGGCCTGGTATAGTTTATAAAATGTTGGTATCGTGACAAGCCTATTAGAAGTAGTTTCGCGAGCCAATGCTAATTAGCATAGCGCAATGACTACAAGTCTTTGGGTATCTGCTAGCATTGTATGGAGATTAGAGAAGGAGGCTAGAGAGACAGAGGCTAGATCTCCTTTTTTGGCTGGTATGGTTGTATTTAGCCACCTTGGATATGTGACCTGTCTGTCTGTCTGCCTGGGGCTAGCAGTGTAGAAAGAACCCTTTCTCCTTAATGAGCTTTTGTAATAAACTGAAGTGTTTTTTAGCCCCCACTTCGTCCGTCCGGAAACTGTTTTCCCAAGATAAGTCTCTCACGCCATGCCGCCATGCATTAATGAAATTGAATTGCGTCTGTGCCATGGAGAGGTGATCCCTGAAACAGAAGTGTGTGTATGTGTGCGTGTGTGCTTGTGTGAGAGACAATGGAACGTGGCATGATAAAGAATGTGGCCTCAACTCCCCCAGCCATAGTACTATGGGTTAGAACTCCACAAAGACCTGCACTCTCTGCATGGGAAGGGACTGAACGAGTGGACTGAGGGAGGAGAACAGAAGGAGAGAGAGAGCAGAGATAGGGATGTTAGAAATGAGAGTGGTCTAAAAGTTCCAGAATGGCCATTCGTTCGACGGCATTAACCACTCAGCTGGGTGGAAGCTAAGCCAAGGTGTACCCCCTCCTCAGCCCCTTGCTTCCCTCACTCAGCCCTGTCTGTGCACAACTGCCCGCCTCACCTCACCTCGCCTGCTTTGAATGACAATAGAACCCTGGCAGTGGATGAGATTACTGGTGGCCATCTCCACTGGCACCACCTGATGAGGTCACACAGTCAATAGGACAGGCCCCCCAGTGAGAGAGACACACCTGTTGCCACCACCTTCACTCTGAGAAGGCTGGACTTGTGTAGAGCTCTATTTCTCTGTCACACACATACACACACACAGGGGTTAAAGCAACAAAAAATCACATTACTGAAATTGAAGTCGATCTCAGATCGATTGTCTGGGGCCAAGTTAACCTACCCTTTCATGTAAGAAAGTCAAGACCCTCATGCTTTTAGGGAAAGAGGCTCATGTTGTACAATTATGGGTTTTGACAATTCCAGTCCCCTTGCTTTTATGGGGTCCGGTGTCCTCCCTGGGATAATTATTATGTAGAAGGACTGAGATGCTCAATCCTGCTGACTTTTTAAAAGGACATTCTACTACAAACTGTATTCAAATAATAGTATGCTGAAAGCATCTAAAATAGAATTTCCATCTCCAGAAAGGGGCCCAATAACATATTGCCAAAAAAAAGTACAATTATTTTAACATATGGACCATGCATATAGCCTACGCATGGGCTACATTATCAGATGTGCTATTAGCAATACGCATTATCACCTGTATCCCAATTGATAAATAATAATGGCTATAAAATGTATATAGGCTGAAGCATGGGGTTTGTCCATCTGCATTTACCGCAATGGAAAAAAACATCCTGATTGTTATAATTGGAATAATTATTATTTTATTATGAATATGAATACATAAATTATTATTATTTACTCGAAAAAAAGAAGAAAAAAAAAATATTACAACATATGTTATTGCCCTTTTAAGACAAATACATGTTTCCCTCCTATGGCTCTCGCAACTTGAACGCGCCTCGAGAGGAAAATGTATCTTGCATAGAACACACAAGAACAAGCCGACAAGGTAAACTATTCTACTATGGGGTTGTCTGATTTTGATTTAATAGCAAGATTACAATGCAAAATTAGTGGCACTGAAAAGTTACATCCTGATGAAGTGTAGGCTTTGAATGACTTTGTCTGCAGCTACAGTAGGCTACACACCACTGTCTGAGATGAGCGCTGCTGTCGTGAGCATTATAGACCATTTCATTCCTTTCATCTGAACATCGGTGTGTCATCAACAATCATGCATGTCAGTTCAGTGCACACAGAGTAACAGACAAAATCAAACATTTGAGAATACATTTATTTTGAAATATATTTTGTAGAACAGACATGCTCTGTTTGTATTAGGCTATGTCATCTTTAAACCAGCCTCCCCCATCCGTAAAGAGATTTTTATTGCGGATCTACACTGATCTAAAAAACGACCTCTCCAGAATCCATATTCCCCTATGTGGAGCAGCAGGTACCCATGAGCCTTTTCACTATGCCCAGTCACTCTGAATGTCAGGGTTTCTGGTTAAACTCCATTCAGACAGTTGTGGTAGGCTATACATTGTAGGCTAATAAAGTAGTAGCGTACCTACGCACTGCCCCCAACTGAGTAGAGGGATGGGTTAACTTTAAAGACACAATGTGGGAATATGGGGTAAATTCTCCATAAACAATATCCTCAGTCAGTAAGTCAGTCAGCCAGATCAGCCACTCAGTGTATGCTAGGTCAAGTCAAGGGGGCTGCAGTCAGTCAGTGAGAGAGGATGTGGGGATATAGACCATTAGTAGATGCATCATTTAAAAGGCTGAAGGACAGCTTTCAAAGCATCATGCTACACTGACTTGCTACACTTATGGGGAGACACACGATCGACGGACAGACAGAAGGACACAGACAGACAGACGGACACAGACAGACAGAGACAGAGACACAGACAGAGAGAGTGCGAGCATGAGAGTGGAGGTTGCTGGCCCCATCACTGACTGAGAGGAGAGAGTTAGAGGCAGTCCACCTCAGTAGTACTACTAGAGTGATTCCTCACAAAACCCAGATATAAAATACCATGATTTGGGGAATTTTCACAAAATGTAATCTATAGAATAGTCATTTGGAGGAAGGATTGTTGACATACACACTGAGTGTACCAAACATACCCACCCCCCCTCCTTTTGCCCTCAGAACAGCCTCAATGTTGACTCCAATGCGTCCCACAGTTGTGTCAAGAAGTTGGCTGGATGTCCTTTGGGTGGTGGACTATTCTTGATACACACGGGAAACTGTTGAGCGTGACACCAACTACCATACCCCGTTCAAAGGCATTTACATTGTTTGGTCTTGCCCATTCACCATCTCAATGGCACACATACACAATCCATGTCTCAAGGCTTAAAAATCCTTCTTCAACCTGTCTCCTCTTCATCTACACTAACTGAAGTGGATTTAACAAGTGATGGAGGCCACTGTGTTCTTGGGGACCTTCAATGCTGCATACATTTTTTGGTAACCTTCCCCAGATATGTGCCTCGACACAATCCTGTCTTTGAGGTCTACAGACAATTCCTTTGACCTCATGGCTTGGTTTTTGCTCTGACATGCACTGTCAACTGTGGGACCTGATATAGACAGGTGTGTGTCCTTCCAAATCATGTCCAATCAATTGAATTCACCACAGGCGGACTCCAATCAAGTTGTAGAATCATCTCAAGAATGATCAATGGAAACAGGATGCACCGGAGCTCAATTTCGGGTCTCATTGCAAAGGGTCTGAATACTTGTGTAACTAAATGTAATTCAAAATAAATGTCTGGAGTATTGTCTGCATTGATGAGGGGGAAAAAACAGTGGATCCATTTTAGAATAAGGCTGTAACATAACAAAATGTGGAAAAAGTCAAGGGTCTGAATACTTTCCGAACATATTAACAGAAATTATCTTAACCAAACAAACATTGTAGACTAGAAATTATAGAAATGAATGGTTAATGTACTACTGGTGATAAATGTAATGGGGAATTGATATACAGTAACAATCAAATGCAAACAATTCACACAATGAGGCTATGAAACAATGAATGCGCACAAATTGGCTGGAGAGCGTGTATTCTAGAGACTTGCATTGTGCATCTTAGCCACACTCCCCTTCTTCTTGGACTGAGTCATCCCCACGGCATCCGCAATGGATTAGTCTTGGCCTCCGCAATGGATTAGTTCACTGAGATGGGTGTGAATAAGACCGGTGTCTTGTGTGCCATAAAATATATATATTTGCTACTGCTCAAAAAATGTTTGCCTATTGATCACACAATCGACTAGTCAACTAATTGGGGTCAGCAATAATTTCATTTTAAATAAACATTTAAAATGCAAACATTTCTAAAAACATGTTTTCACTTTGTCATTATGGGGTATTGTGTGTAGATGAGTGAAGCAAACTTTTTTTTTAATCCATTTTGAATTCAGGCTGAGACAAAACAAAATGTGGAATAAGTCAAGGGGTATGAATACTTTCTGAAGGTACTGTAGCTAGTGTCTGCTTGCTGGCTGAACCAGTCTCAAATCAATTCATATGAAATGAAAGGCAGGGATGCTAACAATGCCATTTCACACATTACATTTTGAATACTCCCTCTAGCTAGCTGGCTAGAGTCGTGACATTTTAGCTAATGCAAAAAATGTGTTTTCATATCTGTTCTGCCTTGATTATTTGATGCGCCAAGTTCTACAGCACAGTTGACTGCTCTCTGCAATGTTATCGTGTTGGCCAAATGTTACAAAGTAGTGAGGCACAATGCCAGCTGTCAGAGTCAGATACAGTGAAGGGGAAAAAAGTATTTGATCCCCTGCTGATTTTGTACGTTTGCCCACTGACAAAGAAATGATCAGTCTATAATAGGTTTATTTGAACAGTGAGAGACAGAATAACAACAAAAAAATCCAGAAAAACGCATGTGAAAAATGTTATAAATTAATTTGCATTTTAATGAGGGAAATAAGTATTTGACCCCTCTGCAAAACATGACTTAGTACTTGGTGGCAAAACCCTTGTTGGCAATCACAGAGGTCAGACGTTTCTTGTAGTTGGCCACCAGGTTTGCACACATCTCAGGAGGGATTATGTCCCACTCCTCTTTGCAGATCTTCTCCAAGTCATTAAGGTTGAGGCTGACGTTTGGCAACTCAAACCTTCAGCTCCCTCCACAGATTTTCTATGGGATTAAGGTCTGGAGACTGGCTAGGCCACTCCAGGACCTTAATGTGCTTCTTCTTGAGCCACTCCTTTGTTGCCTTGGCCGTGTGTTTTGGGTCATTGTCATGCTGGAATACCCATCCACGACCCATTTTCAATGCCCTGGCTGAGGGAAGGAGGTTCTCACCCAAGATTTGAAGGTACATGGCCCCGTCCATCGTCCCTTTGATGCGGTGAAGTTGTCCTGTCCCCTTAGCAGAAAAACACCCCAAAGCATAATGTTTCCACCTCCATGTTTGACGGTGGGAATGGTGTTCATAGGGTCATCTGACCACAACAATTTCACCCAGTTGTCCTCTGAGTCATTCAGATGTTCATTGGCAAACTTCAGACGGGCATGTTTATGTGCTTTCTTGAGCATGGGGACCTTGCGGGTGATGCAGGATTTCAGTCCTTCACGGCGTAGTGTGTTACCAATTGTTTTATTGGTGACTATGGTCCCAGCTGCTTTGAGATCATTGACAAGATCCTCCCGTGTAGTTCTGGACTGATTCCTCACGGTTCTCACCAAGCTGTCTTGTAGCCCATTCCAGCCTTGTGTAGGTCTACAATCTTGTCCCTGACATCCTTGGAGAGCTCTTTGGTCATGGCCATGGTGGAGAGTTTGGAATCTGATTGATTGATTGCTTCTGTGGACAGGTGTGTTTTATACAGGTAACAAACTGAGATTAGGAACACTCCCTTTAAGAGTGTGCTCCTAATCTCAGCTCGTTACCTGTATAAAAGACACCTGGGAGCCATAAATCTTTCTGATTGAGAGGGGGTCAAATACTTACTTCCCTCATTAAAATGCAAATCAATTTATAACATTTTCCAGTTTTTCTGGATTTTTTGGTTGTTATTCTGTCTCTCACTGTTCAAATAAACCTACCATTAAAATGATAGACTGATCATTTCTTTGTCAGTGGGCAAACGTACAAAATCAGCAGGGGATCAAATACTTTTTTCCCTCACTGTACATGCTGAATTCAGAGAACAGTCCCATAACTTTGGTGTCGTACAACTTTATCAAGAACCTGGCAAACTAGCTGATGTATGGCCATTCAAACAAGCTTGCACTAGAATGCTAGCTGGAGCAAGTTTGCTGATCGAGCATGGTTTGCTGTAGTAACCAGTGCGTCATCGCTACAGAGAGCGGAGTGATTTTCAGAATTAGGAACTAGTGTTAGGCAGATGAGCAAAATCTAGATTTTTAGAGATGAGTTCCGCATCCTACAAGATAGATCGGTTGAGGGACGAGCGTTGAGTAGGAGTGACGCCATCTGATGTGAGACAATGGAATCACTACTAGAACCATCGGCCAGGCTTTTATCCAGGCAAGAGTGTCTCCTATATTTAAGCACAGCAGACCATGAACACACAGAATGTGTTCCATACTGTACGTACAGTAGGCTACACAAGCACACACCTTTCATGTGTCCACTGGTACATGTAATAACAAGTGCATAAACAAGTGGTGACTCTCAGGCATAGCCTGCCCCACACTCTCTGCCCTGTAAGCTGGTAGCCTAGTGGTTAAGAGCGTTAGGCCAGTAATCAAAAGGTTGCTGATTCAAATCCCTGAGCCAACTAGGTGAAAAATCTGTTGATGTGCCCTTGAGCAAGTCACTCCCTGATCTTCCTTGTAAGTCGCTCTGGATAAGAGCGTCTACTAAAATGATCTAGGAACTGGCACTCTCCTGGGGAAGGGGAGACCCACCGAGGTGGGTAACTGGAGCTCAGACAGCAAACAGCGGCCCCACCTGGAAAAACGTCCCAGGAGGGGATGTTGAGGGAAAGGGTCAGCTTTGGCAACCAGGTCAGGTTGCACACTAACACACGTGACCACTGTAAACAGAGCAGCTGGTCAGTCAAGGATCAAGACAATTCACTCATATAACAGAGAGCATGTTAGTCTTCGTCAGGGTCCAGTTTTCAAAAGTTATCTATCCGGATTTCAGATATGCTCTCACTACTGTAAGTTGCTCTGGATAAGAGTTGATAAGAGCCTAAGCTTCTATGCCAAGATGTTACAGCTTATAGGACCATTCTCAAAGAAAGAGCAGTTGCTATATTTTGGTCCCCTCTTGGTCTCTTATTGTGCCACCAAATAGGCCTCCTATTTGTAGCTTTAACTTCTTAGGGAGCGGCAGCTGAGGTGTCGGTTTTGGAGAGTCTGGCGTGCCCAAAGTAAAAGGCCTGCCACTCAGGCCCAGAAACTAGGATATGCACCTATTGCTTCCACTGGATGTCAACAGTCTCTAGACAGTGTTTGGTGATGTTAGGTTGCTCTGGATGGTAATAGAAGAAGAATTTCGAACTAGTCACAGGATGTAAACAGAAGAGGTTGCGCGTTCACGGGCTCACGCGCGCTGTGGTTTTTACCTTTTCTATCATCCAGTTTATAATCCGGTTGAAATATTATAGTAAATATACATAAAACTGTTCCTAAGGATACATTATCAATGATGTTTGATTGTTCTTGGACAAGTGTATAGGTATAGGTTGAACGTGTTCTCTTCACATTTCAATGGGTGAGTGGACGCTGTATTTTATGAACATAACGCGCCAACCAAACTGAGATTTATGGATATAATAAATGACTTTTTCTAACAAAAGAACCATTGGATGTCTTCGTTGGACACTTGGGAAGCCCTCAGCAGAAGTTCTTCGAAAGGTAAGGGATTTTATATTAGCGATTTTATGCGTTTTATGAGACCCGCTTTGGTTATGGATTTATGCTAATGCATAAAATATGAGAGGGGTCAAAGGTAGTGCAGTATAAACGGAATAGGTGTCATTTGGGACGCAGCCATTGAGTCCTAGGCCTATGAACTGAATAAATGCCCTTTGCTGTCCAATAACAAACATCATTGTTAAATTCCCAGGCCAGCTAGTACCTCAGGGACACAAAGAGACACTGTGTGAACCCGATAGCAGAATAAAGTGGTTATTTATTACAGTCACTGTTACCATTTTTATCAGTGCCTGACTTTTGCAAAGAGCAAGAAGAGGAGTTAAGGATTCTAATTTCTCACAGAATATGCCTGTTGAAAGTGAAAGGCTAGCCACACACACACTGACTTTTCCTTGAACTTTAATAAGGCACACAGGAGGAGGCTCAGAATCTGATTTGCGACAGCCTGAACCACTCACAGGTAGCCAAATCCTCCAGCTCCAAGTTCAATATTCTAGCCTGCCGGGGACTGCAAACAACATGCCAGCAAGCTAACAAACAAGTAGACTAGTACTAGACTACACTCCCAAAGCTTCCTTATCCCCATTGAAGATCATGCACAAATATACCAAAATAGCAAATGATTAGGAGTAGACAATCATTGTCTTAACTTCTTAGGGAGCGGCAGGTGAGGTGACGGTTTTGGAGAGTCTGGCGTGCCCAAAGCAAAATGCCTGCCACTCAGGCTCAGAAAATAGGATATGCACATAATTAGTACTATTGGATAGGAAACACTCTGAGGTTTCTAAAAGTGTTAACATAATGTCTGTGAGTATAACAGAACTCATTTAGCAGGTGAAAACCAGAGTTTCTGGTGACCTATTGCTCTGTTTGACACACTCCCTATTGAATCCATTTGTAACCAGGACTGAGACTGCAGTACCTATGGCTTCCAATAGGTACAGGAAATGGCCAAGGTAGCTCAGATGTCAATAAGTTTTCTCGGGTGCGAGTCTGGCTGCGCGCCCCACTTTATTTTACTTATCTAAGGTATAGGTGACCATCCGAGTGAAATATTATTGCTAATATTCATAAAAGGATAGCTAAGGATGCATTTTAACTGGTATTTGATATGTTTAGGAAAAGTTTATAGGTATATTTGAACGCGTTCTCTTCACATTTCAATGGGCGATTCGACGTTGGATTTTCTGAACAGAACGCACCAACCAAACGTAGATTTATGGATATAATAAATGACTTTTTCTAACAAAAGAACCATTGGATGTCTTCGTTGGACACTTGGGAAGCCCTCAGCAGAAGTTCTTCAAAAGGTAAGGGATTTGTTTTCGCTGTGAAATGTGTTTTGTGTGAACCGTGATGGTTTATGAATTCATGCTAATGCAGAAATATTGGAGGTGCTACCCTCAAACAATCAAATGTTGTGCTTTCGCCGTAAAGCCTTTTTGAAATCTGACAACGCTGTGATATTGCCAAGAATCAGAGCTTTTGATGACTATGCAACACTTGAATATAGATGAATGTTTAATAATTCAACTTTTGGATTTTGAATTTGGAGCCTCACATTTCACCGGGTAGTGTCGGCGCCCCACTGCTCCCTAAGTACTAATCCAGTAGCTAAGATTCTTAGCAATGACAACATACAGACACTTGTTGGGTGAAAGAGGCCCATACAAAACTAGACTCCAGTAACTGCCAGTCAAATGAGGTCTACTCGTAGAAAGAAAACAAAACTTTCACAAAGTGTTAGGCTCCTTCGTTCAATCTCTCTCTTCGATATTCACTCACACAACCCTTTTTCTGTCCTGACACATGGGTCACATGATGAAAGTCAATCAGAGGTATTTTGGGGAAAGGTAGGTCCAGTTCTTTCCCATGGATGACTTTTGAGGATTTTATTTTCAATGGGAATAAGTCAGCATCCCACACAGTGTTCAGATAATAGGGCTGGGAATTGTCAGGTACCTTACGATAAGATATTATCACGATACTTAGGTACCGATATGATATGTATTACGATTTTCCCGATTCTATATATATTGCGATTCTATACTGTTATTTTATTGCCATTTGTTGTTCCAAACATATTGCTCACTATATGTCTGAGAGACAAGAGAGAGCAAAAGAAAACAAATTTTGTCAGGGTGAAAAAAGTGCTGAAAACATGTTGGCTCGCAATTTCAAAGAAGATGGAGAACAAGTAATAGGATATAAAATACTGGAGTTTTGGTGCAGGTACAGATGACTAGTGGTAGCTAACACTACCTACAGTAGCAAAAACATTATACTCGCCTCCTTTTGAATAGGTCAAAGGTAATCGAGGAGAGGCGGCAAGGAGAGGAAACGTGGAATGCGCTTGTATAAAATAATACTCCTCCACTCGCCTTTACAGGAACAACAAGTTAGTTGTGCCAGACATTCTATAGATAAAAACAATATGCTACTTACCGTTTTAAACATGTGCATGCTTTTCTCCTTCGATACAACTAAAGCCAATTCAAAGGGGATTTGGGAGATTTTTTAATTCTTTCACGAAAGACTCAGGTAGGATACACATAACTATCCTCAATGAAAGGTGGTTATTGAGGAGGGGAGGACACTCTTCCGTTCACCTATTAACAAACTGACATCTCCTCGACCACATAGGTTTTCTAGTCACGGAGGAGAGAGGACGGAGGAGAAACATGGAGGATGGACTTTTGCCCATATTAGAAAAGGCCTAGGTGTGTGTCTTAACATGAAAGTATGAGTGTGCGGACTGTTTTGGATGTGTGTGTGTCGCTGGGGACAGCGGGTTTGCTTATTGGGGATCCTGGGGGACAAAGAATAATTCACTCCAGAGAATAATGAATAACTCTTACCTACAGTACCTACTACATAACACTACCCTATGAGCCCAACCGACAACCACATAAATGCTCGCCTACTAAACACACAATAATTAACTTGTGTCTGAGACCTCAAACCTTCATCTCCAGGGAAGCTTAGAAGAACTACAACTTCCCTTTTCTCAAGGACCATTACAACCATAACAACATGCCACCCATGGATGCCACTTCCTCCTCCGTCATCCTTACCCAATCAACGTATGCATGACCACACATATAACTCTATGAGACTATAGACTGCTAAAGGCTGAGTCTAAAACATCCCTTTCTCAAGTATCATAACATACCATGCCACCAATGGATGCCACTTCCACTTAGTCTTCCTTCTCATCCATTCAATGCATGTAGCATGCATAAATCAATGGAAGCAAAGCCCTCTGTCTAAGCTCCAGCCTGGATCTAAATCCGCCTGGGAGGACGGCTCTAAAGCCATTAGCTCTTATTTATGCTACCAGGAAGATTACAAGCCATTGAGCATCCTCAATACTCTGACACACAGCTCCAAGGGGAGAATCCAGAATTTCTCAGAAACTATGGTTAAACCCAATAGAGGATGTTTTAAATTACTGCCTGAATTGTCTGAGATTAAATGAAAAAGGAAAAGGGTAACGAAGGGTGAAAAACGGTTTTACATCATGATGACTTAAGTACGAACATGGGAATGGGCTTTTCTGTGTGCGTCCCAAATGGCACCAAATTCCCTATATAGTGCACTACTTCTGACCAGAGCCCTATATGGGTCCTGGTCAAAGGTAGTGCAGTATAAACGGAATAGGTGTCATTTGGGACGCAGCCATTGAGTCCTAGGCCTATGAACTGAATAAATGCCCTTTGCTGTCCAATAACAAACATCATTGTTAAATTCCCAGGCCAGCTAGTACCTCAGGGACACAAAGAGACACTGTGTGAACCCGATAGCAGAATAAAGTGGTTATTTATTACAGTCACTGTTACCATTTTTATCAATGCCTGACTTTTGCAAAGAGCAAGAAGAGGAGTTAAGGATTCTAATTTCTCACAGAATATGCCTGTTGAAAGTGAAAGGCTAGCCACACACACACTGACTTTTCCTTGAACTTTAATAAGGCACACAGGAGGAGGCTCAGAATCTGATTTGCGACAGCCTGAACCACTCACAGGTAGCCAAATCCTCCAGCTCCAAGTTCAATATTCTAGCCTGCCGGGGACTGCAAACAACATGCCAGCAAGCTAACAAACAAGTAGACTAGTACTAGACTACACTCCCAAAGCTTCCTTATCCCCATTGAAGATCATGCACAAATATACCAAAATAGCAAATGATTAGGAGTAGACAATCATTGTCTTAACTTCTTAGGGAGCGGCAGGTGAGGTGACGGTTTTGGAGAGTCTGGCGTGCCCAAAGCAAAATGCCTGCCACTCAGGCTCAGAAAATAGGATATGCACATAATTAGTACTATTGGATAGGAAACACTCTGAGGTTTCTAAAAGTGTTAACATAATGTCTGTGAGTATAACATAACTCATTTAGCAGGTGAAAACCAGAGTTTCTGGTGACCTATTGCTCTGTTTGACACACTCCCTATTGAATCCATTTGTAACCAGGACTGAGACTGCAGTGCCTATGGCTTCCACTAGATGTCAACAGTCTATATACAAAGACTCAGAGAGATTGGAGTAAACAGAATGAATAGGTACAGGAAATGTCCAAGGTAGCTCAGATGTCAACAAGTTTTCTCGGGTGCGAGTCTGGCTGCCCGCCCCACTTTATTTTACTTATCTAAGGTATAGGTGACCATCCGAGTGAAATATTATTGCTAATATTCATAAAAGGATAGCTAAGGATGCATTTTAACTGGTATTTGATATGTTTAGGAAAAGTTTATAGGTATATTTGAACGCGTTCTCTTCACATTTCAATGGGCGATTCGACGTTGGATTTTCTGAACAGAACGCACCAACCAAACGTAGATTTATGGATATAATAAATGACTTTTTCTAACAAAATAACCATTGGATGTCTTCGTTGGACACTTGGGAAGCCCTCAGCAGAAGTTCTTCAAAAGGTAAGGGATTTGTTTTCGCTGTGAAATGTGTTTTGTGTGAACCGTGATGGTTTATGAATTCATGCTAATGCAGAAATATTGGAGGTGCTACCCTCAAACAATCAAATGTTGTGCTTTCGCCGTAAAGCCTTTTTGAAATCTGACAACGCTGTGATATTGCCAAGAAGCAGAGCTTTTGATGACTATGCAACACTTGTATATTGATGAATGTTTAATAATTCAACTTTTGGATTTTGAATTTGGCGCCTTGCATTTCACCGGGTAGTGTCGGGAGTGGGGCTAGCGCCCCACCACTCCGTAAGTAGTTTTAAAGGTAGCCTAGCTAGAGTTGGACTTTATGTAAGGCCACCCTGTTTGGCTGCAATGGGCTACTCAAGGTAGCCTGGTTTAACCACACTGAATGTTGCACTCATCATGTTCAGTCTGGTTTAACCAGGTTAGCATTCTGTGTAGGGCCTCCAGCCTCCTTCAGCATCCTTGCCTATACTGCAGTGGGTTAAATATGGTCTCTCGTCTTGATCATTACATTTAGCTCCATACAATAACTATATAACATACCAAACAAATACAATTTTCAATATCTTCAATTAAGAGAAGCAGTAAAAAATAAAATGTATATTAATCATTACAGCAATCAGTAACGTACTATACTGTACTCTACTTTTACTGTGCTCTACGCTACTGTCCTGTACTCTCATGTACTCTACTGAGCTCTACTGTGCTGTACTTTGATGTCCAAACTTGTGAAACATAGACGATCTGGACTAACCAAATTTGGTCTTGTTTGGCAGTGGAGCTCATTAAAATAATAGCCAGTGTGTAGTGTTTTAATGATACAGAAATACCAGGTTAAGTATCACGATACTCGATAGCATCACAATACTCGATACCAAAATGATGCCATGGCAGAAAAACTCAGCTACTGCCCTGTTCAATCATTGGACATCTTTTGAGTTCAATATCATTACATTTTACATTTTGTACATTTTTCAGAGACAGCCATGCAGTGTTGTAGTACTCGAGTCCAGTCTTATTGAGTGTCTCGGTCTCGTCTCTGTGTTGAATACATTTTTACTCAGTCTTGACTCGGTCTCGGACAATGAGGAGCAGCCGAGACCAGCGGAGTAAAAACTTAAATTATCAGCTCCCATTGTCAGCGCATAAAACTGCTTTGCCAGGCCAAATATCCACACTCCTTTCAAGACACATTTTGCCTATCAGTTGTCTAGGCTTCCTACTTTACTCGTAAAATTACTGTCCTTTACTTCAGTGGAAAAATATCCTCAAACGCTTGTCAGAACTTCCTTAATTCGCTGGTAGGGAAGAGTGGGGGAAATTATTTGAAGTTGAACACTTCAACATATTTTATTCAGTTTCTTTGCCTACTTTGATGAGTCAAGTAGGCGAGATGCTCAGTCTGTGTTTAACTTCATGGAGAAACTTGTTTTTCAAACCTACAATGGTGCAGCTGTAATGGAATGTATCTGCTATTTGTATTTACAGCTAAGTCCCCTCCTGTTCCCTGATTAAGAGGTGATGACAGCTCCACTCCACTGCCATTGTCAACTCTCTCCTGACATGAACTGAAGCCACGTCTCATGTGCCCGCTCATCCACTGGCGCTTTGAATGTTTCCTCTCCAAGCACTGTGAGCACCCCTATCAATTTTCTCTCATTACTGTATGTAATGTACGACATGAGTAAGACCTTAAACAGGTCAACATACACAAGGCTGCGGGGCCAGACGGATTACGAGGACGTGTGCTCCGGGCATGTGCTGACCAACTGGCAGGTGTCTTCACTGACATTTTCAACATGTTCCTTATTGAGTCTGTAATACCACTATAGTCCCTGTGCCCAAGAACACAAAGGCAACCTGCCTAAATGACTACAGACCCATAACACTCACGTCTGTAGCCATGAAGTGCTTTGAAAGGCTGGCAATGGCTCACATCAACACCATTATCCCAGAAACCCTAGACCCACTCCAATTTGCATACCGCCCAAACAGATCCACAGATGATGCAATCTCTATTGCACTCAACACTGCCCTTTCCCACCTGGACAAAAAGAACACTTATGTGAGAATGCTATTCATTAACTACAGCTTAGTGTTCAACACCATAGTACCCTCAAAGCTCATCACTAAGCTAAGGATCCTTGGACTAAACACCTCCCTCTGCAACTGGATCCTGGACTTCCTGACAGACCGCCCCCAGGTGGTGAGGGTAGGTAGCAACACATCTGCCACGCTGATCCTCAACACTGGAGCCCCCAAGGGGTGCGTGCTCAGTCCCCTCCTGTACTCCCTGTTCACCCACGACTGCATGGCCAGGCACGACTCCAACACCATCATTAAGTTTGCAGACGACACAACAGTGGTAGGCCTGATCACCGACAACGATGAGACAGCCTATAGGGAGGAGGTCAGAGACCTGGCCGGGTGGTGCCAGAATAACAATCTATCCGTCAACGTAACCAAGACTAAGGAGAGGATTGTGTACTACAGGAAATGGAGGACCGAGCAGGCCCCCATTCTCATCGACGGGGCTGTAGTGGAGCAGTTTGAGAGCTTCAAGTTCCTTGGTGTCCACATCACCAACAAACTAGAATGGTCCAAACACACCAAGACAGTCGTGAAGAGGGCACGACAAAGCCTATTCCCCCTCAGGAAACTAAAAAGATTTGGCATGGGTCCTGAGATCCTCAAAAGGTTCTACAGCTGCAACATCGAGATCATCCTGACTGGTTGCATCGCTGGCTGGTACGGCAATTGCTCGGCCTCTGACCGCAAGGCACTACAGAGGGTAGTGCGTACTGCCCAGTACATCCCTGGGGCCAAGCTGCCTGCCATCCAGGACCTCTACACCAGGCAGTGTCAGAGGAAGGTCCTAAAAATTGTCAAAGACACCAGCCACCCCAGTCATAGACTGTTCTCTCTACTACCACATGGTAAGCGGTACCGGAGTACCAAGTCTAGGACAAAAAGGCTACCCGGACTATTTGCATTTTGTGCCCCTCTTTTACGCTACTGCTACTCTCTGTTCATCATATATGCATAGTCACTTTAACCATATGTACATGTACAGACTGCCTAAATCAGCCTGACTAACCGGTGTCTGTATGTAGCCTCGCTACTTTTACAGCCTCGTTACTGTATATAGCCTCGCTACTGTTATTTTTCACTGTCTTTTAACTGGTGTTTTTATTTCTTTACTTACCTATTGTTCACCTAATACCTTTTTTGCACTATTGGTTAGAGCCTTTAAGTAAGCATTTCACTGTAAGGTCTACACCTGTTGTATTCGACGCATGTGACAAATAAACTATGATTTACTATGAGTTAATCACATCCACAATCACAATCACATTATTACATATCAATGATTTTTCTCCTTGCTTGGACTAACTAATTCTTAGGTCTTTTGTCTAACTGTGTAGTGTTATTGTTTGTCTTCCCAGTCAAATCCTGTCCTGCACTGAAGGCAAGCTTCTGAACACCTCAACTCATGCCTCATACCCTCATTCAATCACTGCTGTGATCCCTTTCAAAAACGGTAGCCTTCTCATTCCCCTTCCCCATAATATTGTACAATAAAATGTCTCTTCTCCGTGCGTACCACACCTATACTGTGGTTCTCCCATCCTCCTCAATTGTTCAAGTCACCAGCCTCCACTGTTAGGCAAAAAAAAGTCCCACTAATAATTACATAATTTTATCAAACTAGTTTAACTTGACTTTTTGCAGTAATTACTGATCTGGCTTTCAAGTCTTTCTATGAAAAAAGTGTTTAACCAGAACCATACACAATGCACATCTACTAATAATGACCAAGCTCTTGTAGCAGATTAATGTGTTATAGAAAATGAGCATGGGTCTCATAAACAATCTGTCAAGCACAAGCCCACTTGCTAATGAGTGACCAGCTTAATCTTTCAACATTAAGTCTAGCCAACTTTGATCTATATTAGCTAGTAGAACAGTTGAACTGTTATGAACACACCTGTTTAAACTGTTGTGTCTGTCCACCTGTTTGAACAGCATGCTAGCCTGCTCACTTTGTTTAGATCAGGGGTGTCAAACATGCACATTTAATTGTGGGGGGATCAAACTCAATATATCTTAAACTGTGTATAAATGATTATGGACTTTACATTCATACTGTTTCTTGACTGTCCAGGTCACTAATAATCACGAGACAGCCAGGGATCATAGAACATTTTAAAAACTATGAATAGAGAAAAACATTTGACACATTTTGGACGGCAATGAAAAATAAAACACATTTTCAGTGCGACCCTCTAGACCTACAGTGGGGCAAAAAAGTATTTAGTCAGCCACCAATTGTGCAAGTTCTCCAACTTAAAAAGATGAGAGAGGCCTGTAATTTTCATCATAGGTACACTTCAACTATGACAGACGAAATGAGAAAAAGAAATCCAGAAAATCACATTGTAGGATTTTTTATTTATTTATTTGCAAATTATGGTGGAAAATAAGTATTTGGTCAATAACAAAAGTTTATCTCAATACTTTGTTATATACCCTTTGTTGGCAATGACAGAGGTCAAACGTTTTCTGTAAGTCTTCACAAGGTTTTCACACACTGTTGCTGGTATTTTGGCCCATTCCTCCATGCAGATCTCCTCTAGAGCAGTGATGTTTTGGGGCTGTCGCTGGGCAACACGGACTTTCAACTCCCTCCAAAGATTTTCTATGGGGTTGAGATCTGGAGACTGGCTAGGCCACTCCAGGACCTTGAAATGCTTCTACTGAAGCCACTCCTTCGTTGCCAGGCGGTGTGTTTGGGATCATTGTCATGCTGAAAGACCCAGCCACGTTTCATCTTCAATGCCCTTGCTGATGGAAGGAGGTTTTCACTCAAAATTTCACGATACATGGCCCCATTCATTCTTTCCTTTACACGGATCAGTCGTTCCTGGTCCCTTTGCAGAAAAACAGCCCCAAAGCATGATGTTTCCACCCCCATGCTTCACAGTAGGTATGGTGTTCTTTGGATGCAACTCAGCATTCTTTGTCCTCCAAACACAGTTTTTACCAAAAAGTTCTATTTTGGTTTCATCTGACCATATGACATTCTCCCAATCCTCATCTGGATCATCCAAATGCTCTCTAGCAAACTTCAGACGGGCCTGAACATGTACTGGCTTAAGCAGGGGGACACGTCTGGCACTGCAGGATTTGAGTCCCTGGCGGCGTAGTGTGTTACTGATGGTAGGCTTTGTTACTTTGGTCCCAGCTCTCTGCAGGTCATTCACTAGGTCCCCGTGTGGTTCTGGGATTTTTGCTCACCGTTCTTGTGATCATTTTGACCCCACGGGGTGAGATCTTGCGTGGAGCCCCAGATCGAGGAAGATTATCAGTGGTCTTGTATGTCTTCCATTTCCTAATAATTCCTCCCACAGTTGATTTCTTCAAACCAAGCTGCTTACCTATTGCAGATTCAGTCTTCCCAACCTGGTGCAGATCTACAATTTTGTTTCTGGTGTCCTTTGACAGCTCTTTGGTCTTGGCCATAGTAGAGTTTGGAGTGTGACTGTTTGAGGTTGTGGACAGGTGTCTTTTATACTGATAACAAGTTCAAACAGGTGCCATTAATACAGGTAACGAGTGGAGGACAGAGGAGCCTCTTAAAGAAGAAGTTACAGGTCTGTGAGAGCCAGAAATCTTGCTTGTTTGTATGTGACCAAATACTTATTTTCCACCATAATTTGCAAATAAATTCATTAAAAATTCTACAATGTGATCTTCTGGATTTTTTTTCCTCATTTTGTCTGTCATAGTTGAAGTGTACCTATGATGAAAATTACAGGCCTCTCTCATCTTTTTAAGTGAGAGAACTTGCACAATTGGTGGCTGACTAAATACTTTTTTGCCCCACTGTAGTTGAAGACCGAACAGTTGGTTTAGATGTTGAAATCAAGAGGCCTACCTACCTGTATAAAAATATGCGCGTTGCCAATTCCTTATATGAATGCTTTTTAAGCTTATTACAAGTGTATACAAATTTACTGTTTAGTATTGTCTGCTCTGCAAGCAATTTTAGGAGTTAAGACATAATGAGGGTATCATTAGAAAGGTAAAGTTTTCCTCTACTACAGTAAAATAATGTCTCAATGTGTTTTGGTGTCTATATGAGCGATTTTGTTGGACCAAACCACATTTGGTTTGGCTCCACTTTTTATCAGAGCGCAAAAGGCAATCTACAGTGTATGTTGAGTGGCAGGGGAGGGGCTTGGTGTGTGTGTGTGGGAAGGTGCACAATGCACAGCACAGAAAGAGCGAGGGAGAAGAGACCAAAGAGACAACTTGAGAACAAGCGGCCATAAATGCTCATAAAAATTTTAAAAAATTATGAAATACTTGCGATTCAGGCATATGAAAATTCACGCTACAAAACATTTATTTGAATTAACTCGATATATCGCCCAGCCCTAGCGGAGTCTCAGTCCAATTCCATTACTGTGAAATTCCCCTCACCATCAATCAGTCTAGTTTAACCAGGCTAGTCTCTAGGACCTGCAACACACAGCACTCCCCCTCCTCCTTGAACATCTGATCTCTCAGGGGGCAACAGCTGACCCTCTCTGACCCAGCCATGACACCATGACACCATGCAGGCTTGCAATGCTGCAACAGCTGGGACCAGACACTGGTAATGTCTCGCTCTGTCACACACAGATGTGGAAATGTCCTTCACTGTATGCAGTACTGTACACACATCACACCTCTGTGCCAATGTCGCTCACATAGCGGCATTGCCACAGAGGTGTGGACACAGACAGAGACGGACAAACACACACACAAACACACAGAAATAGCCTAGGCTACCTACATAAAAACATCAGAGATATTCATGAACAACATTAAGTGAAGGATTTGTTTTCCATGGAGAATAGTGTTGAGTCATTCACCATTACCTCACCAGGTAAAACCCTACACCTGTCCTGCCTCTAGTGAATGAAGGTCTGTGACTGTGTGCTGTAATCATTAATAGGTAATGGGGGAAGGGAACGGGCACGAGGGACAGATTGGAGGCAACTGTCAACAGCGATAGTATCAGCAGAGAGCATTCCAAGAACATCTAATCACTCCTCCATCACAACACAGTAAATGGATACAAAAGGCTTCAGCCGCACAATGTCAAACTCCAAATAAGACTAGAATAACAGTATAGATATGGTATGGTCTTATTTTGAACACACACACACAGGCCACACACACAGGCTGCAGCTCTCATTGCCAAACACATAGACACAACCTCACCAGCATAACAATGATGAACATATAGGCTAAATAGCTACACCCTGCCGCTCAAGCTGCCAGCTATGAGTGGTCCTCTGTTTATGACAACACTGCTGATGTACAGTATGTGTGTGTGTATGTGTGTGCATGTACTCAGCCCAAATTGATTAGTAAAAGAGCTTCACATCAATCAAGTCTACCCACTCCCTAGCCAGCCACTGCTCCGGCCTCTTTTTCCATCCAACTTTTCTACATCCCAAATGGGACCCTATTCCCTATGTAGTGCACTACTTTTAACCAGGGCCCATAGTCAAAAGTAGTGCCTTATATAGGGGATAGCATGATATTTGGGAAGCACTATGTGTCTGTGTCACTGTTGCTGCAGTAGCTGCTGCAGAACACCTCTGTGGATGGGGGGGAGGGAGAAAGACCATAATAATGACAAACTGGCTAGGCCTAGACATTGCACATGCTCAGCTACTGTATAACTAGCTAACAACACCATGTGTAAAGGTCTACCACTGAATCTGTGATATAAGACCTGCATCAAAAGTGACAAGTTGACAACACTAATCACATCCTTAACTAGTGTTTCTACAGAAAGGTACAGTTCAAGCCAAGTGTCCTTCCATCCACATTCTAAGCAGTTAACCAAACACATTAAAGACATCTCATCTCAGACTTCCTGGTGTCAGCACTAATCTACCATAACCTTTTTTTTGTGATCAAGTTTTTATACTTTTTTGAGCGACAGCACAAACACAAACCAACAGACATTACACAAATACACATTTATCCACCCCACAATGTTAATATTCTCTGATTTTGCACCATGCAGTTGAGAGAACGACAATTCAGTCGAGAAATTGAGAGTTCATAGCCTAGCAGGCATAACCTGACAGGATTTGAGCTCTCCGATGCTCATCTGATCCTACGTCATCTGCCAAGATGCCTTAGCGTGTATTTCAAATTGTATTGGTCACATAGCAGATGTTATTGCTGGTGTTTGCGTCTGCAAACCTGATGATTGAGTTGGAGGCGTGTGTGGCCACGCAGTCATGGGTAAACAGGGAGTACAGGAGGGGGCTGAGCATGCATCCATGTGGAACCCATGTGTTGAGGATCAGCGAAGTGGAGGTGTTGGTTCCTACTTTCACCACCTGGGGGTGGCCCGTCAGGAAGTCCAGGACCCAGTTGCACAGGGCGGAGTTCAGACCCAGGGCCCCGAGCTTAATGATGAACTTGGAGGGTACTACAGCGTTGAAAGATGAGCTATAGTCAACGAACAGCATTCTTACATAAGTATTCCTCTTGTCCAGATGGTATAGGGCAGTGTACAGTGTGATGGCAATGGCATCGTCTGTGGATCTATTGGGGCGGTATGTCAATTAAAGTGGGTCTAGGGTGCCAGGTAAGGTAGAGGTGATATGATCCTTAACTAGCCTCTCAAAGCACTTCATAATGACAGAAGTGAGTACTATGGGGCAATAGTCATTTAGTTCAGTTACCTTTGCTTTCGTGGGTACAGGAACAATTGTGGACATCTTGAAGCAAGTGGGGACAGCAGACTGGGATAGGGAGAGATTGAATATGTCCGTACACACTCTAGCCAGCTGGTCTGCGCAAGCTCTGAGGACTGTCGGCCCATACTCACGTCGGCCCCTGAGAACAAGAGCCCACAGTCCTTTGGAGCGGGACGCGTCGGTGTCACAGTGTTATCCTCAAAGCGGGCGAAGAAGGTGTTTAGCTTGTCCAGGAGTAAGATGTCGGTGTCCGGGATTTTGTCCCACTCCTCTTTGCAGATCTTCTCCAAGTCATTAAAGTTCCGAGGCTGACGTTTGGCAACTCAAACCTTCAGCACCCTCCACAGATCTTCTATGGGATTAAGGTCTGGAGACTGGCTAGGCCACTCCAGGACCTTAATGTGCTTCTTCTTGAGACGCTCCTTTGTTGCCTTGGCCGTGTGTTTTGGGTCATTGTCATGCTGGAATACCCATCCACGACCCATTGTCAATGCCCTGGCAGAGGGAAGGAGGTTCTCACCCAAGATTTGACGGTACATGGCCCCGTCCATCGTCCCTTTGACGCGGTGAAGTTGTCCTGTCCCCTTAGCAGAAAAACACCCCCAAAGCATAATGTTTCCACCTCCATGTTTGACGGTGGGGATGGTGTTCTTGGGGTCATAGGCAGCATTCCTCCTCCTCCTCCAAACACGGCGAGTTGAGTTGATGCCAAAGAGCTCCATTTTGGTCTTATCTGACCACAACACTTTCACCCAGTTGTCCTCTGAATCATTCAGATGTTCATTGGCAAATTTCAGACGGGCATTTATATGTGCTTTCTTGAGCAGGGGGACCTTGCGGGCGCTGTAGGATTTCAGTCCTTCATGGCGTAGTGTGTTACCAATTGTTTTCTTGGTGACTATGGTCCCAGCTGCCTTGAGATCATTGACAAGATCCTCCCGTGTAGTTCTGGGCTGATTCCTCACGGTTCTCATGATCATTGAAACTCCACAAGGTGAGATCTTGCATGGAGCCCCAGGCCGAGGGAGAGTGACAGTTCTTTTGTGTTTCTTCCATATGAGAATAACCGCACCAACTGTTGTCACCTTCCCACCAAGCTGCTTGGCGATGGTCTTGTAGCCCATTCCAGCCTTGTGTAGGTCTACAATCTTGTCCCTGACATCCTTGGAGAGCTCTTTGGTCTTGGCCATGGTGGAGAGTTTGGAATCTGATTGATTGATAGCTTCTGTGGACAGGTGTCTTTTATACAGGTAACAAGCTGAGATTAGGAGCACTCCCTTTAAGAGTGTGCTCCTAATCTCAGCTCGTTACCTGTATAAAAGACACCTGGGAGCCAGAAATCTTTCTGATTGAGAGGGGGTCAAATACTTATTTCCCTCATTAAAAGAGGAGTGGGACAAAATCCCTCATGAGATGTGTGCAAACCTGGTGGCCAACTACAAGAAACGTCTGACCTCTGTGATTGCCAACAAGGGTTTTGCCACCAAGTACTAAGCCATGTTTTGCAGAGGGGTCAAATACTTATTTTTCTCATTAAAATGCAAATCAATTTATAAAAATTTTCACATGCGTTTTTCTGCATTTTTTTGTTGTTATTCTGTCTCTCACTGTTCAAATACACCTACCATTAAAATTATAGACTGATCATTTCTTGTCAGTGGGCAAACTGACAAAAAATCAAATACGTTTTTCCCTCACTGTATAACCAAGGAGAATTCTCTTGGGAGGAAATACGGTCGGCATTTGATTGTGAGGTATTCTAGGTCGGGTGAACAAAATGACTAGTGTATCTGTACGTTATTACAATCACACCGTGAGTAGTTAAACTATAAGGGGGCTGCGCTAGTGTGTGTGCGTCACGTGTGTGTTTGTTTGTTGCCCTGACAAAATTCCCTGACTCTGTAGAACACCTCAGTGGAAAATAAGAGCGTGGCAGGGATCAACAGCTCCACAATTAAAAGTACTGGTAAGAGGGCAGAGGACACACACACACATGTGTTTGGGTAAGCAAAGTCCTTGGCTTCAAAGGTTCACACTTAGAAGAGTTTTGTGTGTTGTTGGTTAAGACTTGACAGGGTGTGTGTGTGTCCCATTATGATAATGGTTCTCTTCTTGTCAAGTTTCCTTCAGAATCACAGCCCTACTGTGTCCTTGTGGGGAATCCTCACAAGGCAGTCATAACAAAATAATTAGCCTTTCTTCCCATTAAGCCAGGGATTACTGCATTGTATACATTTAGTCATATAACATTACTCTAATAGCCAGTGGTGTCTCTCTCTCACACACACACACGCAAACACACACACACACACACACACACACATATACATTTTAGTGCCAACTGCAATCAGAGCTGGAGGATAATACTGTTCCAGTCCTCTCCACGCTTCTCCTTTTCCCACTGTGTTGGAATGTCAATGCCAGGGTATTTCTTCTAGTGATTCTCATAATAACATAATCATAACTTCATTTCAATTCTAGCTTTAACAAGCGGAGAAGGAGCCCTCGAAAAGTGCCCTGTCATGCCGTAATAATGATTCCCCATATGTAATATGGTACTAAGGACCAAGTTATCAATTATAGGCCTCTGCTTCTGATGCAGGGCTCGGGAAAGAGAGAGGCGACATTAGCACTTTGTGCAATGAGGCCGTCGGCTGTTTGTAGAGCCTGGGTTTTAGCATCGGGTTGCAATGAGGGGCAGGGCACAGTTAAACAGTGCTAAGTACAGTTGTAACAGTGAGGATATTGGTTCTGACTCAGGTGTAGGGAGGTGAGGGAAGGTTAGGCCTGTCAGAGCAGGAGAAATGAGGAGAGGATTACAAAAGAGCCAAAAACCTTTCCTGGCTCTTTCTCAATGGTCTTTCCTCAATTCCTTGTGTCCTCTTTCCTTACCTCCTTCTCAAAATGCCTTAGCGGTCCAAGGGGAGGGACCTGGACAATTGAAAAGACAATTGAGAAAGAAATAGAGGCGGATACAGTGGTGGCGACTGAAATTCAGAGTATCCATGCAATATCAGGGGTACACATGGCTCTCGACTCGGGGGACACATGGCTCTCGACCTTCACTTCCCCCGAGTCCGTACAGGAGTTGCAGCAATGAGACAAGACTGTAACTATCAATTGGACATCACGGAATTGGGGAGAAAAAGGGGTAAACAAATATATAATTAAAAAAAAATAACTGTCAAATGTGTGATGACAACAGGCAAGATTTTTCAGTTAGGGTAGGCCTAGTTCCACAGAGGTGATAGCTTCTCAAGATAAACAAGTCTTCCTTTCAAGTGACATTCCAGTTGCGTACCAGAGCAACTCAATAAAATGACCTTCCTGTTGCTTCGGCTTAGAGATACTGACTGTAGTAGGCCTATGACTAACGGTTGTTGCTAAAAATCAGCTGACAGGCTGTACTTAGGGCTAACAAACACGTTCCTGTGTTTTCTGGAGAATTGTGAGAAGAGTACTGATGACGTCAGAGAGAATAAAGTAGACGGCATCCGTCAAACGCGTGATTTATGACCCCTTGCTGGCCCCCGGACAGGATGTCCATATATGAACATCCTGTCCGGAGGTTCCCAAGGTAGGGGAGGGGGTTTATGATCCTATATGTACATATGTCCCTTTGAAGTGATGCTTTGTATTTTATGGCCCAGTACTTACATATGTCCCTTTGAAGATATGCCTTTGACTACATTAAAGCGGTCAAGGTGATTGAAGTGACCTCTTTGAACTGGGGAAGGTGTTCAAACATTTCAAAGAGTATGCCCCCCCACCACCACCCCCATTCTCGAGTGAGTGCTTATGCCCATACATCCTGTCCGGAAATTCCCACGGTAGGGGGGAGGGTGTTTATTTAACCAGATAATTGGTTTAGGGTAAAGCCTGTGTTTACATTAAAGCTGTCAAGGTGATTGAAGTGACCTCTTTGAACTGGGGAATGTGTTTCTGAAACAGTAATTGTCCGGGTTTTTGGGCCAGCCGCACTATAAGTAGCGGCTGTCGACACTACCCGCGAACTCAGAGATAAACCCCAGAACACTATAGAAATTAAAATAATCCCAGAACACTAAAGAAGAAATTAAACATGGATTTTGTGATCACTGACACACATGTGATGACCGTAACAACTGAAGCAGGACCTCGGTTAAAACATAGAGAAAGGACAGCGTATAAAGCAACAATATACGATGCGCCAAAAAAGCGTTTTCTAAATATGTATAGAACCCAAATACCTCCATAACTGAGCTGAAAGATCAAGTGTTGATGTCTAATGGACAACTATGGGGTTATCTGTTTGATTACCCGGCCTGTAGTGTGAAGCTCTATGCCGTAGCCGAAGGAGAAGAATATACAGACCAGACTTTAGGAGTGGACTACAGGCTTGAAGACTGGCAAGTGTTTCGCAAGGTGGTGTGCCCCGAACTGAGAGTTATCACAAAGGGTTATAGCTTGTTCACGGGCTACGATACCCATTGGGGATTTGAGCAGGACTCCTCAGGAAAAACTTTCCATGAGGTGAAAATACACAGAAAGAATGGACTTCCGTATGGCTGCGTGGAGTTCTATATCGACAGCGAGAAAACCCTCAAAGGCAACAACCGTGATGCGGGACTGACTCTGGATTTTAGGTTGCGTATGCGTATTCCGTTTAAAAGTTGGGATATGATGGAATTGAGAATGTTTGAGGCATTGGATCATTTCATCATATACCATGGAAATTCATATCCCATATCAGGACTCCGATACGTTATGGGTGCCAGACCCTGAGGACTCTATGCCTCACAGTCCTCCTCTCTACGCCCCCCAGGTAACCCCCCGACACCTCTATCATGTCCACAGCCTGAGGATGTGTTTGATGGGGCGGTCAGTACTATTTTTGTGGACACCATCAAGGCCTATGTAGCCACACTTTTAGATGTGGTGATTGGAGAGTATATACGAAAAAACGGTTGTGAGATCAATCCCCCTAGCCAACAAAGACATCCGTGTCTATATGACACACCCCGGTACTACTACTTCAACCACTTTGAGGAGCTGGTGAAAAGACTGTGGCCCTGCCGCTTTATACCATCGATCTTCAGAGCCCTGGAGTCTATGGGTCTTGAGTCGTCTATTCCCAGGGTTTACGGTGTAAACGAGTTGTTCCTACACGAACTGAAGGAGGTTACCTTCATCCATGAGAAACTCAAAGAAATCAGGACTACCATGGTGGACAACAACAAATACAAGGAAGCTATGGCCGATGTGGTGGCTCAATAAACCCCACGAGACCGAGTAACCGTATACATTTTTTGATTTAGATATAAAGCAATGGGTAACATTATGCATACGATGTTACATTTCTTTTGAGAGAATTTTCAAATGTTATGCACCAAATTATTGAGAATAAAGTGAACAATGTATCGCTCTACACAGCCCTCAATACAGGGGTTAATGCAGGCGTGTTCTAAAAATTGAACAAATCATGAGTCACGTAAGACATACGGGGGAGACTCTACAGTGGTCACAACTGGGGATGATTCCGAAGAACTAGAAACAGCCTTGTCTAAGATTTTACTTTATTTGTTTGAACCATCATTTAATTGTAACATGTATCATATTTGTTGTTTATATACTTATATAACGGATGTTTGTGTCTTAAAAATTCAGCGATATAAGCCTGTAAATGTAAGCCAGGTATACCAGGTCTTACATGCATGGATCATTGATAAAACGGGTCCTAAAATTCTGCTACGTATCCTGAATTGTATGGATACGTAATACTTGGAAAAAATAAATTAAAAAAGCAAAAAGCAAATGAAATGATCTCGTTATTTGAAAGGGGCTCATTAATGTTATTGTACGTCAGAGAGGCAAGAAGGATGGCAGAGCAGATTATGAAAAACATTTATTATACCCTCTCTAACCCAGGGTCTTATGGGGGGGAAGGAGAGGTTCCAGAGAGCTATAGCCGAAGAAACAGGTAGCAGGTTAGGCGATGCTCAAGTGAATGAATGGTTAGCGGGATGCATACACTCTGCATAAACCGGTGCGATAACAATTTCCGGCGGATCTATGTGACATGCAGGCCCTTGCCGATAGAAAATAATGGAAAACGATACATGCTAATATTTTCTCTAAAATAACATTTGTAAGGGTCTAAAAAAATAAGAGTGGGGCAGAGGTGACTCGGGCCTTTGACTCTATCTTGAAGGAAGGAGGAGCACCCAAGAAAGTTCAGACGGACAGCGGTAAATAATTTTTTTATAATGCTTTTCAGAAACTCATGAAGAAGTACAATATCGTACATTTTGCTACACGTTCTGATTTGAAAGCTTCAGATATTGAACGATTTAACAGAACTCTGAAGGAGCGGATGTGGAAATACTTTACGGCTCACAACACCCACAGATATGTGGATATAGTTCAAGATTTAGTAAAGGGTTATAACCACAGCTACCATAAACGTATACGGATGAAGCCCTCCAAGGTCTCTAAAAAGTCTTTAAAAATCTGTATGGTTTGTTCCCCCTTCGCTGTAAGAAAAAAAAGGATTTTAAATTCACAGTGGGGGACTTGGTACGTATATCCAAGTTGAGGTGTGTTTTCGACAAAAGATATGAGCAAGGTTACAGCGATGAGCTGTTCACAGTTACCAAATGTCTACCACGCATACCACTTGTCTACAAGTTAAAAGATTATGATGGGGAGCTTATAGAGGGCTCCTTTTATGAGAAGGAACTCCAGAAGGTAAAGCTGGGTAAAGACAAAGTCTTTCACTTGGAAGAGATTCTGGATCAGAAGGGAGAAAAAGGTAAAGAAAAATGGGTGTTGGTCCGTTGGAAAAACTGGCCTCAAAGGTTCAACAGTTGGGTATTAGAGGACGATGTGGTGGAGGCCGCGGGGGTTAACTTGAACCCTCAGGCATGATAAAAACAACATAATTCGAGTGTACACAGGAGTGCATCATGGAACACACTGGATTTTACCTGACTCTCCCCAGTAATGTGTCTACACATATATATAGGAATAACCAAAGTTCAAATTATACAACCAATTTTCCAAAGCCTCAGCGAGATTACATACCCCTGCAGTTGGTATAATGTCAAGGATAAGGACCTCAATTTTCATTGCAAAACGAATTCGGAACCACCAAAGTTGATAAAGATTAAAAAAGGGTTCTATAGAACTGTAGAGAGGCTCGTGTCTGAGTTGAACAGCCTCCTAACCCAGAACAATATTGAAATACTGTTGAACTACAGCCCTATTCACAAACGTGTACAAATCTCAGGGGCTGCTGAGGGGGGTATAAAGACCGTTGGTAATTTAGGCTACATTTTGGGGATGAGCACCAATAAATGGACGTATGTGAAAGATAAATTATTCCCATTCCCTGCGGATATACATGCAGGGTTTTACAACATTTTTCTGTATACCGACATCATATCCTATCAAAGGGTAGGAGACAGTTATGTGCCTCTCCTGAGAACCGTTCATACAGACGGAAAGGATGGCGATGTAGTCACTGTTAACTATGACAAGCCACACTATGTACCTGTGAGCAAGAAATATATCGGAAACATTCTGGTTGAGCTTAAAATGGATCAGAACGAAAATATAGACTTTACTTATGGTAAAACGATTGTAAAACTCCACGTTAGTCCCGTCAAAACTTCTCTACATATCTAATATATCATTAGTATTATATATATATATATATATATATATATATATATATGTATATATATTATTATTCTATTATTCTATTATATTATACTATTATATTATTATTCTATTATATTATTATAAAAAAAATGTATAAACATAATACAAATAAAAGAAATGGCTATGGTACACAACCACCATCTCGACCCTAACAGATATGTCTCATACTATGTCGATCAAGTGGGTAACGGATTACCCGGTTATCATGGAGCCCCTGGGTAACGGATTACCCGGTTATCAAGGAGGTATATTTCGTAACCTCTTTAGGATGGTTTTACCGTTGTTGAAGAGAGGCCTCAGCATAGCGAAGCCACACTTAAAATCAGCGGCCAAAAATATAGTAAGTGAGGTGGTGGCCAATGCTATGACTAGACGGGCGTCATCAGATCCCGAGCATCAAGAAGGCTCGGGGCTTATGCTGTTGTCCCGAAGACTGAAAAAGAAACCTCCGGGTATGAGGCGGATGCCTGCCCTTAAAAAGCAGAGGTTAACCGTTAAAAGAAACACAGTAAGTCAAAGACGACGTAAAGTGAGGAGGTCCGGACCAAAAACTGCAAAAAGAATACTCTGAAGTATTTTCTAAAAGAACAAACAACATGGCTCTTTTACACTGCATGTCCTCTGAAGCTATAAAGACAGAGCTTGATCTTTTCACGGCCCCCTTAACACAATTTTCAATAGATCGGTCCTGTTATGTGGAGATAGCCCCACTCTCTGTCATTACAGACAATGGACCTATAGAATTTTTCATCCCAGGCCATGGTGACAACTACCTGGACCTCAACAACACCTTATTACATTTACGTCTCAAAGTGACCAAAAGAGATGGTACTAATATTGCAAATGATGCCAAAGTGAGTCTCATTAATTACCACTTGGCGACCATCTTCTCCCAAGTGGATGTGACTTTGGGTGAACGCCTCATCACTCAAAACAGCGCCACCTATCCTTATAGGGCTATCCTGGAATGTTTACTAAACTACTCCGA